>BSUD01000008.1:131432780-131499522 GCA_033239045.1 Fagopyrum esculentum | reverse complement strand
CAGAAAAAAAAAAAAAAAAAGAAATATCAAATTCAGATAAAGGTCTAAAATAAATAAAATCTTTAACAAACAAATTGAAATATCAATTACACCATGTTTTTACACTAATTTTGAAACAAACAAAAAATAGTGCCGGTCACTTCGCCCTTTTTAACTTTTCCTTTGATATTTTCAACATTTGTCCATTTATTAATAGAATTCCCTTTCTTCGTCAAGATTATCCTAACTTTATGAAATCATAAAAGTTGGTATATAAATAAATTGAAACATCAATTATACCATGTTTTTACAACATTTTTGAACAAACAAAAATCAATGCTAGTCACTCTATTTTTTTTTCCCTTCCGCTCTTTTCTCCATTCACTTTTAGAGTTGTGCTTATTATTAATATATAAAAACGAATTCGGGTCAATAGAGTTCGGATTGGACTCAGGGGTGAGCAAAAATATCCGATCCGACCAATCTGATCCGCTAATCCGAAGATATCTGACAATTGGTAATCCAATTTCGATCCAATCCGGACATATTTTTTGGATCATCGGATATGGATCAGAGGTTGGAGGAAAAAGTCGGATCGAATATATCCGATTAGTCTAAAAATAAATGTCCGGATCGAATCGGATATCCGGATTAGTCTTCGTATCGAATCGGATATCTGGATCAATCTTCGGATCAGATAAAACTATATGATATCCGGGAGCTCTAGAATCGGATATCCAGAAATGTTCGCCCCTAATGACTGTGATGGTTTGATCCATGGACCACCGACGTGTAAATGCTAACGGTACTATTCAGCCTTGTTTACATGACTACATGAGAGACTATTAGAAAGGAAATTGCATTTCTTCACCGCATTGGAGTATTTCACCTGTATGTGATGGATAACCGGTTTTGATGCCGGTGAGTAACGGATCAAGTGGTGGTCAAAGGTAGATCCGTGTAGTATATTCTACACCAATATTTTTTCCTGCATGAAGTATACAATACAATGGGCCCTACCACCCAAGGCTAACTTCAGCAATCTTGTCTCAGCATAACGAATGGTGTATTTGCTTTAGAAAGTTGGACCAAACAAGTGATTTTTGTCAAAAATTTTAATTTTATGTAAAAGAAGATTTACCAACTAATATTTAGTGCTCTTATATAATCCGAGTTATTAGGTTCAAGCTCGTTCATCTTCTAAACGAGGCAAATGCAAACACATTTGGGAAACCAATTCAAATTTAGGCTCACTTTGTTTATAAAGACGCAAAAATGAGTATGCCAAAACCCTCATTCGGCTAAAAAAAACATTGCAAGACTCAAACGTGTTATATTATGCGATGTACTCATGCTCAACTCGGCTCTGTTTAGAAACTGTTTGGTTTGACCTCTTTCACTTTCTAAACGAGTCGGATATAAACACATCTCAAAGCTCGGTTAAGATTTAGGCTCGGCCGGAGCCTTAGCATGTCAGAGCTCACCCGGCTCATATAAGAGCCCACTTACAGTCTTGCATGCTATTGAGGTTTTTCATTCCCAAATACTTTTCTATACACCTTCGCATAATGCCATTGCTTCGACTATAAACTTATGCGACTATCTCCAATGGAATAATGCATCCATTATTCTCACATTTCCTTATCATCTGGGTATTTATACATACAAAAATTGAAGTTATAAAGTATCCAAGCAGACAATGGTGTTAAACACTATTTTATCAATAAGATCTTTGCTAAAACATCTTTGTAACGGACCATATGACCCACTACTTTATAAGACAAGATAATTCTAACAATTCAAACAAGTTCATGTGTGAAGTTCATACCACAATTGCATCCCCTTTAAATAAAGACGAATTCACACCGAAAGCGAAATAAAGCAAAGTTACTTGCACAAAAATACTATAGTTTGTTTGATGGGATGATTTATAACAATTGTGCATCATTTGGTGAAATATTAGGTGCTTGCAAGTGACATGAGTGCAATACTGCATTATTGATGCAAGGATCCAAACGTAGAGTAAAGTGAAGTAAAAGAAAAGAGAAGATATATATGCAGAAAGCACAATCTGACCACATAATGCAAGGTGAGAACTGACATGTGCAATATATTCACAACAAAAAGAAGTTAAAATGAATAATGTTTGAGTCTTAAGAAGGCAATGAATGCGACAGTTATTTGATAAAACCCCAGGGATCTAACACAAACCAAGCAAGAACTACTTGAACCTAAATTCTGCACTTGGACTTATGATGACATAAATTGACATAAGAGAAGTAAGCCCTAGAGACTATTTTTTTTGAGAGGGGAGCTGGAATGGCTGATAGCTCGAACAAGATTTATTAAAAAGATTTGAATGATGTAGAGTCATACCAATTGGGTACTAACTTGATCAATGCATAATGGCTGAGCCATTGCGGTAGTGGACGTGCTGGATTCTGGTTAAGCAATAGTGTTGAAGTTAGAAACATTGTTGACATTGTCAAACAAATTCAACATAATAAAAGAAGGAATGATGACAGTACCTTCAAGTTCTGCTCTTAGCCAGTCTTGGGTACACACCAAAGCTTGCACTGTGTCGGGGTTCAATGAACTTCGGTACTGATCAAGAACCCTACCTCCAGTTCTGAAGGCCGATTCCGATCCAATGGTGATCATAGGAACACAAATTACATCGCGTGCCATCATGGACAAAATCGGATATCTTGGCATGTGAACTTTCCACCAACTAAATATGTTGAATTCAAAATTGTCAAAATTACGCGGAAATACGGGTTCCTCTAGATACTTGTCCAGGTCTGAGATCGCACTTTGACTCTGAGAAGTCTCGTGAAGAAATTTATCAAAACCTTTTAGACGGTCCCTTGACTCGCTGCTTCCAAAGCCTGAACTGCTCCCAGGACCACCATCATCAACTAAAGAACATGATAAACCAATTGTATATTCGTTGAAGAGTTCTCTAACACCATCAGCCACTTCTCTGATATGATCTGAAGCACTATCACCATAAACTTTGGTGTAGCAATACTCCACAATCTTCATTTTGTAACGTGGGTCTAGAACAGCAGCTATGGCCAAGGACAAACTGCACTTGCTCCAATAAATGTCAAACTTGCCTTTCATTTTCATTGCCAGTGAACTGATGAATTCATCTGAGCTCTTGCACCAATTAATCAACTCTAGATGCACATCACAGATATCAGTGAAGAATAAATTTGCAGTTGGACATTTGTTACTAGTGAATACATTTGTAATTTCAACAAAAATTTTCAAGTAACGAGAAACTGAATCTGCCCATTCCCACTCCTCATCAGTCAACGCTACCATGTAAGCAGGATCATGTTCCTGCATTAAAGAAAATGCAGCCTTGTATGCCAAGAATGTCTCAAGCATAGCGCTGGTTGAGTTCCATCTCAATGGGCAATCAAGACACAAGCTCTTCTCATTGCTATCAATTCCCACTTGTTGTGCAAATTCAATAAACTTCCCTTGCATTATTTGCGAGCTCTTGATGTAACGAATGCTATCTCTAATCTTATGAATTACCTCACGAAGTGCATCCATGGCGTCTCCGGCAAGCAGTCTTAGAACATCAGCTGCACACCGCACATCAAATAACCGACCATTGCTCAGTAGGGGTCTATTCTGAGACAGATGTTCCTTAATTCTGGAAACGATCTCGTCGCTAGTGAAGAGGTCACTGAAGGTCATGGAAAAAAGATTACGCTCTATCTCCCAGTTCCTCAAACACTTTATAATCACTTCAAAATGAATATCTTCAGTGTGAGTTGCATCAATCTTGATGAAGTTGAGAATTTTCTTCTGATGTCTCCACTCCTCATCAATATAATGTGCAGTCAAACACGAGTACCTAGCATTTTCAGGAGAACTCCAAACGTCCACAGCAACATTAACCCGAGCACGTAGTCTACTGATAGTGTCATAGACCTTCTGTTTCTCTTTCTCATAAATTGTCATGCAATCAAGCTCCACAGTACTGTTTGTCACAATTTCAAACAAAGGCTGAAGATTTCTCACAAACAGTTTGAAACCAACATGCTCAACCATGGATAAAGGATAACCATGTAGAATGATCATGCGAGCAAGATCTGAGCGGCTCCTTTCTTGATCAAACTTAGTACTACTGGCAATTGTGACAAGCTCTTCTCTTTTTGGCTCTGCTTCAAACTTAATTGCAGCAACTGGTATATGATCATCCCTTCTTTGAGTTTCATCAAAATTGTAATTTGGAAGAGCAACAACATTCTCCTTTTTCCTTCTTTTTGCAAGAAGCTGGGAGACATCATAATTGGAGCGTTTGAGACATCTCATCAAATGGTTTCTCAAATGCGTTGTTCCACTATTACTTGATCCACTTAGTCTCTTATTGCAATGAAGACAAACAGCATAACACAAATCAGCCTTCTTAATCCTTTCAAAGTGATTCCAGACAACCGATGTTAACCTCTTTGGCTTCTTCACTACTATTTCATTTGCTACTTCCATAACATGAACTGGAATTACAGAAAAATCTGCAAAATCAGTGTTGTAAGTTGATAATTCAAAGTATAATCGGCGCTGCAGATAACAAGCATAATATTATCATTCTAATACTTTAATCTCAGAAGCACCTCCACTCAACATTTAGTCAGCTCAAAACAAAATGTAAAAACAGGGATGAGTTATGGTCATAGGTCCTGAAGTGCAATTTTAATAAAAAAGATCTCACAACCAATATGAACACTATTGTACGCTTAACCAAGTTCCAATTCCATGTTCATCTCCCAAAGTCCTAATTACTCGAATCAACATCAGTACAATCAAAGTATACATGTCATAACGACATCGAAGCTAGTTGAATTTAAGACTAATACCATATAACTCAGGGAAAGTTGACCGCCAAAATTTGCATTACAAATCAAGCAAAAGACTGCAATATCGCAAAGGCTCAACATGGATAACATTTTCAACTTACAAACGTCAAGTGAAAGTGATAATTTTACAAAGGCAAGCTCGCTAGAATGTGAGAAAAACAACATCAAAATCAAACAAAACTAATAGAGCAAAACTCATTCCCACTGAAAAGGCGATTCAGATGCTGATCATCAACTTCGAACTTAAAAACCAAACAAGAAGAACCCTAAATTTTTCATAACCAAACGCAAATTCGAAATTGCCATTAGAAAACCAGGAAAAGGACGTTTATATAAAACGTAGATGAGAATTGGAGCCTATCTGAGAAACAGATAAACAAAACGGAGTCTAATGTGGATCCTCAAATAATTGCGAGTGTACCTTTTTCGCTCCCTATTGGGTGGTGGCGGGGAGCCCGATCGGAGGATCCGGAAGAATTAGGGTTAGGGTTTGTGTTTCGGATATGGTTGGGGATTTGAGAACTTCGGGGAAGATGCATGCGTTTCTGTTCGGCAGACCCGAATTGGTAGATTTGTGGCAGGTGGATCATGGATGGGTCTCCAGGATTTCGGATTTGGGTCGGTTTTAGGTTGGGCTTGGTAGCAATATGGATCTTTCCATTGCGTTTCGGGCGGGTCTTGGGCGAACGGTTCAAATGCAGGCCTGTCTGTGGGGATACATAAGCCCAATGGAGCCACCGAGCACGGCCTCAGAATGTCAGGCCCGATTAATTATTACAATGAATATCAAAATTTAAAGAGAAATAGAAAAATATTATCTGTCGTCCCTAATTTATTTATTTATTGGAAGACATTACACTCGTAATTGTTTTGAAAACATATTAAAGATTATATAACATTATGTACATCACCTAAAAACTAGGTCGGAAGACATGGGTGACACACCGTTGTCATGCAAGACCCGTTAACCCTTTTAAGAATCTCGACGATTTGGTCACATGGGGCAAGGAAACTAAAGGTATAAAAACGAACGGGAGAAACACATGATGGTTTCGATATACGTCCTCTCATGCTTAGCCACCTTAGCAGACAACATTGAGGATAACCTTACCCACCACAAAAGGTACGTTACCGAAACAAACTAGTGGGGATAATCTTGTCAAATCAATACAAACATATTTCCCACCCACCCATCAACAGTAAGACATTTGTTAGCCTCAACATAGATCTTACTTCACGCGGATCAGTTAAAAAGGTCATAAGTACCTCCTTCTTAGTTGAAACCTCCGCTCTCCTAAACACGTCACATAAAACATCTTGAACCAGATCATGCCTATATTTGAAATCACGGAGTTTTTTTTACAATCACAGCATGCTCCCTAAATACATCCAAAACCATTGAGAATTGGACATATGACAAATCTCATCAACCGGGAGCAAATGAATCATAAGGCGATACTTAAGGATATGCTCAAGTGATACATACACTGTCCAAGTCCAACACTCTCCTTAGTCTAGTTTTAAATGTATGACAAAAATTTAAAGGAGTATTGAACTGTGCTAATTGAGTTGGTGATGAGGCAAGGTGGGGGTATGTTGTCGGCACTACATTTGACACCCCTTTTTAATATATTGAACAATGCTCCTTTAAAAGGGATAGGTGCGAGAGCGTTGCCGAAATAAACAACAAACGCTCTTTGATCCAACTAGTAAAGGGCATTGCTCGTTTCGTAAATATTCGATAAATCGAATAACATCACTCTTTTTTCTCTTATTTTAATCTCAAAATTCCACCAAAAGTATTTATGAAGATTCATTTGACAATGATTTTTATATTTTGATTTTCAGATCACATGGTTAAAAATGTTTGATTTCAAATTTTATAAATTCCAAATTTTGTTTGGATATTGTCCATCGGTTATATTATTTTTTTTAATAATATCTAAGAATTTTCAGTTTTTAAATTGTGCTTTTATAAATCTGAAAATTTTCTTATCTATTAAGGTCTCCCTTAATAATTAATGTCAATGTGTCTATAAATTTTATAACTAAATAAAAATAATAATTATTTGTTAATTTATAGATGATCTTATATAATTTAAAAGATTATAAAATACAATTACTACATTAAAAAAATCTCAAACACACACAAAAAAATAAGCTAAAATAAAAGATCGATCTATTGCTTTGTGATTCGAAATTACAAGGGTGAGGTTGTTAGTCTCGACAAAAAAATACTTTGGCTCGGTAATAAAAACTGAAGCTTATGCTCTCAAATCGGGCCTTCAAGAGACTATCAAATTAAAGATAAAAAAGATCGAAATCGAGGGTGATAATTTGTGTCATCAAGACACTCCACAAATATATTCGAGACGATTATTTCCGATTTCAGATTGGACCTCTTTCCTTTGACGAAGTCCACATCAAACATGTTGTCAGAGAAATAAATTGTGTTTTTTGACCGACGGACTCGTCTGTAAATATCGAACCCCAACACCTGTATTTATGAAGATCCCAAATTTCGTGTTGTTATTCGCAAATATATTTTAGGGTGGACTACCTCTAGCACGTAGTCCAACCTAACCGATTTTCGTTTATATAAAAAAAAAAACAGGTCTAATAAACCTTTTTCTTAAATCTCAAAAAAAGGAGAAGATATTTTGGTTACTACGGAGTACGGACCGGTTAAGCGGAACAATTTTGGACAAATCCAGCTCAGAACCGGCATGTTTAGATCATAGAAAGGAACTTGATATTCAGTCCTCACACCTCATTTTCCGTTTTCTCTCCAAATTCATTGCATCAACCAAAAAAGAAGCTTCTTTTTCCTTCCAAACCAGATATTTCTATCTTTATCTCTGAAATTCCTCCATACAAGTTCTTGTGCTTGGAGATTGAGAGAAAGGGAGTCAGGTGGAAGATGAAGATTCAGTGCAACGTCTGCGAGGTGGCGGAAGCCACCGTACTATGTTGCGCCGACGAGGCCACGCTGTGCTCCAACTGCGACCGCCAGGTTCATGCCGCTAATAAGCTCGCCAGTAAGCACGAGAGGGTCCCTCTTCTTGCTAATTCATCTTCGATGCCTAAGTGTGATATTTGTCAGGTGATTTCCTCTTCTAATTAGTCTCTCCCCATTCAATTGATTTACTTCCTTTTAGCGGTTTTTGATGGATTTATAGCTTGGTGATCTTGAGGTTTTTGGTTGATGATCCAATTTAAATTGTTCTTATAATCCTTTTTCTATATTTTGCCTTGAAATTTTGATGGTTATAGGGTTGTAATAGCATCTAGAACAAGCCTTTGTTATTTTACAAGGTAGTTTTTTTTTTTCCTCTATACAAGTCAATTGAGTATTTATCCAGTATTTCTTCATCATCTATAGTGGCCTTAAAATGTTCTTGTTAGGCAATTTGGTTAGGTGAGATTTTGGATGTTTAAAAGAGTGGTTCTATAGGATTTGATTGTTGAGATATTGGTAGATGACTCGATTTGCAAGGTTTTAAACCCTTCTTGTAGTTTACATAGGTTGATTTAGTAATGATTTTTCATCATCTTAAGTTGCCTTAAGTTTGGTAATTTGGTTAGCTTGAGGTTTTGGATATTTCAACGGATGATTCTACATGATTTCATGGTTGAGGTTTTGGTAGGTGACCCAATTTACAAGATTCTAAAAATACTTATTAACCGAATGTTCATTTTTTGTGGCTTCTTCTGGAATTTTTAATACAAGATTATATTGTTTTGCAAGGTAGTTTTGAATCCATACAAGTGAATTGTGTATGCTATCCATTATTTTTCAGTTCAGACTGTTCAGTGAGGGTTTAGCATCGGTATTTTGTGGAAGAGAAAGCTTTGGGTTTATTTTTGCATCATCTATAGTTGCTATATTTTTCAGTGAAGCTAATTAATTCGAACTTGTTAAATGTTCTTTGTTGGAAATTTGAGTGTGAGATCTTATCACATCTTGTATCATGGAGACACGACACTGTTCCTTATTCCTTAAGTAGTTGTGGTGGATCATGTATCTTTTCAGGAACTTGTTGGCTATTTCTTTTGTCTAGAGGACCGAGCACTGATGTGCAGGAAGTGTGATGTAGCCATACACACTGTAAATCCTTATGTCTCATCTCATCAGAGATTCCTGCTCACTGGATTAAGAGTTGGGCTTGAACCTGCAGAACTCAGGCCGTCTTCTTCAATGGGTAAGTCACCATCTGCAGAAAAAGTATTGAATATGGGCACTCGTTCTAGACCCAAGACGAGTGCTCCAATGTCGATGTCTTCGCTGGATGACAACAGAATGACATTGCCTGGAGAATACACAAAAGCATTTCCTGTTCAAGGCGGGGCTGTTGGGGATTACACACAATCAAAGTTGTCGTTTGTTGGTGATTCTGATATAGGTAGTCTTCCACCTTGGCATGTAGATGATTCTGCTGGACTTAGCGAATTCAACCACAATTTTGAATATGCTGATCATGGATCATCAAAGGTATGCTTTAAAGACTCTTGATCGTTTTATTGTTTATGCTTATTTCCTTCTAGGTTTTTGGTATAGGATGATTAGACATGGGCAAAATCAGACCTTTCCGTCCGGATAAACGGGCAGATATGAGCAGCACCCACAAGCCTGTTCGGGTAGAAAAGCCCAACGTGGGTGGTATTGGCAAGGTTTTGGGGCTGAATTCCCGGCTTGGTCCGGTCTGGGAAATTGGAAAATAGTTTCAAAAATGCATTCGATCATATCAATGATTAAAAAGTAAAACTTTACTAGGTTTCCTTTTGAAACAGTTAGCTACATCTTCTGAAGAAACCTTGGATCTAGAAAAATGCCTCAACCAGGTGCCAGACATTGCCTGGACTGTACCACAAGTGGCAAAAGGAACCACCATATCCGAGCTAAATGGACCGAAGACTACCCAGGGATTAAGGGAGAGTTCAGTTTTCGTCCCTGATATATGCTGATCCTCTACAAGACCTTAATATACTCACATGGTAAGTATTATCAATCAATCAATCTATGCATTGATACTTGCATCTGTTAGCATATCACTACATTTTCCAGTAAACATGATTGTTGCTCAGACGGGTAAGTTCGGTAGCTTCAATAAGAATAGAAGTGAATGTTTAGTATGGGTGGCAGATAAGGAGGTAGAATTTGAGGTTGGCTTGTCAGTTCATGTTGTTACATGATTATTGGGGCAAAGCTCGCTTGTCTTATGTTCTGTTAAGATAAAGAGATGGTGTAGAAGAACTTATGTTATCGATGGTATGGTTTCAGTGTGTGGTAATGTAACTTAATCCAACTTGGTTACCTAATTCTAAAATAACCTCAATTCAGAATGATCAAATCTCACTTTAGGTCTCAATTGTGGTCTAGATTGGACATGTATGATCTAGTTTGATACAAAACTCGAATCCACTGAGTGGCCGTTTGTTTGGTCATCCGGAATGAAAACGGGAAAGTAATAAACACAATTAGCCTAAAGTTAGAATAATTCTAAGATTAACCAAACATAATTTAATCTTAAAGAACATTTTCTTTCCCATTTTTAACCATTATCTTCCCGTTTTCATTTGCTAACCAAGCGACCCTTGAGTTTAGCATCTTTGGTTGGTCCGATTGGTACTGTAAGACTGTAAGGTTTGCGGAATATCGTTAGAGCCTGTTTGGTTATAACTCTGAAAACGGAATGAAAACGAACGTAGTCTATGTGTAAACCCTTGTAAATGAAAATTTATAGAATCATTCCTTGTGGTTTATAGTAAGTGTAGTAGAATTTGATTAGTTTTAATAATCTATAGAGAAACAAAATGGAAAACAAATACATTTTACAACAACCACAAGGGATGATTCTAAAAAAATATTAATGAATAAACATATGAGCTAGATTCATTTTCATTCTGTTTTCGTTTCCGGAGTTATAAACAACGAGGGCTTAGTGTTTGAAGAAGCCTTGAGTGCGTTTGACAAGGTGTAGAAGCTTTTATAGCAACTACAACCAAATAAGCTGACAATCACTCAAAAATTTTATTGGATTAAACGTGTTTTACATAACTCATCTTTGATTTATCGACACAGTCGCAATGCCTCACTGTGCATAAATCATATGGAATTTATCTACACAGTCGCAATGCTCCCCACTGCGCAAGTAGTAAATATGGTGGTAGCCTGGCAATGTTTGATAATTACAAAAAAAAGTGGTATCTTCTAGCATTTCGAAAACTACTTTTGAAGGTTATTCTCAACTAAATTGTTGATTTTAACCACTCCATCAACTTCTATCGCTTGACATGCTAAACAGACCCTTAAAACCCGTCTAACATTCCATTTAGATGACTAAACAAATACGTTTTGATGTACCAATTCAGCATAAAATTCCTTTAAATTGCGGTTTTTACTAAAAAAAAAGAACAGTGTCTCGGTATAAAGATCTTATATCTCAATCAACAATAGATTAATCATACATGTACGCATTACAAAGGGTTAACTACTTTTGGCACTAGCCATGTTGTCCTTCAGAAAATCTAAGCTCTTAGTACATTTGTTCTTCTGCTGCCAAATGCCAATGACGATCATATTGATATGCTCCAGCCTCCAGTTTTTAACCTGTGATCTATAGGTTAAAAGAAAGTATGCCCTACTTTTCTTTCTGTTTTTTCTAGCAACAGAAAGTATGCCCTACTTTTGCATCATCTCATTAGTATTCAGCTACAAGGAGCGGTGCTTGAATTTCTGTAACTGATCTCTACGAGCTTCTCTGTATCCGGATCACATGATTCTAGACAATGAACAAGATCTTAACTGTTATCTCATCAACATCGAATAAGACTCAAAAACTTGATGAAATATAGAAGAAACTATGGTTTGTACTCAAGGCCAAAGAGAAGGTTGCCTTCATAGTTTCTGTTCAACAATCTAATAACCAATAACCTTGCCTCTGTACTTTATAATAACAACCAATTCAGAAGTTAATATGTTTCGTATGATAATCTTGAACTCTTCGAGAGGGGTTAATCATAATGCTGATTGCATGAGGGGTTAAAGTCTAGGTATTTACCTTTGCCAATTGCGAAGTAAAACTTGCTGTAAAATAACAGCTATGAGCCCACCCATTGATATATTGATGATGTTAACAACATCATTGTTGAGCTGCAAATGGACATCAAAGACGGTAAGATGGTGTTTAGTTGAAATCACTAATCTAAAAGGTGAACAAGGAAACCAACAGGCATACAGAGGTAGTAAAGAGCATATATTTATGGTCAACACAAGTCCAGTAAGCTAAACACTTCGAAGAACTGAATCCCATTCACGTTCCGTGATGTTGAATTGCAGAATAGTTTCGATTTTCTAACAGAGTTCACACATTTAATTGACATGGAAGTTTGCCAAATTGAAACCAATTGTGATCACTAAGCAATGATCATAGAAATAATCAAGATTTTTTTTTATGAAGTGTTTGCTTACCCATCTAAACCCTTCTTTGTCTTGGATAGAAGCACCTATCACACTTTCCCCAAAATTTGCAAGTTGTGAAGCTAACACACATATTGCTGCTTCAGTTGCATTAATCTGTTACGCCGTAGCAAAGAAATTAGAAGTAAAGCAGAAACAAGAGGTACTGACTTGCTATGTACGACTTTATATTGTAAACACAAAACCATTCATCGGTTCTTACTGAAGTAACCTTCCAAGTGTAGCCAACAACAAAGAGAAATGATGCTTGCTGATAATTAAACCAATCTCACAAACTTTTCTTTAGGTCTTATTGTGTAGGTCTATATATGTTTTGGGGAGAGAGTATACCTGGCCAATCAAACAACCAATATATGCAAGAAGAACCGCAGCTATGAGTCCTGCAAGCGTTCCTTCAGCACTTACAGCACCTTCTGTTCCTCTTGGAACAATCTTAAACGTTGTGACAAGATACCTGCTCTTTCAGTTTGTTACCAGTTAAGTAGATGAATAAGTACCTACTAATACATCTGCAGCATTTGCATCCAAATATAAGCTGATAAAATGCCAGATTTTATTGTGTATAGGATCATATAGCTCTACTGCAAATGCTTGATAAAGGGAGACACTTAAATACTAGTTTACTGAAACGGAGGCTAAGGACGCTTATAAGATAGCAACGTGAGCTTATTATGCCACCTTCAGCCCCAGGTAAAGCCGTATACGGTATACCACAAAGTTATCGTTCCAACAGTTAGAATATATAAGGAAAGCTACAAGTTCTATATCAAAGACCAGTGGAAATCAGTGTATAAAGAGTGTAGTGCTTACGTTGTTTTGCCATATGCCTTCCCTATCTCACTTGAGACAGTGTCACTCAACTTTGTACAGAAACTGGCAACAAATCCGAGCTGCCAAAGCTGAGATAGTGCCTTTCCCCCTATTCCATTTATCGAAAGGAAAGCACAAACACAGCCTGCTGCACTAGAACCTATAACACTAGCCGGTCCTCTTCTTCCTTTCCTTTTCTCAGCAACACCTTGAGCCTCCTTTTGTGCCATTTTCACCTTTGTTGCTGCAGTTCCCTAACATCTCCAAACAGACGAATCCAGCAATCAGTAAGGTAGTTTGATGCATTCTATGTTCCAATGATAGCTAAAGGGCCATCATAAGTTACAAACCTAAAATGGATCAGGTTGCTAGTAAGATGCACTTGCACACTCACTGAACATAAAAAAATATCAATGCCCATAAAACTTCACACTACACATCCAATTTCAGTTCAGGATGAAGTTCAAACACAAGATCATAATAAGTTGTCCAAACTCATTCCTAAATTTGATTCCATAAAAGCATACTGCCTCTACTAGGCTTGGTTAAGTCCTAACTAAACCAAAATTTTGAGCCAAATCAAGCTCAATCCCTAACTTAACCAAACAAAAACTCCAAGTATGGACATTCTATTCCGCCTGATTCCAATTTTAGACACAAAACCCAAATTAGAACAAATGTGACCTCAGAAACAAAAGCTCCAGATCAAAATAACAGACAGCATAATAAATGCAGATGATAACACTACTGGAAAGTAATGGCAACCAAATCAAGCTACTACATTAAGAAACTTACAAGTACAAAGTAGCAAGCAACGAGGAAAAACCCAGAAGGACCAAAAGCGCGCCAAGTTAGGGTACCCAACAGAAATGCAGACGCGATCCCAGGTAGAGAGAGGCCGGTGACCAAAATTGGGGAACCCAAAAGAAAGATTATAGCGTTCGATAGAATGGCCGATTGCCAATTGGGTGGATTTGATTTCATGAGATTGATAGCCGCGGAGAGAGGTCCTACTAAATCCGAGGATGGGTTTGCCCTAGTTGTGATTGATTGGTACATTTTTCGTCGGAGATTTATGGGAATTGAACGGATAAATTGACGGTCGTCAATGGAGGTCGTAGTGAAATTGAGGGTGTTATGGGTAGCAGGGCGAAGGAATGAAAATGGAGGAGTATTGGGGATTAACCGCAACGAGAAAGCCATGTCAATGAAGGATAATTTGTCAATTTCAAAGGTTTTGGAGAGAGAAGCGGAATCTTTGAATTGAATACTTATTTTGACCTTTTGACCACTTCGCTCTACACGTTGCAGGATAATGATGATGATGTAATTTCATGAATCACTAGCGGTTTCTTCTAGCTCTACTTATACCAGTCAAAATTTAACTGAATTTCATATTTTACCCATTCAACCCTGGTCTCATTTGGTAAGATTCTCAAAGATTCGAAATTGAAATGAATCATACTCAAATACACGAATAACATGTTTAATGAATCTTTCATTCTAACGTTATACAAAATATAACTATTATAAATGACTTATTTAAAAAAAAATAATTTCATTCCGCTTCTCGATTTTAATTTTATTCTCGTAGTTATACCAAACAAGCCCTTAAAATTCACCTAATCTCAATGACTTGTGGGTGGAAAACTATGTATTTTATTTATAATATTTTTTTCTAATTATTTTGCAGGTAAATATAAATTCATAGAAGAAAAAATAAGCATAAGTGGATTCATTGGAATTCTTTCATGCAAGCATGAATAAATTTTATGTACAAAGTCACGTCACACGGTCTATGGCTAAACCGCACCAAATCACAACGTACTCCAAAAATACATACAAGCCTCCAAGACATACCTACTACCCCAAAAGAATAACACAAATACATAAATCAACTGACAATGTTAATATAGTCCGTTCATCTTCGGTTATGCCATCATCAAACTAGAATTGTATAAGTCAATCAATGTCAAACTTTGAAGCAAGACCCCTCCACCTTCGGCAAATCCACCAGCAGACAAGAACCATGTCAGGTACATACATCAATAACAAAAAAAAAGATACAACTCAATATACGAATGAGAAAACTAAGCCTGAAATTCTTTCGCCTACTCTGGATGGGAAAACCTTATGCAACAAATTATAAACATTGGACTTGATTGATTTGACGAGATATCAATGGGATCATGTTATGGTCAAATACCAAGATAATTCTAGCATGTCAAATGTTGTATACCATGGTTGAGAAGGCGTAGATCCGCGACACGCCTAACTCCTACTCAATGTTGTATGTCACACAACCAATCAAGTTCAACCGCCCTAGTGATCAGGTCACATGTCATCCTAAAACCCTCACAAACCTATCTCCACCTCCGAAGCATACATGCATCCAAAGATCAAGTGATCGTGTGACTTACTCTACCTCCGACGCCACATACAAGTCGGGTCGATGTCCATAAGGTACATTTGTACCCTGGCGGGCAAACGACTAAGGATCACCATCCACGATATGAATTAACACTTGGACGTGTTGTTCGAGTTCCACACCACCCTATATCACTCAACCTCGTGTTCATGCTCCTTAAACATCTCATAAGTGTGTGGCACACAAAAGTTTTCCTCATGATAACAAGACTTCAATACACCTGTCAAGGTCATCATATGATCAGTATAAGCAACAACCTCATCTCTAGCACTCAAGATTACCTTAACTAGAGACGAATCCTTGAAAATGCTTGTGGTGAATCCATATCACCCACAAGTTCTCCCCAAGATAACAAGTCTAATAAGAACTTATGGTTCTCACTTTTATTGGTTCATGCTATGGTGTTACACATATTGATTGGTATGTGCAAGCAGCTTATGTGGTGTTGACGTCAGATTACTTGGTCCAAAGTCTGCATGCCTAGGACGGATGGAGGTTTAGGGCTCCGGGCGAGAGATAACTTGTGGGTAATATGGATTCACCATAATCGTTAATTTATTCATGCTTGCATGAAAAAATATTATAAAATAACCACCAATACAAGACGGACCAACTAGAAGAGAGCAATCTCTATGGCTAAATCGCACCAAAACACAACGTACTCCATAAAAACTTTAATATACTTGTTGCATCATCGTCGTCGTCGTCGTCGAAGGTAAAACACATTACATACCGTTGGATGGGAGCCGACTAACAAGTTGGGCTCCGCATCCTTTTTGGATGGTAAACGCAATCCTAGTCAAAATAAAACAGGTACTCCTACTATATTCGGGCAACTCTTTAGCAACCGAGCCCAATCTTTTAAGAAGCTCCACCGCTTCGTCACCCAAGGTCGCCAAACGTGGAAAAGGAAAAGGGAAGAAAGTGATACCCCATGGACCTACACACCTCCGCATACTTCTTTCTCTTGTTATCAGCAGCAACTCTCACAGCTTTACCCGGCATGAAGCTAGAAAGACCAAGCGAAGAGAAAGGAGATGTACTAGTGATGTCAACACATGTGTCTTTACCCTGAAACCAATTATAGAAAAGGATGTCGGCCGGGCGCAACTCCCCACCACCACCATCCACCATACCAATATGGACCTCTTTTCGAATAGAGATTCCAATCTTAAGGCACTCATCAAAAATGACATCACGCACCATGTTATGCCGATGTTTAATACCAACCTGTGCAGCACACGCCAGAGCATGGTCTCCCCAAGCATCCAAAATACCTTTCTCACAAGCTGGGCACTTGGAACCCTCCCTAAACATCTCGATACTCAGGCGGTACTTAATGACGGTCCGAAAGGTAGCCGGATTCATAACCTGACCAAGACCAGAAACCGGGACCGCTTTGAGCCACTGTTGAGCCAGAGGTAACCTCAAGTTACCAACTAAGGCCTTTTGCCTAACCGAAAGGTCAAACTCCCTCAAAAAAGCCTTAAACACGATACTATAATAACATCCAGCCAGTTTCTTCATTAAATGGGGGGTTGGGCGTATCACAGTCATGTCCAAGTCGTAGTCTTTACAGAAGTTGACCCAACAAGCGACAGCCGTCTCAAAAGCAACTCCATCGCCTGAAACACCAAAACGCCTCAAGATTTGATCCTGCAAGCTACGAGTCTGAGATCTCGAAGCCAGAAAGGCAAAATGTAAAGTATCGGCACAAGAAAGAATACCAAGCCCTCCGTCACTAATTGGCAAAGTAGAGAGCCGCCATTGAAAGGGGCCAACTCCAGCCCCTCCAGCAGTGACAATATGTTCAACAAAACAACGAAGGGCATCATCAAAGACCCCCGTTGCCTCGGAAAAATGAGAGGGGGGAGCAGTCCGCATAACGAAGAAAAGACGGGACACACCGGAACAAGTCCGAAGAAGCAAAAGCTCACATTGGGGGTCCCCCAACCTCATAACGGCCTCTATCAAAGACTTGGTTTTCGCAACCCTCAACAAAGCAACCCGAGGACAAAAGGTTGGGTCAAGGCTAACAGCACCACCCAACACCTTGACCCCGTCAAGCGGTCTAGAAATATGCTCAGGGAACACACCCGGCTCCGAACTACGCGGATCAACCTTCGGCCAAAAGACTTCCGTTTTACCGATATTAAGGTAAAGACCTAAAGCGGGGTCATCCGCCCTGATGATGTCAAGCGCCTTATTATTATTATTATTATTATTATTATTATATTATTATTATTATTATTATTATTATTATTATTATTATTATTATTATTATTATTATTATTATTATTATTATTATTATTATTATTATTATTATTATTATTATTATTATTATTATTATTATTATTATTATATTACTACTACTACTACCTCTACTACTACTACTGCATCGAAGGAAAACACAACCCTAATCCAAAATAAAGCAAGTACTCCTACTATATCCGGGTAGCTCTTTAGCAACCGAGTCCAATATCATAGATCAATGCAAGTCAGACTCACTAGACCCTAGAACAAAGAAGAAATCGGCCGAAGGCTTCGTAAATGCGTGGAAAATGAGACTTGATCATATCTTTTAAGAAGATAAGATCGAGCAAAAAAGATAAACCTAAAAAGCTAATGGACCAACAGAGCATGCCAGCTAAAAGGGGGAAAAAGACGTTAAAGCAAGCAGGTAGAGCAAGTCTATCGTACGACCTCCTAGGCCAGAGTTGTGGGCTCGATCTAGAATCGATCCAATATCTTCCTTGCAACAATGTATGGTCATTTTGGGTCCAATGCGGAAGCTAGATGGAGCCGTCGTCTGACTTGGGTCCTAGTCCAACACTTCAACACTTCTCCGTTCACTCTCGGACTTCAATCATTTCCATATTGATATTTGACTTCTTAGATCACAAGGAAACCTTTAGGACCCGTTTGGTTTTAATTCCGGAAAACGGAAATGTAGTCCATACATATATCCTTGTTCATGAAATTTTTTGGAATCATTCCTTTTGGTTTAAGGTAATTGTAGTATAATTTGATTAGTTTGATACCCTATATGGAAACAAGATGGAGGGAAGCAAGTGCATTTTGCATGAACCACAAGGGAATGATTCCAAAAAGTTTCATGAACAGGGATATACGTATGGACTACATTCATTTCCATTTCGTTTCCGTTTCCGGAATCAAAACCAAACGGGCCCTTAATGTGTATCAGTACATTTTCAGGTATAGATGCGTCATTTATGTTCCGCAAATACCTAGAATGCCTGCAATTATAGAAACCAACTGGTAGATCTCCAAAACACGAATATAAAAGAAATAGACCAATGTAATATCTTATTAAACCCAAAGAAGCAGGGAATAAAATAGAATAATGATGAAAAAAGACACTAATTTGAGTGTTATCAGTCAGCTAGAAAAGTCAATATAAGGGACATCTACTAAATCACTCTTTCACATAGTCCCATGTTTATCTACAAGAGGCAATACTATGGACTCCGATCACAAAACACACCCCATACCACAATCCGGTTACCTCGCAAGTCACGAGGAAGATAATGAACTAGATTTGTACATCAACCTCAATGCGTCTCTCATCCACATGACGAATATCTCACAAGTCACACCTATTAATTATCGACAAGGAAGTTAGTGACATAATTCCAATTCGGGAATTGGGATTTTATCGTTGCGTTATATATGTATTCCCTCATGAGATCTCTTGAACCTTTTTGTATCCGGAGTTGGTTAAACCCCTGAACTATCCTCCTTAGATTGTGAGATGGAAGCAAGCCTGATTGACATATGTCCCGCTCCGACCTCTCTCTCATTAGGCCATCATCGATTATTGTAGGTCTTAACGTTAGGTTATTGACCTCCCTCACCTTTGGTCTTGGTCTTCGAGAACGACTCGCTCTCCTATCCGACCTATATAAAAACTTAGTGAATCCCTCAACCACATCCACCACTGTTACATTTTCTAACGCAATAAACTCTCTCTCCTTCATCTGTATTAGCGGTCTTCTTTAAAATAAGAACGGTCTTGTCTTTAGCCTTTACCTTCACAACCATGATCTTTTCATGGGCTTTTCAATTCACCAACATCGACGGGAGAAAAGCCTTAATGACCTTACACCCGCTACTATGATCTCGCCGTTCTTGACCGTACCTCTTGGCAAGGGTGGACATTTTCGGATATCCGATACGACAATCTTAAAAAAGTCTGATCCGAATCCGAGAGCACCCGGATATCCGACAGTTTTATCCGGACGGATATCCAATCTAAAGATCCGATCTGAAGACCTGAGCCGGATATATGATCTGAAGATCCGATCCGGCTATTTATACTTAAACTAGTCGGATATATCCGTTCTGATCCGTTTTTTTCCTCTAAGCCCCGATCCGTATCCGCTGATCCAAAAATATGTCCGGATCGGATCGGACTCGAATGACCAATTGCCGGATATTTTCGAATTCGAAATTTTTCGGATCAAATATTCGAAATAACGAATCGGATTATAGTCGGATAAGATACTTTTGCTCACCCCTGCCTCTTGGTCTCACCTTATCCGCACCCCACTTGTTCCCGCCTTAGCCTTGCCCTTAGAAGTTAGAACAGCACCCTCAGCTTGATATATTCTCACATTTATGATGAAAGTCTTCCCGACACTTTCACCTTCTTTCTTAATTGTCGGCTCTATCAAGTTATGCTTTTATTTTTATTAATCTTTCATAAATATTAAAGTCTATTTTTGTGAAAATGTTCTCCCATAATGAGAGTTTCTATGAGAGCTCGTTAAAAAGAATATATGAGATCATATTAATTATTTGCATGACTCGTAGTTGGTTATACGTCAAGTCTCATATTAAAGAGTTGAACATGCATACATATCTACTTTAATTTTTAATCATAATATTTTATTATGTCTTTAATTTTGAATGATTATTTTTATTACTATACTTGGACAAATAAAAAGTGGGTTGAGTTCAATTAATCGCATAGCAGTACCAAATTACTAAAATTAATTTTCTATCTAATGATGAAAACCACTAGTGTTAATTGCTTATTATGAAAATATATTGTATAAAAGAGGTTTTAATGAAAATCTACCAACTTTTTTGTAAGTGCAAAAACACTAATCAATCTTAAATTTTACTATAAGCTAATTTTACCTCGTTTTTAAAATGAGGTTATACATCATTCTAGAAAGAGACTCAACTTTTTAAAAACTCTCGATAATCTAAATATTAAAAAAGAGTCTAAAAAGGCTAGTGATGAAAATTCTTTACCAAACAATCCCTTAATTTATGTGACTTTTAGGCTTTTTTTAGTTGAAATTTACTTTTAGACTCCAACGTCTACAATTCTTGTGTAATTAATCACAATGTACATCAATTTATAGAATTTTATCATCATAATTTATCGATTTTACAACATATTTTACGTGACTCTACACACCTCGTAACATTCAAATAAAATTTTGACCAAATTTTATTGTCGAAAAAGGTAATTTGGTAGAAAATACTAGACTTGGGTCCGGTTCAAACCAAACCACCGAATCGGCGTAAACCGCTGGTTTAGGTTCGCCGGTTTGGTCAAACCGGAGGTTTACGGTTTATGTTTGGCCTTTGGCCAAACCTAAACCGCTGGTTTGAAATTTTTTTATTTTTTAAAATTTTTTTTTTTTGACTAACCGTCGGTTAAACTGACAATTTGTACCGACGGTTTTGTCAAAAAACCGTTGCATTTTATTTTTTTTTTAAAAAAAAAAAATAGTGTGCCAAACCGCTAAACTGGCGGTTTGGCGGTTTGAGTTGGGCCGGTTTAGCCGTCGGTTCCCAAACCTAGACCGTAGGTTTAGGTTTGGGACCCATGTCTAGAAAATACAACATGTTCTTAAAATTGGTGTTTTATTAAAAATTGGTGTTTTATTATGATTTTTGGAAAGTTGATTCCACCTTGCGTAATTTCTCTAAAAGTTGGTGGTTTACTCGCTTTTAATCAAGAGATGCCTGGTACTGGTAGTAGGTGAGAATTGTTCTAAATTTTGAAGGCGTGTTGGCAGGTTCGACTTGGATTAGTATTTATTTCAAAAAAAAAAAGACTTGGATTAGTATTTAATTGCAACAAAAAATACTTAGATTTATCTTTTAATATAATTTTCAACATATTTTTTCTTTTTCCATCTTTATAAAGTTAACTATGTTTGAACATGTGTGCACAAATTAGAGTAATAAAATTGAATGTTGTTACTATTTTTTTCAGAACTTATAAAGTTGTTCTAATCGAGATTAAGGAGCATAACCTGCCATCATAACCCTTCCTTCAAAATTTAGGGTTTGTTTGATAGTTTACTTTATTTTAAAGAGTATTGTGTTGGTGATTACCAACCCATTTTGAAATTCTTGACACTAGTTTTTCTGATAATTATGAACTTCGTAAGCCTATGAAAAAAAAATGTATGTAAAAGATTGTTAGCATGCTGATAACGATCATTAGCCTATTCAAAGTAGGTCTATTACACATGCATGATCATTATTTGAATAAAATCTAATGAGTTCTAATTTCTCAAATTGGTAGTAGGGTGAAAGAGAGGGCCTGTTAATCAGAACTCGAAACTTTATAATGGTGTTTTTTATAGGATGGGTTGGTTAAGTAGGTAGTTTGTGTAACATGTAGTATAAACTAGACATTTTTTTGTTATGTGTAACAAACTAGACACTGTTATAATTTGATTGCTATTGAACACCTTTCTTATACTTCGTGAAATGTGTTCAAGGACCCTTAGAATGATGCTAAAAGAGAGGAGTAAATTTCTTACTTGCTCTTGGTGCACTTGTTACAATGGGTGGATGTCTTTATTTATAGGCAAAGTGAAGGTGAATTTCCTAATAGAAAATTAGGGAGGTAAAGAAGGTGAACAATTCACCTTGTACAATTTACCACAAAATATCTAGCAATAATTCAATTTAGAATTCTTCTAGCAATCATATTAGTAGACATACAAGTATTTGTAACTTATACTTGTAGAATATATGTCTAACATGCATAAATGATATTCCATAACAGACCCTTCTTATTTTCATAAAAAGATTTATTCAAAAATAATTAAAGATCATACCTAATTTGTCACCTATTTAATTTTAACATTTTGTCTAATTATAGATGTTAATCAATATCCTAAACCGTTAAATAAGGAAGTAATTTATAACTAATCCGGATATCCTAGGTTGTGATATTCTCAAAAATTTTTTACGGAAATAAGAAATTCAAAATAGACACTTCCATTTGTTTATGTCATATACACAAGTTTGTCATTTACACAAAGTTCGGTCATTTTTTAATTACACAAGTTCCGCTTTGTTTATGTCATGTACACAAGTTTGTCATTTACACAAAGACTGACTACACAAGTCTGTCATTTACACAATGTTTGGTTATACAAATCCGTCATTTACGCACGGGTTTGGTTACACAAGTCTTTTATGCATTAACATTGTGTAATTGAAATTGTGTATGAACATTGTGTAATTGAAATTATGTATTAAAATTGTGTATTAATATTGTGTATCATCAAAAAAATACACAAAGTTTGATTAGTCCAGTTGGTATAAGGAGAGTTCGAATCTTACATTTGACGCAATTTTTTAATTTATTATAATTAAGAGGAGATAGAATATTTAATTATCCGATTTAACAAAATTAATTGATTATAAATAGGAGAGAAAAATCTTCAAATTTCCATATTTTCGGTCATATCTATTCAATTTTACATTTATTTTTTAATTGAGAAAATTAGGTGCCTAGTTAGTCTAAACTTACAAAAGATGTTTCATTTTACCAATTTCTCAATCTTTATTGTTCAAGACAATAATTGATTTTAAGAACAAATCGAACAATATCAAAACAATCAAATCAAAAGCCCTTATTTTTACAAGATCTTGCATGTGTAAAAAATCAATATTTAAACCAACTCGTTTTAAACAATTATTCTCCTTATAAATCATAATCTTTTTAACCATTAAGTTTTACACCTTTATACATCATGATACTCGTGTTTTGTAGTTTCGTCTTCTGAGATTTGATGATGTCTTTGATGGCGGTTTCGAGCGTTTGTCGAGAAGAGTGCGTGGATTTGTGATCGACTCTTGACGGCTCTATTGCAGTCCAAATATGAGGTGTCCACAATTGTTTCTCAGACTTCATACTTGTGTACTTCCTTCGAAGATGAACGTTTATGCTCTTTGCCTCCTGTTGGCAGAATTATCATGCTTTCCTTGACGACTTTTATGTTTCCGGGTTTTTTTAATGTATTTTTGTGTATCTCTTTTATCCTTTGTTTGTGTCAATTCCTGACGGTTAGTTCGTCTACCGATCTTTTTCGGCCTTTTGACCCACTAGACGGAGAACTGTCTAATGGTTTGAACTACTTTCCTTTTTCCTAAACAAAGGGGACCAACCTCATGATAGTGAAATAACCTAATGAAACTTAAATCCTAATTTAATAAATTATATGGCATGTCAGTAATGGAAAAACAATTAACTTTTAGCATGATGATTGGGTCACTACATCGTCACTTATAAAATTGGTTCAAAACGTAAATCAAATTAATATCTAAGACCAAAGTAAATCATTATGTAAACAATTATAGTGAATGAGATATTGACAAAATTAAGAACGAGCTCCAAAATATTATTAGGCCGAATATTTTGGAAAAAATTATCCCAAAAAATAGAATACAGGATATATTATACTAACGGTGTAGCCAAACGAGTGGTTTTCAACCAAGTCGGCTTATCAACTACTAATGGATGATAAGTGGCTCTCTCTTGTTAATGTGTGCGACTGGATTGAAAAACTTAACACACAACCCAAAATAAAAACTCCATTGAAAAAAAAAAAGGGTTTACCAACAAAAACAAAACTTGACGAAAGAAAAATTGCTATTACTCGTAAATGTGAGTTGTATAACCGTCAACTTGAGGATTTATGTCATTTACTTATGAGTTGTCCTTTTACTTTTGGATCGTCCTTTTACCAAACAAAATATAAATAAGAATTGATAGGACAATCTCAAATAAAACATTACTTCCTCCGATCGTAAATAAATGACTTCTTAGGATCTAAATTTTGATCAAATTTAAATGTCGTTTTATTTTTTAAGGTTATTAATTAAGAGAGAGTTCTGAGAATAGTTCTTGAAAATTGTTTTTATTAAATATTTTCATAATAAAATATTCACTCACTAGTCTAAAAGGATGGTGAACATTTAATAAGTGATAAAATTGAGAAAAAACTTTATAAAACTAAGGTTGTTTAGGAGTTTTCTTAATAATTGTGTCAATGATTAAAAAGTCATTTATTTATGATCGGAGGAAGTAATAATTTGGTTCTGTATGAACAAAATAATTTTCAATAATGAGTCCATTGACTCATTTAATACCATAATTACTTTCATTAAGAATCAAACTCACAAATGACAAAAAAATGTGAAAAATACGGATGACTATGACATTAAGCAACTAAAAAAAAAAACGTTACCAAACTAAAAAAAACTTGGGCCCTCTTATCAATTGAATTAATAGAGGGGCCTAGTTAATCTACGTTAAACAAAAAGGGTCCTATTTCACCAATTATCTCAAAAAACTTTAAATGGAAAAAATCAAAGTCTTGATTTCACAAACATAATTTTGATGACTCTAAACTTTATTATGGGGTACCTCAATCGGTTTTGTTAGGCGGAACTTTTTTTTTTTTTTACTTAAACTTGGTTCTAAAAGAAAAACCTATGCTATTAAATCGGGCTTGCAATAAACTATCATATTACAAATAAAAAATTCGAAATTGAGGGTGACAATTTGCGTGTCATCAAGACACTTCAAAGTCTTTGAAGTTGCCTTTGGAAGGTAGAGATTCTTATATTCGACTCTATATTAAAACTTCGATTTTTTAACAAAGTCCAAATTAGATATGTTTTTAAACTAGATATGTGTAAAATTACGAAGTAGTTAGCATGGAATTGTATAAAGTGTCAAACTTTTAGACTATTTTAAAATAGATAATAAATCAATTGACTATGTTTAATATTTTAGTTCGATAATTATAAAAGTAATGCAATTTGTTACGTAATTTAGTTATATTTTAATGGTATGCAGTAAGTTGTTAACCTATGATAATAATAACATTTTTTAGATTTTTAATTATAAAATGATATATATTTATTATTATGATAGATGGTATAAAAATGTTAGGATATGGATTTTGTAGGACGATATATTTTTCAGTACTTGAACTTATTTAACCGATGTGATATTTTAAAATATGATATATTACCTTAATAATATTCAATGCATAATGCATCTACCTCTAAAAGAGAAGTATACTTGAATTTCTTCTTTTTAGTCTACTCAGAGTACTGTTTGCAGTCCATTTAGGGTCCGTTTGGTTCCAACTCCAGAAACGGAAGCGGAATGGAAACGAATTTAGTCCATATGTATATCCATATTCATGAAATTTTATGGAATCATTCCCCGTGGTTTAATGAAAAATGCACTTGGTTCCTCACATTTTGTTACCCTATAGGGTATCAAAAGTAATCAAACTCTCATCCAATTACTACAAAAATTTTAATGAAAAAGGGTATACGTATTGACTAGATTCGTTTCCATTCCGTTTTCGATTCCGTAGTTAAAACCAAACGGGCCCTTATAATATAAGATATTTGGTTAAATACAAATACTTTAGGATATAAATGTAACTATTTAAAAATTATGATATTTTACGTTATTAATCCTAATATGGATGATTCGTCTAATTCAGATTATTTATATCCTTTTCGTCCAACGCAGCCCCGTCCCACCCTGCTACAATAACTTCTTTCGCTCTCGCGCTCTCTTTCTCTCACTAGTCACTCCCGTCAGAAAAATCTCGCCACATCTTCTTCTTCGCCAACGAATGCTTTAACCGGTTGATTCTGCAAGTTTATGTCCATAATTTCACCAGAGAATCCATGAATCAATCAAATTCTCTGTCCTGTTCGTTCTATCTACTGTTGCTGTTACTCCTCTGCAATTGCTTATCGGACTTCGAATCTCATGCTCAACTTATCCCTCAAGATGAAGGTAAACCCTAAAAAAACAGAGGTTTTTTTAATTGATTTCAAATTGTCGAAATGTTTTCGAAGTTTCACTGCGAAATCGAAATTTGCTAGTTGTAATCAACTGTTTCGCACGCTCACATTTCTTAATTTGTTGATTTCACCATTTGGCATTATTCTTTCTACTTTAGATCGATTGTTTTTTTTTTTTTTTCCAATTCTTTTTTAACCAGCAAAAATACTATGTGCTGCAGTTTGCAGAGTTGCATTGACTATAGAAAAAATTACTTTTTTTATTGTTCAGCAGGACACAAAAAGGAACACGGTAACTCTATTTTCAAATTACTAAAACACAACATAATTTACGAAAAATGGTGTAATTAGTTATAAAAAATTGTCTAACATTGCGGACACACAAATAAAGGGGAACGTGAGATAAACGTATTTTTCGTGTTTCCTGAGTGTCCGTGCTTCGGGTCCAGTTACGGTGGAGTTGTGATACAACCTCAAAAGTGAATTACCGGTTAATTTTTTTGGTATTGTATCATGTAAATTGCATAGCTGATCAGTCATTATATTTTCGGCCGTCAATATCATACTTGTACAAGCCGTTTATGGGGGATGAATGTGATGGTATGATTGAAAAGTATGAGTGGTAGAGGTCTTGGGTTCGAGATTCACGGGTTGCACAAGTGTGAGCTTGATCAGTTGCTCCCTCTCACTACTGCGTCACTGCCTCATTTAGAGCGTTATCTTTTTGAGGCTGTTTGCTTCCTGCTAGGTTAAAAAAACATTATTGCAAGTGAATGTTCAATTTTGGGCCACGACATATCATGTTTGTTGTTTGTCCTCTCGGGCTTGGCCCATTTCAACTGGGAAAGGATGTGAAACACATCACGTGTTTGGTCGTTACTCTGGTTGGCAGGGTGCATTAAGTTTCAATGTTTTTACAGTGAGTAATTGTGCCAAATTTTCCCTTATCATGTAACCATAAATTCTAGGTTTTAGAAACACAGTACGTGAATAGCTAACAAGAGTATTCTTTTTTAACAAACTTATGTGATGTATTATATGTTATTGGAGCTCTAGCGTTGACTCGTAAATTGTAATACGTCTTATTATTATTACTACTATTATAATAAGTATTATTCTAGTACTTTTGGAACGATGAATATGATGATGTAACTTATTTTACCCCAAGGGAATTCTTATTTTGGTAAGCTATGCAGTAACAACTAACAAAGTATGGGTTTTGTCTGACTTTTGTTTTGGATGCTCAAGTCCCAACTATGACACAGAACTATGGTGTTACGATATACTCCCATGATGCTTCTATTCCATTTGATGGTTTCATTCATATTGCAGTGGAGGCTCTACAAGCCATTTCTGAGAAACTGAACATCGGATTTTGGAGGGTTAGTCGAAAATCTTGCCAAGATGGTGATACAAGTTTCAAGTACAACACCATTAACAAAGGCACTAGCAATGTTACTTGCAATTGCTCATATAACGCCAGCACCATTTGCCATGTTACAAACATGTATGATCCTTGCTCCGTTGTTCTAACTATTTTCATCTTCATTAATTAACATGTCTGAACAACAACATTGTAAACTTGCAACAGTCAGTTATGCTCGACTTTAATGCTCCTTGCAGTTGTATTTTGTAATCTCATTTTTTTGTTATGCATACTGCTTTGGCCTTCACAGCCAGCTCAAAAATCTCAATCTTAATGGAGCTTTTCCGGATGAATTTGGAAGCCTAACTAAACTGCAAGAGATGTAAGTAGCTTATCTTACATGTATTATTAATTTATTAAGAACTTTGACATGTGGAGAAACTAATGTAAAATAAAATAAAATTCTATGTTTTTTGAGTAGTAGGATGACTAAGATCAGGTCCTCATTTCTAACGTTTGATCACTATGGTGACTATTTGAATTTTGGATGTCACAGACGTTTTCATGTTCTTTTTCAACAGAGATCTCACTAGGAATTACATCAACGGATCGATACCCACCACCTTGACTAAAATTCCTTTAGTTATACTGTAAGTATAGGGGTTAATTCTTTTCGGAGGCGAGTGCCAACTTTTTGTAACAAGAAAACCTAAGTGTTTAGAAATTGCAGGTCCCTTCTTGGTAACCGCATAAGTGGTTTAATTCCCAAGGAAATAGGTCAAATTTTGACGCTAAATGAGTTGTAAGTAACTGAATCTAGCATGCAAACTTGCTTCACCAATTTAGATTTGCTCACAATGATTAATATCTTTCTTTTCAGGGTTTTAGAAAACAATTTTCTCAGCGGGCAGCTACCACAAAGCCTTGGAAATTTGAAAAGTTTGAGAAAATTGTAAGGAATCTTTCATTCTTTTCAGCTGTCATAATATCATGCAACTAACTGAATAGTCAACATGAATGTTGTAAATAAGTAAATATTTGGTTTAAATAAGCTTGTTTATATCCTAGTTTCCATTGATACATCTTTTGATTATGTAGGGAGTTTTTAATAGAAGGTGTTTATTTTTTTTAGGCTGTGGTTATTTATGGATTGATCTAATATGCTTAAACCATGGATTAGTGGCAAAGAAGTTCTGCCATACTGCCTTTTTCAAAATTTTGATATCTGGATTTTTATTTTTTTACTTACTGAACCTTCATTTGTTCAAACAGGGTCCTTTCTGCCAATAACTTTACAGGAACAATACCAGAAACATTTGGCAATCTGAAGAATCTTGCTGATTTGTAAGTAATCTGATTTCTCTAGTTGTCTATCAATTTTAAATACAGTTTTTAAGCATTTATGTCTTTCTTGTAGCCGGATAGACGGTAGTACTTTATCAGGGAAGATACCAGATTTCATTGGCAATTGGACGAACATCGCAAAATTGTGCGTATCATTCTTCTTTATGCTTTGCTTTTCAGGACTTAGGTTGTTATATTATGAGAAAATATTTTCATTCGATTCATTGTGAACATATTTCAATATATTCCAGGCATATGCAAGGGACAAATATGGAGGGACCTATTCCTTCCACTATAAATTTGCTGACAAAATTGACTGAACTGTAAGTATGAACATGCAGCTAGTGGTTATGCTGATTGAAATTTTTTTTTGAGTGGGTTTGGCTCCGCATTTAGAAAGTGTTTTTCATTGGAAAATAATTTATAAATGCTCTTCGAGCATATTACGAGGTGTGACAAGGTGTGGCTTTGTTTACAGGAGGATATCTGATCTTGGAGGATCTAGTATGACATTTCCCAATGTGTCGGCTTTGAGTAAAATAACAATATTGTGAGTTCCAGACAACTTATATTTACTACATAAAATAGTATAGATAATTATATGGTTACGGATAACATTAGTGACGATTATGAATTTATGATTAGTCTATTGTCCTCGTTAAGTCACAGTTTGTGAACTGCATGAATTCAGGGTACTGCGGAGTTGCTTGATCACTGGGTCAATCCCTAGATACATTGGAAACTTTGAAAAGCTAAAGACGCTGTGAGTTTTTCACCTTGCTTTATCCTTAAGGGTTGTTTGGTTGGAGCCTAGGAAAGTAAACTAAAGGTAACATTAATGAGAAGGAAATAAAATGAAAATGGTTATCACCCTTCATGTTAAAAAAAAAAAAAAGAAGACCTCTACCATTCGATTCCGGGACCGACCAAACACCTTGTAGTGTAACAAATCACTTCTTGAGCTGTATGTTTTAGCAAAACAAGTTGTCCCTAGGTTTTGATTACCTTGGAAATATAAATTTTAGTTGCAATCCTTATTTGAACAGAAAAGTAAATTTCTTTTATGATTCTAGATCAGTCTTGAATGAAGGAATATACTTCTATTGATATTATGCATAGGTATTATTGTGGCAGCTTACTTTTTTAATTTCCTGTCAGAGATCTGAGCTTCAACAGCTTAACTGGGCCAATTCCATTCACTTTCCAGGATTTGAATCAAAATAGCCTCAATTATATGTAAGTAAAGATGTTAATGAGATGTAAAATTTACATTTGACTCTATCCACCTTATTTGTCTTCTTGAACATTTTTGTCATGCCTTATCTGGAACGTGTAATGAACTCGTACAGGTTTCTAACAAATAATTCGCTGAGTGGATCAGTACCGAGCTGGTTAACAAGCAGCAAGGAGAACATGTGAGCATTCTTCTAGAATTTTAAATCACCATCTCTCACAAGAATTTTGATGTCATTTTCTCTAAATCAAAGACTTCATGCCTGATTAAAAGGGAGGTTCTTCATTTCCAGTCTCGATCTTTTAGTTTGATGTCATAGGCCCACGGCATAGTCTCTGGTTTTTTTTTTTTTTTATCTCCCTTGTTTTCATTAATACTGCATCAAAATTTATCATTCTTTCATCCCCTTTGCAGAGATATATCTTATAACGAGTTCACTGGGTCAGTTTCGTCTAGTTGCCAGCAGTCAATCGTGTAAGAATACTTCCGCTCCTGATAACTCTTTTTATTCTCTTCACATTAGTTTTTTAATTTTCTTCATTTTGTTCTAAGAAAAATAATTTTGTATAAATTCTTCCAGGAACTTAGCTTCTAGCTTCAGCTCAGCAAACGACAACTCGTAAGTTTCTATGATATTGAGTTATTGTTGCTTAGACTGTCATGGTGGAGTTAAACACGAATTTTGCAAAACTCATTATCACTCTATTTTGCAGCGATAGTTGGTGCTGGAGAAAGGATCTACCTTGCCTTAGCAGTACTAAATGTAAAGCTTTGTTATAAATCACCAATATGAGACATTAGTTATTGGACTTATACTTTCTTCTCATAGGTCTCCATTATTTTGCAGATCATTCTTTGTTTATCAATTGCGGAGGCACCAAAATGACACATGAGAAGCATGAATATGAAGAGGACACAAATAGTTTGGGACCTTCTTTATTTTCTTCTATGGACAATTGGGCTCTTAGCAGTACAGGTACTTTCATGAGTAAAGAGAAAAATGGAAACTATATTGCAACGATCCCCGCGCTTAATGTGACCGGACCAGCTTACTACCAAACAGCTCGACTTTCTCCTTTATCACTCAAGTATTATGGCATTTGCATGCAAGAGGGAAGCTATACTGTGCAACTACACTTTGCTGAGATAATATTTACCAATGATCACACTTACAGCAACAACGGCAGGCGTATCTTTGATGTTGCAATCCAGGTTATTTTAACTTTTTGCAAATTTTTGTAAATACGTGGATCTCCCTATGTAGTTATATTATTAACCATTTCCCTGGTTTTTAGAAATTTTATTACCTTTATTTATAATTAAAATCTTATATTTAAAGGGGTAATTGCAGAAAATAATATAAGACGTATTTCTTATTTCACCAAAGGTCCCAATGGTGTGCTGCAGATCATACTCTAATTCTACTAAAAAAAGAGAGAATTGGACAAACTACCTTACTTCACTAATATCAGTTAGTAGATTTTCTTCTCCTATAACTTAATTAGTAAATAACATAATATAACATATAAAGACCGATTTGTCCTTATCTATTACAATAAAATTTATCTTAATTAGTTACAAGAGATATTTCTAGAATATTTAATTGATTATGAGATCAATTTACATTAATGTCATAAAGTATTTATTATTGGTTTTATTAAAACTTATATAGCATATAGTTTTTCTTATTAAAACTTATATAAATTATAATTTACAATTTTACAAATTTAATTTAATGTAAATAGTTTTAATTTATGTTGATATTTCTTGTAAATGAGATGTATCTCTTGTAACTTTATTATTCTTGTAAGAAATATAAAAAACTAATAAACGGATGTAGTAGAATCGATCTTTGTTGGTAGTCCCACCCTAATACCAACCGGACAAGTTGATTTATTCTTCTTTTTAAAAATTATAGTTAAATATGATACTTAGAATTTCCTCTTGTACACTAATTTTCTTGTACCAAAAATTAAAGTAACTAATTTATCTTGTACATGCTTCGCGTATCATATACAAGTAACTCAAAAATATCAAAAAAAAATATTAGATTAATTTTCTTATACACACCTGATTCGACTATTTCTTGTGCATGAAACTCATATGCAAAAATTAAATACAAAATCTTGTAACATATTAAAGAAAATTGATATATTAAATAAGGGCAAATTAGTCCATGTATTAATAAAGATGATATATACTTATTTATTTATTTATTTATGAGTGAATGTGTTAGGTAAGTCTTTTTTTGGTCTAATGTAGCATCAAACAAATTTTTTTGTTTATTAGGAAACAAACTAGACCTTTTTTCACCCCCTTTAATTAAGTGTTTCTAGAACTAAAAAATAGTTTTAAATTAACAAGGGTCTAATACAAAAAAATCTTATTAGACCAATCTTCTCTTTATTTATTTATCATTGGATGACATCCACTAACTCATTATAATAAGCTTAGGTTACGTAGCAAATTCACCCTTACAAAAATGAACAAATTCGACTAATTAGTATTGCGTGTCACGTTAAAAACTGATTGGTTGAACATAATAGAGATGAAGTGTCATATCTGGTCTTATAAATAGATAAAGAGTAGCAGAAAAAATAACTAAAATCTCATTATATCATAGCACATCCAAAATGTTAGTATATTTGGTTAAACTTAGATATTTAGGGTAGAGTCTGCAATTGTCCAAAATTTTGGATATTTGGCGCAATTAAACTTTTTTAATTATTATATTTATGTAGGGGAAAAAACCTCTTTCATGGTAGAAGACCAAATTGGAACAGGAATGAACCATGTTTTTTTAATCTCATTACTGCCCGGGATTGTTAATTCCGGTCTTGTCTGAACTGTGTGCAGTCCAATGAGAATGACTTCTGCTGCTAGGCATTGAGCAACTTAGAGATCATATATTATAGATAGCTAAGCTAAGTACTAAAAAGTTAACAAAGCTTGCTGAATGCTAATCTTAATGAATGCTTCAACAGGGAAAAGTAGTTTTGAAGGATTATAACATAATGGAGAAAGCTGGTGGTGCTGGTAAGGGAATAATAGAAGTGTTTCCAGATGTTCGTGTAACCGGAAGCACTCTCGAAATACACTTATATTGGAAAGGAAAAGGAACCAATGCTATTCCTGATCGAGGAGTGTACGGGCCTCTTATATCTGCCATAACCGTCACTCCTAGTAAGTTAATGTTCTATGCATGAGAAAAACCTTTGTCAAAATATCCATTTTTTTCATTTGTTAGTCATTCTGTTTTTTACCCTCCTGCAGACTTCAAGACTGATAAAGGATTCTCCGTAGGAGCTATTGTTGGCATTGTAGTAGCTTCACTTGTTGTTGTAGGCTTGATTCTTGTAGCTCTCAAGCTTACAGGTTTCTTGGGAATGAAAGAACACAATGGTGAGGTCACTTTACAGTTTCTAATTTTCTTTTAGCATAAGTTGCTTTCCGAAACTAGATGTAGGGCTTAGTCACAAAAATGGAATGTTAGAGTTCTTTTTTGATCATGAAAGATAACCATTTCCATTTCATTTCATTCTCATTAACCATTACCTTTTCATTCCTAGATCCTAACCAAACGACTCCTTAATGTTGCTGGTGTAGTGTGTACCATCTTTAATTTTGGGGTCATAATTTGCTTTGGCTTTGTGAAGGAAATGAAAAATTAGGGGTATTTCAACTATTTGGTCTGATATCAGAGACACATAATTATTATTCTCATTGTCACATATAGGCTATCTAAATAAGTTTCAAATAGGAGTTGATCAAGTCATGAAACTTGCGGAAATACACACAACGATTCGTTTGTTAAATGTGCTTCATCCAGTACTTTCGTATCTTACAGTGTAGTTTGGATTAATAGAGATTTTGCATTTCAATTTAACATCTGCTCAATTTATAGAACTTGAAGGCCTTTCACTTGGCACTGGATATTTCAGCTTGAGACAGATCAAGGCCGCAACAGATGACTTTAATCCTGCAAATAAGATAGGCGAAGGTGGTTTCGGACCTGTGTACAAGGTAAATGTGGAAACTTTACTATTTTACCCTAAGCTGATCTAACATGTGTAGAATCTTTGGCTGTAACATGACTAAAGATTGAGAAAATGACCGTTAAAGAACTACAGTATCTAATTCAGCTTATTATGGTAATAGGGAGTTTTATCAGATGGAATGGTAATAGCTGTGAAACAGCTTTCATCCAAATCAAAGCAAGGAAACCGCGAATTCCTTAATGAGATAGGCATGATATCTGCTTTGCAACACCCAAATCTTGTCAAACTCCATGGATGCTGCATTGAAGGAAAAGAGCTGTTGCTAATATATGAATACATGGAGAACAACAGCCTTGCTCGTGCCCTTTTCAGTAAGTTCCTTGTAACAATTGAATAACGAATCTCTTAACCGCCTTCCTGCTATTAAATATTTCATTTCTTAGTGCGGGAGGAGCAACGGTTGAACTTGGATTGGCCTACAAGGAAGAAAATATGCTTGGGAATAGCAAAGGGATTGGCTTATCTTCATGAGGAATCAAGGCTCAAGATTGTTCATAGGGATATAAAGGCTACTAATGTGCTTCTTGATAAGGACTTGAATGCCAAGATATCAGATTTCGGTTTAGCAAAGCTTGACGAAGAAGAAAACACACATATCAGTACAAGAGTAGCAGGAACTATGTGAGTTTAACTTCTCTCGCGCCTTCTATCACTTTCTATGTTTTCTTAGATGCATTAGCACCGCAGGTTAGGGGTGAGCAAAAATATCTGATCCGACTAATCCGAAGATCCGATCCGAAAAATTCCGAATCCGAAGATATCCGGCAATTGGTGATCTGATCCGGGCATATTTTCGGATCATCGGATACGGATCGGGGTTTAGAGGAAAATGGTATATCGGATCGGATATATCCGCCTAGTATAAGAATAAATACCCGGATCGGATATCCGTCCGGATAAACTGACGGATATCCGGTGCTCTTGGGTCGGATTCGGATCGGATTTTTTAAAAGTTTGTCGGATCGGATATCCGGAAATGCACACATTTTCGGTTATTATCAAATTGTCGATGTGGGACAATATTCCACGGATCTTAACAAAATACTATATTGAGTTAAAGCATGTCATTCAAACATGCGCTAAATGTTACTTCTCTTTGATCTCTTCAGAGGATATATGGCTCCCGAGTACGCAATGAGGGGTTACCTAACTTACAAAGCAGATGTGTACAGTTACGGAATCGTCATTCTTGAGATTGTCAGTGGGAAGAGCAACACCAACTACCGACCGAAGGAGGAATTTGTCTATCTTCTCGACTGGGTTAGGCTCTTGAATTGCTCTAAAAAATTTCAGAAATCATAAACGAACCAAAAGGTTACATGATGTCTAAATTATGTATTTTGTTTCCATTTATTTAGCTAACCTTTGATTCATATCTTTGTGACAACTTAAAGGCCTATGTCCTACAAGAGCAAGGAAACCTTCTAGAACTCGTGGATCCGAGTCTCGGAAAAGACTACTCAACAGAAGAGGCAAAGAGGCTATTAAACTTAGCCTTATTATGCACCAACCCATCTCCTACCCTCCGACCAATCATGTCCCAAGTTGTAAGTATGATTGAAGGCACGAGCCCGATTCAAGCCCAGGTTATCAAGCTTTCAGAGCTCGAACTCACGGCTCTCAAGAACATGCCTCGCGACTCCCACTCCTACGCCTCCACAGCTTCCCAGCACAGCACTCGCGCGCAGGGAAGCAGCGCGTTGATGGATGGACCTTGGATCGATTCCTCGATCAAGAGTGAAGGAAATTCTCCTACCTCCACTACGCCTCTTGATTCAAGTTTACACTAACCTCTGAGCTTGACTGTTATATTGTTGTGTATACATAGGCTGCTACAGCAGTTTGTGTATTTATATTGTAACAACTCTTCTAACAGATGGTACAATGAAATGCAGGTACATGAGCATACAATAGAAGTATAGAATCTGTTATGGTGTTATTTACAGTTGTAATTGATAGCTAATAGTCATGCAGAAGAAATATGAAATATTTATTTTGTATTGTGAGATGTGTTTTTGAATATTGTACCGTTGTACGAGTGTTGATAACCTTTGTTAGCTTTGTAAACTTTTGAGACTTGATATTCACGTGTGTATATATATGGCAATTGGCATTGAGTTCTTAAAAATCTAAGTTGATATTTTGTATAGATTTTCAGCGTTTGTTGAAAAATATGAAATAAATTGTTAAAATATGAACAAAATGTTTGGAATTGTTGAATAATGTAAAAACATAACCGAAAGTCATTCGCGTAAACTGATAATAAACTAAATTGAGCACCAACTTGAAAAAACAAATAAAATATTTACGATTAATACTACTAACATCTAAAATTTAATTTTAAGATTTAGCAACGATATTCACATCCACATTAAGCTATATAATCGTTTTTTTATTTGTACTTAAGAAATGTAGATGCATTTTTGAACCATCTAATTAAATATGAATTGTAATAATTGTGACGTCCGACTCTTATGATATGTATATATTAAAGAGTGTTATTTTATAACTCATTCCATGATATATGTCATCTCATCTTTATAAAAATTAACGAAAAAAAGAAAATCAATAATCATCAACTAAAAAAAACCAAATATCGAGGACATGGAACCAAAAAATGCATGAATTTGTAATTGGTAAAATCATAACAATACTATTTGGGGTAATATCAAGTCATGGTATATGACTATATGTATATCTAGGCCAGTTCAAATCCGGCCCGTCCGGTCCGGAAAAACGGGAAGGTATGAACAGAGGAAGAGGTCTGATTGGAGCAAAAAGCTCGGCCCGTCAAGTCCGTCAGGCCGAACCCGGGCAATGTCTTAGGCCCGTCCAGACCGAAAAGCCCGGCCCGACAGACAGGTTAAAAAAATAAATAAAAACATATATATTATATTGTATTTATCATAAATATTGAGTATAAATATTCAGTATAAATATAATAAATATAATATATTTTACATAAATATCTTAAATATAAAATATTTTTAAAAAAATCATATTGAAAACATTTATAAAAATTATTAAACGGGTACCCGCAGGCCCATCCGCCTACCCGGCTGGACCGGGTACGACAGTCTTTACCGGTCCGGTAGCTGGCTGAGCCCGACCCAAGTCTGGATAAACGGGATTAATACTTTATATTGCCCGAACCTGGATATAAACAGGTATATGTATATCCAATGCAAGCAACAATTAGTGTTATCTTAAGCAAATTATATGCTAAATAATTGGTAACCTTCAACAAGATGAAGATTGCTAATAGATTCGGAATTTCGAACCCATATCTCAAACAATAAAAAAAATATATACAATATTGACTCTCCGTCCTTGACACGTGGCATCATCCACCGGAAGATTGCTTCTCATATCATTCTTATTTCTCCTTCAAAGGCTTCTCCTTTTTGTCTTCTACGGTTCTACTCCCTATAATTCTATCATTTGTCGAATCCAATAATCAACCCAAAACCCTTGATTTCGTTCACTAATGATTTTTATCGGTCGCCCCTCTCTTTAATCCCTTGGGTATTCCACCAAAACGGTATAGATTTTTTCCGATTAGAAGAAGTGAAGGAGCTTCAGCAAAGAATTGAAAGTTTTATGCCCTTTTTTAGGTGTTGAAAATTTTCTTAGGCGATCGGATTTTCCATGGCGGAAAATCAGGAAGAACCTTCACCAGTGGAAGGCAACCTTCGTTACCCTAAAATTCAACTTGACGATTACGAACCCAGATTGTTCTCTCGCACGGTACCCCTCTTTCTCCCCCCTCCCTCTATTTGATTGCTTGATAATTTTGTTTCCTAAACTTTGCGAGTTTGTATATCATATATAAATTTAAAGATGCAATTGAATGATTGGTAGGCTGTCACTGAATTGGGATATAGTCCAATATTTTCTCAATATAAACCTATCTTTCCTATATTTAAGGTTAGAATTATTGGTTTTGGAGCTTTTTATGATCAAATCAAATTGATGATGGGATCATGATGAAGCTTTTGCCGACCGTCAATCTTGTTGGTGAAGTTGATATAGTGAAAATTTTAAGCTGAAATCGGTATATTAGGCAATTGAATGTATTGTTAGGTTTTTTGTTTATGTAATGCGATTATGAGCATTAGAATTGGGATTTAATCAACTATACAACTGAGATACTTTGGGAATTGTGATTATGAGCATTATAGTTTTTCTTTCCAAGTAAATAAGCTTGAGCAGCTTAATTTCGTGTGCATAGAGTCTTACACCATCTGTCGACATGTAAGTACTTTCTGATGGAAGTATTTCTTTCTAAGTAAATAAAATAAAGTTGTGATTATGACTTTTATGAGCAATATAGTTTGTGGAAATATAGCTTTTCTTTCCAAGTAAGTAAAATTGATCTATAATGCCGACTTCCTTACCAAAATTCGAAATTTGTGGACAATGTTTTGATGGAAGTATATATGTGACTTCATACCACTGTGATTTGATACGACTTACGTTTCTGGATTGACTGAAATTGAATGTTCGTGTTTAGGTTTTCAGTGAAGCAGAAAGAGATGAGGAAACAAACCCTTTTTTAACTGATGAAGCAGGGGGGAAGGAGAGGGAGGAGAAGGGAGAGGTGGGGAGTTTGGTAAGTGATACCCCCGGAAGTTCCACAGCTGATGTCAAGGTCCCTGGTGTTGCTAACGATGACTATCAAGCTCAGGGTAGATGTTTCTTTTATGGATCTCCTCTTTCTGAAGATACTGGGCCTTGGATACCGGTTTCTGTTCCACCCATGTCAAACAGCTCACGTCAGAACTGGGAAGATGGTCTTTCTATAAATGGGGGTTACTTTCCAGACGGAGACATGGGCTGGAATCAGTTCTTAGGAGAAGATAAGCAACTGACTATGTGGGATGTGTTCGCCGAAATGGCACTTGCTGCTGGTGGAAAAGTCAAGGCCCTTGCTTCATCTGATTTTCATAAACAGCAGATTTACCGAATGTCATCTTACCTTTTAGAAGAAGCGTGGAGGGAGATGGCACAAACTCTAACAGAGGCAACTACGGTTAATATAAAGGAAATCATTGAGGCCGACCCACCCAAGTGGGTCCCTGATAGTGCATCCTCATCTTGCATGCTTTGTAATGTCCGGTTTCATCCTATAATGTGTTCCAGGCATCATTGTCGCTTTTGTGGAGGATTGTTTTGTGGTGAGTGCTCAAAGGGTAGGAGCTTGTTGCCTGTGAAGTTCCGTACTCAAGATCCGGAGAGAGTTTGTGATGTATGCTGTGTGCGGTTGGAGTCTGTCCAAGCATATTTGATGGACCAAGTAAGTCGTGCTGCACAGTTGCCGACTTATGATTTGACCGACCTCAGTACCTTGAGATCATGGTTTAATTTTCCATGGGGCCAATCTATGGAATATGAGATCTATAAGGCTACAAATACGATTAGATGCTACAATAAGGTACACATCATCGTCTACTTTTAGAATTGCTATAGTAGGTTTTTATGTATATGCCATGCAATATAATGAAATTTTGTAGTATCAGGCTTTAAAATTAATAAGTGAAGTATTTGATGTAAAATGTAGGATAAATAGTACATGTGTTGTCTCTAAGTAGTGTTTGTCAATACTACATTATAATGCAAGGCATCCAAACAACGTTTTCCAGGAATGTATTATCGATTTATAGGCCATAAAACTTGCATTGTGCATCCAAACAATCCCTTAGTCTACCCTTCTCATTTTTCTGGTTTGGCCAGTGGGAGCCTCTTATATTAGTGTTTCTTTATATACAGACAGCTTAACATTGGTTTCCTCCCTCTGCATTATCCATTAGCCTCAAGTCTAGATTTGTTTTGGGGAGACTTTTTAAAAAAAGGATTATTTAGTCTTTCGTATATATTAGAAAAATGCGAAGTTTGCTCACTTTGCTGTCATCTCTCATTCTTTTACTTACCATTAACGTTGTGACAACCTAATAACAGGTTGGTCGTCTATCACCTGAGAAGGCAATTCCAGATGCTATTCTGAAGCATGCTAAAGGACTTGCAATTCTCACTGTTGCCAAGGTTGGTACTGTTATGACCTACAAAGTAGGAACTGGACTGGTTGTCTCTCGCCTAAACGACGGGACTTGGTCAGCACCATCGGCTATTTCTTCCTTTGGAATTGGATGGGGAGCTCAGGTGAAAAATTAATTCCTTTTTTCTTTATTAACTAAATAAGCTATGGGTTCATGGTATTTGCATGCTGTGCGGTAAGGGTTTTTTTTTTCTTCTTACATCAAGTAGTTGTTCAATGTTCATCTTTGAAACATTTGGGTATCCTGACCTGGATTCCATCAATTTTTTTACATTACTTATAAAAGTAATCGAAGTATCTACTGTTGATAACTACTTTCTTTTCAGAAGTTATGTTGTTTGCTATAATATTTGAACACATGTACATGATATTGTTGATATATGAACAAATGGACAGGCAGGAGTGGAAATCACAGACTTCATAATCGTACTAAGAACAATGGATGCAGTGAGGACTTTTGGTGGAAATGTGCATTTCTCAGTCGGTGCTGGAGTTGGATTGGCTGCCGGAATTGTAGGAAGGGTTGCTGAAGCTGACTTACGGGCTGGCAATGGAGGCTTGGCTGCTTGTTATACTTACAGTTGTAGCAAAGGTAAGTTTGTGGAACTTCTGTCTGAAATCAAATGCATATTGAGATTCTTTTAGATATAATTAGTTCTTTCTTTTCGAGAATTAAATAAATAATGAAAAAGATAATTTCAGTAATTGACCTCTTAAACATACATTGTTTGAATAGACTAGAAGACTTAAGCTTTAGGGGTCGCTTGATATCTATATCAAGATATCGGGATCTTAGATATCCATATCTGGATATCAAGATATGGGTATGTGATTAATACGTTATATTCAAATCGGGCATACCAAACAACATATTTGGGCCCGTATCCATACCTGATATCCAGATAGAGATACCAAACTACCATCATTTATTTAAGCAGGTGGCATGAACAATGTGTCATTTCTTAGTGCTTCTCAACCACGGTTGTCTATGCAGGTGCTTTTATAGGATGCTCGCTTGAAGGCAGTGTTTTTACAACACGCACCGGGGAGAACTCGAAATTCTATGGTAGTCCATCAATAAATGCATCTGACATACTTTTAGGAAAATTGCCTAAACCACCCGCCGCAACCACACTCTATGAGGCGTTATCAAATCTATACGGAAGGCTCGGTATCTGAAATCAGGATCATGAGTTCATTCTGGTAAACTGTCCACGTTGATACTGAACATCAGTCATTGTCATCTTCAAGTCTCTCAATATTCTTACTGTAATCGAAGTACTTGCGTGCTTGTTCATATGATTCGTTGTACAGCTCGATGTTCTTGATTGTTGAGGCTGTTGGTGCATGAAGGATATGCATCGCTTGAAAACACGTCCTCTGTATATATTATCAAAAATTGCAAAACAAATCTGATTGTCCAGATTGCGCTTGGACATGTTACTGGAAGGGGTCATTATCCAGTGAAATGAATGCACATCTGATATCATATCTGATTCAATCTAGAATTCCCAAGCTCATATATTTTGCAAATTTCCCACATTGTCACCTATTGTATATTGTGTTGAGCCTTAGTGTTGCTGTAAGTTGCTCAAAGTTCTAAACTTGCTACATACTATTTAAACATTCATAAGGAAGATTTTTTTTTTCTAAAATTAAATATATTCTATGAGCATTGATGAAGGGGCACTGCCCGGATTTAATAAAAAAACTTCAGCAGCACATGCAAAATCTTTCAAACTAACATGGAGAGCTTCTGTTATGAACCCCTGGATAGAGTTTAATCACTTTTCCTTGGATTCAATCCTTCTTCTAAGCTTGATGCGGGCACCGACGGCAGGATGACAAAGCTCTTGCAGATTGCAAATCTCCATACCATGGCATGCCGAAGGTGGGTTTCTCGGAATGATTTGGTATCATAGGTGGCTACCTTGACATCACCTGACAATGAAAATGCCTGGATGGAAACATCCCACCCTATTAGTTGATCTTGTAAATCAAGAGAAACAACAAATTACTCAGAAATTCAAACCAAGGGTCTTTTGATCAATCATCAATCATAACTTTTTATTATCGGTATTTTTGCCAAATATTAGGTAAATCAAACAAGACAGCTAAGAAATTCACCAGAAAAATAAGTGCTTATACCTAAGCCAGCAAGGTCACTTTTTTTTGCCGTTTCTGAGCTTCTAATCACCCTGTTGAACAGTTTTACTTAAATTTATCACATCCTTCATCAGACGCTTGACACAAGCTTTTATATCCTCAGACAGCACCAGCTGAGGAGGAACCGCTTCTAGTGCATACACAGTTAAAACTCTCATCAATGAGGGCAAGTGTAAGTTCTTGGATCCGCTTTTCCATACACTTTGGTTTACAAACTTACAAGACTCTCTTAATCTGCATTTACTGCAAACCTAATGGTCGGCATGTTTGGTAATACGAAATCAGTTATCTTAAATCTCATAGAAGATATCATCATTTGTATCTCGGACAATAAGATTACTTACAGTATTTTCAGGTATCTGGAAGAAGGTGCGTAAACTTTTAGCAGCAAAAACAACTCTCTTTTCATGCGAAGGGCAACCAAACATGGCTACGGCTTTCAAGTCGCTTCCTGATAGCCATCTGCAGACAAGATGCTGATCTATTAAACACAATTTTGCAAAACAAAACATGCTGTTTTAAAGTGGACCAACGGAGTATTTACGCACTTTGACACCACACCCGGGTGGTCCGGTGGGTGGTGTTGTCCAGTATCCACATAACTATATTAGCTTGACGCAATAATCCTATGCAGAATTTATAAACAAAAAATAACCTGATGCACATATGTTGAAGGAAAAGCGAATAAAATTTGAGTTGTAACTTTAAAATATACTAAATTGCATTTGGTTATACAAAACTAGTTTAAATGTTAATGTGATAATTTGCATCAACTATTTTGTCAATACACTTGGTTAGTTTGGTATTAATGAAAAAATGAAAAGAGTAAATTGCTTTTCTTATAAATTAGTGTTTATAGACAAGCAATAATACCCTTCATATTACATGTTAAAAGTTAAATCATACAACAGTCTATACTCTATACCATATATCTGAACTAAGATGATTAAAAAGGAAACTCATTCCAAGATCCAATCTTTTATCTTTGTTCTTTCCAACAACCATTTACTAGTTCTTTATGTAAGAACAAAGAAAATTGTTAATAATAGGAACGAGTTTCTCCAAATCTGGGCATCGTCATTTCATGAATAAACTGTAAAGTGTAAACAGAATATTAATACTTAAAGCTGTAAATGGGGATCCTTACTTAGCAATCTCCTGTTTATCTCTGCCAAAATTCTCAGCTGCAAACTTCAGGAAATCCTGGGCATAAGCACTCTCTAAACCCTTGATATCAAACTTGTTCCCTGGCAGAAAATTAGCATCTTTGAAGTAGCCTTCATCGTACAAGTGTCTCACAAACACCTCCATTTCTGGAGAAAGCTCTTTTGCAAGCAAATCATCTGTCTCGTGCAACTCCTTGTAAAATTTCTCATAATCTTTTTTCTTATCAAACAATCCCCATTCGTTCTTCGCTACACTTCCTTCTCTCTCCTCCAATGGCTGCTCTTGCTTTAAATTTTTGCCATCAAACAATGAATACAACGAGGAAACGGGATTAGGTTTAGAGTCGGATGAATCAATTTCCACTGCTTTCCCAATAACTTTCCTCCTTCTCCTCCGCCCTGAAAAGCCCTTCACTTTAGGCTCAATTCCCCCATGTTTCTCTGTTAGCTCTTGCAATTCCAATTCGACTTCTCTCAGTCGCTTACTTAATTTGCTGATGTTTCCACCATTTTCGATTTCACTAACATCCCAAAAATCCCCAGTTCTTTCAATCAATCCAACAGCTTCCTTGAACAAGACATCATATGGCTTTGTATTTTCCCTCGCATTATTCGACGCACAACTAACCTCACCTTGCTCTTCAGATTGCGCTGAAGCCGATGCAAACCTCTGATTCATCGAGCACTGTAGAGAAAGCTGGGAATTTCTTTCTAGATCTCCTACGCCCGTGTTTACCAGGTGTTGAGAAGGATTCGGAGTTTTAAGGTGAGCAACAAGGCATCGCTGATGACGCAGTGCTTTGCACAAGAACATCGCGATTCCTTCGTCTATGGGACTTGATATGCACAAGTAGTGTTCACTATACTTGAGCTTAGAAGGAAGGGTTTAGGGTTTTGTTGAATTTATTTTTCTCAAAAAAAATGTTTAAAAATGATTTGGTATTAATTTCATTATCCAACGATAAAAATGATCATTTTGTTTACGTTACTAAAAGAATAAGTCCGTGTTAGGTTCAAACCTATATTTATATATCAGAAAATTTTACGTAAAATTATTCTTAATAATTACTCGTTAAAAATAAACCACTACTTATATAATTTTAAAATAAAATCACTCTTAATATTCGTCTATTTTCTAATAAACCACCTCTTATAACATCAAATAAAATCATCCTAATTTTTAAATATTTTTAAGTAATCACCCTATACTCGTTAAAATTATATCAATTGATTTAAAATTATAACATAAACAAGTAAATTTTCATTACTAATATTAATATCATGATAAGTTTAAGTAATTTGGTTAAATATTATAATTTATATAAAATTTAAAAAAAAATAATATCAACTATAACTTATATATAAAAAATAAAATCAAAATTATTAACTCGTGTACAAACTATAGCCTACAAAACCATAGGTAGCTTATAAAAGTATTTTTGTTAAGATAATTTATGGAGATTTTAAATTTATATACTTTAGTTTTAATTGTAAAATAACATAAGTTCCTACCAATAGTAACGATGTGCAAAATTGATCTCAACAATAAAAACCTGATCGGTCCGACCATATTTTACGACCAGATCCGGTCCATATATAATCCAATTTACGGACCTTTTTTGGTTACGGTCTAGTTCACGACCGTAGTCCGGGTCGACCCATAATATTATCGAACATATGCGTACATGGAACCAAATTAAGTTCAAAATAAACTATATATTTATCGTACATAATAAATATATAATTTATTAAACTAAACCAACATTTTTTTTATAACGAAAAACGGTTAGGGTCACCTACCTTCTAAAAACAATCAAACCTAAAACATTATTGCGGATGAGAACACGAAATTCGAGATAATCGAAAAAAGTTGGTGTTGAATGGTGAAAATCTCAAATGAGCACATAATTAATTTATCTGAAAATATACATGATATTAGCTTCGTAAAAAAAATGAAGATGTTTGAACCAACGTATTTGCTTGGACCATGACAGTCTGGTCCCAACAAATCAAATTTTTTAAAAGTTTACGGTCAATTGGTCCAAACCGGCCATATACACATCCCTAACAATTCGTATACATAAATCGTAGATCAGACCGGAACTGGTCCCGATTACGACCGAACCCCAATCTCCACTCGGACCGGTCGGTTTTACGATCCGGGTCAGTTTGCACACCCCCATAGACACAGACCCCTACGTTTGACACCAAACACGCCCTAAACGGCTCACGTGAGAAAGGCTTTCATCTCCGAATCCCAATTATAAGAACCTCCCCCCCCCCACGCAGTTTATGGCGGGAAACCATTTGCCCTACCCGAAATCGGCGAATCTCTCAGACTCTTAGCATCTGATGGCAGAAATCGAAACCCTAGGAATTCATGAAGAGATCGAGTCTCTCGTCTCCGATCGTCTCCAAGTGGTACTCTCTCGTCTCCATCTCTTTCTCGTTTCCTCACTTCGTGCCCTAATTTCGCGTCGGGGCTCTTATGAAGAAAATAAATAATATAAGTTTGCCTGCAACTAAGAATTCTATATCTAGTTGCGGCTAGTTAAAGTATAAGAATTTCGTGGGTTGTTGAGTTCTACGGTTTTACAAGTGCGTTTCTTTTTGCTACTCAAATTCTGCAATGCCAATTTAGTAATCCCAAGTTCTCATTGTAATTGCTGATTTTGGTTATTGTGACTTATAAAAGGGCGTAATTTGTGCTTTGTACTAACCACTCTTCCTCATATGTGATGAATTCATAGTCGAGGATATACAAAAAAGACGCCGGTCTCTGGGTTGTAACTTATCTGTCACTATTAATAGAATTTGTTTATAATTGAAGTGTTATTCACAGTTCACATTAACTTAGATGGCTGATTGATGGGTTGTTTATAGATTTTCTTATTCATTTTCCTTTCAGGTGTCTTATAAGTGGCTCAGCCGGAACTTCTTGGTGTCATCAAATGTTGCAAAGAAGTAAGATTAACTTTTTTCATTGGAAGAACGTGAATCCATAATTCTCTTAACACACTCAAATGCACAATTTGCAGTCAATTGACATTCTTTCAGATCACAAAGATTCCATTTTGGCAGTCACCTTTTTACCTTTTAGTGTTCTTCACAGTTCACATTAACTTAGGTGGCTGATATCAAATTGGTTGTATACTTTGAGCCTTCTCTCTAAACCTATAAAGATAAACTATAATTAGTAGAAAAAGGTATTTTATGTTCGTTCTTATCTTCGCCTTCAGGTTGCTGGAGGAGTTTGCTGAAAAGCACACTGAAGGACTGGAAGTAGTATACACTCTAGCTGGATGGTTGAAGAAAGCACCATCAACCTATCATATTAAACTTGTTCCTGGACCTAAACTTGCAGGTTGGAACTGAAATGTAAATGTGTATAATGTATTTTTTTTACAGTAGTTCAAAAAATTTATCTTAGTTTTTGTATTGCTCATTATCTGTCATTGTTTGTGGGAAACTCTTCTCTGATTGTGCAGAGGCAAAAGAAGATTTTGCTGATAGTTATTCAGTTCAGGTATACAGTGTACAGTCCTGCATTCCAAAGGATACAGCGGCTCTTTGGAATGCTGAGTTTGTTCAAGCACAAGAACTATCTAAACAGTCCGCTGCTTTGGATAATTGTTTGAGAGATAATAGGTATATTTCCTTATTTCTGAAACAAGGCTATTTTTTCAGACTAGTCAATTAGCAATATGAGTCAGGGCGCTCTTAGTATTTTCAAGGATTTTGTTATTAAGGTTGTCTTTAACTGGAGTTCTCCATGTGAAGTTCACCTTACTTATATCTGTTGGTTTTTTTCAGTGCATGTTTAAGTCCCACTAAAATTGTAAAATTAACTACTGGTCAAAATTTTCGTTAGGTTCTGCGGAGTATCAAATTCCTTTGTTAAGCGTAATTCTTCAGGAACAACGAATGCAGCTCCACAACCAAAAGGAGTGTCTGTTGCAGGTAGTTCTGCTAATCAAGTGAGCTCTTTTCCGCAAGCTCAGCATCTGAAGCCACAACCATCAAGCTCAAAAGGAAATGTGCCCAAAGCAACTTCTGTCAAAAGTGAAGGTGATAATACAAGTGCTCAAGGTGCTGCAAAGAAACTACCTCCTAATACAGGAAAAGCTGGTCTCTCTGCAAGTAAGGACAAAATCCAGGCTGATAAGAGCAGTGCAGGGGCTAGAGGCTTAGCAAACTTCTGGGATCGCCCATCTACAAAATCGAAGTCTTCTGGCCATCCAGCTGAAGCAAATATTGTTGCTCAAAAGAAGAATGGTTGGTTTTAAGTTGCCTGTTATTTCCCTTGACAGTCAGTTATTTTGTTTATAGTTCCGGCTGTTAAGTGGACTATGTTGGCAAGCGCAGATGATCAAACTGCACGTGAAGCTTTAGATGCTGGGAGCAGTGACGACGAAAGACTAAATATCAGTCTGAAACGAGCTTCAAATGGTGAAAGTGGAAGGAAGAGAAGATTTTTACTCGACGACTCTGATGAAGAAGATGACTATAAGGATGCAGTTAACTTAGCATCTCCAGATCCTCCGAAAAGTAAGCCGATTGTAGGTTCTAAGCAGAAGAATGGATCCTTGAATTTGGAGACTCACAGTCTGAAACTTGACGATGAACAACCAAAGGTTAAGGAAGAGAAATCATCTAGCATGGATTTTAATCAGCCATTGCCTGATGATTCTTCTGACATGAACAAGAACAGGACTACAAACACTACTACTGCAGAGCAAAGTCATGATAGTAAACCGCTCAATGATACAAGTAAGAAGAATCTAGCTGATAGTACGGCTCCAGTTTCTCCTAAAAGGAGGAAAGTGTTGAAGACTAAAATTGATGAACGTGGTCGAGAAGGTATATGGGCCACGAATAGATGCTGATCTGCATTTTTTTTTAACTCTAAATTTTGTCTGATTTCTCTTTGCTGTCCTATAGAAAATTTTGATGTTTGCTCACATTTGTTTCTTTTTCAATTTCTCATTCCAGTTACCGAGGTGGTCTGGGAAGGTGAAGAGCCAGATGCAGAGGCAAACAAGAATGTAGCAGCCGGGGTGACAAAAAAAGAACGTGCTCCAGTTAACCCTGTTAACAGGTCAGAACTAACAACAACTTCAGTTGCGAAACATAATAGCAACTTTGCGTTGAGAACCAATTTAGCTATATGCAAAAACAACACAATCTTTACTTATTTTAGGCAATTTAGTTTGTTGTGAAAACTTGTATGCACTTTTCATTCCGCAGTGTTGATTTTATTCGTTAATTTGTTTCCTTCTTTCTCACCGACCTGCAAATATCCCTTCATTTTCTATGATTTCAGATCCACCACAGTTAAGAAATCACCTGCTGCAAACACAGCAGCTCCACTTGCAGCAGGAAAAGCCGGAAACAAAAAGGGAGGAAACAAGAAAGATCCGAAGCAAGGGAACATCTTATCATTTTTTAAAAAGGCTTAAGAACTAGTGAACTACGCCTCTAATGGTGATCCTCTTGAAGTCCTACAGGAATGCACAACATCTCCTACTCTTTGAAGAACGAGCTTTGGAATCTTCCTGGTTGCATTTGTTCATATGTCGTGTCGTGTCTCCTTGTTTTTCTTTGTTGTGTTCATTTGTTATATGTTAACTAGGCCAGTGGATCCGGGGCAACCATTTTGCATGTTCTTTGTGATCGTGCAGTGGAACAGTCCAATCAAATGCTATTGTAAGTCCAGATTCTTTTAATTGAGTTTTAGAGAATGGGTGTAGAATCTAACATTCTAAGTTCTAACCTATCTGTTGGCAACCATTTGATGGGTAACATCGGAATATGATGGAAAACATGGCAAGTAGAGGCTCGTTTGGATGTTATGCACAGCTTTGTAGTGTTGGACGTTTGGATGTTCTGCACAATTCTGTAGTATTTGTCCGTAATTTATAAACGTGTGTACCGGATGCACCCTCTCTCCGTCGTTTAAGCATAAGGGTATTTTGATCACCCTTAGGGATAGTTTGGTATCGATATACTAATTAAAGTTGAGAAGATTAAGGGGGTAGGGTAACTTTATTTTTTTTAAAATACAAAAAAGGCTCATAATATTAATAATTAAAATAAAAAGATAAATAAGGTGAGAAGATAATCTTAATTAAGCAAGGAAACTAGTTAATGAAATTTGGTAACTATATATTTGAGATCTAGAACCCCTTTCTTATTCTCAACCACCGAATCTGCTATTTCTCTCTTCTTCTCCAATTGCCATACTCAGCCTTTCTTCAGCCTCCACATCCGACGTGATTGACGCCGCTACGGTCGCCGCCTTGCTCAGGGAGTCATCGATTGTCCAGCCACCCTGTAGAACGGAGACGCTTGATGTTGTTACCTCTGCCACAAACCTACACCGACAGATCCGCAGGAACCCAGATTGCACGGCTTTCTTCTCCAATTGATGTTGTTGCCTCTACAGTATTTCGACTAACTTCAATCGCCATAGTCAGGTATGATATATTCGGATAGGGGTTGATTATGTACACATACATATTTTGTGTGTACATATAACATGATGTCGATTAGAATATGTACAATTCTGTGTTTGCATATACATAAGTTTGCAGTATTTGGTGATTATGTACATATTTGTGTGTACATATAGCATGTCGTCGATTTGAATATGTACAATAGAACAAAATATGTTGTTATAAAGGCTTCTGTTTGTGTTTTGTACATATGTTTGCAGTCTATGTGATAATGTACATATTTTACTGCAAAAATGTTTCTAACTAACTTTATATGTACATATGTTTCCAGTTTCAGGCGATTATGTACACATGTTGCTGCGGAAATCTCAATATCGTCGTCATGGATGAACACAAGTTGGAAAGTACGAAGCTTTCGGAAAATATTTTTATTTCATTAATAAATGTAGATATTTTGATTCCCTTAATAAATGGAGAGATAAAGATATTTACTTTCCCGTTTTGTAATAATTGGTCTCTTAATAAATAGAGAGAGAAAGATATTCTGATTTCCTTAATATCCGCATTTTATTTTAATAATTTTTTTATATAATGTGGAGAAGTCTATTTTGTACTCATTATTAACTTGGGGCCCTTTATACGCTCATGGTTACAAAATATACTACTCCCCCATTTTACCCATTAAAGTTTAGGTATCAAGATATGGTTGACAATGGAGGTTGCTTGAAGGCTGAAATTGGAAGAGGTAAGGAAATCAAACGGGAACCAGACTTGATCTTTCCACGAAATCTTGTTTAATCAGTTGAGGGGGAAGAGAGCATAAGCACTAGTCGATAACCTAGACCGCCCCAAATTTGTTCAGTAGCAGCAGGCTACTTGCCGGTCCAGTTAAGCGAATGATTGTTGAGAAATCGAATTATCATAGAGAAGCCCGTACCTCCCCAAAATAAGTATATTAAAACTGGGGTATTGAAAGTATCATATATCAAAATGATACCGATACCCTTAACTATCAAATATCGGATATGAGTACGAGTATTATCAATACCCATATCCATATATATCAATACCAAAAGGCCCTGGCTTATTAAAAAATGTCGCCCCCTCTTTAGTCTGGTGCGTAATAGCCAAGACTTGATCAAAAGGGACTGGAAATCCAGATCCGACATGCCTACCGCGAGGCGAATAAAGTGGCAGACTATCCAGCTAGCATCGATTTTAATTTTCCTATTGGGCTTAATGTATTGACCTCCTGAGGGTTTAGTTGATCTTTTACGTTCCGATGTAAGGGGTCACGCTATCCCCGAGTACTGACTACTTAGCCTTTTCATTTATAAGAAGCGCGTTTAGATGCGTTGGAAACCATTGACTCTCATTCACACACAAAAAAAATAAAATAAAAAAATGACTATTAAGAAAATTATAAGTTAGACGTTGGGTGTTTGAAATCCAAGTTAAAAAGAGTTTATGCTACCAAGACTTTCAATCTTTCAGTTTGTAAAGCGAAAGCTAAAAAGAGTTTATGTTACCACGACTTTCATCACTTCGCTCAGTTTGTAAAACGAAGGGAAAATGACTCCACAACTGTTGAGACATGGACGTTTCTCTTCATCTCAACTCAAGCAATCGCGGTTTATGATCACCCAGTTTCTCAACTTTTATGCAACTGCTAACAACGGAGGATCCACAGCACCTAGGTCCGAATCCAGACCTGGCCCGCCTCCGATCCAAGTGGCATTTACTGAGTCAGCGGGCCGAGGGATCTTCGCCACCCGGAAGATCGGGTCGGGTGAGCTCATCCACACCGCTAAACCCATCGTTTCCCACCCTTCTTTGCCTTGTATCCATTCTGTTTGTTACTTCTGCCTTCGAAGATTGAAGCATGTCACTGATGAGTTTCAAGCTCGGTGTATCCGGTTTTGCAGTGATGAGTGCAGAGAACAGGCCAAGGTAATGCTAATTGCTGCCATTGTTTTGGGCTGGATTGAAGTTTAATTCTTCGTAAGGTTGCAGCCAAGGTGTTTGATGCTTTGCCTGACAGACTTAGAAATCAACGAGTAAAATGCTGGTATGCTATACATGCTAGTATGTTACTACGCTGATGAGCTAAGTAAATGAAACTCACTGCCACTTTAAGACACTCTCTGATTTAAGAATCCTTTTTCCTGCATGAAATTAAACGTGAAGATCATCAGCTGAAATTGGAAGTTGAAGCCCATTTACGGAGTCTGTGTTTTATGATGATATTACAATGAAACTCTAACGTCTAATGATTATTGACTCTTCTTATGTAACATTTCTTGCAATTCGTGTTGATTTGAATTTGCACATGAGTTGTTTGACTAGGTTTTCCTTTGCATTGCTTACAATCATTCGCACATAAGTAGTTTACCTTGGTTTAGTTCTAGGGCTATTTCGCCTATTGAAAGTTTCCAAAGCCTAGACCTCATTACTCATTAGTGGTGTCATTATGTTCTTTTTTACTCAATTGTGATAAGGTCGTTTGCTAATAGTCTATATGAAGCTGTTCACTTCTTGAGTGATGAATTGAAGGGCACGTTTCGAGGCACAATTAATTCTGTCCGGTAATGAGAATTTAGACGTCTTTGTTTCATGGCTATTGTTCCTGAAACTTGCCACCAGATTTGATCCAGTTGCTGACTTTGGTTGCTTCCAATTGTTCCCAGACCTTTTATGAAGTTGAGAGTAAAGTAGATTGGTCAGCATACCATGATTACTGTAGGTACAGAAATGATTCACTCAATTCATACACATTTAATTCCATTTTATGAAGACATTTAAGTTTTCTGCTTATACAATCACTGATAGGCATCCTCTTGTCTTTTGCTTCTTGAAGAAACAATGCATTAAAGTACCCACTTCTTGTAAAGCGGCTGGCATGTATGGTTATATCAGGATCAACCCCCACAGACTGCATCGATATACTTCAGCCTGCTTCTTTATCTCTAGAAGCAATTTCAAAGGTAAGATCTTCCATGGATGCTTATGGTTTTTGAATTTTTGCCTCTAAAATTTGTAGCCGGTTGTATTTTCAGATGGAAGAGGAATTTGAGTTGCTGAAGAATGCATTCAGAGAAGCTAACATTGATGGCCAATTCCTCAAATGTATCCTTAATGAGTTGTTTTTTCACGCAGTACTTGAAAGAACAACTACAAATTGCTCAAACTCAGGGCACTTCAGCTGATCCTTAAATATGCTTAGTTCTAACAAAGGATTGGTATACTAGCATTCTGGCCCGCATACGGATTAATGCTTTCCGGATTGAGGTAATTGCAGTTTCCTTTCAAGATCTTCTTTCACTGGCTTCAGCAGCCGTAGAAGCTGAAGCTGCAGTTGGGAACGCAGTTTACGTTCTTACTTCCTTCTACAATCACGACTGTGGTATGCAACACCCAACATTATGTTAGTATATATATATTACCCAAGAATAGGTTTTTAATATGAGACAAGCTACTCGGTTCGACTCGCGCTCGGCTCTTCAAAAGCTCTGCTCGAGCTCGTTCATTTTCTAAACGAGCCGAATACGAACACATTTTAAAGCTCGTACAAAATTTATGCTCGGCTCGGGCTCGTCTCGTTCGGCTAAAATAACACTAGGAGTATTATTTTAGCCGAGCTACTCGAGCTCGGCTCGAACTCGTTCTTTTTCTAAACGAGCCGAATATGAACACATTTAAAGCTCGTATAAAATTTAGGCTCGGCTCGTTTATAAATGAGCTTGAGCATGCCGATGCTCGGCTCGTTCGGCTCGTATTACACCCCTACCAAAGAAGCATGATTGATAATCTTTCTCATTATCACAAGTGATGAATTGCATAGTAGAACTAAGACATGTCTGCCCATGATTTCTGCAGATCCTAATGCACACATTGTGTGGATAGACAATGTTGATGCTAAACTTAAAGCTCTACGTGACATTGAAGAAGGTTCATTCCTTTCCAACTGCTCATCTACTTGTTTGATCTCTGCAAGAGAGTAAACATTAATCATTGTCATGGTGAATGATGATAATTGCAGGTGAAGAGCTTCGGATATGTTATATAGATGCAAGTATGGACCGAGATGCTCGGCAAGCCCTCCTTTCCAACGGATTCGGTTTCGACTGCACCTGTCCTCGTTGCCTCTCAGGCGAATGAGAACATTTTCCTTTGTTTCATCAACATGAGAAAATCACTTGCACTCTCCTCCTGGCTAAGAGTTTTATTTTTGTTAGGTCTACTTGAAGAACCAACAATATATATATATATATATATATATAGATCATTCTCTGTTGTAATGGTTAAGAGTGGATAGGATCTCTTTCATGCTTTTGTTCTTGTGAGCCATAAAACTCAAAATTTTGTTTCAGGTTAAATAAATCATAGTTTTAACAATTATTTAACTACTTTGTTTTTAAGCATCATCACCCGAATCAGAAACCCAGCCAAACCTTGAGGACTCAACACGAGTCCGTACCGGAAAATAGGGTGGACATTTCTGGCTATCCGATCCGACAGTCTTAAAAACGTTAGATCCGAATTCGATCCGAGAAGACTCGGATATCAGACAATTTTATCCGGACGGATATCCGTCCGATACGGGTATTTATTCTTAAACTAGTCGGACATATCCGATCCGACTTTTCCCTCCAAACCCCGATCTATATCCGCTCCGATGGTTCGAAAAATATGCACGGATCGGACTGAAATCACTAATTGCCGGATATTTTCGGATTCTGAATTTTCGGATCGAATCTTCGAATTAGCGGATTAGATTAGTCCGGATTTGCCCATGTATAACAAAGAGAAAAGGTAAAAATTGAAAAGACCAAATTTATAAAAAGCTATTAATTGAGTGTCCACAATGCAGTTATTTAATTAGTTCGGCAACAATATTTAATAATTAATCACTTGATTTGATAAATAGAAAGGTCAACAAATGAAAGACGTGGAAGAGTCATGCTATCATTTATTTTTTTGATATGGTCATGTCTCATGATCATCATATTCTTGTATTATAATACTTTGATGACCTTATGATGTCACTTTATATTAAATTAGTGATTAGCTAATGGGTTGGATTTTTTGTTGTTGATATTGACGATTTGACGTCATGATAACTTAAATTATAAAGGGCTAATTTAGTAAGTAGGCTTTTTTTTAAAATTGTACACTAAGTAGGCTTTTACTAGTTTTCCAATTAGTAAATGTACCCCACCAATATTTTTACCGTTCACACAAACCTAAAATCCACAATACTCCTGCTCTTCTCTTCTCTTCCGGTCGCTTTCCTCTGGCTTCCTCTTCCCTAACTTCGTTAGAGTACCTGCTGCTGCCTGCTCCACCACCTCGCCTGTCGGACATCACCGGAACCGGCCGCCGCCGCCAGCCCTTGGTCGACCTTAAGTTACCGTCTCTTATTTGTTTCTCTGCTCCCCCCATTCTCGAAATGTTTTACCAATTGATGCAACAGAGTGTCTGATCCCCTATTCTTGAAATGTTCTACGAATTGATGCAGCAGAGTTGTTTGGGGAGGGGGGGGAAGGCAATTCACAGGCACGGCGGGTGGGGGGTTCTGGTTTTGATTGTTTCCTCATCTTCAACGACGATTGCAATCGACTCTCCATCCGCAAAAGGCCAGTGTCCTGACCTTCTCTTTGTCGACCAATTACCCTAATTTGCATCTAGGTTTATAAACTTCAAACTCATTCTCTCTCTTTCTCCAGATTTATAAACTTCAAAATCTAATATGTTTTAAGTTTAAATTTTTCTAATTATTTTAGATTTCGGATTTCTGTTTCTACGCATGGAATTGGAATTACAGGTGACAAATTTCTGTTTGTAACCATCGTGTGTTTCCTCTGTGTGGATCGATCACCTTGCTGTTTTTTCTTATTCACGCCACAAGAGTAATATTTATGATTTAATTTTATTAAAGATTCTGGTTGAATAACTCATTTACAAAGTTCATTTAGCAGATAACTTAGTGGGTCCCATTGCAAGCAAGTCAAGGCGGTCCGGAGGAGAAGAGGAATTTGCCAGCAAGTGTACTGATTCTTGATTGATGTTATGAGAATGCTTTAAAGCTTCAGGCTTCATCTATGTAGATTCTTGTGATGATTTTGAACAACTTTAATTACACTATAAAGGGCAAGTTTCAATTTTAAGTTGCTTGATGACAATACTGATGCAAAATCTGAACTAATATGTTGATGGTCGACATATAGAAATCATTAAGCAGACAAAATGATTTGCAATCTTAATAATTGTTTTGGGGGATATGTGGACATCAATTCACAATTCACAAGCACAAATGTATACCAGGTGTATTGGGGAACATCAATTCACAATTCACAGGAACATCAGTTCACAATTCACATGCACAAATGTATACCCGGTGTACTCGCAAATCTACACCATGGGGAATGTATAGGTATGTGTGTTTGTTTTGCAATTTACCAGGTGTACTCGTACGAATGTATACAACTCATAATTTGCTTGTTTTGGTTGTTGTTTAAAAGCTCATATGGGAGTAAAATTCTGGTATTAAATTTGCTTGTGCTTTCTCATGATAATTTGCTTGTTTATGGTATGAAAAGTATACCAGAAAACTCATACCTGAATTTTCTGGTATGTAAAATTCTTACCAGAAAATTTTGTTATGAGTTTTCTGGTACTAATTTTTAAGTATGAATTTCATACCAGAAAACTCATACCAGAATTTTCTGGTATGTAAAATTCTTACCAGAAAATTTTGTTACGAGTTTTTTGGTACGAGTTTTTAGGTATGAATTTCTGGTATGAAATTCATACCAGAAAACTCATACCAGAATTTTCTGGTATGTAAAATTCTTACCAGAAAATTTTGTTATGAGTTTTCTGGTATGAAAAATTTCTGGTATGAGAAATTCTGATAGAAAATCATAAAATTTTAGAATGAATTTGACCAAAATTCTAGTAGAAAATTGTGGTATGTAATTCTGATATGAAAAAAATTTGGTATGAAAATAATTTTGGTATGACAAAATTTTGGTATGAAAAAATTTGACCAAAATTTTGGTATGAAAAAAAATCTGGTATGACAATTTCTGGTATGACAAGTTCTGGTATGACAAAATTCTGGTATGAAAATAATTTATGGTATGAGAAATTCTGGTATAAAAATTTCTGGTATGAAAATTCTGGTATGAAAATTTCTGGTATGAAAATTCTGGTATGAGAAATTCCGGTATGAGAAATTCAGTCCAGAAAATAAAAAATAAATAAAAAAAGGCAAGAAAAATAATAAAAAAAAATAAATTCAGTAATTAAAATTTAAAACTTATACTTATATAACAAATAACAAACATCATTTATTCTTTCTTTCTAAATAGAAGGGTTAATAATTTTTACCAACTATTAAATGAAAGTGGTAAAAAATTTGGGGTACACTTTCTTAAACAAAAACACAAAAAAGCCTAGTATGTCAAATTCTCCCAATTATAAATACACTATAAATAGACATAAAATCCATCCCAAATTGTTGAATATTACTAAATAGTGGGAATATATACCAATTTGGATTTTAGTTGATGACTTTTTTAAATTAGTTTATTGACGTGTATATTTATTTTCTAATACGGCCGAAGTGGAATGAGATTTTCCATTTTAGGGCCCGCTTTTTTCAAACTTCGTAAACGGAATGAAAACGAATTTAGTCTATATTTTGATATCCTTATTTGCTAAATTGTATGGAATCATTCTTTGTGAGTTAAGGCAAAATTACCCTATAGGGTATCAAAGGTAATCAAACTCTACTCCAATTACTTCAAATCACAATGAATGATTTCAAAAACTTTCATGAACAAGGCTATATGTATGAACTAGATTCGTTTCCATTATGTTTCCATTCCGTTTTCGATTCCGGAGTTAAAACCAAACGGACCCTTAATCTTGTATTTTTCTTGATGGAGAAATTCTTTTTTCTTGTAAAATATTATTAAAATTAGTTTAATTTTCTGCCCTTCTGAAACATTTTTAATTATATTATTGAGACCAAGATAAAACTTGATTAATCTTATAATTTTCATGAACATACATTCAAACAGGAGATACCCATATTATTAAAAAAAGAAAACCTTTTTTATTAGTTAATTTATTAATTATTAATGTAAATTTAACAATCATTTATGACAAAATTAATTACTTAAATAATTGTTGGCCGTGGTATCTAAAACGGCTCAATTTCATTAAAAGAATAAAAAGAAAAAGAAAAGAAAGGTGCGCGTTCAACGTTAGAGAAAAAGCAAATACAATTTACACACCCGCTGTGCAGAAGAGACAGGAAAGTAAACCAAGGGCTGTTTTCGTAAATATATGACGCGTTGGATCTCGGAATTCTAAATACCCTTTGCATCTTCTGAATTACCAAAACTACCCTTTCCAACATTTTTTTTCTTTTCAATTTTTTAAAAGAAATTAAAATTAGATTATGGTATCAACCATTTTGGGCAACGTTTAGTTATGCAACACTTGCTATTTTTTTTATTACAGTCACCTTTTTAGTTCATATTTTTTTATACTAATAATTGGTACAATTTTACAAATTTTCTGTTTGTTCAAAATAAAATATAAAATAACACTATAAAATGCTATAATTAATACAAAACTTTGTATAAACTAATAATATACAAAAATAAACTAACAAACATTATAATAAAAATTTAATGATAAAGAAAACATACCCTATATTTATCTTGACGATTTTCTTCAAAATTTTAAAATGAAAGACAGGAATCTACGAGAATTGGAGATCTTTTTCCTAAGTCAATTAAGAGAAAAACAATCGTCACGGGGGAACCCTGCATTAACTAGGAGATATAAAGTACCTTGCTTCAAAGAAAAGCGGTTGCCAGCGATTCTGACCAAGTACGAGGGATATATAAAATGAATGGTTAAAAAAGATGTAATTGAAAAAAAATAAAATACTTCTTTACAATATTATACTGGAAGAGTTCACTATGTTCGCTATGCTTTATTTAGTAAAAAAAAAAAAAAAAGAAGATTGACGTTTATCTGGATAAGGAAACAAAAGGTAAAAGAATATAGTAAGAGCCTCCCGTTGAAGTTAAAGAAAACCCAAAATCGGTTTCATGGGCGGGTAATTGTTTTATCTCTAGTTATACCTCTTGAAAGTAAAGAGAGATTTCTATCATTCGATGGACAAATCATTCTTCATTGAATCGGATCACCCCACCTTTTTTTTTAGCATGGCCTGTCATCATGACAAAATATAACGACATATGCCTATAAAATATAATAAATACGAGATAACATGACAACCGATAACTGATAAGTTGATTGCGTGATTTCCGGCACAAATAAATATTAGATAATATAGGATACCATGATATTTATGATACATAATCTAAAGTTATAAATATCTTACGACATATGTATATAAGATATAATAAGTACGAGATAACGTGACAACCGATAAGTTGATTGCGTGATTTCCGGCACAAATATCCAATAACATCACTGTGTATTCTATCTCATCATTCCTTAGTTATTTAGGCTTATATTGATTAACAAAAAAAATATATGGAAGTATAATCAAACAAATAAAATACTAAAAACATTAATAACTAATAATAGAAGATTTGAACTGTAATAATCTATATGTAAATATCGGCAAAAGTCAAGGGCTAATAGGGAATTCTAAAAGTAAGAGAATCCCCTTTTAATTCCCGAGGCCTATGTTAATCGGGGCCTATCGCACATTTGCACCTTCCTCGCCTTCTTCCTCCTCCCTATTCTCTCTGCAGCTCCGTTCCCTCTCCCTGTACACTTTGCTGTCCCATTTTCTATCGACGACGTTGCTGGTAAACAGTCTTTCTCTCTACTTCTGCGTGTCTGTGTGTTCTAGCTGTAGTAAGTCAGTGTCCGATTTTATGAGCTTTTGGTGAGAAATCGATCGCTGTTCTTGATGAATTGAAGGAATTTCGTTTCGGAGGATACTTAGGGTTTGGTAGGAGCTAATCGCTTGCTAATTCTCGTTGGATGCTTCGTCGCCATCGACAAACGTCAGTTTTTCGCTGACGTGATGGTAAGCTTAATGCGCTTTTAGTTTAACTCTAATTTGTTGAATAACAGTTGCTTTACTTTAAATATTCATCTTAACGAAATGTAGTAAGCACCTGAGAAGTTTGCATATGTTTATGTAGTTTTTAATTGGAATAATTTGCGTATTAGAACTTACTCACCCCTGCCCCCCTCCCTTTTTTTTGTTCTACAGAAAAATTAAAAACTCTAGAATAGTTACAGCCTTACAGATACTGGTTTCTTTTGAAACAAATTTGAAATCTTGCTTTGTTGATTTCGTTTTTGCTGACATCTCTTGTTTGTGTCTAGTTATTATTGCTAAAGATTGTCATAAATTTGCTGGGCATTTGTTGTTGTTATTGCAGGCCCGCCATTGAAGGGTCCCCACTTTCTGCAGGTTTCATTAATTAAGTCAGAAATGGAGAGGTCATTCAGATAGTAGGGAGGACGAGGGCAAATACAAATCCTGTCAAAGTAGAAGAACAAGTAGTAGAAAACAAAGAATAGCAAAAACTGAAATACTTATAAATCAATTCCCTGCCATATAATAACAAAGGTACTGCACCATTTGCTCGTACTATTCCAATTTCTGTCTTTTGAATTGAATGTCACTATATCAGTAATTCATCACCCATCATCAGTATAGTCGTTTCTCTTTCATTTTTCAATTTCTGATGCGTTCATCTACACCATACACGTGTCAATTACTTTCATTTGACCAAGTTTTGATTTAACTGTGATACTATGCATACTACTACCCCTTCTTGCGGGGTGTAACAAAGTTGTCTTGCACTCTTGGTTAAGGCCACGTTTGCTAGGACCCACTTATGGTTTATCATGATGATCATGGCCCTAGGTTTACTAACTGAGGGTCCCGCTTTGATGTGCTTTCTAGCCGTTTGATTTGTGTGTGGGCCTGTGGGGACAACGAGCACCGCCAATATTTTGACGTAAAAAATCTGCAGCAGTATATGATCTGAGGTTGAGATTCCATGGTTTTGTGATATTGTGGGGTAAATTACTGTTTTGTGTACACATTTGACAATGCATAATCCCTACTTTGCCTTACATGTTACATTTTGAAATTGGTAGGGGGGATTACAATGTGTGCTTGTCTTTTCCGTAATGAATACTATATGTGCATTTAGAAAGTGAGAAAAATTGCAGTTGAAAAAGGATCAAAGAAGTATGTAAGAAACTAAGGAAGTGCGTTTGCTCGAGAAAGGACTGTAGCTTTTACTCTAGTGAGATTCTTTTGGCGAAAGCTACCTTTACTTTGTAGGTTTATTGATGTAGTTATCCAAGTCTTGGTGTTTTGATACTTATTATTTTGTGGTACTACATTATTGTTGCATGGATAAGATTGCAGTGGGTCTTCTGAAGGCTAACTACATTTTTGTAGTATACGGACAGCAGGATTCCATTGGCAGAAAATTGAATTATCTCTATAGGTCAAACAAGATCCATTACCAGGACACAATAATGCTTTGTGAATTTGTCAAAAGTTATTACTGATCTATTATCATCTTAGATAAACATGCATATATATTCACAAGATGTCACAAATTCCGATTATTATTGGAAAATGTGACTACATTGAGTTTTGGGCTCGCCACCCATTTTCCGATTTCCAATTCTGTAGTTGGCCAGGAAAACTGCACATGCTTTGTCATCTCTTCACTCTTCATTTCTTCATAAAGGAGATGCTTTTTATTATTAGAACTTACTGTGAAATTATTCACTTGCATGGCTGTCCTTGGTTCTATATGGTTCTTTACTTGTCTTTTCTACAAGGAACAAATAAAAATCACCATATGTTGCAATGTTTGCAATCATTTTAGCAAAGTTCTCCAATCATTTTAGCCTTTAGGACCACTTTTGCATTATACATCCATGCCTGCTGATGTGCTGAAGATTGTTTTAGAAGGTTGGAGTATTTAACTATCTGGAAAGTATTTTGTGTTTGGCCTGTTAATGTCTGGTCGTGGGTTTTCAACTCAAGTTCCAAATTTGGTCATCAAAATTCACTTTTTGTTAGGGTGATGCTTGGAGAATCAAACATATATGGTAATTCACTTTTGTGGTGTAACCCATAACAATCTTGTAGTGTCTATTTGCTTATTCTTCACGACCTTTGGAAGTTGCCTGCCCAAATGGTCTTTATCTTTGAACGATTTTCCTAACTTATGCCCTAGGTTAAAATGCTTGATTTGGAAAGATGTTGCTGGATTAATGTATTTAGCCTTTACTCTTAATTTTCTCCTAGAGTTTTTCAATTTGTTTGTAAAAGAAACTTTCCATTTCAAGGTTAAAACCAATCTTTTAAATAAGAACCTGAAGTATCTGATCTGTTTCTGTACCGCTAGGTTAGAAAGGTATTGAGGATCGATATCGTCTAGTATGATCCGGTCAAAGGTTGTATGCTAGATTTACTGTGTAACAAATGTCCACTAAAATCTAAAAGCTGATAATAATTTATTAGCCATAGGCACGATTTTTTTTATGTCCCCTGTAGGGTTTAGAAAATTATTTGCAATTTTCAATATCATTAATTTTGTTTGGATTTATTTTCTGCCTTTTTTTATGGTTGCCTCTTCAGCTTTTTTGTCACTCGTTGTCAAGGGCCATTTCTGCGTACTTTGAAGCACTACAAATACACGAAACTCATGAGGAATACCAAAGAAACTCAATTTCTCTTATTCCTCACTCATCTCTGCATTAAAGCATCTTATTTTCTTCTTTGTCTAATACCTCCTTACAATATATACTAATCAACTCTTTCTTGATTTATTCTTAAAATCTTTCATCTCCTTCGTTCAGATGGATTCATCTAGAAGATCATCTGTTACCCCAGCCAAGAGCAGGCTAGCTCGAACTTTTGCAAAGGTTCTCCATGCTCGCACAGCCACAGGAATCACCCCAGTTGATGGACTAGAGAGGGTAAAGTCAGGTCAAAAGGTCAAGGAAGTTAAGACTGACCACAAGATCAAGGTTGAGAAAAGTAATGGTGGGGAGCGCAAATCATCTGGCTTGAAAGATGACGAAGAGCTGAAGAACAGAGTTGCCATGGAAGCTTTAATTGCAAGAGTCTTTGCGAGCGTTTCATGTATCAAGGCTTCATATGCTCAGCTACAGCTCGCTCAATCTCCTTATGATGCTGATGGTATACAAGCATCTGATAATGAGGTTGTTTCGGAGCTGAAAATAATCTCCGAGTTGAAGCAATGCTACTTGAAGAAACAGTTTGATGTTTTTCCCGAGAAGGTGCTGATTTCGGCTGAAATCCAAGAGCAGAAAAGTGTATTGAAAACTTATGAGATAATGAAGAGTAAGTTGGAGTCACAACTGCAGCTAAAGGAGTCTGAAATTATCTTCCTAAAAGAGAAACTTGAGGATTGCAGAAAGGAGAACAGATCTATTGAGAAAAGATTGAATGCAAGTGGACAGTTATCCGTCCCTGATAACCTTCATCTTTCTGGCTTGAACCCAACCCACTTTATCCCGGTCCTTCGCCACACTGTTAGATCCATCAGGAGCTTTGTCAAGTTGATGGTTGGTGAGATGCAATCTGCTGGTTGGGACATGGACGATGCTTCTAGTTTGATTCAACCAGGTGTTAAATACTGGAAGCCAGACCACAAATGTTTTGCATTTGAGTCCTTTGTATGCCGGGAGATGTTCGACAGCTTCCACTCTCCAAACTTCTCTCTCCCCAATGAGTTTCTCCCTGACCAGAAGCAGCGAAAGAGGCTATTCTTCGAGAGATTCATTGAACTCAGAACCGTCAAGGCGAAAGACTACCTTGCCCAGAAACCCAAATCAACATTTGGAAAATTCTGCCGAGCTAAGTACCTCAGACTAGTTCACCCTAAAATGGAATCCTCCTTTTATGGAAATCTAAACCAGAGAAACTTGGTGAACTCAGGCGAGTTTCCGGACACTGAATTCTTCACCACATATGCAGAGATGGCCAAGAGAGTGTGGCTTCTACATTGCCTGGCTTTCTCTTTTGACTCACCAGCTATGATCTTTCAAGTAAGAAAAGGCTGCAGATTCTCTGAGGTGTTCATGGAGAGCCTAACCGACGAGGAGCCATTCCTCGAGCCTCATAACGGCAAATCGGAGATGGTGTCTATGGAACCATCAGTGGCTTTCACAGTAGTTCCAGGGTTCAAGATTGGTAAAACTGTAATACAATCTCAGGTGTATCTTTCTAGATCTTGATCAAAGGTTGCTCTTGAATCACCATGGCCCCACTAACCCCGCTTTTGAACTGGAAAGCACAAAGCTCAGTGTCATGTTTGTTTATCTCTTTTACATGGGAGTGATCAAATCATGGAAACAAGGAAAAAAAACTATCTTCTTTTCTTTTGTGCTGGCGAAGAGACCTATGCTATATACAGAGACACCACCAAAGACATGGTTTATCGGGTCAGGTTTGTCCTCCTTATCGATGGCTTCACCTTTTACTTTTGTTGTCTTTTGAAATATGGGAAAGAGTGAATTGGAACGTTATGTCTTGTGACTAGTGCTGAGGGACAAGATTGGAATATTTAAATGTTTTCAAATTGAGGAAAATGTATGGGAATTGGAAACTAGAAAGAATACAATAATTATGTCTAAGGTTGGCTAGGAAAAAAAACAAAGGGTTAGTGGAAATAACCCAAGTTTTGTTAATATAATCTTGCTGGTAAGAGGTGTTTAGCAAGGAGCAGTAGAGGATTATGAAATATGTACTATATTTTGCAGCATGTAACATGTGATTCTCTCTTTTATGTATATGCTTTGTGGGTTAGCTTTGTACTTGACATATGAAGAACTACTGATCTCCTAAAATTAGGTTAAAAATTTCTTGCATCATTATCTTATCTCTACCTATAAAGTTCTTGACAATTATTGAAAGGTAGCTATATCTCATTATCATGCAATAATATGTTGTAATTTTATACAAGTAAACGTGGGGTTCAATTCACTTTATCTAAAATGGAGAAAGAGTAGTTCAATGATTTTTTTCTCAATTCATTGAATAATAGTGTAGAAGAGTTAGCTGGCAAATGCAAATCAGATAGACAGTATATGACTATGAAAGAATACTGAACCATCGTGATGTATTGGTTTCTTTATACATAGATCTTGGAACCTAGTGTTATGATTTAGACAAAGATGCTCTATAAACAAAGTCACCCTAATTATCTTAAGAGATGTACCGCTTTGGATCTGGAATATCAGTTTAAATCCGGGTTATATGTAACTATTTTTAAGAAAATTCTTGCAAAGTATTTATTATAATTATAATTCTTCATACTAGAAGTTTGCAAGAATATGAAACTTTTGATTCACGTTTTAAAATTGATCACAAAATAGTATTTATTTTGGATAAAACGGCTAATTAGGCCTTAGTAAATATACTATAAATAGAGTAATAGTGGTAATTCAATTAAAGTGTTAAAAATTAGAAGTGTCTAAGAAAAAAAATCATAAAAAAGCTTATTTCACCCATTTTGTTCGTTTTATTTTGGAAAAATAACCCAAAATAATACCAACTATTAACATTGAACCGAAAATAATATGAACTTTGAAAATTACTAGGAACGATACAAACTATCAATGTATTTACTAAAAATAATACGTTATATATTTTCCGGCAAAAACTTAGCTCCGGCGATGACGTGGCAGCCGGAATGTGACATGTCATCAACTAAATGGGTTAAATGTGTAAATGTGTTATGTGGATTTTATTTAACAAAAAACAATTTAATAATATTAAAAATATTAAAAATAAAAGATATTATTTTTAAAATTTTACATTGCTGAAATATTTATTTTAAAAAATAAAGTTTGAAAACTTTTTTAAATAAATTTGTAAAAAAATGTAATAATATTTATTTTTCCAAAAAATATAATATTTTTTAATCAAATTTTTTTTCAGATTTTTGTACAAAATGAAAATTTTAATTCTAAAAAAAATAATTTCTAAAAAAAATATTCGAATTTTTTTTTTTAAATCTTGTAACCTAATCCCTAAATAATTGTTTTTCCCAAATTTTTTGGAAAACTTTTTTTTCCTAAAAATATAATTTGTAAAACAAATTTCGAACTTTAGATTTTTTTTTTTTTAAA
>BSUD01000008.1:131411772-131432732 GCA_033239045.1 Fagopyrum esculentum | reverse complement strand
TGTAAAACAAATTTCGAACTTTAGATTTTTTTTTTTTTAAATTTCATAAAAAAAAATATTTGTAAATTTTTTTACAAACTGTTTAAAAAATGTTCAAACTGTATTTTTAATTTTTTTTTACAAAAAATATTTTTTAAAAAAAAATTGTACAAATGTTTTTTAAAAAAATATTATTTAAAATTTTAAAATTTTTAATTTTTAATTTTTTAATATTTTAAATATTATTAAATTGATTTTTAAAAAATAAAATCCACATCACACATTTAATTCATTTATTTGATGACATGTAACATTCAGGCTGCCACGTCATCGCCGGAGTTAGAGTTTTTGCCGGAAAAGTATGAGGTATTATTATTGGTAAATACATTGATAGTTTGTATCGCTCCTAGTAATTTTCAAAGTTCGTATTATTTTCGGTTCAATGTTGATAGTTGGTATTATTTTGAGTTATTTTTCCTTTTATTTTTATCATTAATTTGATTATAAAATGTATGCATAGTATCCATATGTATATTGCATTTGGTTTTTATCAAACATTTTTAAACTGAAGTTGATTTCATATTTCACTAAAGGAGAATCCAAACAAACATATGATTACAAATGTGAATATGGAAATATAAGATTCTAATGCACTATATAGGCAGGATAGGGTTGTTACATGAGACAAACTATCCGGGTTTGTAGACAAGCTATTCCGGTTCGGCTCGCGTTCGGCATGTCAAAAGCTCGGTTTATTTATAAACGAGCTTGAGCATGAGCCTGTCAAAGCTCGGCTCGATCGGATAAAATAACACTATACGAGCATTATATTAGACGAGTTATTCGGGATATCAAAAACTCGCCTCGGACTCGACTCGTTTATAAACAAGTCGAACCTGAGCATAACAATGCTCGGCTCGATTGGCAAGCTAGGATTTGAGAGGGTTGAGACATTTGCTTTCTTAGCACTCGGATAAAATTATGGGCCTGTGACAATAGACCTAAATCTTTGATTGGGCTGAGCCCAATTCATTAAGTTTACACGTCTTTTGGATTTAGAGCCCAACAAAATTCTGTTGCTCTTTTTTGGTCGGGTTATCCATTAGGCACCGGATAGTCCAACAAGATTTTTCAGTTTTATGAAGATCGAGGATACGTTATAGTGACTTATAGACTTCATGACCAAAATTTGTTTGGTGCAACTTTTATATAGTTCATGACCCGAACCTCGCAATCTTGCTAAGAAGCCTAATTTATTCAATGTTGATTTTATTCAATGTTGTTTATAATTCTGAAATTTCGGTTAGGTCCGAGTCCTACAGATAAATCGCATTCAACGAGTTCCATCCTAAAATCAATTTTTAATAAAAGTACTCCACCAAACTTGTATATAGACTGCGAGTTTGTTTATTATCGATACTTGACAATTTTATCTCCATACTAGTGTCATTATACATGGCTATATAAGTTTTCTTACACATGAAAATGAAAAACAACATTAGGGCAACCTCACAGCAATCATATCACACACCATGACCAACAAGTTTGCTAAGAATGGAAAACCACCGGAAATAATATACCGATCCGGAACTTCAAATGCTAGTGTCCAGCTCCAGGGCTCGGTCCGGACTCAAAAGTCCAAACGTCGCCATGGGCGACATCATCAACTCCGAGTAATCCACCCGATACACGTGTATGATTTTTTGTACTTGGAGAAGATAGCGCCTCTCTCTTCTCCTCGAGTGTTCTTCTTGCTTCTGTAGGTGCAAGTACAAACACTAGGATCATCGAAACGACAATCACAATCACAATGCTCATTCGAACACTCGACATATTTCCTTGTATTCAATAACAAAAGCAGCAAAATGATCGAGTATTTATACAAGCAACTCAAGGGATTGACCTTTTGAAGGCAAAGAGCTGTGAGCGTCAGGCAATGAGATAAAAAGATAGAAGTGAAAGTGATATGAAGGAGTGAACGTTTTGCAAGCAAAGGCTAAGAGGGTTTGGCTCGGGTTGAATGAGGGTGACACGTGGAAAGCCATTAGTTTCCGAGAAGGCTGGGGGAGTTGTAATTATAACGTGCATGCATGAATAGGACCAATGAAAGTGACGATGCATGCAGAAGCATATAATAGAAGGCAGTACAGTTAGTGCACTTTGACCTGTTTGGTCGAGATAGTACTAGCTAGCTACCTCCACTTAGTGCTTTTAAACTTTGAGGTTCCTTGTGTCAAGGAAGTGACTTGGATTCATGTTGTTGGCTTAACGAGGACATGCAATAGTATGTTTAATGGGGAAGATTGTATATGAAACACATTCACACACTTCATCAAGTATGATCAGCCTCACTATTTTATCGGTGGAAAGATGAAATATTTCTACATCGATAGTAAAAGATAATGACTTAGTATATATAAAAGGTTGGTGTGGACTACTCATCCCGTTGTCTGTTGATTTGAGGATATAATTTTACTGGTTTTATGCAGACGTGATCTTTGAACGTTGGACTTTCACAATATTTGGGTTTCGGTCCTATGCTAGAGGGATTTGCTTGTGCGCTCAAAGGTGTATGATCGTGTGTACGTGACACCTATTGTTAGTGTTCATTCGTTTTGGGCCGATTTTAGGGTTATTAGCCTACTTTAAGTTTTTATACGATGACTCATTTTATACAGTAGTTCAGATCTCGTGTTCATCTTTGTCATGACGTAATCATTCTCGGTGAACCACATAAGTACGGTTGTTCCCTCTTATTGGTTTGGTTGTATGTTATCTTCCTTAAGTCCGTTCTAACTGTGCAAACGGGTTTGAAAATGGTAAAAAGAAAAATACGGAATAGTTGGTCATCAATAATGGACTATGAGGAAGAGAAAAGAAACGGAGACAAGGTTGGTGGTATACTTTTACCGTCAAATTGATTTTAGGATATAAAACATCACTAGGTTTATGTGTTAGGTTCGTGTCGAACTCGCATGTACACTCATACGTACGACAAAGTCCTCACGTGATTTTTTACCCGAGTTTCATAACTTGTCTACATCTAGAGGAGTTCCTTGTACGCCGAAAGGTTCACGATGATCGTGTGTACGTGACACCTACTTTTAGTGTTCATCCGTTTTGGGGCAATTTTAGGGTTATTATCCCGATTCGAAGTTTATATAATGCCTCGTTTTATACACTAGTTCAGATCTCGAGTTCATCTTTGTTCATGACGTAATCATTCTCGGTGAACCAAATAAGTAGACTTGTTTTATCCCGATTCGAAAATACCCACCCCTAATTCTTCCGTTCTAGAAAATCTAAATCCGAAAATATCCGGCAATTGGTGATCCGAGTTCGATCCGATTCGGACATATTTTTCAGATCATCGGGTCTGATACAGATTGAGGTTTGGAGGAAAAATTCGGAGCAGATCGGATATATCCGACTAGTCTAAGAATACATACTAGCTCGGATCGGAAATCCAATCCTGATAAAACCGTCGGATATTCGGGTGCTCACGGATCGAACTCGGATCGGACTTTTATAAGAATGTCGGATCGGATCGGATATCCGAAAATACCCACCCCTAATTCTTCCGTTCTAACCTGAACATTCGGGTTTAAAAACGGTAAAAACCTGGTCTAGTTGGTCATCAATAATGGACTATGAGACATAGAAAAGTCATAAAGAAAAGTGTGAGCTACTATTTTACCCCCTATTGTTACATACCATTCTAGGCAAGTTTAGGGATATTGGTTTATTCCAACAAACACGAAATCCCACTAAGTTTTTGCAACTTAATTTGGATCATTACAAACTATAGAGGGTATTAAAGTATGTTATGTCAAATCTAAGCTTTCAAGTGTTAGGCATCAACACTACCATCATATATGAACCACAAAACTTAACAAAAATCTGTGATGATTACGCTTCAAAGCTAGCCTAGTTATACTTCTATCACAGTAAAGGACACTTACATGTCATCCAAACAGTTCATTAACAAGATGAGATCTTAATCTTAGATAGTGTACCACATAAACAAGCAATTAACAGACTTGTAAGCTTCGTTCAATTTGCCTAACTGAGGATTGACCTAGTGTACGTGGATGGATGACTTTCTGTTAGGTGATTAAGTATATTGGTTTTCACCTAACTTAGTTTATACGAAAAAAGAACAACTTGTGTAATGAGTGTCAAATATAACATCATATAAACTTTAGAATCATGCATTTTACACATCTATTACTCTCATACATCCTTATTTATATATATAAATTATTCACTTTCATATATTGGTATCTACCTTAACATTTTATGTTTTAGTCAATTCCGACATCACTTGTGTCACAAATACATTATCCCTGAAGTCAGAGCCGAATAAAATATGTTTCATAACTGAGGAACTACAACACGAAGTTCCCCGACCAAGCCCTGAAACAAGTTCAACAGATAAAAGATTCATCGCAAGCCAAATGGCTTGTGACACAGCATCCCAAGTTGTCTCATATCATTTGGAACACACATCATCACTGTAGATGAACTTCATCAAGCCCAACCTTGTTCAAGCCCAAACAATATGTTAGACGGTACCAAGCGACTTCCATTCCATCTGCCATGCCATCTCAGACCGTCTCGACTATGTAGTGAAAGGAAATCATATATATCTTTCGATCTTATCTTTGGAAAAGATATTTTTTGTAACCCTAAACTCCGTCCTTTGAGACCTTATATAAGCATGTATCATCCTTAGGGTTAGATATCTTAGATATCTCACACATCACGATTTGAGCTCTTTTACTCTCTTGCCCTGGTTCCCATAACCATCAAATAGTTTTAGTATAGAAGGATCGTCTCGTTGTGTTGGAACCAAGTAATTGTGAGTTTATGTCCTTTCTTATTTTATATATTGACTTTCTTTTATATTTAATCATGTATGACTAATCTCCATCATGATCTAAGGATTGGATGATCCCTATAATGGTTTGAGTTATTATTGCATATATGTTTGTGAATTAAGATTGTGATAATGATTCTTTTCAAATCTCTTCATTTTCACCTTTTATTTACTTTGAAAGAAGTGACGTTTATAATTGGTTTAGACAAAAGAAATTGCGCTAACTAGTGAGGTTATTTTATTGGATTTATTGAAAAACACTTGGTTTAAGGGATTGGACCCTACCTTTACTTTTGAAGATTTCTAACTATCGTTGAAAGTTCCGGTATTTGTACATTTTCTAACTTGCGTTAACCGACAAGGTTTTTTCTCGTCTTTTCTAAAATTTTAAGTTCTTAATGGTTGTTCCTATTTACTTGACACAACCGTTGGATCAAGACAAATAACACAATCTTTCTTTGTTTACGTCAAATGTTATATTAGATAGTTAATTGCAATGTTCATATATCAATGTTCATGACTCTCATATATGCAATTTTATTTTAATTTATTATAGTGGGGCTCTTGTTTTCTTAGATTATCTCCTTTCATTATTTGTCTACAATCAATCATTGTATTTTTTTCCTTTTTGTTTTTCCCCTTTCAACAAAAGACATATTTTTCCTCTTCCTCCCCTTCTTCTTTCTCCCTTTACTTAGAATCTATATACATATATTAAAGCATAAGCGTTTACTTCAACGTTGTTCATCCTAACAAAAAATATGCCACATGTCATTTTCTTAAAATATTAGTTTTTTTAAATAATATATATAGTTACCATATTTTAATTATCCTATTATAGAACTTATATTTATCTACTTACCACTCATATATGTATATATACTATTAGTGTTAAAATATATATATATATTTATATACTAATAATAAAGTATAAGTCTTTAATGTCATATGTTTTTTTTTTCGTTCTTTTTGTCAATGCAATTTAAAACGTACTCTCATTTTAAAAAATTTAATCAAAAAATTATATAAACTAACGAGATATATATATATATACACACACTAATATTAAAAAAAACCTTAATTACATAAACCATGGTTCCATATATTTTTATATTACGGGTCGTTTTAACGTTCAGTTTCATTTAAGACTTTTTTTTATCAAGAACATGTAAACTATCATTTATTTAAAAATATACCTTTATGTTTTTATTATCTTTTACTTTCCCTTATAATATTATCTTCCAACTCAATTTAATTAATAATTAGATTTGTTTTACAATTTATTAAAGCTAATCCCGCACACGGTGCGGGTATTAGACTAGTAATTAATTATTAGTGTTTTTCATATAAGACATAATCCTTGTGAATTCGACACTTGATTTACTACAACTGACTTCATCGTCTTTGCGGGTAGATTTTAGGACCATCACAATTGGGTCCGTTTAAGAACCACTAGAATCCGAAGGTTATTGTTAAATGAAGGGTATATTAAGGTCAATAGAAACAATTCCGTATCACTAGCTTTCTAAAGTGTCGACTTGAATGTTCTATTGTCTAAAAATTTCCTTCAATAAAAATTAGTTCTTTTTTTCTTCTATTTTCATTTTCTCTCTAGATGATATACGTCATCTTTATTACACATGAAAATAAACATTAATACTAATCCAGACATATTCATCACATAACATAATAAAGTACATAATCAGTACGTAAGTTCTCTAAGAATGAGAAACCCTAAATAATGTTAGTTCCCAATCCCAGGGCTTGGATGTGAGGGTGTGTATAAGTGTATTGATCCACTCGGAGCAGCCTCTCACCTGTCACCAGAACTCGAAGTCTCCGGTTTGAAAATGACGGCATCATAGCATTCTTTGGGGGGTAATTTAACGTCAATGGAGATTTACGGCCCTCCAAAAAAACAATCTCCTTTTTTCCCTCGAGTGTTCTTCCCGCTTGAACTTGAATAAGGATAAATGCCACGATTACCGACAAAATAATTGCAAAACTCGATCGAGAACTCGACATTTTTATGTTTTTGTATAAGAGAAGGACAAAAACTGTTTTTGCCTTGATTGAGGAGGTTGTTTTAGGGTTGCTTATATAGACAAATCAAGATTGACCTTTTAGACACAAAGAAACGTGAGAATCAAGCATCGATATATGATTTGGTATGAAGGAGGGAATGTTTTGGAAGCAAAAACATAAGGTGCATCTTATGATGAAATCTTAGGTTAACTTTTCTAGTAAATTTGAGAACGTTGCATTTCATGTTGGTGACGTGAGGTATTGAGTTAATTTTATAAGGTTGAATTCTATCTTTGTCAATTAGAGCTTTTCATATTTGGTCTTCGTGGACAGAATGGTTGATATTAATTGGTATGCTACTTATCACTAAGGATATTGGTGGGTGTTCTTTCATCGATAACATAGAAATAGTAAATCTGGACTACTATCGTCAATTGGTATTAAAATGAAACTTTATCGAAAGTAAGCGTTGTATTCAAACTTAACGTACATGTACGCTTGGATGTACAGCGAAACCTGAATTCGGATTCCTAAAACTCTTAACTTGCATAATTAGCAAATTAATGGTGGGTCATACTAGTTAGAGAATTAAACACATGTTATTGGCCCTCTACACATGATATCTTGTGAGCCTGCTCATATCGACTTTATTTAACATTTTTCCTGTGTTCAACATTAGGGTACATTATTATATAAACCGAGCATCGACGTGGGATTCTGTATAAAAAGTCGGGTTCAAAGTGAGCATTGATTTTAGAAGTGTGTTGATATTTGAGTCGAGTTCAAACTAAACTTTTTTTGAATTCAGTTGAGCTTAAATAACTCGGCTAATGCATGTTATTCTTCGAATCGAACCTGCTTTAGATCCTTCAGTGATGTAAAAATGACAAAAATACACAAAGTTGGGATCACCTATAATGGACTATGAAACAACATGCTTAAGGTGTTCTCTTTGCCTATTAATAATATTAATTACCATTCTTGGAATATTTAGGGATAGTGTTTGATTCCAAGAAGAACACATATACTCAACAGAAAAGAAAGCTATATAAATCACGCATAAGGTGTTATCTTTTCCTATTAATAATATTAATTACCATTATTGTACAAAGTTGAGATTTAAACTAGGATACAACCTAGTTTAGATCCATTATATGTCTAGAGATAAAAGAAAGCCATGCAAAATCAAAGTTGATAAAAAGTAGCCTAATTATTCATTGTACCGGATAAAATGACAATTATCTCTTGAAATAAAGATTATTGATATTTGTTTGGACAAAATTGTTGCATGTCGATAATAGAAAAAGGGGCGTGTTATATACATAACTAGTTTAGTGCTCGCATCTTGCGCGGGATTGTCTAAATAAATATTATATTTTCACTTTCATGCATCATATATTTGATATCAGTTTATAGTAAATATTATTTTTATTAATTAATATGACTAACATATGAGGATTAATTTTTTTTAAATAAATAAAAGAACATAATTAAAATTCTATTACAAAGATTATTATTCGAGTATTATATTTATAACTTAATATATTATCACTTTTACTTAGATTTAGATAGAGGAGCAAAATTTGATTTAGTTTTAAATTAAACAAATGTGACAAATCTTGTTAGAAGATTTGCGTTAGATTTTCTCAACAAATCGAGTTACAATATATCAGTAGATAGGTAAATTTATTTTTTTATAATTATTTATTTTAATAAAATTGACGTGACATGATGATTGTTTACAAATTCTAATAAAAATTTTTTTAAAAAATAATTAATGGCAAATCTGTAAATACGTTGTGGCAAATATGTAAATAAATTGGAAAAAAGCTGACGTGGACGGCCTTAGAGATTGACACGTGGACAAAATGGGTGCTGTTTTAGTAATATATATAGATTTTGAATTTATTTGGTACCGAATATGAACGTTTAACATTGACGCTCAAATTGATTTAAGTGCCAACGCTTTTTGACTAGCTCAAATCTTGAGCACTTTCAGAAAGCGTTGACGCTCTCAAATCTTCTTCTATTTTTTTTTTTTTGGTTGAGCGCCATCCGAATGCGTTTATATTTTACTTTAGTAAAACAAACCTCGTGTCTTTAGCATTTTCGTAGAAAAAATTGTAGTTAAATCGTCTACTATTTTTATTTTATTTATTGTAAATTGGGTTAGAGCATCTATAACCTGTGTCCAAGGACTTCCTAGTTTAATTTTAAAAAATTAAAATAAAATAAAATAATATCCAATGTGATAAATAGAGAGCCTCAATTCATTTGTTTATACTATTCATTATATTTTTTTTCTTTCACCATCTTCCTCATTCTTCTTTCACCATCTTTCTCATTTTTCTTTTACTCAACCATGGATCCACACAAGTTTCCTTTCTTATATTATAATATCTGTGGCATAACTTTAATATCATTTTTTAATTAATGTTAATTATACTTAAATTATATATTAATATTATGTACTATGTTGTTAACTTATCATAATAATTTTAAATAATATGTATTTATTATTTTAATCGATGATGTAAAAATGGTGGAAGATGTATGTACGACAATTAATAGAAACTTAATGATTGTGGAAATTTTTGGATGTATGTTTTTTTAAACCCGGCTTATTATTTAAGCATATAAAAGGTTATAAATATGGAGGAGTTTACATGCGCCCTGAGAAAGGCGGAGCGAAGAAAAGTTGTTTCGAGGCACAGAGAAGAAGAGATGTACGTATGCGTCCCAACTGGGTACATGCACTTCATGAGACGCATGCACTCAAATGCTGCGCACAGATGGACCGCGCATGTGATCCATTCAGACATGTAGCACAGTCCACATCTACCGTCGTCTTGAGATTTTTTCATGATCTGCATAACATCCTACAAGAGATTATAGATTTAAATTTCCATTCCTAGAATGAACTTCAGAAAACTGAATATAACGTTAACGTTAAGGAAATGGGTCTTTCAACTATAAGTTTTAATACAAAAAAAAGTAAAAAAAATTTATTATAAAATTGAAAACACATGTGAGGAGTGAGGAGTGAGGACATCTCAAATTACTACATGGCAAACGCATCAACATAGTGACACGTGGACCGCATGCCACAACTCCCCAGTGAACCACCTATCGCCGCCTTCCCAGCCGCCTATTTTTATAAACCCCTTCGCCGCTGCAACTAACCCAGAGAAATTAAAGATTTAAAAAATATATAAAAATGAGCGCATTAAATTTCCAACGCTTCCTGGAAAACTGGTTCGATCAGCTCCACAATCTCACCGAACAGCTTGCCGGCGGCGACAGCCTCACAAGCCAGCTAATCGAGAGATTCGTGGCTCACTGCAGCGAGTTCTACCGAGTCAAATCACTCGCCGCCGAGACCGACGTACTGATTCACTTCTCCGCCCCATGGGCCACTTCTCTCGAACGAAGCCTCCACTGGGTTGCCGGATTTCGTCCAACCACAATCTTCCACCTCATTTACACAGAATCAAGCGCTCGATTCAGCTCCCACATAGTTGAGATCCTGCGAGGCAGATATACGGGGGATTTAGGTGAGTTAACTCCGGGTCAACTCGCTCGAGTCAATGAGTTACAGTGCGAGACGGTTAACGCGGAGAACGAGATAACCGAAAGGATGAGTGAGTGGCAGGATCAGTTGGTCGGTGTTGATTGGGCTGTGGTTTGCTGTGGCGGAGGTGTAGGGGAAGAGCTGGAGAGCAGGATCGGACGGTTGAGAGGGGTCGTTGAAGCGGCTGATCAGTTGAGGATGGAGACTATTAGGAAGGTTGTGGAGTTGCTTACGCCGCTGCAGGCGTCGGAGTTTGTGGTGGCTGCTGCGGAGTTGCTCTTTGGTGTGAGATCTTGGGGTTTGCATCTGGATCGAGCACGTGGCGTTGTTTGATTGGATTGTGGCCGTTCTGAGTGACTGTTTCGAGACGACGTCGTTTTGTCGTTGCAAACTTGTCATAATAAGTCTGTTTTTACAGTTTGTAAACTTTCTATCCATAAATTACTTTTCTCCCATTCAATATGAAAATTTCACAATCAATGTATGAATATTTAAAAAAAGCTACCATGAAAAATTCACAACCAATCCACCTTAAAATCCTATATACATTCGCATGAAAAAGGAAATCATTGCACACAATTATTACTTTTTACATGTATTGTCCAAAATTTCTGATCCAAACAAAAACGCCACTAGAATCATCAACTGATCTACTGTCAAATGTTGAGCTGTAAAAGCAATTCCTGCATCAATTCCTAACCCATTTACAAACTCTCTTCCATTTCCACATTACATAAATCATACATATAATCCATCATCGATTTCCTCGGATTCTCTTCCTTCATTGCATACAACAACAATGGTTAATTACCAAGATCCATCAAATTCTGTGTCACTTCTGCTAGCTGTCAGAGAGGATCTCAAGCTCAGCCCACCACAAAGGTGACACTCTCTCAGTTGCAGCTTCAGGCGAGATATTCGTCGCTTGTCTCAATTTGTTGGTTACTTCTCTTATCGTCGGTCTTTTTGTTGGATCTTTCTCAATGCAGTCTTTAATGATTTCGCAAATGGCTTCAACCTCATTCATCTTGAAGGATTCAAGGCTTGGATCGACTACGCTTCCAAGCTTCTCCTTGTCATGCCAATACTGTGAGGCCTGAACATATGTACAGAAAACATAAGCTCGGAATTCGAAAGTGAATATTTAAGGAAAGAAAACAATCAAGATTGATTATGTTACCCATTTGATGAGACCTCCTTCATCTGCATCAGGAGGTCTTGCTGATATGATTTGTAGTACTAATATTCCAAAGCTGTATACTATGTCTGTCATTTCGAGTAAACCTGGATCGGATTGTTTGGATTGCTCTTCATCTGGCATTTCTGCTTTGGATGCAATGTCTGTCCATGCACTAGCATGGACAAGCTGATCATATATTACAACAACATTAACTGGGAATTGCAGAGTATTCAGTTTACATGTGTACAAAAATAGGAAAAGGTTAGTAATTCAGAGTAGTATTTGTATACCTTTGCAGCATAGTCCTCAGTTAAAAGGACCGCGTCAGCGTGAACTGGAATGATAACCGGAGGGTTTAGCTCATGATGCACGTAATCGAGACAATAGGAAACTCCCATTACAATCCTCATTCTAAGATGCCAATCCAGATGCTCAAAACCCTCGACTGATCAATATAATGCATTTGGTAAGGTACATTTCAATATTTCAACGTTATAGAGATTCAGGAAGTAGAAATTATCACCGTGTAAATGCTCATAAAGGTTTCCATTTGGAGTGTATTCAAATACCATCATCCTCACAAAGGGATCTTCCTCTTTACAATAACCAAGCAGATTCACAAAATTTTTGTGGTTTATTCTTGACAGGGTATCTAACTGCATAGCATACATAAAATCACATATTTAAAACCTAGAACATATTGGATGAATTTCCTTTGCAGAATTTGACAAAACTATAACAGCAATTTAAACCTGTATCTTGAATTCCGTTTCTGCATTACGGGTCCACTGTTTAGATGATCTTATCGTGGTTGATACAACAGCAATTTCCACCCCACTTGATAATATGCCTTTATACATAAGACACCCGCGAAGGGTGTTGATGATATTGCTGAAATCCTCACAAGCAGTTTGCAGCTCTGACGAATTCAGCTTTGGAACACCTGCACTCAATAGATCACAGAGGCTTAAATTACTTGTGGAGATTACGGTTTAGCATCATCAGCACCAAAAAGAAAGGTAAGTACCTTACCAGTTACAAAAGCTTTGCTCAGTCGATGGAGAAGGTTATTATCCCTAGCTCTCACTCGCTTTGTTCTTCTCCGATGAAGGAGAAGCAAGAACAAAGCCAAGATAATGAGAGCCATAAGTATAGCCAAGCCTAACAAGATGTAAATTAATGAAGAAACTTTATCATTACGAGCTTGTTCATTATGAACTGGTTCATTAGAACTAGGTGATTTATCGGATGAAGGAGATCCTGAAAGAAGTGGTTTCTTTGCTATAGCTGAAAAGGAACCACTGCTCAAGACAACTAGATTGCCATCTGTTGGAGGTTCTTCCTTTAGAGTTGGAGCTGGTGCCGCAGCAAGATTGCTGGTCTCTTCAAGTGACCGGCGGATTACTTTGTTTTCAGCTAAGCCAGCCAGGAGAATCGAAAAGAATAACTTAGTATAAATCAATCAATAAATAAAAAAAGACTATTAAGTGATCAAATCCAGACTAGGATTTGTACTTACTGGGAAAGTTTGGGCAACGGCTTTCTTCCTTGGATTTAACATAGCTATTTCCAAAGGTAGACCTTCACAGAACAAGAATAGAATTGCCATTATATAAATTATGCCTCAATTTCATTACATGAAATATTCAATTCAGACGGAGTCAATACATACAGAGCTTTGATACCCAAACAGTTCTTCAAGCGATTCAAAACTCTGCGCAAGGTACTGTTCAAAATGTCCTCTGTTAATATGTGCCAGAAAGTTCAGGAATAGATGGAAATATTCAATTGAAAGCTTTTAGGCTTTTGCAGGCAGTTTCTAGTGACAATAAGATACATATAATGATAAATGAGGTACTTAAATGTAGGTGAAGATTGACAAGTACTTCAGCACATAGGCATGGGAAAATCACTAAGACAATTGCAAGATTAGCCTTTTATTGAAGCGTGTAACCAGATGGAGTTATTGGGTGTTTGGTAAAGGTTTGTCCCTCGCGGAAATATGGAGATCTAGCCCTGTACCAAACAATCAAAGGTACCCAAGTTCTGTATCCAACTTTTGTTGAGCTTATTGTCGGTTTTTGTGATACATTTGTAATTGAAATATATACTGATTACAACTCACTATGCCTTCAATGACAGGACAAATAATGCACAAGTCTTCGCTTCCAGATGAGATATGCATAAACTGGATCATCCAAATATAAATCCCTAAGATTGAACCTAGTAAGACGCTTCCATGATCCAATGGGACCCAATTTGGATCAAGTTAGCATTGATTTGATTTTTATCTACAGATTTACAAAGCATAGTTTTGAAATGAGCAAAAGTCACCATACCGATATTTAGTGCCATGATACTGATGACTTTTTGTTGCTGTACTATCTTTTTGGAGCTTTTGATGACATTGAGAATCCGTAAGCCGATCAGGCTTCTCAATCTCATCCGGAACACCCTGTCGAAAATTGTTTCCGAAAACAAACCTAAAACAGGAAAAGAAGTTACCTTGATTGGCCACAAAACTTAGAAAAGGGTGTATATATATATACATCATAATAAGTTACTCACAGGCACTTTAGTGATGGCATCGCACCTATCTCTGCTGGAATAGTACCACTTAAATTGTTATATCTCAAATCCAATAATTCCAGCATTTTAAGTTCACCAATTTCTTTCGGAACGTAGCCTGATAGACTGTTATTACTGAGTACACTGTCAATGCAAACACTTAACTGAGATGAATGCACGGACAAACAATTATAATTCAAGCTACAAGATTGCACCATAAGAGATATACCTACAGGTGCACTCCTGTAGTTAAAAAAGACATTCATCCATCATAGAGTAAAAGCAAGCATTGTACTTACAGTGATCGCATGTATCTCAGTTTTCTAAGCCCAGGAGCCAAGGATCCTTGTAAATAAAATCCACCGAGATCCCTAGAGGTAGAGACACAATTCAAACATCAGAGTGAACCTAAGAGAAAAATCTATTTTAGGGCAAGATCTTTACGGAATCAACATAACAGCTTGACACTTACAACATTTGCACTTTCCCATCCATGCATTGAACACCCATCCACAAGCACGGATCACTACTACTTATATTCCAATTCAGAAAAGCTCCAAATGGATCATCTTCTATTCTCTCACGGAACTCTAGCAAAGCTAATCCTACAATAATAAACCAAACAAGAATTCAAAGCCTTCAGTGTAAATTTAATAAAAAATGGCTGCATTAAAGAATCAAAGACACAACAAGGGTAAGAAATACCTTCTAAGTTAAGTGCGACACAATCTCGAATCTCAAAAATAGCTGCCAACACCATGATACAGGAGAGCTGGATTCCGTAAGGACTCCACCTCTCTACCATTTTCCAGATTAAACTACCTCTAAACCCTGATGGGCATATCACCCGGTTCACTCAGCTCAAGAAGAAAAGCTAGATTTCTCGATTCAGGAGAACTATTTTCATACAGATATAAGTATACACACGTTGATGATACCACAATAACAGCAAAATACATATTTAGTCACTGATCAAACTAATTGTTTGATGCAATTGGCTGTCTCTAATTCTAGGAACTCTGTCATTTCTCCATCTCATCCAGTCCAAAACCCAACAGTCAGATTAAATGAACCATATGACAATGAGATTGAAGGAAAGTGGGATGAATTGGTACTTTGAATAGGTCACAGATGTCTTCGAACAACAAAGACGAATAATCTGAATATATCAGAGAGCAGGTAGAAGAATGGTATCGTATTCATCAAATGCATAAATCGAACCATATTACCGGATTTCTAAGGGCGAACCCTAGAAAAAAAGACCAATCATTCTAGACAAAAAGGAAGCAAGAGTCCCTAGGAAGGTAAAGTGATGCAAAAACTTGACAATACAAGGCGTTGAAAGAATAAAGGAATGCCCAGCAGCTGTTTGATGAATTGCCTGAATGAACCGATAAAGGAAGTTTGCACCCTCTATTGGCGACGATGAACGGAAGATGAAGAAAGGTATTGCTGCAGAAATTAGTTTGGGGCTACAGCAAAAAAATCCAAAAATTCTGACACCAAAATGAAAAATGGAGTTTTCTTGGAAGTTTGATTTGGGGAATCTCCATTGATCATGGGTGGCGGTAAATCGTTCAATTAGCGAGAGGCTAAAACGGTTTTCGACGGCTTGTTTGAAGTTTTAGCGCGGGATTTGTGGTGATTGGTTCGGTTCACTTCCGAACTACAAGGAGGAAATGCAGATGCTCTTTTTTTCTCCTCTATTTTTCTTAAAAATAAATAATTCAATTCTTTCAATTTGTAAGGTTCTTTGTCCTAAAAAAACGTTTTTTTAAACCATTTTTTTGGTCAATGAACTTAGGATTTATTAATAAATACGCTTGTGTAAGAGTAAGTTGGATGATTGAATCATAGATTTGAAAATATATGGTTAAATAGAAAAAAAAAATACTTTTAATAATACAAAAATATAATATTTATCTTTATGATCGCTAAATACACGACGTCAGAATTACTGAGACTACACATCAACACTTAACCCTCCTGCGCGTACAGTGCGTCGTTGTGATTTTCTTTGTAAATCTTTTTTTTTATTAAAAATATAGTTTCAAACATTTTTTTTGGGTGCTTTTTGTTGCAAACATCCTTTGTTGGTGCTTTTCTAGAAATTTAATTTTACATGGGGTTATGTGCTATTTACTTTTTATTTAATTAAATAGAAAAGGAAAAAAAGACATATTTATTATTCCCTTGGCGCTCAGCTTCGCCTGCGTCTTCAAAGTAGAAGCCCTAGAGAGCCGGCCGTCCGTCGACGAACTTGCTCATCTGTGCCAATTAAGAGAAACCACTGCACCTCTTTCACTGGTAATTTTAACTTCCGCTGCGTTTTTTTATCCTCGTTGTTGGACCTTCCCTCTGTGATCTCTTAAGGGAAAAAGAGGAAGATTTGATCTGTATAAATTTTATCGGAGGATGGCGGCTTCACTCTCTTCAAAATTGTCCCACGGTACAATTTCATTATTCATATTTGCTTAATTTGATTCGAATATGTTTATGCATCTGCTTTGTAAAATACGGGGAAAGAAATGCTGGTTTATTTGGCATAAAGTTTTTTGCAACCGGAGATTTTTCTCTGGATCATGTTTTTTGTAATGGATATTATCGTCAATATCATGGAAGTCTTTGCCAATGTATTAGCTAAGAGAGGGCAACTTGAGATTATCTGTATTGTATGGATTTTAGAATAGAGAGTGAATAGGAGTTGTTGATTGTGATTGATGCTGTTCTGCTTTGTTACCAAGCTTTAAGTAATTTCATGAATTATGTAGTTGTGTCATGAAATGTGATGTAGGTGGACGGACACTGTTAAGCAATCTGTTACAAGGCCACAACACAGTGGTAAAACCGGCCTTTGAAGCAGGAGGCACCAACATTCTTACTCAGGTATGTGTTTAATTGATGTTAATCATGTAGCTTTAAGATTGAGCCTTGTGAATATGTGATTGATTCCTATTCTTCTTTGAACTCTCATGGCATTGAAATTTGAAACATGAAGCATCACGTCAAGTCCTGAAGTGATGTTTTTCCATGTGTATAACAGTAGCAAATAAGTTCAAGAAGTTGAATGACTGAAAGCAAATAACTTGTCTGTCTGAAGTGGTTTTTATAGTCATAGTGTAGCACTTGTGGAGCTTAGTTTACTGGTATATCCGTCATTGCCAACGTTTATGTTAGCTAGTGTGTTTTATATCATTTTTTTTTCCCATTTTAAATCTAATGCTGAAAGACTGAGCTGATTTAAGTGATCGTGTAACATTTTGATGGTTTGTTACAAGAACTGAAAGAAGGGCATTTAATAGAAAGCCCCGTCCCATCCATTGGAATTGAGTTCTATCCAAATGTTGCATAGAAACGGACGAGGAAACAGAAACAACACGAATATGGGGAAACAATCATAGTTTTATTTAAGATACGTGTTTCCAAATTTCCATATGAAACATAAGCAGGATTTGTTGCCTCTTTAGAGTTTCTGGCAAGTGGCAACGTAAGTTCTATCCCACATAACAAGATGTGAGTCTGGCAAAAAATGTATCAATCGTCACCATGACTCAGAACATATATAATATATTGTAGAGTAGACTAGTAGAGCTGGCTATCCTTTTATTGGCATTTGGATGATCATACTCATCATATAGCTTTCTTGAAACAGTTTAGATCTATTTACATTCCCTATATGATGACTAATCCATAATTTAGCTGAACTGAATCCTCTGAAAAATGTTGCAGCAACAAAGGACCTTCATTCAGATGAGGACAAAGCTCAATGTAGTCGACAACTCAGGAGCCAAGCAAGTCATGTGCATACAAGCCATAAAGGGAAGGAAGGGGGGAGCAAGACTAGGAGACATCATAGTTGCGTCAGTTAAGGAAGCCCGTCCAGGTGGCAAGGTGAAGAAAGGAGATGTTGTGCGAGCTGTCGTGGTCCGTGCTGCAATGCCAAGGGGCCGTTGTGACGGGAGTGAGGTCAAGTTTGATGACAATGCTGTTGTTATCCTGAACAAGCAAGGAGAGCCGGTTGGGACTCGAGTGTTTGGACCGGTCCCACACGAGCTGAGGAAGAAGAAGCAGCTCAAGATCCTTGCAATGGCTGAGCATCTTGCTTGATTGAAGTGACTGATCTTTTATGTTTTCTTTTTAGGTTCGATTCTTGGAAGGATGTTGTGTCATTTATGTTTGTTGAAGATGAATAATGTTATCTTCACATCAAATGTTTGGTGTGAACTTGGTAAAAAAAATCACTGCCTTTTTGGTTCAATTTTAGAACTCATTGATGAACTCGGGATTTGCTTAGTGTTACCATCCTAAATGATAGTCTGTAGACTCTGAACCTAAACACAAATGTAATATATAACCCTACCTTTTGGGTCGTTTTGCAATAACCCGAACTGGTCCGGTTCCATTATTGGTTCCTAAAATTATTTTGTTAATTTTTTTTTAAACCAAAACCGTTTGGAACGCAACGTGGTCCTTCCATCGCCGCCCTTCTGTTTGCAGGTAAGTCTCTACTCTCTAACCTAATCTTTCCTTTCTACTTATCTCTCTTCCTGATGCAAATACTATTGTCTGAAATAAAATAGAGGGATATTTATGAGAATAAAAGGGTGGGAGGGGATGTAAAATTGTTGGTTTTCATCCTAAAATCAAGTGATAAGGAGAAACAGTTACTTCAATGCTATCTCTATTTGCTAGAGAAGATGCTTGTGTTTGATCCTTTGAATAGGATTTCGGCTACAGAAGCTGTGAAACACCCTTCCTTTTCATGGTTTGAAGTTCCATTGATGAGTTAGTTGTGTGAGCCCTTGGAATGTTGTACTGAAGGGTTATGATCAGAATCATGAAACTGTGAATGAGAAGACAGCTGAGAGAATTGATTTGGAAGGAGATGTTGTTTTACCATCCTCAAGAACATTGTTATCCTCTTTTTGAAAGCATAGATTCATGAAACTTACACTAGATTCAATCATCTTGCTCCTTTAAAGAAAAGAGAGTACCATTTAGAGGCTAGTCATTTAATTTCCTGGTGATCTTTGAGCTAATGCATAAGGCCACCAAGTTATTGTAGGAGAGTTATTGCTTGTTTGATTTCGAAAATTGAAATCTGTGATGTCTTCATATTTTACAAGATGATCCAAGTGGAATTGATTCCTGCAATATGATCATACTGCTGAATATATATTATTACACTTTCATTATGTTCATTCTAAGGCTGATCATGTACTGCTAAATATATATTGCAGCTTTTGGGAATTTGTGGAATCTAATCTTATGTTACATTGTGAGTCAATAATAATATCTGAAAGTAGGGGCAGGGCATTTCCGGATATTTGATCCGATAATCTTATAAAAGTCCTATCCGAATTCGTCCCGAGAGCACCGGATATCCGACAGTTTATCCGGATCGGATATTGGATTCCGGATATTTTCGGATTCAGATTTTTCGGATCGGATCTTCGGATTAACGGATCGGAATAGTCGGATCTGATATTTTTGCTAACCCCTATCTGAAAGGCTTTGTTGAGTAGCAGAAAAGTTTGTACCTTTTTTATCCATTCTGCAAATAGGTTTGCCAGGGTTTAGTGTCCTTCGTTTTATTTGGAAAAATTTCGGATGGTACCCTTATGGTTTGGGTTTACCGGATTTTGCCCAACATTTTTTTTCCAGTTCGGATGATACCCTTAAGTTTTCGTTGTTTTCGGATTTTGCCCAAATTCGTTAAACTTTTTTAAAAAAATTCATTAACAACATATTTGCCCACAAAAATAAAAAAAGAAAATAAAGTAAAATTAAACATAAATTAAAATTGAAATACAGATTTTTTTTATTTTAAAAATAAATTAAAACATAAATTTGGTGCTCTTTGCTACGGATGATCAGTACAATGTCTATGATAAGGACGTTGGTGTCATCCGACGACAATCAATCTACACGCCGTATCTGACAACGTTCAATAAGAACGTTGGTGTCATCCGACGACAATCAACCTACATGCCGTCATCGTCTTACGACTTTCGTTAATCTACGAGTCACCGTCGGGTGACCCATTATTTCAAACGTTGATTAGGGAATGCACGTGAATGACGTTATGGGATGGGCGATGGTGCAAAATTCAAATCGGTATTTTGTTGTTTAAACATGTGTGTTGGTCAATTTTGTCTGACTTTTATACAGACAGCATTACTGAGGAATAGTTCCCAAGTGGACTTTTTCAAGAATAAGCAGAATTCAATTTAAATTTAAATATTGCTCTAAAGTATTGAATCTATATATATACTTAAAGAGAACTCATTTCGTCCACATGACACGTATTAAGGTTAATCACACCAACTTTTTTTTTCAATTTATTTACGATATTGCCATAAAATATTTACGGATTTGTCATAATATCTTTTATAATAAAAAAAAGCATTAAAAACTAATAAAAAATCACCAAATCATCTTTAATGTAATGCCACATCAATTTTACTCAAATATTAATTAAAATAAAAACAAATTTATATAAAAAACATAATAAAAAAATATCTAGATTTTGTTTTTATAATTTTTAAAAAGCAATGTAGGCACATTTTAATTTTCGAAAATTAATTTTTGAATTTATTATATAATTTCGAATTTTATATAGTATATTTTATTTTATTATTGTAAAATTTTTAAAATTTTGTTTTAATTAATTTTTTAATATTGTCCTTCATACATATATATATATATATATATATATATATATATATATATATATATATATATATATATATATATAT
>BSUD01000008.1:131365184-131411434 GCA_033239045.1 Fagopyrum esculentum | reverse complement strand
TTTTTTTTTTTTCCTAAAACAATTTTTTTTTCCTGGAAACGAATGAAAATTTGTTTGAACTACCATGTTATAATTTATGCACTTTTCTCCTATAAAATTTGAATTATTCCATTATAATCCATGAACTATTACTTTTTAATATAATCCATGAACTATTCTATTATAATTCATGAACTATTCTATTATAGTTCATGAACTATCTCATAATAAGTTTTGAACTATTAATTTCACTTCATGAACTATCCCATAATAAGTTTTGAACTATTACTTTCACTCCTTTATAAATTTTGCACTTTGAACTATTCTATTATAATTCATGAACTATACTGTAATAACCGAAAATTTTTAAAACTCCGTTAACCCTGAATTTAACCGGATTCCGGTCCACCAACTTTTACCCTGTAAATGAAGTAAAACGAGATTCAATTTCTATCATTTTATGTGACCAATTCACATAAAATGATAAATGCTGTAACCGGAAATGATTTTCCCGTCCCTTTAAAATAAAATAATAACTTATATAATACGGAATTTAATTCCGTATTTATTCCGCAAATTTCCTACTGATCCGGGACGATAACGAGTTTTCCGCTTTATCTTGTTTTAATGAGGAACAGTCCAGTTCTGGCCCAACACCAGGCCCAAGCCCACCGGCCCATTTCCTAAGCTAACCCCAAACCCTAATCTTGTTGCTAAACACGTTAACCTAATCCTATACTCTCCTAATTGTGCCGCTCCTGCTTTTCCATACCTCTCCCTGTACGAAGACAACAGCAGCAACACGCAACCACCGCACCGCCTTGTCGACCACCGAGGCACCTCAGCAACCAGACACGCCGGAAAGGGCTTGCAGCAGCGCTGACCGACGCCGTAACGAGACCTCACGCAACGGTGGTAAGTCGTCCGCCCTCTTCTCCCTCTCCCGTTTCTGTTCGCCGTACCGAACCGCCCTCTCTTCACCGCCTTCGACTGCAGGTCCTTGTCGCCGAACGCCGTCCTGCCGCTGGGTCCAGTCGCCGCTGACGCCGGGTCTGCAGTAGGTGAGCCGACCATACTTTCCCTCTCTCCCCTTCTTCCTATATCGGTTCCTTCGGTTTCGAATGGTAACGAACAACAGCTCGGCTTCCCTGGATTCTGCAGGAATAAACATAATTAGAGTATACCTGCGGGAGTGAAGAAGGTCAGCCTACGAGTCCGGTCCAGAACGCCCTGCTACATCCTGCTACGTCACAACAGCCGGAGAGGAGGACCCCATTGCAGCCTGCGGTGAGTAGACTTCTACTTACTGTTGGTTTCATAAGCACGATAGAGTAGAGAGGAAGACATACAGTTATGCACCCAACCCACTTTGAAATGAATAACCCTACAAGTACTGTTATATACATTCATAAGTTACTAAAGTGGAAGAGAATTACAAGTGTATAGGTATAAGCTAGTGCAATGCATGTAAGTACCGTATATATATATGTTTATAGATTGACGGAATGAGATATATATGAATAAGGAGTGTATACGGGTATATATATATATAGATGTAAAAGTTAGTATATGTGTAAATTATATAGAAGCATAAGATTAGTAGGTATGTAAATTATATATAAGAATATATTATTAGGCATAAGTATAGTGTAAGTAAAAATATGGGTTACATATATAAGTACGAGTTGAGAGTTATGAAATTATGTAGATATATATAAGTTCCAAGTAGTCACGGAATTATATGAGTTGAAGGAAAGAAAGTTAGAGTATATACATACGTACATATACATGTGGAAGAGTGGATGGTTAATCGGGAAAGAAGAGGAGTATTGTTCTTGGAGGAATAGCTTCGAGTTTTAACTTATAACTTAAGATAAACTATCAGAATGAAACAATTTATGGAAAACAAGTTCTAAAGAAAATTAGTAGAATTCAAGAATAAACTTTGAGAACTTTCGGCACTAAGGGTAAAATGGTATTTTACCATAAGAGAGCTTTTTCCGTAATTCCTTCACATGAGGTTGGACATCTGGATGTGATTTTGATTCACATGCCTTATTTGACAGACGTTGGAGTTACCACGAGTGCGGACCGTGTTGAGACTTGTTAGAGTGTGTTGGATTCAGGTAAGTCCTTGCGACTTACTTAGCTAGTTTCTGGATATTAGTTGAGTGATAGTGGGTGTGTGTGTGCAATGTGTGTGATAATAATAATAACTTGCTAGGACGACCGTTATTATTATGTTTAAGGCCCAAGTGTATGTATACCGGGCCGTGACATCACTGCCCAGATCTGACAGGAGACTGGGAGGTTCTCTATATCCAGACCAGGCAGATACAAGGTGAGATGCATCAGATCCATTCCTGATGGTTACACGGGGGCGGAGGCGAGGTTTGGGAACCCCTCGTGTCACAAACTAAGTATCATTAGCGTGAATGAGTAACTTAACTTACGATAATAAATGGACTTGTTTGAAAGCATGATGGGTGTTTATTCTTTTATGTGTGTGTGTGTGCTATTATTATTCTTCTAATATTTAGATAACTAGCTAATGGTTTCTTTTGTTGTGTTTTTAGATTTACCGCACGTTAGACCAACAGCTGAGTGATCCGGAAGTAGTGGTCAGCCGGGTCTCCGTACTCCTTAGAGTGGGGGTTGGGGGTTATTGGTTGTCGTGGTTTCTTTTGTTAAGACAGTTGTTCGTTTTCCCTTTGTTTAAGTACTATAGGCTGCTAGACCGTGTTGCATTCATTACCTTAAAAAAATACATTTTCATGAATTTCGGTTTTTCCTTATTTGTGTCTTGTTGTAAGATCCTAGTAATATTGTTGTCAAACTGAGGTCGGGACCCATTGTGAGGTCCTAACCAGTAACGTCCCGAGTTCTTAGAATTCGGGGTGTTACAACATGGTATCAAAGCTCTAGGTTGGCAACAATGGCACTTGAAATCTTCTGAAAGACCGAATAAGTTGTAAGCAGAACCCGAAAGGGGTCTGAGTTTTAAAAAGGGAACTTTTGGTTTTTAAATGCATGCATAGTCTGGTTGGGAATAGAAAAGTACGGCTGACCACCACTACTACCGCGGATCTCAGTATGCTTAGTTTGAACTTTAGGTTTTTACTAGTCGAGGTAGAGGTCGTCCACCTCTCCCTCCAGCCGGACCAGGTAGGGGGATGGGACCCCTATAGTTAGAGGATGCGGCCGTGGAGGTAAACCTCCACCAGCACGAGGTCGAGGTCGAGCTCCTCGAGAAGACCCACCAGCAGTGATCATGCCAGATGCTGGAGTGGAGGAAGTGGCTGAGAGTGTAGGTCTCGAGGTCAGGAATGAGACCGTTGCTAGGTCTGGAGCGTAGAGAGCACGTTCGACAAAGTCAGGACGTGTTTCTATTGGAGCAACTGAGTACAGAGAGTACCGAGCATACGTCGAGCGTATGGAGGAGGCTGCTAGAACAGAGAGACTTACCCAGGTACCACCAGTACCGGCTAGATCTGTTCAGGTGACACAGAGAGTGTCTCATGGTGGAGAAGAAGAAAATTGTGTATGTGTACGGAACACAACGCACCTTACCATATTTGACATAATTCACGGTGAATGGTTCACTCATTGTTGTGGGTCATTCATTGTTCGGATACTGAAGAAGAAGAAACATGAGTAGAATGAAGATGAAGAGAAGCCCCCAACATAGTATGAAGTTGTGTGGCCATTGTAAGAGGAAGAGGAATTTACTTGCATAGACAAATGTATGTATACGTATCTTTTCTATTGATAGAGATTTGATTGTATCTTGAAAATGTTGTCATGTATGTTGGAATATTGAATAGGATTGAATGTGAATAAAAAAAAGTGTTTCTTCTTTTATTATAAAAGATACCAAGTTAAATAATGATATATTTTAAACCTTATGATTAACATTTAACATATTGTATTAATTTATTATAAAGATTAATATATTATGCTATATATTATAAATATAAATTTAAAGTATAATCCGCACAAGGTGTGGGTAATACACTAATTTTAGTAAAAGAAATAACTAAAGTGAACAAGAAGACAAAATAGTATTGTTCTGAAATCATTAACTCAATAGTTTGTAGAGTACGTAGCGGAATGGTCCTTGGCATTAGACCGGTCAAGGGGTGTGCCCAACAAAAAAAAAAAAAATCTTGGGATTTTAAAAAACAACACTTAAAAAAAAGTCTTGGGATTTTAAAAAACAACACTTATTGAATAATGAAGAGATAGATAAATGTTGAAATTGAAAGTTACAACAACCAAATTTTTATTTCAAAATAATCGAAACAGTGGCCTAATTGCAGTAAAGGAATATGACAGGAGCGACTTCCTCTTGGAATGAAACAAATTGTTTTCACCGAACACTTCATATGCAACTAACTCTTTGCCGCCGCCTCAAAAGTCCAATACTATTTCTAAACCCTTTTCGATTTCAATACCGAACCCACTTCCTCTTGGAAATCCTTCTCCTAGACTAGCGGCTGCCACAATAGGTATAACCCATCTTCACAGTCTTTCCCGTCCGTTTGGTGAGTTATGTTCATGTAACTAATATAACCCATCTTCACAGTCTTTCCCGTCCGTTTGGTGAGTTATGTTCATGTAACTAACATACTTTAAGTCCATATGTAAACAATTATTTGTTGTCTTACGCCGTTGTACTAAACGATAATCATCATCACCACTCATCATTAAGTTCTCCCTGTCTCGAAGAACAAAACCCTATTTTGTTCGAACACATAATACAATCAATCAATTGATATAGTCATAAACCTGACTTTCATTTCTAAGTAATTTTTATTTGATTAGATTTTTAAAAAACAATTTTCTTTTACTTTCATTCAAAAATAAATAAGAATACAATCATTTTTTTGATACTAACGTTGAAAGTTTATACACATAAATTGGAGGTAGTCCACCGACCTTATATACTATTAATACTAGGTTTGAAGTGTCTCCATCTTTCGATGTGGGACCTTATTATCTTCAACATGCTCACTATTGTTCTTTCTCGGTAACTCCGTTCCCCAATTGCAATTCTAAAGTTATGTTTGTCATTCTTTCTCTGCGTGGTTTTCATGCTTTGGTGTCCACCTCGGGTTCATTTTGGTATGATATTTCTTGTGCTTATTTCTATTGCCTTTACGGTTTGTCTGTTGTCCGCTTAACAGGTCTCTCGAGCCATTAGTTTTTTCTGATGCCTAAAATCCATTCTACTTGCAAAGAATTAAATTAAATATAAAACTAAAAATTCGTGAAATTAGAGGAAAAAATGAGTGCGTTTTGAAGCACATATGAGTCATATGACGGGAAAAAACTGAAAACTGAGTTAAGAAACCGACTTGATAGACCTTTTTGATTAACTATTAAAAAATAACAATTGTTCATGGCTCCCACGCGCGCTCGAATACGCGTGCGTGAAATCCTGAACGAAGAAGATGATATCTGTCACGACAAAAATCGCAATCCCCGGTGACGTTATCATTCCCTTTCCTCACCTTCTTTACTCCTCATTCTTTCAGAGTCCAAACCCCCTTTTGCCCTCCCAAATCTTTCTCTCTCCTATCCCTCCATGATCGCCGTCCACCGTCGATGTCTTTGACACGGTCTTTCCTTTCCCGGCGCTCGTCATCAATTCGCTGTTTCTCTCTTTCCAAATCATTAAAGGAATTCGTAAACATAGACACGGGCGGCGGCGTGATCGGAGGAGGGGAGAAGGAAGAGAGTGGGGAAAACGATGGTCTGAGCGATTCTGAGTCGAGTGGGTGGGCTAATCTCTTACCCGAACTCCTAACGGCGATAATTGGCCAAATTGAGGCCACTCAAGATAAGTGGCCTAACCGCCGGGACGTTGTCGCTTGCGCTTGTGTTTGTCGGAAATGGAGAGGTGCAGTTAGGCAGATTGTCAAGTCTCCTGCCTCGACTGGCAGCATTACTTTCCCTTCTTGCCTTAAACAGGTAACGATAATTCTCTTCTGATCTAGTAATCTAGGTTTCCATTTGACGTTCGAGATCTTATTTTCCAACAGTTTTCTCAGTTTGATGATGATTTTCTGCCTACTAGACTGATCTGGTGCAATAATGGATCTTCTGGCTGGTTCACATTTAAAAACCAGAAACTTCTGTTCAATTTTCAACATTTTGTTTAGTTAGATGATGAATTACTATACTTATGATTTATGAAGCAGTGTTTCTTATTAGGAAGGGTATTTATGAGTTCCAGTCTGGATTGTTAATTTTTGGTCCTAAGTTGTACATAGGCATGTGAAATTACTGACTGATGTAAGTACATCAAATGATGATGAAATTTGGAAATAAGTCAAAATTACTCTTCATTCGTCACCTGGAAAGATGAGAAGAGTGTCAAAACTGTCAATGGTAGGATTGCAAGGCTCTTGGATTTCATCATAGGTGGAAAATTGTCTTCTTATAGAACGATTTACTTCTATATACCCTTGATAGGAAATGTTTCTCCTTTTCAGTTTTGCTCTTTTCTTTTAGACCTCTACGAATATCTGAAATCAGAAGAGTTAATGTAACTCATCTTAGGTTTGATTTTTGCTCCCACTATTTGGAGGCGCTCATGTGAAATATTAGACCCTGTGAATCCCGAGCTTAATATAAGCTCTTCCTGGCATTGAGATGCTCTGATCCCTAACTTTTTTTTTATTAAAAAGAAAGCGCATTGGTAGATTATCTACTTAGCAATTTTTCTTTGTTTATTTAGGATATTCAGTTAATAAGGTGAAGATTATAGGTTGTAGCACTGTTGAAGTTAGTCTGTGTTTTTGTTGTTCGCCTGCAGCCTGGGCCACGAGACCTTCCTCTTCAGTGCCTTATAAAGCGGGACAAAAGGAACTCGACATTTTATCTTTACCTCTCCGTTTCACCATCTTGTAAGTTATTCTCCTTCCGACAAACCCTTAAATTTCTTTCCTTTTACCATATTATCACATTAAGTTTCACGAAGAAAATGCATCAAGTCTCTGCAATCACACTATGTTATTGCATTTTTCATCCTGGATTAAGAGTTCTAAATTCTTAAGGCTTTAGGTTTCGTGCTTTCATACAGTCTACAATCAAATGATCAATAAGTTTCAAAGAAAGTGTGGATTGATGATCATGTAACATTTGCTCAACATCCTTTATGTTTCTTGATGGAGGATAACTTCAGTAAATTTATCTACATCTTTGAAGTTCGTCGATTTTTCTTACGGAGAGGATTTAATTTGAATCTGTTTACATTTTTCTTTCCTGATATTTTGTGCATGTCAATACTAAAAAAATATTATAGAAATCAAATTGCAAAGAATTGACTTGTATAATGTATTCCTCAGCATTTGCCGAGAAAGGGAAATTTCTTTTAGCTGCACGAAGGTATAGGCATGGTCCACATACAGAGTATGTCATTTCTCTTGATGCGGATGATATCTCTCAAGGAAGTCATGCTTATGTGGGAAAATTAAGGTATAAGGAAGAAAATGTAGACTTTCTTGTGTAGACTGCTCTTCTCGTTGATTAGTGTGAGAAAAGCTTGTGCCCACTACTTACTATGCTCAGTTATCTTTACGGAATTCACCATGCAGCTCAGACTTTCTTGGGACCAACTTTACAATATATAACAGTGAGCCACCGCACAATGGAGCAAAGCCTTCAAGTAGCCGATCAACACGACGGTTTGCAAGTAAACAGATAAGCCCCCAGGTTCCAGCATCAAACTTTGAAGTTGGAAGAGTCTCGTACAAGTTCAACCTCTTCAAGTCAAGGGGCCCAAGGAGGATGGTTTGCTCAATCAAGTGCCCCAGAATAGAGGCTAACGCAGAGGAAACAACAGAGAGTTCCAAAATAAAGAAGACAAATGATTCTGCATCTCAGTATTCCACAATCCTGAACAACAAAGCCCCGAGATGGCATGAACACTTGCAATGCTGGTGCTTGAATTTTCATGGACGCGTGACAGTTGCATCTGTCAAGAACTTTCAACTCGTTGCAACCGTGGACGAGAGTCAACCGGGTGGAAAAGGCGACGAAGAGACTGTTGTGCTTCAGTTTGGTAAGGTTGGGGACGACACTTTCACCATGGACTATCGGCAACCCTTATCTGCGCTCAATGCTTTTGCGATCTGCCTCACTAGCTTTGGCACCAAACTTGCTTGCGAGTAAAATCGTTATGAAATGATTTGTACGTAGCCATTAGCCATAAAGGATGGGTACTCGGTACTCCATATGAGGTAGTTTTTTTTCCAAGTTCAGTTCAGTGGCAACCCTCGGTTTATCTGTTCTTCCTCAAGAAGCTTATTGGTTTGTTAGAAAGGAACATATTATATATATTTGTATATGCTTGCAGCTGTATGAAATTACGAATGATAATATTGTTTTTAAAAGCTGACATCTAAACCCAAGAAACCAAAATTTGCCATTCCTGCTCGGGCGGCAAAATGTGACAATAATACAAGAATCCAAGCCTTGCTTCTCTCATATTGATTTACCGTTTAGGGGTCTTATCCCAGAGTCTCGAATCTTTTTCCTCTACAGGATAAAATGAAACAAATAATCACAATTCACAACCTTTATAGAGCTATTTTTTGTCATTGGATCGCCTTCATCGAGCACAGACCAGTTACAAGTCCAGTACAACAATCAAAACTCTAGATACTTGTCAGAATTTACAAGCCCTGATGCAACTCCAGTACAACAATCAAAACTCGTTAGAAACTTGTCAGAATTCACAAGCCTGATGCGCATGCTTAGTTTGTGGTAGATTTTTAGTAGTTTAAGCTTTTTGAGTAACTTTAACTTTTTGGTAGATATGTTGGTAGAGTTTCAAAGAGTTTTGTAAATTCCGAAAATCTAACAAATAATCTAGTTGATGTTTGGTAAAAGTAGATTTATGGATAGATTTGTACGGTAGATTTACCAAAAAGTCAAAAGGGAAAAAAAATGTACAAATAATCTAGTTGATGTTAATCTATTTGATGTTTGGTAAAGGTAGCTTTTTGGGTAGATTTGTTGTTAAAGCTTGTTTTATGAAACTTTTCAAAATATGACAAAAAAAGCTTATGAAAAATCAAATGAAAAAGCTAATCTACCAAATAAGTTGTTATAGCAAATACCCATTAGCTTTCATTTTTTTCAAAGCTCTACATAAAGCTTTACAAAAAGCTCCGCCGAACAGGGCCTATATCAAGCTAAAAACTACATGTATACAAGTATGGAAAAATGGAGTAAAACTTCTGCGAAAATATGGCAAAATGTACAAGCTGATTAGCCCTATTCATCTATTCATCAATCCAGAAAAGCTTAAGAATGCTGAAGAGTGGCACAGGACACTCCAAATCATCGGCCTTTAACTAATGAAAATCATACATTTTCTTCCACCTAGTCTGATAGTAAAAATTCCTGCAAGTAAACCAGAAGGCAAACAAGGATTGGCGTCAGAATATCAGCCAAATAAAGACAGGGACCGTTCTCTGTTCCAGTGGTTATAATAACGAACTTACTGGGTTACAAGCTCTATTTGAGTCAGCGTTCCATGTACAGTTGCATATTTATCAGCAATCATCATTGGACCCCTTGAATACAATTCGACAGAGTTTAGAAATGATCATTATATGCTATCTCGGAAAAAACAATTGCATAAAAGATTAGGAGTTTGGATACCACAGTAAAATCCTTTGGTAGAACTGATAGTCCATGCTCATTAACGAAAGCAACGGTATTCTGGGCAGCATTACTGGTATCATTAAACTGCAACAAACCAATTCATATCAAACTTTCAAGTTGTAGTAGATCTCTGTTACTCAACCTCAAACCACTTCATCAGAATTTAGTTTAAGAAAATTAAGCAGTTTAGACATCTATAAAAAGGGAATGTGGAAAAAGTATAAGATATCACTGGAATGAAAGAAGTGAGCATTACCTCTTGTTTACCAGAAATATTCGTGATTGAAGGAACGTCAGAACTTTCCTTCTTTTCAGCAGAATCATCCTTCCCCACATCAGTAGTCTTTGATGAGTCTGATTGTTCAATCCTGTTAACTGATGACGCAATATTTGTCTCAGCACCCACATGATCATCTTTACCAGCTTCAGCACTACTTATGTCATTACCTTGCAAGGCAAGTGCAACTAAGTTGCCGTCATTCTACAAAAGAAAAAAACATGATGTCTGAGACCCGACATAGATGCACACTTTTACATCTTTAGTTCACTGCATCTTTAGTATGTCCTTTGTTGGAGACTGGTGATACAAGTAACAACCCTTGCACACAATTCATTTCCCACAAGGCAACTGATGAGACCTTGCGCTCCTTGTCGGCACAAGAGGATCATATATTCATATGTCTATTCGGAGTGCGGACCCATGACTTGAGCCATTCAGCCCTTAGTGGCCCACGTCATTGCTCATCCTGGCGCGACAGTCCAAAGTCAAGGACGCATCACCGTTGCCTGCATCGTTTTACCCTGTGCACTACCCGAGTTCAAGTCAGGTTGGCTGGAGTTTGCCCTATGTTGGACACAACCCACTACCAGTGAGGTCTAGGGTTTCGGTTCAGCAGGACTTTGGGTCTTTTCCAGAGCTTCTTTGCAGGAAAAATGGTTTGAAATTTGAAAGCGAAAGTGATGATGACAGTCCGGACAAAGATGACTGCTTTGATGGTTCTGCAACTGCAAAGTGTGACAAATTTTTGGAGGTGTTTGAAGGAGGTGAGGAACTCGGGGGTTACTTTCAGACGAATAGGGGGAATGGGGAGTTTCTCTGCTTTGTTTGTTGTGGCACTGACTACAAGGTTGGGAGGACGAATAAGAACTGTGGGGCTCTTGTTCAGCACACTATAACGATCTCGAAGGGAAAGAAGAGGTGGCTCATGGGACTAATGGTCAGGTCATTTGCAAGGTTCTTGGATGGAATATTGATCAGCTGAACCGAAGACTCAATCATACAAATATTCCATCCAAAAAGTAAGCAAATTCAGCAGAAAAGCATTAGTAGAGAGTCAAACTTCAGGATCCACCAGCATTCCCCGCTGCAGACTTAGATTCCTTGAAATCACAGGAAGCTGATGAATATTCCATCCAAGAACCTTGCAAATGACCTGACCATAAGCCTTATGAGCCACCCTCTTCTTTGTCTTTGAAATCGTTATAGAGTGTTGAACAAGAGCCACACAGTTCTTGTATGGCCTCCCAACTTTTGTGGTCAGTAGTCAGTACCACAACAAATGAAGCAGAGAAATTATCCATTGCCCCAATTGTTCCGAAACTAACCCCTTTGTTCCTCATCCAATGGAACACCTCCAAAAATTTATCACACTTGGCAGTTGGAGAGCCATTAGAGCCGTCATTTTAGTCTTGACTATTATCATCATTTTCGCTCTAAGATTCCAATACATGTTTTTCTGCAGAAAAGCTACGGTAAAAAAATTAAATTCTTCTGCTGAACCATAATTGCTGAAACCCTAGACCTCTCTACCTTGCTGGTAGACGAGGAGGGCAGTGCCTCACAAGGGGCAAACTCCTGCCAACCTGACTTGAACTCGGGTAGTTCACAGGGGTAATGCGATGCGTCCTTGACTCTGGACTGTGTCACGCCAGTATGAGCAATGACGTGTGCCACCAAGAATCTGTCTGAAACCTGGCATAATCAAATGCACACTTGCACATCTTTTGCATAAGATGCCTTCATCCATTTCTCTTAACATGTTGACAAGGGCAAATGAGTGGGAATTTTGAGTCGTTGAATTGTTATAACAGATACATAGGTGGCTAATACAATTTTTGTTTATGAAGGGTACTTAGGGTAGTTATAGTTGAAATGACCTAAACAAGGTGTGGGTTCGCAGAGATTACCCTCATTTGTGTACTCTACATATGAATTTCTTGCAGTGTATGTTTGAACTTTTCATAAGAAACAACAAAGATCAAATATTTTCGTCAGAAAACCAAGACAAGATACAATCATACAGCATTTAATCAGATAAGAACATACATGATCAAACTCAGTAGAATAACACAAGAACACAGCTAAATTACATGAAACCACCAGCATTACCTGTTGAATACTAAGATCCCTTGAAAGTAACGGAAGCTGATCAATTTTCCACCCAAGAACCTTGCAAATGACCTCACCATACTCCCTATGAGCTGCCTTCTTCTTTGTATTTGAGATCGTTATAGTGTGCTGAACAAGAGCAACGCAATTCTTATACTTCCTCCCAACCATCTGCCCAGTTCCACCACAAACCAAACAAAGGAACTCCCCATCCCCCCAATTTTTCTCATAGTAACCTTTGAGCTCCTCATCCCCTTCAAACACCTCCATAAATCTATCAAACTTTGCACGACTGCCATCTTCGTCGCTTTCGCTATCAGACACCGATTCATTATTCACTGTAAACAAGCTCCTGAAGCAACCCAATGCCTTTTGCTGAGCCCTAATCGCCGAAAACCTAGCCCTATCTTCGTCCGTAAACACCGGAGGCTGCGGCGTCGGACGGGGGGGAAATTGGGGCCAACCGGACTCGGACATGGGCGGGGCAGGAGGATCAGCAGGCACGGGCCATGGATTATTATCAGAAACGGGTTGCGGGAGAGGGTTATTCCTCACCCGTTTGAATGAAGTAGAATGGCAGGGCTTAAGGTGAAAGTGGGTGTTTTTAACTGGATCGTCAATGGAATTGGGATTGGTAGTGCAATCTGGAGGTCCTTGATGCCAGAGACGATGGAGGAATATGACTTCATCCCGGAGCTTGCGCATGTAATCGTCAATCGGGGTGGGTGTGGTGGATGAGAAGTGATAAGTAGGCTGCGAAATTGGAGGGTTGATGGTGTTATCTGGTTGGGGGAAATTGACATTGGAGGATGTGGGTGGTGGATAAAAGACGGTAGAACTAGCGGCGGAGGGGTAGGCAGGGGGGAGGGGGCTATTGTGAATTGGGGGATGATATATTGAAGGTTGTTGTGAAGGATATGGGGTGGGATTTGGTGTTTGATATGGAGGCATTAGAGTGTACGGCATGGTGGCGCCGGCGGCGGAGGGTGGTGGCAGGTGAACGTAGCGGTGATGGCTCGTCTCCGAGGAGTCCATATAGGTGTTGAATGGAGAGGACAACAAATCAAAATTGTCTTTTAACTTCGGCTCTTCTCTCCTGTCCGGACTTCTGTTCTGTTACTAAGGGCCCGTTTGGAAGCGCTATGAATCATTTCCGGTAACGGAATGATTCCGAATCAATCAAAAAAATACGTTTGGTTAGAGCTCTTTTAACACATGAAAGTAATCCCAACATTTCCATTTCCATTCCTAACCCTTATCCGATTCCATTCCGTTTCCATTCCACCGCTCCAACCAAACGGACACTAAGTTCAGTAGAAGACTGGCGGCGAGTCGAATTGCGTGTTTGATCTAATTGAACCTATTAAGGGGTGCGTTCAGGTAATTTGGGAAGAATTACAAAAAATTCATAATTCTCATAATTTGGATTATATATATATATATATAATATTCATCCTTTATACGGCTGCTAATTTACGGTACGGTCGTGCGGCTGAACATAGAGCCGACACGTGTCCCGATTTTTTTTTTTTTTTTTTCTTTCAGTAATGAATAATTTTTATTTTTTTAGAAACGAATGAAATTTTTTTCGAACTACCATGTTATAATTTATGCACTATTCGCTTATAAACTTTGAACAATTCCCATATAATTCATGAACTATTACTTTTTAATATATTATATTAAATTATTTATAAATTAATCATTTTTATGTTATAAGCTAATTAATTGTAATTCATGAACTATCATTTTATAAGTTATGCACTATCCTTTGTAAATTTTGCACTTTGAACTATTCTATTATAATTCATGAACTTCCCACAAAAAAAAATTATAATTCATGAACTATTCTTTTATAAGTTATGAACTATCCCTTAATAAGTTTTGAACTATTATTTTCACTCCTTTATAAATTTTGCACTATGAAATATTCTATTATAATTCATTAACTATCCTTTTATAAGCTATGAATTATTCCTTAATAAGTTTTGAACTATTACTTTCACTCGTTTCTGAAATAAAAAATAAATAAATAAATAAATAAAATTTGGGACACGTGTCAGCTCTACGGTCAGCCGCACAACCTTACCGAAATAATGTGTCTCACCTGAACAACACCCTATAAAAAACACCCACTATCCACAAAATATTTCAACTACAATCATCTATTGTTATTTTTTTATTAATGTAATAAGTATATGCTGACAAATATTATTTAAATTTTGTTGCTATAACTTCATAAGTTATAATTTTGTTAATGAAAAATGAAAGAAATCTAAAAATACCTAATTTGTAATCAACTATACAAAAAAAATTATACTTTTTAATTATCAAAACAAAATCTAATTAATACTGGTTTCATAAAACACTATTTGTTTAGCAATTTATTGTGTGATGGTTGTGCTTTGTACATTGGTGTATTATATGGTGAGAGTCCAAATAAAGTGATTCATGGGCAAATCTTTATGTAAAATAATATCAAATATCACATATCGTAAAGCTTTAAAATCGAACATAAAAATCAAATCATTTATTATTAAAATTAAAATAAAAGCTAGTAATATTAATACATGTGAAATAATCTTTGCAAAAATTAGTAAACTTAAACAAAAGTTATCAATATTAATACATGCGAAGAAATTTATGCATAAATTAGTAAAATTAAACGATTTATTATTAAAATTAAAATAAAAGCTATTAATATTAATACATGTGAAATGATCTTTACAAAATTTAATAAAAATAATTACTACCTCCGATCAAAAATAACTGTCATTTTAGCCTTTGACACAATTTTTAAAAAAAATATTAAATAACATAGTTTTTGTAAAATTTTTCTAAATCTTATCACATATTTAATATCCAACCTTCTTTTAAACCAATAAGAAAGATTTTAGAACTAAAATTAATCATTTACACCAATTTTCAAGAACATTTCTTATAATTATTGTTCATTTATTGCCCTAGAAAACTTAAAACGACAGATAATTTTGATCAAATTTTTAATGCTAAAACGACACTTATTTTTGATCGGAGGGAGTATCTTTTACCAAAATCAAAATAAAAGGTAACAATACTAATACGTGTGAAAGAATTTCTGTAAAAAATTAATAAAAGTAAAATAGGACGCTTTTCAAAATCAGAGATAAAAGTTAAAAATCTCTCCCGTTTAACTTCTTTTGTTAACTGTCCTTTTGACATGTTAAATAATTTGAACATAAAGTTTTGTCATTATTAGGCTTTTCTTTTTTAGAAGATGAACTCAAATCAAGAATATTTTGTTTGTTTTTTTTGGTAGGAAGGAGGGACCGTGGTCTCCGCGCTTCTAGTCGCGCTTATTATTAATAAAAATGGATATGTGTTCATCAAACGGGGATAGCCTTACCCCTTACATCATCACAAAGCAAATGTAAAACTTCCTCCGGCGGATCAAACAATACATGAAAACCTTGTTCGAAAGAAAAAGCTAAACTAGCAAGATAATCAGCTACACAATTACCTTGTTTGTAAATATGACGAACTTGGATTAACCAAGATTTTTGTAAAAAAGCCTTTGGCACAAATGTATCAAGCTAGAAAGGGGATGACATCGTTGAAGGTTTTTCCCAATAAGGATGGTAACTAGTTGGGAATCAGTTTCAAGCATTACTTTTTTAAACCCTGACTCCCAAGCTAGCTTTAACCCATCATAAACACCCCACAGTTCCGCAAATAAAACTGTGCATGTTCCAATATTACGAAATTTATAGTTGTTTGAAATGGTAATATGAGTTTTACATATTCTATCTCCAAGAGCATTCGAATTCACGGACTAACACTTAAGAAGTTTAGCACCATAACCACGAGGCCAACTACTGAGTATTGGTGTAGAAACCTTAACAAACTGAAAGTAGCGACGAGAGTTGAGAAGTGTGAATTTTTTTGTATAATGGATTGTGCTATCGAACCCAACAATTTAGGAAAACTTTTATAGATATGATTGATATTTATTTCGGATCATAATATATTGATCCGTGATCAACATAATTAATCGAGAATTTTTTTTTTTTGGTAGGAAGGAGGGTCAGTGGCCTCCGCGCATCTAGTCGCGCTTCAAATAAATAAAAATGCGGCTAAGTATTCATCACACGGGGGATAGCCTTGCCCCTTACATCATCAACTAACAAATCTAAAACACCCTCCGGCGGGTCACACAATACATGAAAACCAGGTTCATAAGAAAAAGCTAAAGAAGCTAGAAAGTCAGCAACACGATTACCTTCACGGTAAATGTTTCGAACTTGGACAACCCAAGCTCTTTGAATAAAGCCTTGGCACACATGTACCAGGCTAGCAAGAGGATGACAATTAGGTAGAGTCTTCACAATAAGTGAACTTACTAGTTGAGAATCTGTTTCGAGAATAACATTTCGATACCCAGATTCCCAAGCCAATTTAAGTCCTTTAACAACACCCCACAATTCCGCTACCGGAACTGTGCATGTTCCAATATTGTGAACACTACCCATTTGCCATCCACCATCATGATCACGAATAACGCAACCTGCCGCAGCCGCACCACTCTTTACTGCTCCATCCGTATTAACCTTCACCCAACCTCTCTGCGGTTTACTCCAAGATACATATAATGTTGATGGACTAGTACTCTTTACACCACCATCAAGTCTCGATCTCGCATTCCAACTTGAGTAATAATCCTTTGTCTTTTGCACAATGAAAGCCGACTTATTGGGGACAATTATATCCTCAAAAACAAAGCGATTTCTCCATTTCCATATGCACCAAAGGGCTTCTGCAAAAATATCACACCACATATAATTTGAAGTAAAGAGATTAGAGCTAAAGATGTTACCTCTAACCCAAGTACTAAACAGAAGATTGAAAAATCCCGGAATGATGGTTGATGCCATAAGATCTTCCCACAACACCTTCACCATTGAGCAGTCTCGAAAAAGGTGTAGCAAATCTTCTGGAGTATCAGTGCAAAACTTGCAGAAATTATCAATCGAAAGATGCCGCCTTAGACGTTCACAATTAGTTAGAACACCTCTACACAAAATCTTCCATAAGAAGAATCTCCCTCTCTCCTGCACCTTGAGACGCCATATACGTCTATACAATTCACGGTCGTTGAACTGAAAATCCTTAGCCTTAGATAAAACACGACATCCGGATGCTATCGTATACCTTCCAGATTGTGTATAAGGCCAAGAAATAGCATCACGTTGTGTTTCATCAATACAAGTAGCAGCTAAATGTGATTGATGTTCAAAAGAAAGTAACCCATGAAGAGCATCCCATTTCCATTGTCCTGCTATATCCCATAAATCACAAACACGGAGGCTTTCCTCTTCAGCAGTAATCAATCGGGTCGCCACATCCTTCAACGGCCATTGGAGTAGCCACCTATCAACCCAGAATCTTGTTTGGATACCATTACCAATATTTATTTTGATGTTCTTGACAATAACCTCTTCCAATCCTTGAACGATAGCCTTCCATCCATAAGACTTGGATCTGTGAACAATACCACCGGTACTGGTATACTTAGCTTTCATAACCCCAACCCAAATAGGATCATCCTCTGTCAAATAACGCCAAGCCAGTTTCCCAACAAAAGCGAGGTTAATTACCGAAGCTTTAGTGAGCCCTAGCCCGCCATTCTCACATGGTTTACACACCTCAGACCATTTAACCATATGCATCCGTCTTCTTTCCACTGTAGAACCCCAAATGAAATCACGACAGCATCGATCTATTCTCATGGCTATAGACGATGGTATGATAATTGTCGACATTGTATACTGAGGAATTGTTTGCAAAACCGAACGTGCAAGAGTGACTCTCCCCGCAAAGCTTAAAGTCCGTTGCTTCCAACCACTTAACTTAGCGTACATTTTCTCTAAAATGTACTCAAAATCACCACTTCGGGACCTTCGTTGAAGAATAGGCATACCAAGGTATTTCCCAAATTCCGAAGTAACCGAAATCCCACTTAATTGCTGAATCTTATCCTGCAAATCTTCATTAACATTCGGAGAGACATACAAACGCGACTTATCAACATTCACCTTCTCCCCTGAAGCCATGCAAAACCTCTCAACAATACTCATAACAACCCGAACCTGAGCACAAGATGCCTCCGCGAAGAAAGTGATGTCATCGGCAAAAAACATGTGTGATAAAGGGGGTCCATTCCTCGACAACCGAATAGGAAGCCAATCTCCACAAGACACAGCTTGTTGAATAAGATGACTTAATCTCTCTAAGCAAATGACAAACAGATAAGGAGATAATGGATCACCTTGTCGTAGACCCTTTTGAGGAGTAAATTGGTCCGCAACCTCGCCATTCCATTGAACATGCATACGAGTAGTGGAAATACACTCTCTTATCAGCGCAATCCAGTCTTCAGGGAACCCAGCCCATCGTAGTGAATCAATCACAAAATTCCAACTAAGCCTATCATAAGCTTTTTCGAGGTCTAATTTCATAATCAACCACTTGCGTCCCAATCTCTTATGTCGAACCGAATGAATAATCTCTTGCATCAAGATAACATTATCCTGAATAAGCCTACCCGGAATGAAGCTACCCTGAGTAGGACCAACAAGATCTCCAATCACTTCTTGCAATCTTTGCACGAGAACCTTAGTTATGATCTTATAAAGAACATTACATAAGGCAATCGGACGAAACTGACTAATCCTCTCCGGAGTTCCTACCTTAGCAATTAAGCAAATGAGAGTATCATTAAGACCTTGAGGGAGCCGTTTTGTAACAAAAAATTTTCTGACTTCCGCAACAACCGAACTTCCCACAATGCTCCAACAACGTTGGTAAAACACCGGTTGAAATCCATCCAAACCCGGAGCCTTATACTTCCCCATAGACTTTACTGCCTTCCAAACTTCCATCCCAGTAGGTTCGACTTGCAATCTATTCCAAATAGCCGAATCAACAACTGGATAAGTAAAATCAACGCTGCTCCAATCAACACCGCCAACATCCGATATACTGTACATTACCCGAAACCACTCTGTTGCATGAGCCTCTAATTTGTCATCCTCAGATTCCCAAGAACCATCCTCCAGAAACAGCCCCTCAATCCTATTCCGACGTCTTTTAATAATCGTTGATAAGTGATAAAATGAAGTATTACGTTCACCATCTATCAACCAAGCCTCTCGTGACTTTTGCAACCAAATAAGCTCCTCTCTTTCCAACATAATCTCTAACTCAGCTATCAACTTTGTATTAAGTTCGATCATGTGTTCGGAGGTAGCAAATAACGGGTGACTTTGAACTTCACTAATCTGATCCAAAAGCTCTTGTTTCCTGCGAAAGACATTACCAAATACGCGACGATTCCAACGGATTAGTTTAGATTTAAGTAAAGCAAGTGAAGGACATACCTCATCATGAGAAGACCAAACTCCTTCAACTAGAGGAACAAAATCCTCATGAGTTAACCAAGCTGCCTCCATCCGAAAAGGCCGGCGTTTACTTCGTATATGTTTAGGCGAGTCAAAACAAAACAAGAGAGGCGAATGATCTGACGAAAAACGAGCTAAGTGCCGAACAGAAGCGTCCGGCCAAAGCAACCTAGCATCTTTATTCATCATAACTCGATCCAACCGCTTGGAAATAATACGATTAGTTTGCGTGCCCCTACTCCAAGTAAATTGAGCTCCCGTAAAACCAACATCAATCAATCCGTGGGTAGAGATAAGATATTGAAATATGTGTGAATCCTTATGCAGACCACTGACCCCTCCTTCTCGTTCATCCAAAGAGATAATACAATTGAAATCACCCCCTAACAAGCATGGGGCATCCACACCTGCAACCTCCAGATCAAGTCGATGCCAAAACTCTCTCCGACGTGAAACCGTAGGCGGTGCGTAAATCACAAACAAATGAAACGTTTGTAACCCCCTTGCAATAGAAGCATGTATAAAGTGATCATCCACCGTAATAATAGTCAGTTTAATCTGGTTGTCATACCATAATAACCAGATTCCACCCTGAAATCCCACTGCCTCAACACGAATACATCCCGTAAACAACATGCGATCACAAACCCGCTGAGCTTCGGATCCAGATATCTTCGGTTCCAACACAGCAAGGATATCTATACTATGATGCTTGCACAAGTATTTAATAGCCCTACGGAACCCATTCTTACGGGCTCCGCAAACATTCCAAAATAGACAATTCATTGGAATACAATAGATCATACTTGCATGTCCACAGTGACCGCAGCACCCATATCCACATCATTAGTCGATGCAATAACCGGAGTAACATCATTAACCCGTGGTTGTTGACCCCCCATATCCACCACTCTCTCACCTGGAACCTGCACCGAATCCTCACCCGTAACAGTAGCCGGATCAGATTCATGCCGTTGCCTTTTTCCAACAGCTGACGAATCATCGGTGACTATAGACGCAGTTTGCACTGCAAAGACTTTCTTTCGGGCTAGAGCACGTAACTTATTTCTTTTTTTATTGTACACCTCCGAACCCTTACCAACCTTACTCTTCCCCTCGTCATTAGGACGCTGTGAATTCTTCTGTTTGGGTTTATTCTGAGAAGTCGTTGCAGTGAACATAACATCTGTCACAGACTCCTCTATTCTATCCTTACTCCTAATAACAACCACACGTGCAACAGATGATGAAGCAGCACCAACATTGGATTCTTGTGGGTTTTTCTTACCCGTCGCAATCCCTGAGATGACGTCCTCTACTACCTTTTCTTTGCCTTTCCGGGAGCCGTTATACTGCACCTGAGCAACCGCAGGCTGTTTCCCCGAGATGGTAACACCCGGCTGAGCAGTGGCAACAATAGGCTTATACTTACCCTTAGAATATGGTCCTTTTTTTGTCACCAACATCCATGGACCATACCCAATCTCCTCTTGCTTTTTAACCATCATTTTATCCTCTGCAGTAGCCTGGGGAACAATAGGCGTTGTGCCATTACTATTCTGGAATGCACAATTTGGGGCCAAATGCCCATATCTTCCACACCGGAAACATACTGTCTGAAGTCCTTCATATTCAAGCACACATTTGAAGCCACTAATTGAGATCGCTTTCTTCAAAGGTTTAGCCAAGTCAATTTCTACACATACTCTAGCAAACCGACCTCTATTCGAATAAAGAGTCTTAGGATCCACAGCAATCGGAGTTCCGATACCAGAACCCATGCGCCATAAAACAGTCTCCTCATAGTACTGGATTGGCAGATCTTTGATGCGAACCCAAACAGGAGCAGAAGCAATTTCCATTGACGGTCGAAAAGAAGGACTCCATCTCTTGAGAGAAAGGCAACGACCAAAGACTGACCATGGACCTCCTGTTAGCACCGACAGTAGGTCTGTTTCATTATCAAACCTCGCCATAAAATAGCCGTTAGATAGATCAACAATCTGCATACAACAACCAAACTTCCACATATCCCTAATCTTCCTCTCCATCACAGGAAATGCAATAGGAAAACCAATAACCTTAAACACAATAGACCTTTCCCATACTTTATTCAATGCAGCCTCAACCTCCCCATCAATCTCCACAGTTGGATCTCCGTCTTCACCGTCAGGATAAACAAGATTAATCTTACCTGTCATAAAATCCTTATCTAAAATGGTCCTTTGTTGTCCTAATCCTCCACCACTAACAGCTATTTCTTTCCAGGATTGCTTAGACCGATCATCAATTGTTGCAGAAGGGGATCCATCAACAGTAGCAACTGGAGCTTGAGGATCATTGCAAATCTTATCATTTTTGGTGCAATTTCCAGCAACATCAGTACTCGTCACTTCTATCACCGTAGTCGCCGGATTAGCACCTATCATGTCAACTTCCGGAGGCTGTGGCGGTGGTCGCAGTGGTGGAGGAGGCAGGTGATCTTGAGAACCGTTGTCCATATGCAGTTAAGAGCAGCAGTTAGAAAATCAAAAGAGAGCGTTTAAGGGTTCGTAAACAACAGTTTATCTTGTGCGGGTAAACTATTAATCGAGAATTATTAACTTGTGACTTGTGTTATCATTCTATATACTCATATAATAAATTTACGATAAATGTTTATATGTATGATTGATTATATGAATTATTGAATTTGCATGAAGTGACATTTAGTAGGATGAAGTGGATTGTAATCTATATTAATATTGAATTATGATTATTAACAAATAATAACAATATGATAAGTTGATAACTATATAATAGACTGAACACTGAAGAGTATTTTCTTGCCCAATTTATAGGGCGGGAGAATGAGAAGCCTATGTCAAACGCACCTCAAATTCGCCCCCTTAGTCTTCTCTCTCAATCTTCTCACAAACCCTATTTTCAAGGCCCTGAGTTCGAAATCCTGTTCTACTTCGTCTTCTTTCTCAAACCTTCTACCACTTCCGATGCCTCCGTCGTCTTCAAATATCGTTGCGGAGTACGCGAAATCGAATAAGTCAACTTGCAAAGGATGTAACAAATCCATATCGGTTAAGACATTAAGGCTTGGATTAACTACCCGACACCCTAGAGGTTTTGACAGTACCAAATGGCATCATTTGGAGTGCTTTTCGTCTGATTTTGACCACGTGGACTCGATTAAAGGCTTCGATTCTCTCGAGGTTTGATTGATTTTAGTGTTCGAAGAGAAAAATTAACTTTCTTAAATTTGTGGATTTTGATTAATTGTGCTGTATGTGGTTTTATTCTTTGAAATTTCGACTAGACTGTTGACCAGGAAGCATTGAAGAAGCTAGCGGAAGATGATGACAGGAAGGCTAAGGGAAAGGTACGTTGTTAATGTTTCTTTCATTGATTTTAGTGTTAGAAGAGAAACATTGACTTTCTTAAATTTGTGAATGCTGATTAATTGTGCTGTATGTGGTTTTATTCTTTGAAATTTCGACTAGACTGTTGACCAGGAAGCATTGAAGAAGCTAGCGGAAGATGATGACAGGAAGGCTAAGGGAAAGGTACGTTGTTAATGTTTAGCAATCCAGTTGGCCAGAAATGACTGGGAATTTCTTCAATATGCTTATATTGTTGTTGAGCTTGTTCATTGAGGAAGCTAGTTGAACTTCTCTCCTTGCTAGAATAGACCAAGAAAAGAAGTATAGATGGAGTGTTTGAAGCCGAGGAGGGCGAAACAAAGAAGCAAAAGGTATGTGATGTGCCTGGAAGCATATGTTATTGTGTTTCTCTCTGCCGGCATTTGTTTGCATTTAGTTCTTTGATTGTTTCAGAGAGTTTGTTCCATATAGTGATTGTTGGTGTATTTTACGAGTTATGAATTGTTTTTGTATGCCTAAATGTATTTTGTAGCTTTCTGTTACAAGCGAAGAAATTGAAGTGGATATACCACTTTCCATTGTTGATATTAAGGACAAATATAAGGTATGGAAAACTATGGTGGACTATTAACTTTTGGCTGTACCCTTTTCTCTATCTATTTTGTTTTGTTTTTCTGACATGCTTTTGATGTTGTTTCAGTATCTTATCTTATGCTTTATTGATTCAGGATGCTACACTAAAGCCAAAATGGAAAGCATTCCAAACAATCATATTTCTTGAAAGGGTGAGATTTATAGACTCTAGTGAATGTTTGATCTTCAATAGAGTTGAATATGTTTAACAGAGTTATGCAGTTGAGATTTTTATTAGATTAGTCATGTCAGATATCTTTTCCACCACTTGAGCAAGAATACGCCTGCTCATTACCACATTCATATTTGAATTCATCCTTCTATTTGTTTTTCCGTAATAAGTTTGTTGGCTGTAGGATGAAGGTCTTCAAGATTCAAGCAAAATTGCTGCCTTTGATTTTGATGGATGTCTTGCCAACACAGCAGTGAATAGGTATGTCAACGTGTTAGTGTAGGCCTTCATTTTTTCTATCAGAAATTTGAAATAGGTACATCCATTTTACTGGAAAGATGAATTATTGATGCCTTAATTGATAATTGAGTACGAGTTAGTATAGGCCCTCCTTCTCATTATCTATATCCAGAAGATAGATAAATGATTGTTGAAAAAGAGTAACATATATAAAAGAGTCAGTGAGGACTGTACTTTAGAATAATAATATGTTTTGGTAGGTTAAACATTATCAATTTAATAATAAAAAATCTGTATGAATTATGATAGGTCTACAAAATCTGTGTAGTTGCTAGTCTCATAACTGTATATTTAAGTGTTCCAAGTATGCAACTGGATTAAAGCTGTAAGGTTTATTTCAGCTTCTTCTCACCTAGTGTGTATAAATAAAACTGCACACTTTTCACTTCCACAGTATAGTAGCCTGGAAGTTCTCAGTTCTGACTTATTCACATCCAGGGCCTCAATGTCTTTCTGTCAGAACGGTTACTGTTTGTTAAGCTGAATTTTTCAGCTATGTTCTTGTTTCCCTAGAATTTGCAGACTGAAAACTGTTGGCAATATGCTAAGTTCTTCACTCATGGCAACTTAGAAGGAGGTGGAGTCACTGCTGACCTTTGCTGCTGCTGTTTTTCCATTTTCTGTTTTCTTTCCCAGGATAGGTGCAGATGCATGGTCCCTCATGTATCCTTGTATACCTGACAAGCTGCAGAAATTGCATAATGATGGATACAAACTGGTTGATTTTTTCCTTCCTTTTAAATAGTCTTTACTACTGAGCTAGAAACCTCTCATGCTTAGAGTTGGTCCTTGTGAGTTGTGTAGGTCATCTTCACAAATGAATCCAATATTGAACGCTGGAAGAAGCAGAGACAAAAGGCTGTAGATTCAAAGATTGGACGACTGAACAATTTTATCAAGTGTGTAAATGTTCCAATTCAGGTACATAATGTTGAACTTTCTCAACACTTCGAAAAAGTGATGGCTATAGAAACAGACGTCATTTGTTGCTGCTGAAACCCTTCTGCACCCTTGTTTAATTTTATTTCTCTTTCACTCATACTTCTGTTGTAACATTGAGTCATTCACACTAGTGTAAACAAATGTGGGTTTCTACATTTGGTTTCAGTTTTAGGGTCTTTTGTTTATAACCATGGAAAGGCAAAGGAAGAGAATCTAGGTCTACTGTAGTGTCACCGCTTATAAAAAAATAATCTGTAGGGAGGAGCTTCCCCCATTCTCAATTCAAAATTTGATTCCCTTCCCCCAAATCTCCTCCCCCCCCATAGGGTTTACAAATGCATCAACGATTGCCTCACTGTCTTAAAATTAGACTAAAATATGAGAGAGCTTCCAAAGACATTAAAGGTAGGAATAATTACATGAATATAAACTATATCTGCTTCCTCCCCTTTTCTCTTTGTGCAACGAAACGGGGCCTTAACGTGCCTACTTAAGAATGGAGTAATTGTTTCCTTCCAGGTTTTTATAGCTTGTGGATTTGACAAAAAGGGTGCAGCAGCAGATCCTTTTCGGAAGCCAAAACCTGGAATGTGGCATATTATGGAAAAGCACTTCAATTCTGGCATCAAAATTGACATGGATCAGTTAATTTTTTCCGTACTCACCTTCAGAAGTTTTTATTATTATTATTATTATCTTGAATTGTATTTTATATACATCTATTCTTCAAGATCCCAATGTATGCTAGAATTTTCAGTTTCAAATTGGTTGTTCCTAGTTTAAAGTGTTAATTCCCTTTAGCCAATCTCCTCCTTTCAGGAGGATACTGAATTGTTGGAGATTAAGTCACATTAATAACAAACTCTCTCTACTGATGATCAGGTCTTTTTATGTCGGGGATGCAGCTGGAAGGCCGGCAGATCATAGTGATGCTGACATAAAATTTGCAGAGGTACCTCCAGTGCTAGCAGATCCTTTTTATTCACTTTATGCTTTGTGAATGTTATTACCATCGAGCCTTGCTGCATAGATGTATCATCTTACAAGGAAGAAGGTTGAACACTGTTGACATCAACACAAGATAATTAAGACTTATTACTTGCATCAATCAGATTGAATTCGATTAGGTATCCTTTGGTTTTGGGTCAGCTTAAATCAATTGGGTTTCAACAATTTTTACTGGAGTCATTTCAGGTTTAGGCTATTTATCTTTCTAGCCACTTCTGCAGTTTGCTGGTCTACTTGTTTGACCGCCAAAGTCCAACTCTATACTGTGTCTTTCCATGCAAAACCGATCACGTTTCCTATTCTTGCAGGCTATCGGGTTGAAGTTTTCTGTTCCAGAGGAGTATTTCGATGCCTGAAGGAGTCGGCCAGCCAGAATCGGCACAATGGTATGACCTTTAACCAATTATATTGTTGCAGGTGTGTTGTATTCTTTTGGTAGGATGCTGATGTTTTCATTTTCTCGTTCTTCAACTCTCGTTTACAACTTGAGATATTTAGCTCCATTGGAGAGGATATACATAACTAGTAGCTATGTAGGGATATGGATATTCATGAGAGTTTCAATCCTTGTGATGCTGGGAAATTTTGGTGGGTGTGATATAATGGGAATGTTCTTCATTTGCTTTTGTTGACGAAAAATGTACGGCTGTGCAAATGGTCGAGTCTGGGTTTAGGCATAGGCTAAACCGACAAGCCATATATTTCAGGAGTAACACTGAAACAGAACATGGACTGGACAACTGCAGTCAGTATAATCTGGTTCGGTTCACGGTTCAGTCTAATACGTGTTTTTGTTGTTGTTACATTTAAGTACTAGATGGCCGTAATGTGGAAGTATATCGAGTGTTAAGAGGATGAAGTTGATTGTATACTTTCAAATCAATTAGGCACGTATCAATTCAAGACCCGGCTGACGATCAAGACAATCTCCATCGTATCATTTGTATCTTGATCCTCGACTTGTTGAACAAGCTTATGACTGCGCTGACCACATAGATTAGTCCAAAACATGAAACTATCCAATGTACATATTTGCTGATAAAGATAGATCGAGCTTGCTCGCTAGCTACTAGCAAGCTAGTACCCATATATTCATACAAAGAAGGGTGTATAATTGTATAGATGGACCATCGAATCGAGCTTCTTGAAATTGAAAGAATCTGTCCTGGAAGCAAAGTCCTTTTTCAAGTGTTCGGAAACCTGCAAATCATGCAACATAAATTTACATAAATTTGCATTATGGTACGTAGCATGTTTTAGATCCATATATCAATATCACACACACATCGATGAGTTGGAGTGGCCACTTAAGATCATGTTTCCAACATTTCCATGTTATTCTAACTTTTCTGTGTTTCTTGTCCTAAGGAAACAGGACACTATCACGCTCTTAGATGCGTTCTATCAATAATAGACAAGGATTAGGTTGTCATTTGAGTACGGTCTAAACCTGATGTCATCTAAATCGGTTCACGGGAGAGTACGAGTTAGTATATAAGATCGATGAACTACTTCTATTGTCAATATTGGTTTAACATGGAACCTCTCCGGACATGGTGTTAAGGTTGAACCTAACACGCATGTGTTGTAGAATGGACACGATCATGCTCTCCATTCCAATGAAGTGCTTCACCTCTAATCGGTCTGGATGGACACATGTCAGTATGGGTGTCAATGGGGACGGGTTCAGTTTGGAGACCCATCCCGTCCCGTCCCTATCGCCGTTCGGAGATTAAAGGTTGTACCTATCCTCATCTCTGTCGGGTATCCGTCATTGTCGGAGAATCCAATCCCCATCCCCGCCTAATTTTTCCCACTTAAAGTTATCGTCAGGTTTTCAATGAGTTTTCTTGATAAATTTTCCATTTATAAACTCACACGAGTTAAATATAAGAACTCGCTTGTATAAATAATATATTTAACACAAAACTAAAAAAAACCAATTGAATAAAATACAATAATAAAAATATTTATAAACTATGAATCACCATTAGTTTCCTAATTTAATATACTTATCGAGGATTCCCGTGGTAATTCCCAGCGAGGACGGTGCCGGGGTGGGGATTGAGGCGGAGACATCTAACCTCATCTCCATCCTTACGCGGGGAATGATGTTTATCCCCATTCCGTTCTCATTTTCATTTATTTTCGTCATCATATCCTCCTGACGGTGATCCTCATCGGACATTGGGTATTCCTCGCCCCATTGACACCCCTATGCGTTAGAGATAATAATTTTTCATATTTAAGTTGAGAGAAACCGAACTTAGTATATAAAGTCGGTGGAGTACTACTTCTATTACCAATTGATCTTAGGATCTAACTAACCGGTTGTAAATGTTTATTCAAAAGCATTCATCTCTCTTTACGTTCATGTGGTATCAAAGCTTTAACCATTTTTTCCTTCGTTCCATGGCTCTTCACACCACCAATCAATCTCTTATTTGGTTGTTGATATGGCCTCGCCAAATATGCAGTTTCACATCCCACCCAATATTCAACTCACTAGCGATAACTACTCGCAGTGGAAGACTATTGTCATCTCGGCGCTTGAAACCTTCGACCTTGCGCATTTCATCATCGCTCCAACTCCACTCCAGCCACTGAGCACACCCCTAATCGCGAGTTTATTTAGTGGCATCGTTGTGATTGTTTCGTCCTTTTTTGGTTGAAATCGGCTCTTTCTCAAGAAGCTATCTCTTGTTGCCACCACCACATCCTTCGCTTCTGCATGACTCGTCAGTACTAGGGGAGGTCATTTTCGGATATCCGATTCGATCCGACAATCTTATAAAAGTCCGACCCGGGAGCACCTGAATATCCGATAATTTAGCCGGATGGATATCTGAGTATTTTATTCTTAGACAAGTCGGATATATCTGATCCGACTTGTCCTTCAAACCTCTATTTGTATCTCATCCGATGATCCGAAAAATATGTCTGGATCGGACTTGGATCACCAATTTCCGCCTATATTCGGATTTTCCGGATTGGATTTTCGGATTGGCGGATCAGATTAGTCGGATCGCATATTTTTGCTCACCCCTAGTCAATACACACACATGACTCAACTCCAAACTCTTGTCAAAGGGTCCTCCTCCAAAGTTGAGTACACTGATCGTGTCCACTCCCTTGCCGACTCCCTTAGGGAGAACCTCCGCCCAGTTTCTGATGCTGATCTTTTTGGTCACATTCTTCATGGTTTGGATTCGTCTTATAATCGGTTTATCACATCCTCATGATGTGAACTGAGGCGCCTATTGTCGATGACCTAACCGGCCTTCTATTTTTGGAAGAAGATTGCATGAATGGGAATCTTGCTCGGCAAGGTGATCGCCCTCCTCAAGCGCCTCTTCCACCGGTTCCTGACTCCTTAAGCTCTTCTTTATCAGCTTACTTGGTGGCTCGCTCCTTCTCACGCCATCAATCCTCTTCGAGTGTTGCTCCTGGCTCCTCAATTGGGTCTAGTTCTTCTAACTCTCGCTTTACTCGCACCCACGCTCGTGATCAAGACTCCCGCCGTCGTGGCCGCCCCTAGTGTCAATTGTGCTTCAAGCCTGGCCATGAGGCTATTGACTATTGGAAACGGGGAAATCAAACTGATTATCTCTCTTGTTTCCCTAATCATCGCGGTACATCCTGCCAGGCTCACGTAACTGAACTCATCAACCCCTTGGCTTATGATCCGGCATGGTATTTTGACACTAGCGTCACCGATCACGTCTCTCCGGACCACAATCGTGTCTCAAAAAATTGAGGAGTACTTTGGCCCCACAAATTACAAGTAGGAAATGATAACCAATTATTCATTTCTCATATTTTCTTATGCTCTTTACCGAATCTTAAACTGTCAAATGTTCTTTTTGTTTCTTGCCTAACCAAACATGTGATGAATATGTTTAAGCTTTGTAACGACAATAATGTTATGTTAGATTTTTGGCATAACCTTTGTCATGTTAAGGACTTTTATGACCACACTCTTCTTCAGGGTGACGCTAGTCAAGGTTTTTTGTCTTCCTTCCCCATCCTTCGCCCCTCAGTCTTCTTTGGCTCTCACCGCAAATTATACGTCTCTCCATAGATGGCATTGCCGATTTGGTCATCCACATGAGGCTATTCTCCGGCGTGTCGTCTCACAATCATGTCTTCCTATTCCATCAAATAAATTTATTTGCTTCCTTCCGCCCTTTTAATTTAGTTCATTCGGATGTTTGGGGACCCTCCCCGTTAATTAAAACAAACATATTGTCTTATTTATTGACGATAGTATTAAGTTTGTGTGGATATATTGTCTAAAAGCAAAATCACAAGTTTACAAAACTTTTGTACTCTTCCATGCCATGGTCCAAACCCAATTCCGGTGTACCATCAAAAAGCTTCAAACAGATGAAGGCGGAGAATTCCACTCAGACTCTACTTTGCTCGCTTCCCTTGGGATCGAGCATCGAATCTCATGTTCGTATACTCAAGAGTAGCATTGTGCAGTTTAACGCTGCAGTCGCTTTATAGCCAAAAAAGGTCTCACCCTTCTCGCTTAATCTTCTCTCCCGAAACTATTATGGGAACATGTTTTCTAAATCGCAACTTATCTACATAATCTTACTATCAGTTCAACCCTCAATTATACATCACCATATCAAAAACTATACAACCTATCTCCGGACATCAAATTTCTAAAGAGTTTTGTTGTTTATGTTATCCTTTTATCCGCCCCTACAATCACAATAAAATGGACTTTTGTTCTCTTTCTTGCGTGTTCATTGCCTCTCACAAAGGCTACTTTTGCTTTCACAAACCCACCTCGCGTATCTACATTGCTCGACATGTCTTCTTCAACAAGGACATTTATCCCTTTTCCATCTCGGATCCACCCGTTGTCTCCCACCAGCCTACATCGTCACCTCAACCAACTACAACTGCTCTCCTTTGCCTTGTTGTCTTACCTTTACCCACACCCACTTTCTATCCTCCTGCCTCATTCACTCCTCCTAGTCTCCTACTATTTCAGATACCCCTCCTAGATATCAAAACAACACACAACTTCCTCTTGTGTTAAACAACCATCGTCCTCTTCTACTATACCCAGTTACTATCGCCCAACTCCGCACAACAAACACCTCATGCTCAGTAGGGCTAAAACTAGTTCTCTACGCCCTTGAGCCTTAGCCAACAGTCTACTTTTGTTGCCTCATGAGTCCCCTACATCAGTTTCACAAGATCTTGAACATGAATGTTGGCAGTTTGCGATGCGGTTAGAATATGATTCTCTTATGAAAAACAATACTTGGTCACTTGTTTCTTGACCATTGCACACTAACCATGTCAGATGTAAGTGGATTTTCATGGTAAAACGCCATCTAGATGGTTCTATTGACAAGTACAAGGCTCGGTTGGTTGTCAAAGGATTCAGTCAGAAAAAGGGTTTGGACTATTTCAACACGTTTAGTCTCTTTGTCAAACCAAAAACAATCTGCTTTGTCCTTTTCATCACCCTATCAAAGGTTGGTTACTTAAACAACTTGATATAAACAATGCATTCCTAAACGTAGATCTCTTGGAGGAAGTCTACATGGAACAACCAAGAGGTTTTGAAGATCTTACTCGTTCATCTTACGTCTGCCATTTACATAAGGCCTTGTACGACCTTAAACACGCTCCTCATGCATGGTTTAACAAGCTCAAGTTCTTTCTTGTTTCTCATCTTCCGTGCATGCACCTCTGACACTTCCCTGTTTTTTCACCACTCTATTCATGCTAATGTTTATATGCTTGCCTATGTGGATGATCTGATTGTTACAGGAGATAGCCAAACATCTATTACCAAGTTTATTACGGCTCTCAAGATTACATTATTCCTTAAGGACCTCGGCATCCTTCATCATATTTTGGGACTGCACTTTTCTCACTCTCTTGAGGGTCTTTCCCTCTCCCATAGCAACTATATACGTGACATTCTACTTCGCAACAACATGACAGACTCCAATGCAATCTCAACACTAGCAATATATCGTCAAATTGTTGGCTCTCTTTAGTATGTTACCATAACTCGTCCCGACATCGTCTTTGTTGTCAACCGTGTTTGTCAATACATGCACTCACCCACCGTCGCTCACTAGCAAGCGGTAAAACGTATATTGAGGTATTTAAATGACACAATTTCTCTCGGTCTTCACTTCTGGTAAACCTCTGCACCCTCTCTACTTGCATATTTCGATGCCAGATGGGTATCTGACCTAGATGACTCCAGGTCCCAGTATGACTTCGCCATATTCCATGGCCCCAACCTTGTAAGTTGGACCCCTCGCAAATAGAAAGTGGTGGCACGCTCAAGCACGGAGGCAGAATACCGGGCCCTAACATGCACCTTAGTTGAAGTCAGGTGGCTACAACAACTCATGCGCGATCTCCGCGTCCCCGTCCAGCTACCTCCCAAACTATTATGTGATAATGTCGGCACCGTATATATATATGTCCAACAATCATGTCATAAACACTCTCAAAACACATCAAACTGGACTTCTATTTTGTTCGCGAGCAGGTTGAAGTTGTTACTCTATCAATTGATCATGTCTCTTCTCATGGCCAGTTGGCTGACATCTTCACCAAACCCTTAAACAAGGATCGTATATTATGATTACGCTCCAAGCTCCAAATATGTCCCGCTCTTGGTCTTGCCGGGGGGTAATAGGTCGTAAATGTTCAGTTTAGTAGTTCCTATTATTTAAATAGATATTTGTTATTTTCTCCCATATATTAACTTCCAATCTCATGAATCTCACTTCTTTGTAATATATATATATATATAGGGTGTGGTTCCCATGAAAACACCCTCTAACGTGAGAACATGAGAACAATCGTACACCGTTGGATGTGAGTATTAAGGGTTGAGATTTAGAGTAGATATCAAAAATAATAATAACTACGAATAATAATAATTAAGAATCCAACAATCACTACAAATAATTCACTCAGCCAACAATAACTACGAATAATACATTAACCGATATGGCACCTTCGTAACAAAACTAATAATAATTACGAATCTGTTCTCATGTTCTCACGTTAGGGGGTGTTCTCATAGGATCTATACTATATATATATATATATATATATAATTCAGAAGCATCCATCTCTGTTATACGTTCATACTAACAACGTTAAAACCACACACTGATGAAAAATAAAAAGTTTCTTATGAACTCATCATGTTCCCTGTGATTTTTTTTTTTCTAATGAACATATATAAAGTCATTATAAATACATTCATTTTGATTAACTTATAATGAAATGTGATAAGTATATGAGAGTATTCGAAGACAACCTCTAAAATTTGAGGATTGAGGATAATCATCAAATGGCTCATAAAATAGACACAAAATTAGTTACATGATAAATCCAAATTGTAAAACTTATAAATATTTTTAGATAATGGTAAAAAAGAAATGCATAAAACAAAGCTATCTCAATGTTTTTGGAAAAAAAAAACAATTGATGATTGATCAATCAAAAATAGTTCAAAAACAAATTAAGTACTTGTTTGGTACAAAATGTTAGTTTCATTTTCATATTTATACGATTTCAAGTGAGAATTGTTATTATTTTAAAATGGGTCAATTAGGTAACTAGGCTTTTTTTTATTTATATCTACTAACTAGGCTTTTTAAGTTTTACAATTAAGTTAATGTACCCCAAATTTTTTTTTAACCGTGAAACCCTACCTGCAGCTCTTCTCTCCTATTCACCGCTCTTCCACCTTCGCCACAACCGCCACTTTTAACACTCCAACAAAACCATCCGATGGCGACGAAGATCCCAGCGACAGAGAAGATCCCAGCGATGGCGACGAAGAGGACATCGAAGACAACCGCAAGCCATCCGACGATGCTCCCATGTCGGAGGATGAAGTTATATGAGATTGAATCCTCATTTTCCCACACATACCTCTCTGTCTCTCAAACCGCCGATTCCCCCAATTTCATCCCCACTTTATTTGAATCTTCCAACCCTAAACTTCTCATTTCTCCTTCACCGATCCCCTCCCCTACGCTTCTAGATTCTCTCTACTTCTTCTCTGCTTACCAAACCCTAATCTCTCTGGTATACACCCTATCCTCGAGCTTCTTCTCTACTTTGAGGATTTCTACTCATCTCTTTCGACATTTTAATCAAGTCTTTCTTTGATTCCCTTTCAGATTCGGAGGTCTCTTAATTTTCTCTTCTTTTCGTGGAGGAGGATACCAAGGGGCCAAACAATGGACAAGTACGAGCTTGTTAAGGACATAGGATCAGGCAATTTTGGTGTTGCTCGTCTTAGGAGGAACAAGGCCACCAAAGAGCTTGTCGCCATGAAATATATCGAGCGTGGTCCTAAGGTTTGCTTTTTTCTTCTACCCAATCTGCTACTGTTTTAGGTTTTCAAACTAAATTGTGCAATTATTCCCTGCTTTTCTTGACGAGAATGTTGCAAGGGAGATCATAAATCACAGATTGCTTAGGCATCCTAACATAATTCGCTTCAAGGAGGTTCAACTTTTGTTTCACAGATTTTTCTGTTTTTGTATGTAATAGCTCAACAAATATTGTTAATTTGATCTTATAGCTGCTTCTTTAATAGGTGGTTTTGAAGCCTACGCATCTGGCTATAGTCATGGAATATGCCACAGGAAGTGTTAATTTGATCTTATAGTTGCTTCTTTTTGTGTTATCAAGTAACCTAGATGCTTCTTGCTTTGGGATTTTTAAGTTGTCTCACGATGCGCACTATAAATTGTAGATTTCATTTTTTTCAAATGATTAATGTTGTATGGCTAGTTGACTACCATTAATACTTGTTCTTAATCATTAGGCTAGATATTTCTTCCAACAACTTATCTCAGTACTTAATAAAGATTATGCTGCCAGATCCGCCAACAGCGGCTGGATCACCTCCGGCGCCGGAAACGTCGACAACCAAATCGTCTTGGATGTGGACAAGAAATACCACCCCACCGCCGAGGAGGTCTATGGCGAAGCTCTTTCAAGGGATGATAGAAGCAAAGGTTGAGCATGATGAGATTATTGTGGCTAGTGTTCTTTCAGCGTGCTCTCATCTAGGGCTGCTTAATGTTGGCAAGGAAGTTCATGAACTTATCAGTAGACACGGGATAAGAGAGGACATTCACGTTGGTAATGCTTTGATAGATTTGTACTCCAAATGCGGGGAAGCTGGGAAGGCACTGCAGGTGTTTCAGGAAATGAAAGAGACAGATTCTTTGTCATGGACTTCAATCATAACAGGGCTTGCTGTTAATGGCTTTGCTGATCGTGCAATTCAGCTGTTTAGATGGAGGCACATGTTAGTGTTTAGATGGAGCAATTGTTTACATGTGAATGAGAAGGAGAAGTCTGTTAGTTTAGGAGGAAATAAATGCTAATAAGGAAGGTGAAGATATGTATTTTTTAACTTCCGGTATGTGAATTCATGTATGTAAATTCGTATGTAAATTATGGTATTTAAATTATAAAAAAAATAAAAAAGAACAAAAAGAAAACAAAAAAAATATTCTGGTATTTCATACCAGAAACTCATACCAGAAAATTATAAAAAAAAAAAGATAAAATGAAAAATCTGGTATAAACTTCTGGTACGAAAAAATTTCTGGTATAAACTTCTGGTACGAAATTATTGTATGAAAATTTCTGGTATGAAAAAAATTCTGGTATGAAAATTTCTGGTATGCAAAAATTATGGTATGAAAATTTCTGGTATGAAAAAATTCTGGTATGAAAATTTCTGGTATGAAAAAATTCTGGTATGAAAATTTCTGGTATGAAAAAATTCTGAATTTCTGGTATGAAACTTTCCGGTATGAGAAATAAAAAAAAATAAAGAAATTAAAAAAGTCAAAAAAAATAAAAAGAAACTAAAAAAATAAATTCAGTAAATAAAATTTAAAACTTACACTTATATAACAATAAGAAACATCAATTATTATTATTTATTTAAAATAGAAGGGTTATTTATTTTTACCTACCATTAAATGAAAGTGGTAAAAAATTATGGGGTACATTTACTAAATCATATTCTCAAAAAAGCCTAGTATATCAAATTCTCCCTTTTAAAATTATCGTTTTAGATTATTTTACCTAAAAATCAAAATTTCAATCATGCTAACTTTTATTTCAATAATTTAAACTTTTTTTAAATTCTAAAATCAACCAACAACAAGATCGATCCATAAATAACTTAATTCAATTATTTTTTAGGATAGTGTCCATTATTTATTATACTAAAAAAACTTAGATGTACAAATCCAAAATGTAACAAGCTAGATTTGAAATACTACAATTGTTTTCTGCTATAATATTTGAGTAAAAATGAAAAAATAAAGCCAATATTAGAACTGGACCCCTTCCTCCAAAATTAGTTTCCCCAAGAAGATTTTGAATATCTGTAAAAGATCATGGCGGGGGCACAACATAGTGCATAATCAGCAGCACCTCCATATTATTCAAACTCCAATATAATTTTTTTTGGTACAAAGTATATTATATATAATAAAATAAAATCCAAATAAAATTGATAATTATTGGATATCAATTTTGGAAAAACCTTGATGGATGAACTGTTTTGTGTGAGAGACTTTTTTTCATTATTTTCCATTCAATAATTAGTTTTTGTAGTAAACTAATGGTGTGTGTTGTGGTACAAGATTTACATTTATTTTTTATAAAAAAAAGGTTAATGTAGCTTTATTAGTGCTTAAGAATTAATTATATATTTTACACAACTATTATTTATATAAGTTGCTGACTCGTACAAAATCAACTTTGTTGAAAAAAATTTGAACAAAAAAAAAACCTAACCAAAACCATTTTACAACTAATAAAACATTGAAAAAAATTATTTTTTAAAAACTTCTTTTTCAATTATATTTTTTCAGCTTTCTAATCATTTTGAAAACATTAACTATACAATAATAGTTTGGCTAATAATTAGTGTACATGATGTATTAATTAATGGGTGATTAGTTAAATGTGTTTTTTTGTTTATAAAGAATGCTTAACAACAAAGAATCATATGCATAATGATCTAATACTTATAAAGAATTATACTTTTTCATGAAATAATCTTATTCAATACTCAGTTGATTTATTGTAAATTAAAATGGCAAATATATATCCGGTTTGAATGTAGACCGACATTTATCTATCTAATTAGGAAGAAAAAAATAACTCGAAAAAATACCAAATTTGGGCAGCTAGGGTTTGTTAGCAGCCTGTAGTATCTAGGGTTCAATAAAGCAATGATAAATAAGTCAATTAATCAAGAAAGATAAAAATTGTACCTTTACTTTACCAATCAAGAAGCCATCGGAAACCTTGAACCACCACCAGAACAGCCACCGCCGCCGCCGCCGCCGTCGCCTCTCATCTGAGAGGCGCTTCTCTTCTTCTTTTTCTTCTTGTACGGAACGCCTCTAGCCTTCGCCTGAGAATCCCTAACCTCCTTCAAATGAACCCTAATAGCAACGGTAGCAAACGGATTCATCTCCGTTAACCCGCCGTTCTCCTCATAAGCTGCCCGAAGTCGACCAATTAACGCATCAAGACTGCCCCAAGCCTGTCTTAACGGGCACGGGCAGGGACCTGGCGGGTCGGGCTGCCCGAAATACGGGCATCCATGCACGTGCACTTTCGTCTTCCCGAACTGATCTAAGTAGCTAAGAAACTCCAGCACGTGACCTGAGCTACACTCAGCCAATTCCACCGGCGGCTTAAGCTGACTCTTTAAGTACTGACAGAACGTGTTCCAATCTCGCCGCTTTTGTGACTCGTACCGGCTTAGTGGCTGACCCGACCCGGCTGGGTTTTGATCCGACTCCGACCCGTCTGCTATGGCTTTGCCCTTGTTGCTTGCCATTTCGGAGTTTCTTTTCCTTTTATTTTAGATTACATTATATTGGAACGAGTATGACTATGTAGACAATGGAGGGAGGAGATTAACATGGGGTCCAAGAGGAAAGTGCTTTCATTTCGCTCTCATATATGTGATCATTTTTTCTTAGCGTTCACATTAAATTTTTTTTATTTATTTAAGGGTTTTGTTTTAATAAGTTTTATTTTTGCTCAAGTTTATCAAATATATGTGTACTTCACGTCATAGATGTGGATATACGTACATAATTGTTCTTATATTGTGAATAAGTATTAGGGTTAGTCGTATATATATTGCCAATTTGTTTTAGTATGGAATTTCGAAGGCTTGCACGTAGGTTTGCTTATATGACATCAGAATTAAGATTTGTGCGGGTCTCCTTATCCGTTGCATTTGAGGGCGGGTATCATTATCTGTTGCACTTAAAGAGAGTGTTGAGAGGTGTGAAAATGTTTATTTATTGGTTTATAACGACGATAAATATTTAATATGTGGTCCAAATGATTTTTTTTGTTAAACTCGGGTTATTTAAAATTTTTTCTTAATAATTATGTTAATTGTTAATCCGATTTGTTTTTCGCAATAGGGGAGAAAGTACTCAACTTTTTGACAAAAAGAAGAAAAAGAAGTTATTATTACGTAAAAACCTTTGTTTTGTTTTACCGGTTATTAACTTATCTTAATAGTGTTATAATTGTCTCGTACATCATTCTAATATATAGAGAGAGTACAGATGATATGAGAACAAAACTTATCGTGTAATCATGTGAACAGTTCGTAGTTATCATTAGTTTTGTTACAAATGATTCATATCGTTTAATGCATTATTCGTAGTTATTGTTGGTTGCATGGATACCTACGTACCCTAAATCTCGATCCATAATACTCATCATTCGACGGTATAAAATTTTTCATGAATATATATATATATATATATATAATCTCACGTGGATCGTAGGCTTTCAAAGGTGTGCATGTAAACATATTAGGTCTATAGGATTTTGTATATTAGGTGATTCTGTATAATTTATTGAGTGATTTTGTGAAAAGGGACAGATTTAATCGGTAATCTTATGTAAATAGTATAAAAGATTGCATCATCATATCAATCATTATCAACATGTGAATTGTAACAGCAAAAGTATATATTTTGGGTTTTTGAAAATTTAGCTATCGTACGAGGTAAGTGTCAAGTTGTACTGTGTCCATCATTTTTTCACGTAATAAACAAAATTATCAAAAATTAATAACTAAAACGCAATTAAACAGAGTAATGTTGACCGCTTTGATACTATGTTCAATTTTTATTGAACGATACGTGTTTGAAAGTTTTTGTATATAATGTTGAGACATTTCGAATCTAATATATAAAGATAATAGAGTATTTTTATACATTCAATTGATTTTTAAATGAAATTTTATTGAACACGACTTCACTCTACAATTCATTTATATCGGATTTTTACATGATATTATAATGGTTAGCCTCTAATCGGTCTGTACTCCTAACACGTGGTCAGAGTCAAATAGGTGTGCACCATAGTTACATTTGCATGGGCATGTTAGAGACTATAAATTATCACTTAAAGCGGAGATATTTTGACTCTAATATATAAGGTCGATGATGTACTTCTCCTATAATCAATTGGCTTTAGGATGAAAGTACGATAGAGTTATTTGAAGGAATTGAGTTGAGTCTACCGTACACGTGTTTCTGTAAGCACATGATTCCCGCTCTACAATCCGTATGTGTTAAAATTTAAAAATGTGCGTAATTCAATTCAACACAAAAGTTCAGCGAAATTTTATTCTAAAACGTACAACTTCTATTTACAGTAAAACCACAAAAATTAGGGTACGTTAACCCAATATTACAAGAATTTGACAACCTAAGTGTAAGAAAAAAATTATAATAACTTATAAAAAAAATGTGTTACATATGATACGTTAAGTTTGAAGGGTTATTTTGGTTGTTTGATAAAATGATTAGACTTGGCCAAAGTTGCATGCTACATTGCTACATACTCCCGTGACTGATGACCCTATACTTCTTTTTGTGGGCCCTTACAATCACTATGTATATCACTGGCCCCACCACTGTCCACCCCACCGATGTAGTATAATATTCATTAACTATTTTCTATTTATTTTGATTTCGATAAAGACATATCGTCAGTTTGACGATAGTGTACGTACGAGTACACATGTGCGTTAGACTAAAACTCAACGTATAAATTCAGCAGAATTTCATCGTAAAATCAAATAGCAATAAAAGTAATAGTCGACCGTATTGAAATAGAGAAGTTATCTTTATTATTTTAGAATAGTTTATATATTATATTATATTGTGCAATCTTTATTATTATTCTCTAACCCTATTTATAGGGGGGTAATAAACTCAATATCAGTGTGGTTTTAACTCTACCGTTTGTGTGATATTCTCCACCAAAATCTATCATGGTACCAGAGCGGGTTCGATTCGGGACCTCAACCTACCAATCATCGCCAACTTATCGGCGTCTTAATCTACCTTGCTACCGATTTACTGGTGATCATATCGATTTTACAAGTGGTGTTCGTGTCACCGCTCATTATTGATCGAAGTGTTTTCTTTGCTCATTGTCAATGAAATGGACTAGCCTTCAGCATTCGTTTGCGTACGCACGATTTGACTGCATGAGCATATTGAAAGATATGTTATATTATATTTAGAAAATTTATCTTTATTATTTTAGAATAATTTCTATTTTATATTATCTTGTGTAATTTTTATTATTCTTCTCTAACCCTATAAATAGGGGATAAAAAACTGAGTATTCCTGTGGTTATACCTCCACCATTTGTATGGTATTCTCCACCAAAATCTATCATACCGATCTTATATATCAGGATGTTCCTACTTTAAATGAGAGAACTTATATGTTATCTTTAACATTTTATAAACAAACCATACATAAACACATCTTAATTAGCTTGTATAAAATTTTGGTTTGACTCGATCGTTTATAAATTATCCAGACTTGAACATGTCAGTGTTATATTAGTCAAGCTATTCAGACTCGACTACAAAAACTCTATACGATTTTAATATAAAACACTTTTTATAATACATTTAAAATTAAACTCGAATTTATAAACGAGCCGAACTTGAACATGTCAATGCTCACTTGGTCAACTCGTATAACAACCCTACAACCAGGTGTGTCTATATATATATATATTCATACAATTTTGGAGGACTTATGCAACATGAACTTAAGACCTCCCTGATGAGTGATGAGTACTCTTGTCGCTTAATACAACAAATGGAATACCAATACTCTGTTGGTCTAGTGGAATGTGGTGCTAGACTCCTTAAGTGGTTAGTCCGGAGATTCGAGTTCGAATCCTCATGATGTATTAGGTGACTAGGTTTACAATATTAAGTTAAAACTTTTTGATATATTATGTTACATTGTAATATTTGAATTAATTCTTTGGATATATGATTACTTTTAAGTGTCATGAGAATTTTTCAACTGTATGAAAATTTGTGGGGGACAAATGACAGATATTCCCATCGATTTGCTTTTAAAAAAGAAATATATTTCGGTGGAATGTATTTAGGTTATATTACAAAAACCACTCTTAGTATATACCTTTTTAGAAATTCACCCTTAAATTAAGATATCACACAAAATTATCCATTAAAATCATTTAGTTCTAAATCACACCCTGACCAGAATTTTCCTGATAAAATCAAAAAAAAAATATAAATATCTAATTAGTGAAATCCAATTCGTCTTTATTTATTTTTGCTTACTTGAATCCTAAGAAATGAATTTTAAGTGTGATTTTGTGTAATATAAAGATTTCCTTTTGTAAAAATGATTTTAAGGATGGTTTATGTTTTTTTTTAGGGAAAACGTGTGAAATTGTATTAATCGAAAGGCAGCCCCACAAGATCAAAGATGACTTGTGGGAAAGAGTCATGCCAAACCATAGAAGAGTCCGTCAAAAGTAAACGAGCAGCCATGTGAGCAACGGTGTTGGCCGTTCGCAAAACATGGGTAAAAGAAGAGATAGATGAACCCAAAGTAGAAGAAAGAATCATATTACAGATGGAATTAAAATACGAGGTTGATGAAGCTTCCTCGTTGAGACGATTGATGAGCGTGAGCGAGTCAGATTCGGCGTGGATCGGCTGACCAAAGAAAGGAGAGGCGGCTTCCATAGCAAACAGGAGGGCGAGGGCCTCGGCGACGACAACAGAAGCTGTCCCATGGGAGCGTTTGGATGCGACCATAACGACAGACCCCGAGGAGTCACGGAGAATTGCACCCAAGCAGACACAATCCGAGAGCACAGCAGCATCCGAATTGAGCTTGTATTCTCCAGGCGGTGGCGGCAACCATGAAGAAACAGGAGAAGGGCCATTTCTGGGTAACGACGGTGGAGGAGGTTGACGTCTGAAATCTTGAACAAGATGACGGAATCCATCCCGCAAAATATCCGGATTGACAGTTTCACTGGAAAATAGGTTTTTGTTTATGATCGTCCATGCGATCCAGGCATTTGTGATAATATTGCAATTGGAGGGTTTATGTAATATTGCAATTGGAGGGTTCTTTATGAAAGAAACACTTTAAGGGTGCTTTTATGTAATTTATAGTTTTATTTATTTGTATTATTTGTTTAAAGTTTCAACATTTGAAAGGTGTTGATGTTGGTCCAGTTTTAACTATGACAAGAAACTGACATTTTTAGGTGTGTACGTACAATCCCTACAATGTCACCATAAAGTATACAAACAAAATGTTTTGTGCCCTAAAATTAGACATTTTTTTGTTAAAATATTACATCTTCCAAAAAGCCATGAAAAATAATTTGGTAAATAACTCTTTTTATAGGGATTTACGAAAATCTATTTGGGCAATTTTGATAACTAGGCCTTTTTGAAAAAACTATAGTAGTAATTAGGCTTTTTACTGTTTCAATTAAGTAAATATACCCCAACCTTTTATATTTATTCTCAAACTCTACACACACTTCTCTCAGGGGTACATTTACTAAACACAAAACTAGAAAAATCCTAGTAAACCAAATTGTTTCAATCTATTTTAAGCCTTATTAGTATCGTTTGGTGAAGGTTCGGATATAGAATAATTGGATATGAATGTGTCGAGTAAAATTGTATACTTATTTTAAATGAATTCTTCGAATTTTCTTAGGGCCGTTTAGTTTCAACTCCGAAAACGGAATGGAAACGAATTTAGTCCATATGTATATCTTTATTCATGAAATTTTATGGATCATTCCTTGTGCTTTAATGTAAAATACACTTGTTTTCCCACATTTTATTACCCTATAGGGTATCAAAAGTAATCAAACTCTACTCCAATTACTTCAAACCACAAGAAATGATTCCAAAAACTTTCATGTACCAGGGTATACATATGAATTAGATTCGTTTCCAATCCGTTTCCGATTCCGGAGTTAAAACCAAACGGGCCCTTAGTCCATATGTATATCCTTATTCATGAAATTTTATGGAATCATTCCTTGTGGTTTCATGCAAAATACATTTATCTCCCCACATTTTGTTACCCTATAGGGTATCAAAAGTAATCAAATTCAACTCCAATTACTACAAACCCTTATGATTTCAAAAACTTTCATGAACAAGAATATACAGATGTACTAGATTCGTTTTCATTCCGTTTCTGATTTCAAAGTTAAAACCAAACGGGCCCTTAATAACTTTGGCAAAAAAAAAATCCAGACATAAGGTAAATTTAGGTTTTAAAATACAAATGAAAATGATAATTAACTTCACATAATTATGAGTAAATTTTTAAGTTTGACGTGAACCTTTAATTTTGTAAAGTACTAATCAAAATATAAACGATTGTGCTCGTGAATCATTGTGTTGTAAAATATAATATATATATGAGTAAATTTTTAAGTTTGACGTGAACCTTTAATTTTGTAAAGTACTAATCAAAATATAAACGATTGTGCTCGTGAATCATTGTGTTGTAAAATATAATATATATATATATATATATATATATATATATATATATATATATATATATATATATATATATATATATATATATGTATAACATCATAAATTATTATGCTATAAGGGCTTAAATAATAATTTTGTAATTTATAAAAAAAATTACCAACCTTTTTCAAAATAAACTAATATTACTTTTGAATTTCAAAATTATTTTAAAGCTAAACAACCTTTATGTTGAAATAAAGAATATATACTCATAATTATTTTTTAGAATACTTTTCTTAACCTTTTGACCTGGAAGTTTTGAAGTTGAAAACTATATAAAAAAATTTCTTCAGAAAATAAGAGTTTGGAGGGTCAAATACCGTTATTTTAGAAATTTTGATAATATATTATAATTGATTAAATTTACCATAAATAATGACATATAGTTAATCACTTATCAAAAACTTATTAAACTCAGGTGAATTGAATATGGTTTGACTAAAATTATAAGATATCACATTTTTTATAAAATTTTAATGATGGTTTGAAAATTATGAATGAACCCGATTTTGATAATTAACAAACTATGTAATATATTACAATAAAATTATGTAATTCATTGTGGGATGAGTTAGTTCTTAATATGATTTTGTTTTTTAGAAAAACTTATTTTAATGTGTTATGCCTATCATTATGCTAATAATATAACAATTTAATGATTTGAAATTTTTATTTTATGTACGAAAATGTTATTAGAAAAGAGTGTATTATTGTGGGCTAGGTTAAATTTTGGAGACAAAATTGGCCCAATCCAGCAACAACTTTAGAGATTGCCGGCTTTTCCCAATATTTTGTTTTTGGAATATGAGTTTTTACTATTCTGGTTGCTAGGTAAAAGGGATATAAATGGATGTAAAACAATCGGTCAATCAAGCTGAATACGTGATTAAGCTGAATACGTGATTGAAAATTAAAAAAAATTTTAATTGTGGACGGTTGACCGGTGAAATTGATGGGTGAGAGGGTGTAGGTACCACTATCTAACCCGTCATTCACTCGATTCGTTTCACCATGTCTCGTGAGACATGGGCAGGGGCGGAGCCATAAATTTTAGACGGATGGACGAAAATTTTTAATAATTTTAAATTCTAATAACAATTAAAAATCATTCAAATACTTAATCATTAATACATAAAATTTTAAATAAAAATACAAAAAAAATGGATAAAATTATTGATTATAAAAAATTTAATGTATAAATGTACCTTTATTTATATTTTTTATATTAATCAATTTTTGATACAAGAATAATTAGTAATCTAGTGATATATAAAAAAAAATTATTTAAGTTGGGGTGGGCCATGGCCCAGCCAGCCCACCCCTTGGATCCGCCACTAGACATGGGTCGTAAACCTAAACCGCCGGATAATGTTTACAAACTGTCAGTTTAGGTTTGACCTAACGTCAAACCTAACCGTGGGTATCCAAACCGGCAAACCGCCAGTTTGCTGGTTTAGTAACGGTTTATTTGATTTTTAAAAAAACAAACTGGAACCGTCAATTTGGTCACTTTAAAAATCAATAAATAAAAACTAACGAAACTGGTGGTTAAGCCGCAAGTTTGATTGCACGGTTTAACCACCGGTTTATGTTTTTTTTTGTCATAAATCAGGAGAAACCAAAACCGTCAAACCTAAATCGACGATTTGGGTTGGTTTCAAAACCGTCGGTTTAATGGTTTAGACCAAACCGGACCCATATATACCACCCGTATAAATTAATATAAAAAGTAACTAAAATACTAAAATTCTAAAAATACATACTTAGCCAACTAGTCGCATCCGCCATGACCCACATTCTCAGATTTTTATAATATCTTAACCAAACCTTTGAATCCTTGACACCTCAATCTAACGAGCCTCCAAACAAGTTCAACCTTTTACCGTTTTACGCAAACACCAATCGGCTTAAAGCGAAGACAACACATATTATCGGATAGGAAAGTATTAAATAAGTTTTGTCAAATTATAAATTATTATATTCTAAATATGAATAGTATCAATTGAACTGTAGGAATTATGAGTTAAAGTACATATAGACACACAAGCCTTCAAGTATCTATCATAGAATTAATTGGTTCACGTAATATTATTTTATCAACTTAGTATATTTTTACATATCTCAACCTGTGACTTTTTTTTCAACAAAATTACCAATAATTCTAGATAGAAAAGTGTTTGAATCACAATTTATAAAAAAAAATATTTAGGGGTAATAAACCACTTAAAATGTCATTGCGGGCGAGTTGATGCCATACAGCCCACACTTATAAATCAATCTCTTTCATATATATATATATATATATATATATATATATATATATATATATATATATATATATATATATATATATATATATATATATATATT
>BSUD01000008.1:131333337-131352112 GCA_033239045.1 Fagopyrum esculentum | reverse complement strand
AAAAAAAAAAAAAAAAAAAAAAAAAAAAAAAAAAAAAAAAAAAAAAAAAAAAAAAAAAAAAAAAAAAAAAAAAAAAAAAAAATAAAAAAAAAAAAAAAAAAAAAAAAAAAAAAAAAAAAAAAAAAAAATTTTTTTTTTTTTTTTTCGGGACACGTGTCGCCCTGCGGTACGGCCGTACGGCCGTACCGCAAAAAGAGGGCCGTACCTGAATAATTCTCTACCTTCCAAAAGGTAATCTTATTCAAAATATAATTCATAAATTCAAGTTTCATAGAAATTAAATTTTATTTATTTATAAGAAATACAATGTAGTCATATAAAGCTAATATAAGTTTACAATCATAAAATGTTTTGAAGATATATTTTTTTGTTTAAATATAAAAAATCAAAGCAATTATTGACATATATCTCTAGTTTTAGTTATTTTTTTAATTTTCACGTAATTGTTCAAATAATGATATAATGATTTATTATGTTACTATAAAAAAGGTAAAAACAAAATAAAGATTCTAACCAGCATCATTTGACATCTGTGTATATTTATACCTCATTGTTCCACTTCCATGTCATAGTTCAGATCTCAAACCCCACTATCATTCCTCTCTTCTCCCAATCTCCCCTTTCTGCTAATCGGTACTCTTCTCTCCTTTATCTTTCCTAATAATCATTTTATGTTCTTCATTGACGCTTCAACGTGTCGAATCTGATATGAAAGCTACATTGCTGGATCAGTTTAGTGTCATTTTCTCTAACAATCTTCTTCAAAGTCAAGATCACTATTTAATCGAACATTTTGCAGGTTTCGTTGTGATTTGATGCTTATTTGATACTCTATTATTTTTTTTGATTTTGATTAGAAGGATTAATGGCGAGGAATCTCGAAAAAATGGCGTCTATCGACGCTCAACTGAGGCTTCTGGTTCCCGGAAAATTGTCCGAGGATGATAAGCTTGTGGAGTATGATGCTTTGTTGCTCGATCGTTTCCTTGATATTCTCCAAGATCTGCACGGCGAGGATCTTCGTGAAACGGTACCTTTTCAATCTTTTCTCTATTTGTATTTTTTGTATTATTTCAATTGTGTTGTGTTGTTATCCGGATTGAAATCACTGATGGTTGAACGTGAATTTTGTCTTTGTTAGTGTTGATATATCGTGGATCTCTTTTTTGAAGTAACGAATTATTAATCCTGATCGTCTTTTAGGTTAATACCTGACAATGATTTGTGATCTATTTTGCAATTTGTATTTTGTGCTTGGTATAGTAGATATGTGATGCAGTTATTATGATTCTAGGCTGTAGTGAAATAGTTAGTGAACTGATTCAATTTTGTAATGCATTTGAATAACAGATCTTCATATTTAAGTATCTACTCTACATTGATTGCTTGTTCTTCTAGTGACCTAGATGCTTGATTTGGCTGCTGATATTTTATGGGGTTTGATTATTAGGTCCAAGAGTGTTACGAGCTTTCTGCAGAATATGAAGGGAAACATGATCCCAAGAAGCTGGATGAGCTTGGTAAAGTTTTTACGAGTCTGGATGCCGGGGACTCCATTGTCGTTGCAAAGGCTTTTTCCCACATGCTTAACTTGGCCAACTTGGCTGAGGAGGTTCAGATTGCTTATCGCCGTAGGGTCAAGTTGAAGAAGGGTGACTTTGCTGATGAGAACTCTGCAATGACCGAGTCTGACATTGAGGAAACTCTTAAGAGACTTGTTGGGAAGCTGAAAAAAACCCCGGAAGAGGTGTTTGATGCCTTGAAGAACCAGACAGTGGATCTTGTCTTCACTGCACACCCTACTCAATCAGTTCGTAGATCCTTGCTTCAGAAGCATGGCAGGTTCGTGATCAGTGATCACCAAAACGTTTGAACACCCTTGAATCTAGATTAATAGACTGTTATTAATTCATTGCTACAACAATGTGTCCATACATATGACTGTTTTCTCAGCTCTTAATTCCCAGTTATAAATTTTGATTTTCACTGTCATCATCTGCAGGATAAGGAACAATTTGACTCAGCTATATGCCAAGGACATCACTCCTGATGATAAGCAGGAGTTAGATGAAGCCTTGCAAAGAGAGGTAGAGACAATCCCTTTGTGAATTTTTATTGGATTTTCTTCTTTGTGAACCAGTGTAAACTTGTGAATCTTCTTTACTAAGTGAACGTTCCTAAAGTTGTTTGATTTTTAATGGATATTTAGAAAGGAAAGGTGTAAGAAAAGCAAAGGTCAAAGCATAGAGATTAGAGACATGAGAAGCGTTTGAATATCTGAAGAACTGTGTTCAATTGAATCATTGCTGTAGTTTCAGACGAATCGCTGATCTGTGTATATATCATTGATTCAGATACAAGCTGCCTTTCGCACTGATGAAATTCGTAGGACACCACCAACTCCACAAGATGAGATGAGAGCAGGAATGAGCTACTTTCACGAGACAATTTGGAAGGGGGTTCCTAAGTTCTTACGCCGTGTCGACACAGCCTTAAAGAGCATTGGAATTAATGAGCGTGTTCCTTATAATGCACCTCTTATTCAGTTCTCTTCTTGGATGGGTGGTGACCGTGATGGTATGAACATTTTCCTAACAATCAACTGAATTCATAATCGATAAGAACAAAACACTGTTTCTTCAGGTTTCCTTGCTTATTGTCTGGTTTATCCATGCAAACCAGTGGATCTTTTTCTGCCTTTCATTTCTACATTTTCTCAATATCAATTTGGTGCTGTTGCAGGCAACCCAAGAGTGACACCTGAGGTCACAAGAGACGTATGTTTACTGGCTAGAATGATGGCTGCCAACCTTTATTTTTCTCAGATAGAGGATCTCATGTTTGAGGTATGCAAATGGACTTTTTGAATCTTTTAACTAATGATCTTTTGTTCTATTTTCTGACTTCCTTTATATGTTTTCTTTGTAGCTATCCATGTGGCGCTGCAGTGATGAGCTCCGATCACGAGCAGATGAGCTCCACAGCTCCTCCAGAAGAGATGCTAAGCATTATATAGGTCAGCTCTACTAATTATATGGCTACCAATACTCTCTTTCCCTAAGAGATCAACATTATAAATAAATCATCTTACATAACATTTAATTTCAACAGAGTTCTGGAAGCACATTCCCCCAAGTGAACCATATAGAGTCATCCTTGGTGATGTGAGGGATAAGTTATATAATACACGTGAGCGCTCTCGTCAGATGCTATCCAATGGCATGTCTGATATTCAAGTAGATACAACCTACACAAATATTGAGCAGGTGCCTCTCTAAATTCTTTAATCAGTAGCTTCAAAACCCAAAATTTGATTAATCAATAACCATGATATGGTATTGATTGTTTATGCATCTTTAACTTTCAGTTCTTGGAGCCTCTTGAGTTGTGCTACAGCTCTCTCTGTGCCTGTGGTGATAAGCCAATTGCAGACGGAAGCCTTCTTGATTTCTTAAGACAAGTCTCCACATTCGGTCTCTCCCTTGTCAGGCTTGACATCCGCCAGGAGTCAGACAGGCACACTGATGTCATGGATGCTATAACCAGGCACTTGGAGATTGGCTCATACCAAGAGTGGTCAGAGGACCGTCGTCAGGAGTGGCTTCTCTCTGAGTTAAGAGGAAAACGACCCTTGTTTGGTGCTGATCTCCCTCTGACTGAAGAAATTTCTGATGTCCTGGACACATTCCGAGTCATAGCAGAGCTTCCATCAGACTGTTTTGGTGCTTACATCATCTCCATGGCCACTTCCCCTTCTGATGTGCTTGCAGTGGAGCTACTCCAACGAGAGTGCCACATAAAGGAGCCGCTAAGGGTTGTGCCTTTGTTTGAGAAGCTTGCTGACTTGGAAGCTGCCCCAGCTGCAGTGGCAAGACTGTTTTCAATTGATTGGTACAAAAACCGAATCAACGGAAAGCAAGAAGTGATGATTGGATACTCTGACTCGGGCAAGGATGCTGGCCGTCTCTCAGCTGCCTGGGCAATGTACAAGGCTCAGGAGGAGCTTATAACTGTTGCTAAGAAATATGGTGTGAAGCTGACCATGTTCCATGGCCGTGGTGGGACCGTGGGAAGAGGAGGTGGTCCAACCCATCTTGCTATACTGTCTCAACCACCAGAAACCATTCATGGGTCACTTCGGGTTACTGTCCAAGGTGAAGTCATTGAACAATCATTTGGTGAGGAGCACCTGTGCTTTAGGACTCTTCAGCGTTTCACTGCTGCCACTCTTGAGCATGGAATGAACCCGCCCATCTCACCCAAGCCAGAGTGGCGCAAACTCTTGGATGAGATGGCTGTGTTTGCAACAGAGGAGTATCGATCTGTCGTGTTCAAAGAACCCCGGTTTGTGGAGTACTTCCGCTTGGTAAGCCTCTTTACCCAACACCTCACATAACTTCAATGTTCAAATATATCATGATTCATGATGTTTGCCTTGTGTCTTGAAAATCACAGGCCACGCCTGAGTTGGAATACGGTAGGATGAACATTGGAAGCCGACCTTCCAAGAGAAAGCCAAGTGGAGGAATCGAGTCTCTTCGTGCAATCCCATGGATCTTTGCATGGACCCAGACACGGTTCCACCTTCCCGTGTGGCTTGGATTTGGAGCAGCATTTAGGCACGCAATCAAGAAGGACATCAAGAATCTCGCCATGCTGCAGGAGATGTATAATCAGTGGCCATTCTTTAGGGTTACCATTGATTTGATTGAAATGGTGTTTGCCAAGGGTGATCCCGGCATTGCTGCTCTCTACGACAAGCTGCTCGTCTCCAAAGATCTGTGGGCGTTTGGAGAGTCCCTTAGAGCCAACTTTGAAGAAACCAAGGCCCTGCTCCTCCAGGTAAACGCCACATTCATTTTGATCTCATTAGCCTAACAAAAAATCAAATAGGCTCAGCATTATACTTCCATTGTTGTTTCCCTTTTTTCAGATTGCCGGGCACAAGGATCTTCTGGAAGGTGACCCCTACTTGAAGCAAAGGCTACGTCTTCGTGACGCTTACATCACTAGCCTAAACGTCTGCCAAGCTTACACGCTCAAGCGCATCCGTGACCCCAACTACCATGTGCAACTGAGGCCTCACATCTCAAAGGAGTATGCCAATTCCGACTACAAGCCTGCTGCTGAGCTGGTGAAGCTGAACCCGACAAGCGAGTATGCTCCTGGTCTGGAGGACACGCTCATCTTGACCATGAAGGGTGTTGCTGCCGGTCTACAGAACACTGGTTGATCAACACCCTTGACGTATCTCTGATCCTTGTTTTTTCTTCTTTCTTTCATGAGCAAATCACCTTGGTACGAGTTGTTTCTTCTAGCTTTGCTGCCAAGTATAATATTCGGGTTTATGATATTTTTGTATCATTATAACCCAGGGGAAATATAGTTTCCTAATTTATCTGTAATCTCACTCACATTGCTGTGACAATGCCATCTCCTATTGATGGCGTAATAATAATCACGTGGGATTTCTTGTTTTTCTCTTATGGAGGTTTCACGTTTTGATATTGAAACGTTCTGTTGTTTTCTTCCCCTTGTCTGTATAAGAGTTAAATTCTCCCATAGTGTTCATCGGTCCAGAAACGGACCGGGTTCAGAATTACTTGAACTTTGTTAACCCGGTCCGCTTTTGTCATTCATAAGCTGACCTACTGACCTAGTTTCATTTCAAATCAATTTGGATTAGACTTTTTTTTTTTTTGGTGGGAAATTTGGATTAGACTTGCACCGAAAGTGGTAAAAAAACATATAAGGTGTTTAAAAAATTGCGTCAACTAGCCCAAAAAAAATTAAAACTAACACTTGCATCCTTTTTTTATTTTTGTGAACAAAATGATTTTTTATAAACACCGATTATTCAACTCCTGTGCTTTGCACAAGTATATGTTTTCAACTTGTATAATATTACTGCATGAATAAGAGAAGGATATGGCGTTTTAGAAAATGCAAAAGTGAATAAATATAAAATATTCTAATAATATATAATAAATTATCAATTAATATTATAAAGTTAATTCAAACATAGTAAATTTGCTACGGTTATCAAAATAAAATATATTATATAATTAATGAATTAATCCAATTATGAATAGAAAATTAATTTGAAGATACTTTTTAATTATTTAAAACAGATATAAATGTATTTAATTTAGTATCTATATATATTACTAAAGCAGCACCCATTTTGTCCACGTGTCAACTTTTAAGGCCGTCCACGTCAGCATTTTTTCAATTTATTTACAGATTTGCCACAATATATTTACAGATTTGCCATTAATTATTTTATAAGAAAATTTTTTATTAGAATTTGTACACAGTCATCATGCCACATCAATTTTATTAAAATTAAATAAATTAAAAAAAATTAAATCTACTTATCTACCAATCAAAATTAACAAATTGGTCTATTCTAACTCGATTTGTTGAGAAAATCTAACGCAAATCTTCCAACAAGATTTGAAACATTTGTTAAATTTAAAACTAAATCAAATTTTGCTAATGTACCTTTATATAAGTAAAACTGATAAAATATTAAGGTATAAATATAATACTCGAATAATAATCTTTGTAATAGAATTTCAATTATGTTCTTTTATTTATTTTTAAGAAAATAATCCTCACATAATAGTCATATTAATTAATAAAAATAATTTTTATTATACATTAATATCAAATATATGATGCATGAAAGTGAAAATATAATATTTTTTATTTAGATAACCCCGCACAAGGTGCGGGTACTAAACTAGTTAATATTAAAATGACGAGCCAATATGGGCCATGGCCCAAACTAAGACTAGACTCAGTGGGCCCAAAATTGAAAATTGAAAAGATGAAAAATAGGAACGAGAAAGGTAAAGATGGGAGACGACTGACGAAAAGAGAAAAGGCGGGTCGAAGATCCAGATTAACCAGGGGAAGAAAGCTCGAAAGAGAATTCTAGAGTGAGAAACAGAAAGAGATGTCGTTGGCTACAAGGCAGAGGCGTCCTCTGCTATCGGATCAAGGACCATCGGCGCCACCGTCGACGTACACCAAGTTCGATAAGCCGGCGAGGTCAGCGAACGCCGGAGACGAACCTGACAAGGGATTGAGCTGGGGTTTACCGTTAGTGGCGCTAGGTTTTCTGAGGTACATGAGTGCGACATCCAACATCATCCATGATTGCGATGAAGTCTTCAATTACTGGGAGCCACTTCACTATCTTCTCTACAAATCCGGCTTCCAAACTTGGGAGTATAGGTGATTTTTTCCTCCATTCTCAAGCCTCGATTCTTTTAACTGCTTTTGTTTTATTCTAAGATTTGTGATTATTTGATGTTATACATGTTACATTGCCTGAAAATTTGATTTTTCTCATTGTTTCGCAGTGCTCAATATGCACTTCGATCTTACCTTTACATTTTATTCCACGCACTCGTTGGTCGACCTCTATCTTGGTTGTTTGAAGACAAAGTGAGTTCCGTTGATCACAGAACTTTGGTTACTTGATGATTAAGATAACAGTTGTTACTTTGGATGCTGTTTTTGATGAAAAAAATCATTCATGTTAGGTGAGAGTATTTTATGCTGTGAGGATCTTTCTTGGTCTACTGTCCGTAATTGCTGATGCATCTCTGGTGATAGCTCTTTCGAGGAAGTATGGGAAACGTCTTGGTACTTATACACTTGCTATGCTGTGCTTGACGAGTGGATGTTTCTTCGCTAGCACAAGTATGTCTTTTCATATTCATATTCACTTTATAGTTGATGTAGGAATCTGTTTGTGAATTGAATAAACTAAACATTTAATTTGCTACTTACTGTTTTCAGGTTTGTTGCCGAGTTCATTCACTATGTATGCCATGTCACTTTCATCAGCATTTCTGCTTCTTGAGAAACCAGCTATGGCAGTTGCCGTTGCTGCTGCTGGGGTTATTCTTGGCTGGCCATTTGCAGTCCTAGCTTTCTTACCTGTTACTTTGTTTGCTCTAAGTAGGAGCTTTCGGAACACATTTCTTGCTGGAGCAATCACTTCTATATGTCTTATTGTAAGTACAGCTAAGCTGTATGCTCTTTCTTTCAAAATTGAAGATTCTACAAATTTACAATATTATTTTGTTTCCTTATTTCCAGGCACTGTCAGCTGTTGTTGACTACCAATACTACAAAAAATGGACGTCTTCTATTCTGAATCTATTGTTGTATAATGTCTTAGGTGGTGGTGAGAGCCACTTGTATGGAGTTGAAGGTCCACTGTTTTACCTCAAGAACGGTTTCAACAATTTCAATTTCTGCTTTGTCATAGCTTTGCTGTTTCCTACAACCTGGCTTTTACGTGCTGCTAAAAGAAAGTTTGTGCCAGAACTATTCGTTATTGTCTCACCATTGTACATTTGGTTGGCGTTTATGTCCTTGCAGCCACATAAAGAAGAAAGGTTTAACTAATTACATTCTTCTTTTGCCATATGATTACTGATACTACATGACTAATCATTTTTAAACTTGTGAAGATTCTGGGATTATTTCTGAAATTACTACTGAAATTGTATATGCTTTTAGCTTTCCTTATATTACCACAACTGATTGCTGTTTTACAAAATGTTCCTTCAGGTTTCTTTATCCAATTTATCCACTAATTTGTGTGGCTGCTGCGGCTTTTATTGAGAGCATTCCTGATCTCTTCAAAGACCCATTTGATCGTTACAATACTTCTCTACTTGTCACAGTGAGTTTCCTGTGCTGTTGTTCTTGGCTCTCTATGCAAGCTTTTATGGGTATTTCTTATGTTCTTTCCCGTTTCTTGTTGTGTAAGCAGGTGGCCAAGGTTGTTAGACCTATTATTCTTGCTTTGATACTATGTATTTCCCATTCTCGGACGTTTTCCTTGATTCATGGCTACTCGGCTCCTATAGAGATCTACAAGCATTTAGATTACCATGATGATGCTGGAGAGGGTGAGTAATCGGCTCTTTACAATACAAATTATTTTGCATTTTGATTGCCACCAATTTGTCAGCTTTGTTTCAGTAACCAACAGAGTGATACAGAGGATAATATTATAAGGCTGAATGGGTGATTGATCCCTTTATTTTGCTTATATGAATAGTTGATTGCAACTACATATCTACATATAAAACTAATAGCGAATGATACACTAGCTTAGCATGTTTCATACAGTTGCACTTATATAGAACTCCATCTAGTTTGTAAACTATAGGAATTCTGTTATTACTAGATATTGCTCAAGTGTATATTGATCAGATTTAGTAGAGTTATTGTTGAACAGTCCCATATTCTTTGAGGAGTCAATTAAACGTGTCTTCGTATTTATAGATACTGACTTTTTTTGTTGTTATGCAATGTTATAGTAGCAAGACAATACTATGCTAACTACGATGTTTACATATTTCTGAAGTTCTCATCAAGAATCTACTCACCAGGTACTTCTATTCGTTCTTTTTGCAGGCTCTACCCTGTGTGTTGGAAGTGAATGGCATCGATTCCCATCATCATTCTTCATTCCAGATTACATAGCAGAAGTAAAATGGCTCGATGATGGGTTCAAAGGTCTCCTTCCATTACCGTTCAATTCTACGTTGGGTGGGACATCAGCAGCTCCTTCGTACTTCAACAATAAAAACAAAGCATCAGACCTCCAATACGTACGTTTCTCGTCCCAGTTTTCTCTTCTAATTCAGCATTTAACAGCAAGCACTAAAAAAACCCTCGTTTAAGTAAACCCATGAATTAAAAATTTTCAGTTTCACAACCTTGATGCTTGCACATTGCTTGTTGAGTTGCATCTTGAACGCCCATATCCTTATCGTGGAAGTAATTTGTCCAAATGGGAGGTAATGAATCATGACTCTCCCTTGAAGGATTTCATTCTCTCTTTATTATCCCCATCTCGTCTTCTCTAATAACCTCGAATTCACAGGTGGTTGCAGCATTGCCTTACTTGGACAGGGAACTCTCCCCTGCATTTCACCGGTCATTCTTCATTCCGTACCTTTGGCAGCACAACAATGTCTTTGGCCTCTATAAATTACTCCGACAGCATCCAGCGTAGCACCATTAACTAATTATTCTCTCAGTCATTCGGCAGCTGCCTATCCTTGACCCTTGATCTAACATGTTGGTGCACCATGACTAGCATCTAAGTTTTGTAATGAACTCCGTAGAAAGTGAAATCCCTGTAGTTTTATTGTCTTTACATTACTGAACAAACCATATGTTATTAGTTTCAGTTAGGAACTTTTGGGCTTTGGGAATTACGGACGTACTATGGGAGAGTTCGTTGCTAAATATCTAAAATATGGTGTTTGATTGTCAATTACCTTATCAACGGAAGTTTAAATAATTTTTTTTATAAGAAACTGATCTATAAATGATACAAGATTTAAATAATCTATAGGATACTTATAATATTTTATTAAAAATTTTATATAAGAAATTGATGTAATAATACAAGATTTAAATAATCTATAAGATACAATCAAATTTGTATACAAGACTGAAGTTTCAGCTCTTTCAAACTTATCATTTTTGTTTGCACCTTATAGTACAATAAAATCGCACAAAATCTAAATAAATTTAGAATGTGAAATTTGTTACTTAAAATATGGTAAAGATGTTTATTTCATACAAGTTACATGATGTACAAAACTAGTACATGTCCCAAAAAAACCTATTTTTAAAATAATTTTTGTAAAAGGAAATTCCTTATAATTACCCTATATATTAAACTTTTTCGGATTATGATAGAAGGTTTTTCAGTTTAAGGACGATACCTTTGAATTTTATAATTTTTCGAAATATACCCTTCAAATATCCATTAATTAATATTTTGAGAAAGAAAATAATAGCTATTATTTACTAGTTTTTTTTTTAAAAAAAAATCAATTGCATAGTACACGAAATTAATTCACCAAAATCTCTAAATATATACAGTGTGTTCATGTCCAAATACTCAATCGTTCAAATTCAAAATATCAAAATGTAAAATCCGTTACTTGAACATGGTGAAACTTATTTTTAATATACAAGATATATATGATACATAGGGTAAATCCATGTCCAAGATTCCATTCGTCTAAAATTTGTCATGTTTTTTCATTTTGTCAAAACCGGTAGGGTCGGAACCATTGAATCAACAACAAACTAAACAAAAGATTTGATCCGAACTAAAGTAACTCAACCGAGCCAACTTCATTGACGGGGTTTAGTTCGAACAAGATGAGATGCAAAATACTATAAAATTTTTACAACGAAAAAGGCTAAATTTACCCAATAAGTAGAGACATTGGTCTCGGCTTTAAAAGGCAAAAAAACTAAACTTAAATTACGCAACTTTCTAGCAGTCAATACTATTGTAGCATAAAAAACTAAATCACTAGACTTCAAATTTTGTCCACCTTCCTCTTCTTCACTTACATTGAAGCTTTAGAAGAGACGGGCTTCCTAAATAACCTTATTTTAAGACCCTTAAATACGCCATCTCTATACAGCGAACGAAATGAAACTGACCTTTAGCAATGCCATTGTTTCTAAAGAGGATGAGCACGTTGATAGTAAAAGTTTTTTAATTTTGGAGGCGAAGAAACTCGATGAACACGTTCATTGCTCGCTGAACTAAGGCTTACCTACTTGTTCAAACAAGCTGTAATGTAGCCTTGGACGCAGATTCATGTTGAGCTTCTAATGCTGCGGAGGAGCATGGATGGGATGAGTTCTTTGGTGAACTAGCCTCTTGTGGGTCCGGCTCAACTGCAACTTTGATGTCAGCTTCACTAGGAATGACATCAGCTAATTGTATAGCTTCATCTAGCATGGGCTTCAACACTTTGTTTTCGACTTCAATTGCAAAACAGGAGCTTGTTTCATTTTCTTTTCTCTCGAGCTCTGCACCGTCTTGTGAAATAGGGTTAGTGATTTTACTTTCATTCTCAACATTGAAGCTCACCAATTCACACTTGTTTCCGTCTGAATCAGGGCTAAGTATCTGGGACTCTAGTATCTCCGTACCATGTGAACTGACAAGTTTGGCATTCATAAATCCGGGATCTTTACCACCGTAAATTTCATCTTTTTCACTCTTGTGCTCACCCTGGTCTTCTAAAGAAGCCCCTTCTTGCATGGATTTGTCCATTCCCAGGGATGGGTGAACGTCAGCAGGTCCAGCTCCTGAAATATCGAAGAAACTTGGGATGTGAACAAATATTGTTTCTGTTTTGGTCAGAAAGTGCACAAATATTGTTGAAACCGACAATTGTAAGGTTACCTTGTAGTTTTAGAGCACCGGGTTGCCCACTGTTGAGGGTTTTCTTCAACAATACTGTACCCGGAAACACCATCAGGTTGATTTTGTTTAGACTTTTCTTCTCTTCCTCTTCCACAGGGACAAAGCCGAAACCAACAGTCCATGTTTCTACCAAATCAGGGATGGCAGCAACAACAAGCTTCTCTACTTTGAAGGAAGCAAGTACCTGAAACCATAGCCAGAGTAGGAATGAGAGGACGGGTGAATTTTGAAGATACAATTATGCAATAAAGCTCGTTCCTTTATTGTTCCTGCTCCCCCTAGGTAGAGGGAATGAGAGATCTTCAGATTTCGGGTATACCTGTTCAACAGCAGTAAGCAATCGGCGACACATTCCCTTGCGCCTGTATTTGCTACAAGTTGCAACTAGGGGCATTTCCGCAAGCTCGACCCCGTGTACTCTGTAGAATTATTACTATTATTATTATTATTATCAAACTCTCCATTAGCACTTTCACATTATTATGCACACAAAGAAGAATTTAAAAAGATCAACATCACAACCAGATGAGTTAAAGAGAAGCAGAAAGGTATTACTGGTGTGAGAAATCAAAACTAGAGAAAATGATAGATCAAGGTAAAATTTATTGACAAATAAAATACAATGTACAGAATACATGCCCAGAAATATTAAGTTCTAAATCAGAGGCACTCCACCCAGAAATAGATTAGGAATGTACAACAGGAGAAAATAGAAATGTACCTAATACATGCGACAGATATTAGCACATCATTTTTCTCCAACACCACGCTGTAAAAACCATGGTAGTCTAAACGGGGAAACTCTGACCTGAAGATCGCAAAGGAAAAAAAGTTAATCAACAAACTGAGGATGGTGGTAATAACTAAATGGTAAGAGCTTGCAATCAGAGTGAAGGAAATAGCGTGTCCATGGAATAAGAAAGAACACCAATCTCATATCTCAGTGCAGATAGTGGAGCATGGAAGGAATCAAACAGAGAAGAAAGAGGTATTAAATAGCAAAGAAGCTAGAAAGATAAGACCACAAATGACATATAGCAACCACGTCTATGGCTTCAATTTACACCTTCATGCAAAAATTTCTTTTAAGTGAATATTTTTATCAACAAATACTAGATAAAACAAAGACCAAATCAATTCGGGCATCCCCCATGCAAAGGTACTCACCCCCAATTATAAACCACCTGGGGAATCATGTCAATCCCAGTTCTTGAATCCACCATGGACACAAAGCATTCTTCCATGATGGTGAGAGCAACAGCCAACTTGGAATTGCACTCCGCCTTCAGAGCAAGCTGTTGAGCTGAATGAACATTTTGGTCATCTTGGATACATCGCAAAACAGACCACGAAAATCCATCTGCTATAAGATTGGAGAACCCAATCCGGGATTCTAGACCAGAGTGAACCTGCTTGCATGGATTCAGTACTTCAGAAGTAATTCATAATAATAATAAAAGGGAGAATAATATCATAAACCAGTTAAGTTGAATAGGTAAGTTATAGGTGAATCGTGGAGCAAAGAGTTATCTCAAGGATTGGAATCTATTAGCCGGCTATGTAAGTAGTTTCTCAAACCAATACGTAGCAAATGCATAACTGCTTAAGAGAATAATATGCATAGCTCCATTCCTAATTTGAACCTATTGAGCTTGCAACAACGTGATGAACCAGGAGAAGGAAGTTTGGGGCCCAAATCTATCTTAAGCCAAATTTATCGCAAGGTTGCATTTAGCTATTCGTTCATTCTTGGGTTTTACCTTTTTCATGACATTTTTTCCTTCTATTTTTGGGTATACATTACGTCCAAATCCACATTCGAGAGTAGGATGATAAAGAACTCAAGGAATTTGACACTTCGTTATTGACCTAAAACATAGTATCGTAACTAATTCCATCATACAAAAATCAGCAAATATATCACAAACCAAAATCAATATGTAAGGGCAATGAAGAATGCAAACCCCCAGTCATGATTCATGAAAGGGAAGATAAATGAAACCCAAACCAAAATAAGCATGAACATTTTTAATTACCTCTTCACAGCTGGAACTGCAAAACCAAGGATCAGAGAGAATCCTATCCACACCCAGCTCTTTCAGGCAAACAAAATGATCTGCGAACACATCAATCAACTAGTCAAAACACAGACAATCCATCCATCATATTGTTTTGTAAAAGCTAAAAGAGAACCATGTGTTCCGTGCAGGAACAAAAATGGACTAAGCACATTCTGAAAATCAGAGAAATAGGTATCGCAACAGCTTTTCCAGAGAGAAGGTCAGAACATAAGACTACCGAGTTCATCGCGTCAGGATAAATATTTCCATGGCTAGATCGGGTTAATATAAGTTTGGTTGGTTCATTGCATGGTTACAATCATAACAAATTGACTGTCAGGGAATAGGATACCTTTTGTAAAGAGTTGCACATTTACACAGGATACTTATATTGGATAACTAAAATTTAAGATTCACATCAAATCAGTTCCAAATATATCATGTTTCTCCACAAAATAGGCATCGAATAGTCAATGATACTTTTAGTTCCGCCAAGAATAAATTGAACAGGGAGACTAACATTTGTGCTCGCACTGGCAACACTTGAATCCATAACGAGAACTTGAATCCTCGTCATCAACCAGATCCCCGCAGATCCAGCATGTGCAACTTGCACAGTACCAACTCCCCTCTGGTAGTTCCTGAGAAAGATCAAGGAAAGTAAGTCAGCATGAATGAAATATCAAGCAGTTGAGATGATGATACTTTTATCCAAATATACCAAGAATCATATAAGCAGAAAATATTCTTTGATACAGAAAAATATTATCCTCTCCATATCCACAATTGTCAGTCAAAGGATCATAAGCAGTAAATTTGTTTGAAGATGAAGGACCATCCAGCTATTTTCCACTTAATTATGGTCTTTTAAGATTCAGTATTTCACTTTTTCCTTCTTGATAGCAGCGCTTCACTTTATTGCAATAAAAAGAAAAATCAGTGAAGCTATTATTCCAAAATTTTATTCACTGAAGATCCACGAAGGAAGTACTGATCATCTGTTCTACCATTTTCTAATGAAGCCATCTCTGATTTTGCATGGATTCTCAATTTCGTATCAACAAGGCCATAAGGAGGATGTCTGAAGAATATTATAAGTAACTTTCTGATAGGACTCCAGCCCGTCCAGCTCATCAGCCCAAGCCCATTATTACGTATGTCAGGCGCAATAGGCAATAGATATTACGTTATCTATCTTAGGGTGTCTTAGTTATCCTTTCCTTAATTATAATATTATCTTTAGTTTATTCCTAGTTTATCTCTAAGTAGATCTTAGGCTATATAAGAACCTCTTGTTCTGTTTCAGAAGATTATGAAGAATAATAATAATTATTTTGGTAGTTGAATCTCTAATCAAAAGATTCGTTGGTTGTTCGATCTCAAATCAAAAGATCAAAGTTCCAATATTGAGTCTTGAAGGTTCAAGACCCATCACTTTCCTAAAAGTTCCTCTCAAATAGGGGTCATTTTAAATAGTTTAGTACTTTACTTACTCTATCTGAATTATTCGAGCATATATATTTTGTTTTGATATAGTCACCTTTTTGTGGTTAAATATACTTTCGTTATGTTGGTAAAATACCAGTTTGACAGAAATCAAAAAAACAATGCAGCAGTATAACATGTCAAATTACAACACAATAGGTATAATCATTATTAACGCAACCGATGTGAATCTTATGGCTTCCAACAAGGGTAAAAGAAAAGATACAAGCTAAAGAAATAAAAAGGTACTACTTGACAGCGAAGGAAACATACCTCAGCAGACAAACATGATTGATGAAAGGTAGAAGGACATTTATCACAGCAGAGTAACTCCCCCCCATCACCACAGAGTCCACACGAGTCATCATTCTGGTCAAATTCATCGGATTGAACAGCACGAAGTCCGGCTTTCCTAGCCTTGTATTCAGCTGACCATGCTTCAAGTATGAGTGTGGTGAACAGCTGACCAGAATCCGTAAAAAGATTCCAACCAAGATTAATCATCTTGAGACCAGCATGAACCTCAAACCCTGAGACAGAAAACACCTCATTGCAACATCTGCATATAATCCCATCCCTTGTGATCATACCATTTTTAAGTACAGTCTCGCCCTTAAAGTCCCGGTATTGGATAAATTCATTTAGAAGTACAGCTCCAGTGTGAATCAACCAAGATAAAACTGTCCTCTCCGCTATTAAGGTCCACCTTTCCTCTGGAAATTGCTTGCCACCTTTACCCAGGTTTCTAGGAAGCAACCTGCAACCACTCTTATTTTTCCGTTTCTTCAGGCGTCTTACTTTGTTGCCTGCTTTTACATTATATTTTTTACTGCTGGGTCTGAATTTCTTTTGCTGTACAATTGCAGAAACCAGTAAGTCGTCGTCTTTGGGTTGGCATGGCAGAGATTTCTTCTTAGCAGGTCTTTTCTTGGAAAAATTACTGTTACTTGACATTTTTTTAGAGCTTTTATTATCACTTGCCTTGTTGATCAGGCTGTTCATCTTCTGGTCATCAACCTCAACTCTGGAAGGCGTTCCAAGATTTAATATCTCATCTTCAGACCAGAAAGCTACTTCAATCTCAGATACCTTTCTAGATCTCTTTCGCTTAGCTTTTGAACTAGAATCCAAACAGTCATCAGTCACGTTCTTTCTGAAGCCAAAATTTCCACTGTCTACAGGAACATCATATAGATCACCGGCAGGCTGCAACGAAGTCATATCTGAACCACAAACAGGCAAGGAAGAAGAACATTGATACCTAGAATCATTCACGCTGACAATGCCTGAATAACCTTCAATTTTATCATCACTTTCCAAAAGACGCATGCAGCTGCCTTCCGAAACATAGACTGATTTGCTTGGAGAATCATCCACTTTGCATCCTTGAGACAGTGTGCCAAATTCTATCACAGTACTCTCACTGGCCAGAGAAGAACTGCAAGGCTTTATAGTAGATCCACCAGCAGATCTTTTCCCTTTTCCTACAACCACAGACTTTTCACAGGTATCACTTGTATCATCAGCATTATGCTTGACAGCCACAGTTCCTGCCCTCAATGACCTGAGGTTTCTATCCAAAAAAACCACAGTTACAAAAGGATTTAGAAGAACCCACTGACGAAGTATTGCATGCTTTGGTTCCAGATCCTTCAATTCGCTCTCCATATTTGATGTTGTTTTGTATAGATCGGAACATAAATGGTCAATGCTGGTCCACTGTTTTCCATCTTCTACTTCCAAATCCTTGTAAATATCAGCATGCAAGATTTGACCACACACACTCCAAGCTTTTGCAAGTTCACGAACAGGCCTTTTTTGAGGAGACACGTAGACAAACTCTTCATAACTTCTACAGTGTCTTTTGCGCTTCTCAATTATCCATCCAGCATCCGCAAGTAAATGAAATACTCGGTTGCGGAGAAATGGGCGGAGTTCCTTTGTACAATCACCTGTCCATGGTGTTTCATCGTTATCAAGCTCAAAAGGAGTACCCATCTTCCGTTTCCTCACAGCACGCGGACGTGTTCCAGTATTGTCAACAGTAGTGACAACTGAATTGGTAACTAAAGTTTTGGTTGCAGAACTTTCCTGAGAAACAGGGGAAGCCATTGTGTTACTACCCACAATTTCCTTCCCTTCACTTCCCTCTGATCCCACCGAGTAGTCTTTAGGACGAACGACATCCAGTGAGCAAATCTTTTGATCAGTTTCACCCCCCTGCTTCAACAAGTAGCAACTAGATCTCACACCTCCACCAGATGACTCAACTACATGACACATAACAGTTTGACTATCAAATCGGGATTTTGGATGGTCAAAACCAGAAATTATTGCCTTAAGTGGAGCATCTGAGGCCAATGCGGTTTGCAGGAAAGGTTTAAAACTAGAGAGATCATCTATTGATAATTTCATACGCTTTGCAGGAACAGAAGGGTCATTTTTTTCTTCAGGCATAAAGGCTTCTGGGAAAGAAGCAGACGGACAGTTCCTTGCAGAATCACCGTGTACATCAGTACCATCCTTCAGGCACAATGTCTGTGAGGAAGACGCATTTGTTACAGCTCCAGTATTAAGAGAAGGTGGTGATTCAACAGACTTATGTTGCTGACATCCAAAGTTGACGAATCCACTTATCTTGCCCCTTTCGCCACCAGTAGAACCATTTCCATAAAATACTTCCTGAGATATACGGATCTCATCACTTGATCCCTCAAAATCATCATCACGGATAATGGATAGGTCCTCACTGAATGACATCTTTCTAGGCCTACTGAACTTTACAACTAAAGCAACATGAACTCTGATTCAATACAATGATCTCTCTCCCATTCTAGGATCTGTGATGAAAAGATGGTCAGCACAGTTCAGTGGCAATTTTTGCAAAATGTCAAGACATAGATACCCATACACACACAAGCAAAAAAAGGAAAAAAAAAAAAAAAAA
>BSUD01000008.1:131311827-131333327 GCA_033239045.1 Fagopyrum esculentum | reverse complement strand
AAAAAAAAGGAAAAAAAAAAAAAAAAAAAGACCATACATATATACATACATGCATGCATACACACATACATCCAACACATATATGATGTAAAATCTGGGTACTTCAAGAATTAGATCATCGTATGCACACCACAGGGTAAAAAAAGGCAAATTTGAACTCCGGGAACAAGAATCCCAACATCCATCACACACGCATGTAAAAAATCAGATAAAAAAAAATATCCCCTCTGGTACACAATGTTTGGCATTAGAACCTCAAAAATTTGGTTCACAATGTATGACATTATAAGTATTATTAATACTTAAACCTTCCACAATTAGAAATTTATCTACCTTTTCATTAATTATTTGTATTTTCAAAACACTATTTACTCTATTCCCATACAACTATTTAACATTCTACCATTGTTTTTATAAAAAAAATTGTTTCAAAAAAAATTACTGTGCATCAATAAATATTACACCTACTTTTAGTTTTCTGAATATGTGTGATTTGTTTCTCAAATGCCAAACATTGTGAATGTGAACTGCAGGGAGTAATACATTATGTGGATTGCAGCCTAGGCATCCAGCCAAATGAATCAGAAGGCATTATTTTTTAAACAAGATTTTGTTTGCTTAATGCAAAGAGGAAATACTTTAGTTAAATATACTTGCCAAAAGTGATAGACCTTTATCTTAAACCAAAATACATACTATAGCCTTTTTTCTTACTAAAACCACATACATCTACATGCATAATGATCTTGTAACGAGCAGACAAAATCACCTCTATTATAACAATTAAGATCAAAACCACTAAGCCTTCATTTTTTGCATAGTTGGTTGAATGTGTTACCAAATAGAAGCTTTTCTTTTTGAGAATGCGTCCACCACATATATGTTAGATTCTTGGTATATTACCTATCATATAGATAGAAAGAACAAAAAAATTTGTTAACAGTCTATAACCCAAATGCAGCTTGAAGGGGGAATTCTTAATTTCCAGTTTATGCATTTTTAGATATATTTTTAAATAAAGAATTACCAAAAGAAAGTCTTAGGGTATAACTGTATATGGACAAATCATTCCGTGAACCTAGGGGTATAGTCGATGTGGGATAATCCACACATCTCAACACAAAGCTACGAAATTTTTTTTTACTTGATGTTCCCCAAATTAATAAACAAAATTAATATGCAACTTCTAGATTCAACAACCTGAGCTTAGCGAAAGATTACTGCATCTGCATAGTAGCTAACAACACATGAGTGGCATGACACCGATGTCAAAGTAAAAGTTATAACTCAGCAGTAAAAAGCCAAAAGATGCTTACAAAAAAATTAGCAGATCTTTAAGGTGTTACAAAAAGGTTCGAATACGACAAATATTATACAGTTATTACCGTTAGACCCTAGATATGTTTATTACCGCATAGAGGATTAGTAGCAAACGACACATGAGTGACGTGACACAGATGTCAACATAGAAGTTACACTTCAGAAATAACAAGCCAAATCACGCTCACAAACACATCAGCAGATCGTTCAACGTGTTAATAACAAAGGTTCAGATAATACAAGTCTTCTACAGTTATAGCCGTTAGACCGCAGACACGTTTATTACCGCAACTTCACAGTAGCTAATGACACATGAGTGACACAATTATCAACATAGAAGTTACTATTCAGAAATAGCACGCCGGCTTATGTTTTACCATTTTAAAAAGCAAAAGTTCAAATAAGACAAATCTTCTACTGTTATTTACAGTTAAACTCCAGCTACACGATACCGCAAATCTAATAGCACAACGACATAACCCGCAAAATGTTTTCTTCCCCTTGACCTATCCCTAAATTAATAGCTCATGCTCACCTTTCACCATATTAAAAGCAAAAGTTCGAATAAGACAAGCCTTCTACAATTTTTGCCATTAGACCCCAGCTACACGCTACCGCAAATTTCAATGACCATAAAATGTTTTTCTTCCCCTTGAGTTACAACTAAATTTATAATTCATAATCTTTACATTCTGTTTTAAATCATGGTTAATCAATCATCTCTCCAAAGCTTTCACAAATTAGGGATATATGATAGACCAGTCAAACTAACAGAGACACAATGGTGCTGAAAGCTCCTCATCCACCACAGAAAAGAACACTCTTGGTGCGCATTTTCCATGCATGGAGAGCAAATGATCACCAAACATGGAACATATCTCAGAAGAAGTGTATGCACAAACACTTATCTACACACATACAAAGAGCTTATAAATTGGTTTCCACTAATTTCACCTCCAATTTTAAAATAGAAATTACCACTTCCTGCCTAATTTGTTTGAAAATACCTTCCGAAGCAGCTTATACTTTGGTACCTCCAAACGGATATCTCAGGCAAATTTCATACCTAGGGGTGAATAAAGATATAAACAAAAAATTGTAAATAGATCAAGCGATTGAAAGTCTAGACAAGAGAAAATGTTATAAACAAAATCAGATTTTCATAATGAAATGGAAGTGAATTACTGTCGAAAAACTAAAAATCTCGAAGAGCATAAGTATAAATTTCTCACGGAAACCAAATTCTCAACGAAATGTGAATCAAGAAAACCTAAACATATCGCAACATTCAACAGATCAAGTGTATAGCGAATCGATAGATTACAACAAATCGTCCTCACCTTATTCGAGTGGAGGAGCTAAACACCATGCAGATTGAGGATCAAAGGATCAAAATTAGGGCTACTAACCTTGAAATTCAGCTCAGAATTCTCCGAAACCGAAAATCATCATAGAACGAGATTGTGCATTTCCCTTTGTAGTGTCTGTAACACGAGAAATCGGTGCTGTCAAGGCACCTTCCAGGCCCATAAATTACGGTTTCGAAGAACAACAAATGGCAATCTCTTCAATATATTCCCTAATCCCTGACCACGTTTCTTCTCTTCTATAGAACTAGCCCCTCTCTCTCTCTCTCTTCACACCTTTCAACAATGCCCTCCGCTCCTCTTTAACAGTGTGGGCAAGAAAACGTCATTATTAGCAGAAAATTGTAACCGAAAAAGAAAAATAGCCTTTATTTCTTGTTTTGTCTGATTGCAAATTTGCAACCTGTAATTTCCTCCATCAGAGATATTTCATAAACCCTTGGGAGTGGTGAGAAAAATGGGTCATTTGAAGGGTGGGGATAAGGTAATTTTAGGCGTTAGTATTTGTGTTATGGGGATCAACAATGGCGTTTGAAGGATAGAAAGTGAAAAAGGGAAACTTTTGAGATCATTTTTGTAGTTTTTGTTGATTTGAAGGTCTTTAGTAGTGATGAATTTGTTGTCTGATAATCAACTTCTGTCCATTGCTGCTTGCAAAGTATCAATGTTTGCTTCAGCTTCGATTACAATAAGTAGTTTAAATATAAAAGGAAAATAAATTTGGAAGAAATAAAATAATGTTGCTGAAATATGTCTAGGTTAATAACCCATAAAACAACAAATATTAAGCACCAGTAACTTTACTGAGGTTAATAAAAATCAATAATTATATGCCTATATACAAATTATTAGATTTGGGCGTGATTTCTATTTTATACTAGAGTATGTATTTAGTAAAATCTAATTTAACATCGACTAATATGTCTATAACCTATAATACATGTGAATGGTTATCCTTTTAATAAAAAGGTTAGGATTTCATTATTATTGATGATTGGTAGTTTTTCGGTAATAGACAGGTGTGAAATAGGTTTTTACTAACGGTGGTCGTTAGGGTTTTAGTATGACGGTTGCCACAATTTTTTGTCTTTTCTGATATCTTTTCATCTAAAATTCTAATTCTATGTGTTTTCTTCAAATTCACTCTTCTTTTTTGTTGTTGTCTAACAACTTTTTTCCACAAATGAAATTACTCTAGCGAGAATGGAACAACCTACGACTATTCGAATCACATAAGAAACCAGTTTCCATTGATAAAATAGTTCCGGCAAAAGGAGGAGATTGAATAACCTAGTGCCTCACAAAAACTCCTGTCAAGTGTAGCACTAAAAAGTGCCATGTGTCTCGTCTGAAAGTTGAACAATGGCGTTTCAATTTAGGAATAGGGCATTACACATTTTTGTTTTAAGTTATTTTGCATGTCAGATAAGGAAAGAGCTCTAAAGGGTCGTTTATAGACCTTTGATAATTACCTACTTTCCATTCACGATGTAGACCCTTTACATTTCCTCGACGAGATTCAATTATTGAATCCCCTTAATGGGCCCACATGAAGGACACCCCGATAGAAATGGCGTTTCAATTTAGGAATAGAGCATTATGCGTTTTTGTTAGATTCTTTTGCATGTCAGATAAGGAAAGAGTTCTAAAGGGTCGATTATAGACCTTTGATAATTACCTACTTTCCATTCAACATGTATAGACTCTTTACGGTTCATTGACGAGATTCAATTTCATGGAATCCCCTTGATGGGCCCACTTGAAGGACACCCCGATATAATATAAGACCATTGAGACGATTGAACTCCTTAGTAGTAAATTGGGTCGAGTTCTTGAAATCGATCAAAAGAGTACAAAAGGGTCGGATGGTGGGAGATTTGAGGGTAAGACTGATGGTGGATGTCGATCAAAAAGTGTTTTATGTGTGGGGTAGGGATGAATATTAGAGATACCTTCATGTGAGTGTCATTTTAGTATAAAAGGCAAACCCATATATGCTACACATGTGTGTTGATTGACCATACTCTGAAGGAATTTAAAACGATGAATGAAGTTGGGGAAGCAGATTGTGCAACTCAACTGGGTCATGGTTATGAGCAGCTAGGATTTTAAAGTGGAAACTAATAAGGATGAAAAGTAATTGAGAAAACTATGGGTTGGGGCATAGTATTGGATACCGCTAGCGTTACGGAGGACAAACAACTCGACGACCAATCGGGCTCTATTCTGGGAAAGGAAATCATGGTAGTACAATCCGCCAACAAAAGTGATAAGACTAAGACCTAAGGGTAATGTATCAATGATTGAGAAACCTCTACGGTGATATACAAGGGCTTTCCGATCCTCAGAACGGGAGCATGTGGAAGATGAAACTTTTGAACATTTAAAAGAAGTTGGGTGAAAGTGAAGTAAAAATGATACAAAATCTATGACCTTGAGGTAATTTCATTTTCCACAAGTAAAAGAATACTGAAATTTGACGAATAAATAAACAACTAGGGTTCGTTCCAAGCGGCAACGGTAGGTATGTCTCCACATCGCAAATAACAATGAAAATTCTTAGATGGACTTGTTAAGGGTTAGACAACCCTAGACCTATAATTGCGCCTCAAGACTGGGCTTGGAGACATTTTACGCAACATATATTATGTTACCAAAGAAATAATTATGCATAAAAATTAATGCAAAAGTGTGGTTTCAGTAGTGAAACATGTATTAACGATGTAGGCAGATCGGATCGTCTAGCCTTTTGTAGAGGGGTAATGATTGTACGTGAAAGGTTTGATTGATTTCTTATCTCGAATGATTAGAGGTTAAAGCATCCAATGTTTAGTATATACATCTTCCCACGATATTGTTCTGACCATAATATCATCTCCCTGTATATTGATGGATCAAAATGATGCAAGGAGTAGAATATGAGCCCTTCTACACTTTAAGAAATAGCGGTTTGATCATCCAAATTGCGAGAAACTAGTTCAATCCTCATTGTGTCAAAACTATTATGTGACAACAACATGAATATTGGGGTAGTGATGAGGGGTTAAATAAGGTGAGGGAAAGTACACACTCAACCGGAGGAAGACCGAAATGTCAAACCTTGAAAAGGAAGCTTCATGATATATAACGAGAAGCGTTGACGATTGAATATTTGGCAAGAGGGGGCTAAATATTTGCAAAAGTTACGCACCTCTATGAGGAAGAAGAGTGTTACTAGTATAGGTGTTCTAGATCAACTAAAATGAAGGATGATGACCGAAATACGTCCTACTTGCATCTCAAAGCCTCGTAGAGGAGGTAACAAAACCATATTGCTAAACCATATGATGAGATGAGGAAGATATGGGTATTGAAAGGTTGGTTGTTGAATACTACTAAAACTTATTTCCAGGATTGGGTGTTGTTGATGGCATGGATAACGTTGTCATCTCCATGCATATTATAATCTAAGTAAAAAATCATATAAAGTAGAGTTTAAAAAACACTTATATTCTTATCATTCTTACATCTCATAAGCGTGCATATTTATAATCTAACTTAAAATCATATAAGTTTGCCATGTTATATAGAACTTACATTCGTAAAAACCACCACAGTATTTTGGATAATCTTAGTATAACTAGTTATAAATTAACAATATGAAATTTATGTTAAATAAAAGACCGATTGAGTTGTCTATTTTAATGATTTGGTTTAGTGAATTTTATATGAGTTTTCTTGTATTGGGTTATTAACTATTTTCATCATGAGACTCAATTATATTACATCATATCTAACTTGTGCAATGATCTTAAGAGTGTGTAAGTTGGTTCTTAAAAACTTGCATCGTACAAACTAGGTCAATGTGTGATTCAAAAATCACATGAAATAAATCAGTATTGATTAAGTACAACAATGTATAACTAGTTGCCAAAAGTTCTTTATATCACGTTTTTAAAAAGTAAGTGATTTTTAGATTCTTTGTTTTAGAGAATACATCAATTAATCAAACCGAAATTGATAAAATTCAATTAAGTAAACCGTAATTCTTCCACGCCCACACTATCCACAAATGTGTCACAAATGCAAATACAGTCTTTTTTACCATATGTTTCTCATACCTACTACCATTTTCTCAGGTTGCATGGAAGGAAGTTTTGAGCATGGACCAATTCTTTTAAATTTTCTCAAACTTGTTTTTCACTTGGGAAAAGAGATGAGAGCATGAGTGAGAGATTTCGAGAATTCTGAGCATCTTTTTCACGTTGTCTCGTTCACTACTTTTTTCATCAACAACGTTGCCTTGACCGAGAGAAAACCAGACACATGTCGCCAAACAAAGCTCTTCACCTTTGGCGGGAGATTCATCCTACGAATTTTGCTTTTTTGCATCTATAATATCCCCCCTCCCGTAATTTCTCTTATCAACTTTTCAAGTGATTACCTCTCCCTGGCTAAAAAGTAGATTCAATAGAGAAAATGTCATCAGAGCAAGACCATCAAATTCTTACATCTTTAGGAATTCTATTATTGCATGGCATAGCTAGGATGCTTCGAGCATCATCTAGATGAAAATTATTCATCACCAAACTTTTGTTCCACGTACCATACCTTATCCTACAAGTTATCCACTATCATGTTTACGTTCATGATCACCCTTTTTTTTGGTCTCAACATCGTGTTGCCACCCTCTTTTTAGCACTCATTGACCACTTCATACTCTAAGAGCTTCCACATTGGTAATCTTATTTGGTGTTCTTAGTGCCATGTAGGAGTGAGGAATATTTTATTCCATAGAACCAAGAAAAAGTGGTCTTGAAGAAGATTAATCTTAGCATGTGTTCTTGTGATTTCTTTTTGTTTTTTTTATTCAAAAAGCATGATTTGTAGTTGTGTAGATTATTTTAGTATGTAAAAATATTTTGTTAAAATTAATAAGGTTATAAGTTAAATAAAATAAATTTTAATAATTTATAAATTAAATTTATCTATCTATTGATATCCATTTTACATGCATTTATTTTATTATAAATTTTTTATATTTTACCTATAAACATAAAAACATGATTTAAATTTTAAATTTCAAAATTTTAATAATTTATCCATAAGATCTAATTTTAGTTTATAACTATTTTTAGTATTATTAATCACTATTTTTATTAATAATAAAAATTAAAATAAGTATAATATGATGTGATTTGTTAAGAACCCATAGAGTGTTCTATTGATGTGAATGAAATTTGAGTTTTGTTCTTAAGTTGAGGTGGTATAGAGAGAAATATTAAAATATGGATTAAGATCAATCTTAGGTGTCCTCCAATATGGATGCTCTAATGTCCTTATCCAATCTTATCCTCCATCATAACCCTTTAATTAGAAGAGAAGATTGGTGAAATAAGGTACTTTTTGTAACTTGTAGACTAACTAGGCACCCTATTTTTACAATTAAAAAATAAAGATAAAATTGAGTAGATATGGCCAAAATTATGGAAATTTTAAGATTCTTCTCTCTCCTATTAATAATCAAATAAATTTTGTTAAATCGGGAAACTAAATATTCTTATTTATCTTCTTAATTATAATAAGTAAAAGATTGTGTCAAAGGTTGGAATCGAACTCTGGACGAGTTGCCCCACCCCCCGCCCTTATACCAGTTAGACTAATCAAACTTCGTGTATTCTTTTGCCGACACACAATATTTAATACACACTATTTAATACACAATTTTTATACATAATTTCAATTACACAATGTCCGTACACAGTTTCAATTACACAATGTTAATACATAATACACAAATATCAGCTACAAAAAATGCATTGGACATACATAACCACGAAATCGTTATGTAGAAAGTCGTTATTTAGAAAGTCGCAAAAATTATGTAATCGTTATGTAGAAAGTTGCAAAAAATGCATTGGACAATATTCTTTGTGTAACCAAACATTGTCAAAACGACATACACTTGTACTACATAAACGTAATCGTTATGTAGAAAGTCGCAAAAATTATGTATCAGCATATGTACATAACCACGAAATTATGTATCAACATATGTACATAACCACGAAATTAATAACATCATATTTTTTTAATTATGATAAATAAATAAATAATTAAAGAGCAAACCTCCATTGACGATATTCGAGTTTCTTAAAATCGAAAAAATGGAGATTAGAAAGGTAGACGAAGAAGAAGAATGAAATATTGCTGCATTTATGTGAGGAGTTATTTTAGGAGCTGTTATAATTTCTTTCCTAATTTGACGTAATAATTTAGTTTATCAATTATTTTAATTTGCCAAATCTGTTACATATTTAAAGAGATAGAATATTAACATTTATGGCAATATCAATTAATATTTATCAATTTATCTTTTTCTACATAAAATAGGGTGCCTAGTTTGTTAATTGAAAACAAAAAGTGCCTACTTTATACACCAAGATACATAAACTACCTACTTACCCTAAACACTCTAATTAGAATTGCTTTAGCCCCATATAAACTTTTCCATGAATAGCTCAAGTTATTGCCTAGTTGAGAGTTGAGAAAGGAACCATATTTGAAGCAGCAACTTTTCAACATGTCATGAACGAGTGAATCTTCGTTCATAACGAGTCTCCATCTCTGCATGACTAGTAGTGCTTCATTGGAAACTCTAAGATCCCTAATCCCATGCCCCCGGGTTATTAGGCAAGTACAAGATTCTTAACTCTTCTAATGAATTGTCCTCCTTCCATCGCTCAATCCTCACCAAAACCTTGCCTTCATCGAATGAATTTCGTCAATCAGATTACATGGTAGACGAAAGACATTCATCACATATGTAACTATACTTTGTACAATCGATTTTATTAGAAACTATCTTTCCGCTTGTGATAACATTTACTCTTTCCATCCTTGTACCATTTTAGCAACCCTTTCTTTTTTTTTTCTTGCACATCTTTTAGTTTTCCTTCTACCTTTTTGATGAGTTTAGTCTTTTGCTTGATTTTAGTTATTCCTCAAACTCTAAGTTTGAGATGACGTGGACTAAAATAGAATTGCTTGAAACATTGTTAAATAAACACAATGAACTAATTTTCCAATATCAGAAATGCATAATCTAGTTAAAAAAACACAACCATTGAAAACAAAGGCTAAATATTGTGGTCCGCAATATTTTCAAACAAACTAAAGATATTGATTTGCAACTTCATGAACATCAAAGAACAAACACTCAAAACATGAACCAAAAAGATATAATTACTCAAATGAATTTACTAGACCAAACAAAATCGCGTGTTGAGTTTTCAAAAGTGCTAGTGATGACAAAAAGCTAAAAAAAAATAATCTTTTTAAGATTATAAACTCAAACTCAAAATACTTTATCGCCATACGAAAAACAAAAAGAAAACACTTAAGCATTAACCTCTTCAACTCAGTATCACACTTTCCTTTAAAATGACGCTCCTTTCACCCCTTAACGTAGAGGTTTCGGTTGAAGTTTTTTTCAACACCTTCATTCACTCTCCTTTAAAATTCTAACCGAACACCAATTTGAGGAATGAAAGATAATTTTTACGGTGATCTTCATTTTCAACCCCTTCAACTCATTATCGAAACGACTGTGAGAAATTTAATATTATTTTTTTAATATATTTGAAATAAGTGATTCAATTATTAAAGTACATTAATGATATATTTATATTATAAAAATATTTGGCAACTTCACTTTTCAGAAACAAATCCATTACCAACGTTCACATTGGCGTTATCCTAATATCCCACCACCGCCCGCCATTGCTGAAGCCGTCTTCTAGCTACTTCTATTACAGTGTGCTGCTATCTTCTCAACCCATTATCATTACCAAACCGATCCGAACCGACCCGACCCAAATCCGGATCAAATGTCCAGCCTTCACCTACTCCCTCGTTCCCCTCTTAAATCTCTCACTCGATTACCCATCAACCCATTTAGTTTCACTCCCTACACTTTCCCAACCCGACCCAATCCACTCTGTAGGAACCTCTCTGTTTCTTCTGCATCTTCTCCTCCTCCATCCATGGCCTCTACATCCAAGAAGGTAATGCTTGCTTCTTCTTTTTTCCCGCTTTGTCTTTTTGGCTCCCGGGTGTTGAATTTGAAAGTTGTTATCTTTCTTCGTAGGCGTTGATTCCGGTGGCAAATGGGACTGAGCCCATGGAGGCCGTGATCACCATCGATATCCTTCGACGAGCTGGCGCTGACGTCACCGTCGCTTCTGTTGAGAAGGATCTTCTCGTGGAGGGTTGCCATGGTATTAAGATCGTCGCCGATTCGTTCATCGGTGATTGCTCTGACAACGCTTTTGATCTCATATCTCTCCCTGTAAGTTCTCACTCTTGCAAATTTTCCATTTTCTCGAATCGTTGACTCGTTTGGTTTTAACTGTGAATATGTGATGTTGTCTCAGAATTATGTTTGATCACATTAATTGGAACCCTAATTTTGCCCCCAAGTATTATGATTAATAACGTGCTGTGATTAATTGATTATTCCATTACAGGGTGGATTACCAGGAGCTTCGACTCTGAGAGATTGCGGCATTTTGCAAAGCATGGTCAAGAAGCAGGCTGCAGAAGGAAAACTACATGCTGCAATTTGTGCTGCTCCTGCTTTTGCTTTTGCTTCATGGGGTTTGTTGCAGGGTTTAAAGGTAAAAATCTTGTCTATCTCATTATATTATTGAAGAGTTATAATCGGTATTGTTGATCCTACAAGTTTTGCTGTAGAATTAAGTTTCTTTGTTCCCGACTTACTAATGATGTTATGTGTCAATACAAATCAATTTGACAAAGGTGGAAAGTAGGATATTAACACATTGCTCTTGTTGCATATTATAGGCAACATGCTACCCCGTGTTTATGGAGCAATTGTCGGCCTCAGCAATAGCTGTTGAATCTAGAGTTCAGCAGGATGGTAAAGTTGTGACAAGTCGTGGTCCTGGAACTACAATGGAATACTCTTTGAAGTTGGTTGAAGAATTATGTGGGAACGAAAAGGCTGAAGAAGTTGCCGGGCCACTGGTATCCATTTTTTTGCCTTTTTTTTTGTGTGTTGTTGATCAAAGGGGATTGAAATGCATCGCTAATGCTATATGCTTCCGTATTAAGAAAGGAGTCATAGACTCGTGCATCCCTTCAGTTTCATATCTGTTTGTATCGTTCTTTTCCTTTACTGTGCCTTTTCCATTTGCAATCTTTCTGATTTATGGAATTTGTATGTCCAGCTGATGCGGTCTAACCACAGTGAAGAGTATTTGATCAAGCAGCTGAATCCAGTGGAATGGACATTCAAAGGTGAAGCTCCTCAGGTAGGACTCGTAATTAGACATATTATGTTTCTATTGATTTATCAATTTTATTAAATTATGCCCTTAGGCTAAAGAGCCTTGATTTGGAAAGTGTCTGCTAAAGCCGTTGATTTATTCCAGTCCTTCATTTTTGGTAAATATTGCTGTCTCGTTTTGTATCTACCTTGATTAAATATCTAATATAGGTAAAGAATTTGCTAATATTAGACGTGTATGTTCTGAGTTGGTTGATACTTTAAAGAGTTTTATCTCTTTTCTACTAGTTCTTTGACCTATGAGGTCTTTAGGACATATGGATTTTAATCATGATATATTTGTTTCCAAACATTAATTTGTTCATATTTTACCACCTGTATGATCCGACATTAGTTCTTTGTATTCAACTTCATTATTGTATTTCACTTTCGTATATGACCATTGATTTATTGATCCAAAACTCAACATTTTCATCTACTTCCATCTGATGCAAGTTAATTGCATAAATGATTATCTTTCCTCCTTGCTATAACATGTAGTCCTTGATTCACAGAAAGGCAACCTTTTCCGTTCTCCCTTTACGCCTCCTGTATCTCAGTTCCTTACCTTACATGGCACGTGGTCCTTGATCCACTTCTGCTGGATTTTGTCCAAGCTACTACACCATATAGTAGACGAATGTGACTATATACGTATTTGTACTAAATCTTCTCTTCGAATTTCACATATGTCATTAAAGTTTTCATGTCTTTCAGATTCTTGTACCCATAGCCAGTGGCTCAGAAGAAATGGAGGCTGTTATATTAATTGATGTACTCCGACGTTCTAGGGCAAAGGTGACTGTAGCATCTATAGATGACAAGCTGGAAATTGTGGCATCAAGAAAAGTCAAGCTGGTGGCTGATACACTTCTTGATGAGGCTGAAAAGCTTTCATATGATCTTATAGTGTTGCCTGTAAGTAACCCTGTCCCGTTTTCTGCGCATGACTCTTACCCAAGTACCATGACAATCCTATTGGCCGAGTTCATGAAAAACGGTTGTGTATTCCTAGGGTGGACTAGGTGGGGCTGAGGCATTTGCAGCGTGTGAAAAGTTGGTGAATATGCTAAAGAAACAGAGGGATTCAGGCCTTCCTTATGGAGCGATTTGTGCGTCCCCGGCATTAGTCCTTGAACCTCATGGCTTACTCAAGGTAACATTTGAATTCAGTTCAGCAACTCCGGTATCATTCTTGATGGAAGATAAGAGATTTTGCTGCATATTGATTCTAACTGAGAAATGCCTGCTTATTTTTAAAAACTAAACAATGCTCAATATAACTCACATTGTATGAACCGTTGACCTTTGTTTTGTGCGTCCCGGCATTAGTCCTTGAACCTCATGGCTTACTGAAGGTAACATTTGAATTCAGTTCAGCAACTCCGGTATCATTCTTGATGGAAGATAAGAGCTTTTGCTGCATATTGATTCTAACTGAGAAATGCCTGCTTATTTTTAAAAACTAAACAATTCTCGATATAACTCACATTGTATGAACCGTTGGTGTTTGTTTTGCAGGGGAAGAAGGCCACAGCTTTTCCTGCAATGTGCAACAAGCTATCAGATACTAGTGAAATAGAAAACAGGGTGGTGATTGACGGGAACCTGATCACCAGCCGTGGGCCTGGGACTACCATGGAATTCGGGCTTGCTATTGTGGAGAAATTTTATGGGCGAGAGAAAGCCTTAAAGCTTGCAGAGACAATGCTGTTTATCCAGCAGTGAGAGTTATCAAAGTTTTTTTCATGTCAAGTTGGTCACTCGGGTTTTACTGATTGGCATTTTGTTCGTGTGTTTATGAATAAAGCGTGTAACCTATTTGGCATTTCGTTAGGGAAATCGAGAATCATTGTGTTGGGTTTGGATGAGATTGCCAAGGCTGAATTGGAATTGTGTAACGAAGACAAGAAGACTGAAGTAAAGGACTGAACAAAATGATCTAGAGTTGGGAAACTCAGCTTGAAACCATTTTCGTCCAGTACAACTGTTTTCGCTCTTCAATTTCCGTCTTGCTGGGTTCAGAGTTGACAATCAAGCCTTCATCCAAGCCTGCCAATGAGATATATGGTCGATTTCCCTTGGAACACCCAAAGATTTGCATGTGTTTCATAGCATACCACATGATAACTGGATCAATAGATATAAGCTTGTTAAAAACAGACCGAGCAAAAGCCATTTAATGGATTGGTCTAATAACTATCCGTTTCTAAGCTGTTTCTTAATAAAATAAATGGCCCCAAGGATATGTAATGCAATGAGCCAACAACCGATAACAAGTGTTGAATGAGACCTTAGGGTATGTAATGCAATGAGCCAACAACCGATAACAAGTGTTGAATGAGACCTTAGGCTGTGAAATTCTGTTGGGTCGATGATCACGTGGAATTTTGTCACACGTTCGTCGATGATCACGTGGAATTTTGTCACACGTTCGAACGTACATATGTGTTGACCTGAACACAACACATAAACCCATTAAGGTTTTATTTCTCAAATTCATTTTCGTATTTGATAGTTGGTAGTAAGATATTAAAATGAGTTTGTTTACATTTCCATATTTGTTAGTAAAATATTGAAATGAGTTAGTTTAGTATGATTTTCATGGAACCAAAAATCAATTTTAGAATCACTCACGTTTATTTTCGTGTTTGATAGCAATAAGGTATCGAATGAGGAAATTCAGTTCCATCATTTTTCACAGCTTTTATTCATTTTATGTTGTTGCACTTATTTTTGTTTTTTGTATGACTTTTTATTTCAACGGGATTTAAGAAAATATTTAGAGTAAAAAAAAAAGATTTTTTGAAATAAAATGTATTATTTCAACCACACTTATAATTTCTAAGTTCAACAAAAACATGTTTCAAGAATGGATTAGATTATTTCTAGTTCTATTCTGATTTCTAATTTCAACCCAATTTTACACACGTACCAAATGAGCCCTTGGTTGTTTAAATTGACAGAAAAACGGAAAGAGTTGCTGTCATAACTTGAAGATGATCACAGCAAGCACCTGTCTCCTTTCTTCAGCTCAAGCTGCGCCATTAGACATCACATGTTCTAAAATACTGTAAGCCTACGTTCATTTAGCTCCGAGCTTCGGACACCCCATAGGAAGAGGAAGATCCAAGTTTTCAACAACTCTGAAAGTTCGCTTGACCATCTTGTCAACATAGAGGGTTCCCTCTAAGTGATCACACTCGTGCTGAAAAATGCGCGCTTGCCACCCCGAAGCATCTACTTTTATAGGCTGGCCATTTCGATCCAACCCTGTAACCTCTACCTCAAGGAATCGTTCCACAACCGCTCTGTACCCATCAACACTGCATAAATAACAGCATTATCCGATGTTATGAACAAGGGTATGATAGTTAGAGAAAATTGCCTAAACAATACCCATCTTTTAGGCTGGCTAATCTTTAGTAACCGTCGTTTAAACTATCATAACGGTACCTCACCTATTGAGTCCGACCAAAGATTAGTACCTGATTAATGTTCACACGTTAAGTTAACAGATCGGTGTTAAATATCAAGGGCAAAATTGTCCACATACCTTAGACATAAAGCTTACATTGCTACAAATTTTCAACACCGATTTGTTAACTTAAACGTGTGAACAATAATCCACGTACGAATCGGACTCAATAGGTGAGGTATTGGGGTACTAAAGTTTAGTCAGCCTTAAAGATGGGATACTAAAAACAACTAAGAACAAAAAAACAGAGAATTGTACCAATTTGTATGGTGTATTTGTACCTCAGGCATCCCTCAAAGAAGAGTGCAGTCCTGTTGGTTTTTGGTTTAAGCTTCGGATTGATCATTACCTGTCCCAGAAAGAAATATTATAGCGATAGGAGGAAAAATATACTAGGAGATAAATTAGAAGGAAGAAAAACAACAAGATGGATAGCTTTTTTTTTCCTTCATACCAAAAGATCAAAAGGGTGTCTGTCTTGTGCCTTTGTTTCGTCTTTCCGGGCATACCTAATGTATTCTTCCGTATCTTCCAGGACTATAATCTATATTGAAATGAAATGATGAATCAAGATTAATCCCAGGCTGGCCTCTAGTAGATGATAATGTAAAAAACGTAATTTCTGCAACGCAGATGCTCTGCTCATGTTTTTATGGACATCACAACAGTTCATATTATAAACAGAAGTAGACCAATTTCGTGCAGTGAAGACACATCCATGTCTGCTATGCATTATTGAGGCCTAAACATCTATAGTAGTTTGGTTTGCTAGTTTATATAGACGAATTAGTATTTTAAACATTGAGATGTTAACAGAACCATGGTTTCCTAAGAGATACTCTGGCACAACAGACCGAATTGAGCCGCTAAGGTAGTCGTGAAAAACATTCCAATTGAAGTATTACTTCAGCAAACAAGGCCGAATTGGAAAGGAATGAAGGCAGCGACTGCAATTATACACTGTCTGATTAGATATTGTGATCAAATGCTCTGAAGCAAAAACCAGATATTTCAGCTTATCACTTGCTGTATTATCAGTGAATTTGTTGAAATCAATTTTCAAGAACCATAAGTCCTTAAAGCTTGAAGAATAACAGATGATAATAGCTCAATATTACTATGAAAAATTAGAAGCATAATCTGAATAAAAAATTTTGAGAGAAACAATAATTTCAAGAATCAGAGATTTCCCATGATAGCCTTTGACGCAATCAAAATCAACTCAAACAAAGAAAACCCAGGTTTCATGATCAAGGTTTAGCTCAACCGCATTCAAGCTGGCATTTTCAAGGTTGAGATTATATAGCTCATGGCGGTAGCTAGACCAAAATCCTACATCACTAACTTTACAATACATACTAATCCAATATTACAAAATATAAAAGATCAAAATATTTTTTTTTGAAACAAAAAAAGATCAAAATATTTAGTTACACACTTACACCGGCAATCCTCCATCCAGTTCAATTTTACCCCCTATATCTTGCTATAATACTACCATTCTAAACTGAGCTTAGTAAATGAAAAGAACAATGTGCTTAGATTTTTGGATCAAACCCATGGTATGGTTCCAATTCTTCATAAGTTCGATAATTTGAAAGTTGCTATTTAAATTAAAAGAAAAGAAATCCGCAAACCTTCAAGGGGACACCAATCTGAGGAGCAGCAAGGCCAACACCAGGAGCCACCCTCATAACCTTAATCATATCATCAATTATCTTCTGGATCTTATCTGAACCGATGTCATTCGGGTCAACTTCCTGGGCGTATTCATGAAGAACTGGGTCACCCGCTTTCACAATATCTGGTAATTTCTGCATCTTGTTATCTCGCATACCCAGTAACCAACCTGCTCTTGTTCTCAAATTACGACAAGATGAGCCTCGAGTGAGAAAAGGAGCTGCTCTTATCACCGGGTTCGGATTCGGGTCAAATGCTTGGGGTTTGAATGTGGGTTTTCTCAGAAGTGGAGTATTGTTTATGAATTTTGTTGAAGGAGAGAGAGGAAGTAGGAGACGGCGAGATAGCCGTGGAACGACATCCATTGAAGGTACTTTGCTTCTTTGTTTCTTTTGGTATGTTTTACAGAGGTAGCAGAATGGGGTAGAAGGAAGTTTGGACTGGGCCCTTAATCTGGACTTTGTTAAGAATTTGGTCAAGCCCATTATTTGACCCAAGAAACTTACATTACCTGTATTGTGTTGTTTGAATGCACATCAATATTATGCTATATGGTGCATACAAATTTGATATGATCTTTGAGTTTCGAATTTGGTTTTAGGTATTAACTAATGGTTTTAAAACATTGTTGATTTTAGTATAAACTTTAAGTTTTAGGTATGTTTCACGATAAATTTCTTGGATTGTTGATCAGTCGGATCGATGTTTTATAATTTTTTGGAAAGTTTTTTGTATTATGGGTCATTATGTTATGTTGATTTTGAGATTAGGTCGTTAATGTTGTTTCGGTTTTTGTCTTACTTTTTTGCATGGTTTGAAGTTCATCTTACTAAAACTATTTTGTAGTTAAAAGGTCGGATGAGTTTTTGTGTTTTGTCTTACTCTTGTTGAAAGGTCTGACAGTGAAGTTTTTGTTAGGCTTACTCTAGTGAATCACGTCTATATCTTAATTACTTCTCGAATGTCTAAATTTGTAGCATTTGTATCACTTCAAATTTTTATCTTTTATTTAATTAATAGTTATATAATATGTTTAATTTCATAAAGAATAATAAATAATAGATGATATAGTGGGGAAAAAAGTAAAACAAAAAGTTTTGAATTATGATTTATTAAATTAGATAAAAGTTTAACATCTAATGCGTCTTAATTTAACTATTGCTTAAAAATCCATATATATATATATATATATATATATATATATATATATATATATATATGGTCTTATTCAGGTATGGTATGTAATTAGGGTAGGGTAGTACGGCTGAACGTAGAGCTGACACGTATCCTAAAATTTATTTATTTATTTTTTTTTTTCAGAAACGAGTGAAAGTACTAATTCAAAACTTATTAAGGAATAGTACATAACTTATAAAAGGATAGTTCATGAATTATAATAGAATAGTTCATAGTGCAAAATTTATAAAGAATAATGCATAACTTATAAAATGATATTTCATGAATTACAACTGGGCAATTCATAACATATAAACGATTAATTTATAAATAATTTGATATAATATATTAAAAAGTAATAGTTTATGAATTATATGAAAATAGTTAAAGTTTATAAGAGAATAATTCAGAATTTATAACATGGTAGTTCAAAAAAAATTTCATTCGTTTCTTTAAAAAAAAATTAAATTAAATTTCAATCGTTTCTGAGAGATTTTTTTTGACACATGTCAACTCTACGTTCAGCCGCACGGCCCTACCCGAAATTATAAACCGCACCTGAACATATATATATATATATATCATTCATGTTCTCTTTTAAATATATGTTTATACATTGATGGTCAAAATAGATTATACTTAAAATAGTGGTTTGCACTTATATAAATAGTTTAGCATGCTATGCTGTGTCGGACTAATTTTAATAATTTACGATGAGATATATAAAAAGATAAATAAAAAATAAATTTGATAAACTTTTTTACTTCATGCTGACATGTTTATTAATTACAATAAGAAATTTTTTAATAAAATAAATACTCACAAACGTAAATTTATAAATAAAATACAAAAATATTAATGTGACATGTCGCATGAGAAGGTGCAATTCAAATATTTTTGTACTAATCGTAACATTTTTAATCTATAAATATTTTTCAGAAAATGTTGCGTTTCGACAAAGCAGAAAAAAGGAAAGACATATGTATATATTTGATATCAAGAAACTACCAGTTGATTTTATTCTCTGTTCTAACGGACGGATCTCTCATACGCTTCTTTTCCTTCGCGGCATCGCTAAACGCGTCTTCTCTCCCTTTGCCCTTTCACCGGCTTCATCACCGCCTTTGTTCTCTCTCTTTGCAGGACATCAATCTTCCTTCTTTGTAGAAGTTTTATGTGTCACCTTCCCTCTTTGTGCGTTTAGATTTCTCATCGAAGAAGAATTTTGGGTCGTGGAGTACGCTTGTGTAAAGAAAGCGAATGCCACCGACGGCGATGGCGTATCAAACGGAGTAGCCTGGACATTCCGGTAACCTCTGTTTCAAGAAGAAGCGAATGGCCTCACGTTTTTCGTCGTATGTTGTGCTAAAGGTTCGTTCTTTTTTGCCCGTTCCGTCTTCTCTTTCCAAAGATCGGTTTTCATCATCTCCCCGCGGTACAACTTTGACTAATTAGGGTTTTCTTTGAGTTCGTCTACACTGGTGAGGGGGAAATTGAAAAACCCTAATCAAATTTTGGTATTTTTTGAATTTCAATTTTCAGCCTGAAGAGAGAGAAATTTTCCGATTGCGTATCAAGTGAAGCAGTATGGAAAATACGGTAGAACCTGTTTCAAGAAGAAGCGAATGGGTGCCGCCTTCATGCTTATTCTGAGGTACATATATTTTCTTTCATTTATCGTTAAGCTTGTGAAGGGTTTTTGCTATAGTGATTTGACTTTGTATGATGGTTTTCTTTTACTATGTGCACATGAAAAGCTTAGGCTACTGCATTATCTAACTAAAGCTTTACACTTCCTGAACTTTCTTGAAAAAGCTTAGGCTACTGCATTATCTAAGTAAAGCTTTACACTTCCTGAACTTTCTTGAAAAAAAGCTCAGGGATTGAGTATCAGCATTTGTGTATGTTGTTTGTGATTCTGTGTTGAACATGCTCTCTCTTCTATCTTGTTTATCTTACTATCTATCATATGGAACAATACTTTTTGGTTTACTGAAGTCCTCTTCCCTCTCATATGTATTTAGAGTACTCGAAAGACTATGCTTTAGCTCTTGTAAATGTTATCGATCACCTTGGGACTGTTGCATACAAATTGACTGGCCTTGTCGAGCAACCAACTATAGATGTGGACACGTTCGGTTTGAGATTTGCGTGTCTAAACCAGGTAAATTCACTTTATATTAAATATTGATAGACTTCTGTACCTGGCAAACTAAAATAGAATCAACTTGAAACGGAAAATACATGTAATTAAATTTAACATTGAAAATTTTATTTAGTAGTTGGATTTGAAATAACAAACATGATAACACCCAAAAACTGAATTGAGTTATCTTCTTACTAGAGATTGAACCAGTATTTTTCCAAATTTGGTAATTGGATGTCTTCTGTGGTAATATCTTTGATTTTTCCATGTGATGGTGATTTTTTCTTAGTTTAGTCCCTTTCTCCTACTCTCCGTGCTTAAAAAGATGATTGGGTTGCCCTTATGTCTTCAAGTATGTTATACTTTGGCCTTTTATTTGCAATTTTTATTGTATTATGTATTATTTTTGTTAGTCAGAACAAAAACTGACCTGAATGAGTGTAAATCACCTAGTAACGTTGAATTTCATTCAAGAATAAAGCCTTTATCTTGTTTTCCAAATCCTAAACCTTAAAATATCTTGGCTAGATTAACAACAAGTATGATACCTTCCTATCTCACTCTAGATGCCTTGATGAAGTTGTTGTTTTTTTAAATCAAATTCAATATAAACTGACATTCTGTTAGGATTTAAAACCTATCGTGCACAGTTAATACTTATCTAATGTGGGAACTAGTGGTTTAACGGAAGGAGCTTAAGTAATCAACTCCAATCAATTAGATTAATTTGAAAATGTTATTCCCCATTAATTAGACTAGCTTAATGTGTTTGCCAAAATAATGTCGATTGCTTGTAATTTCCACATTTCACATTCCATAAAACTGTATTTGACAGAAACTTTCTAATATAATACTATTTTTTATTTATGTTTTTACTTTTGTCTCCTTTCATCAATGCAAGTATCTATTTTTTGCATATTTTATGTTGTTTTAGATTATTTCATGTAAATCTCATCAACGTTTTTTGGAAGTGTTGTTTTTAGTGAGCCAAGAGTTTTTTTTTTT
>BSUD01000008.1:131290565-131311782 GCA_033239045.1 Fagopyrum esculentum | reverse complement strand
ACTTTTGTTTTATATTTAAAACGAAATTTGCCCGTTAATACTAATGATTTATGTGCTAGTTCATTTGTTGTTTTTTTACTTCAGGATATCATATTTTGGTTTAAAAATATAACCTTTCCATTTATAAGGAGAGTACTTTTATTGTTTTCTCAAGTATTTTAATGTTTCACAAAGGTCCGCATTAATGCAAAGATGCAACGATCTGTTTGATTTCATAAATTTGAAGGTAGTTTACTCGACTTCCGATATTTCTTCAATTTATTTTGTTTTTGATCTCATAAAATTTTTGTTTTTGTGATGTCCTTTTATTTTATTTAAAATGATTTTTAACTATAAATAATATTTAATTGATTCAAGGGCTATTTTCTAGTCCCAAGTTTGTGAAATAATATTTTAATGACAAATAAAAACTGAATACAAATATTTTTTTTGTTTTACTTCATAATTGGTCTTTTGTTTTACTTCATAATTGGTATTCTCTAAAAGATTTTAAAAATTTAAAATTTTCATTTGTAGTAATGTATTTAGAATGTAAATACTTTTCAATGTTTGTTTTGTTTTGTTTTAGAAATTTTCAATTTACCTTTTTTTACTGAATTGATTTTTTTTCAATGAATAAACACATCTCGTATTGACAATAAATTTATTTCAATGACAATATTTTAATTATTTTAATGGCAAATGTAAACATCTCGCTATGCATGTGTTCATTTATGGAATGTATACGAGTTATGAATTCAAATATCCTTTGTTTTACTTCATAATTGGTCTTTTGTTTTATTTCATAATTGGTATTCTCTGAAAAGTTTCTAAAACGTTAAAATTTTCATTTGTAATAATCTATTTAAAAAGTAAATACTTCTTCAATGTTTGTTTTTTTTATTTAGAAAATTTTAATTTACCTTTTTTTACTTTAATTTGAATTGTTTTTTTATTCAATTAATAAACACATCTCGTATTGACAATACATTTATTTTAATAAAAATATTTTGATTATTTTAATGGAAAATGTAAACATCTCGTTATGCATGTGTTCATTTATGGAATGTATACGAGTTATGAATACAAATCCATTTTTCATTGCTCGTTTCCGTGACAAATGAAAACTGAATACAAATATCCTTTTGTTTTAGTTCATAATTGGTCTTTTGTTTTAATATTCTTTAGAAAGTTTCTAAAAATTTAAAATTTGCATTTGTAGTAATGTATTTAGAAAGTAAATACTTCTTCAATGTTTGTTTTGTTTTAAAAAATTTCAGTTTACCTTTTTTTACTTTAATTTGAAATGTTTTTTTTTTCAATGAATAAAAACATATCGTATTGACAATACATTTATTTTAACTGATAATATTTTGATTATTTTAATGGCAAATGTAAACATCTTGCTATACATGTGTTCATTTATGGATTTTAGACAAGTTATGAATACAAATTCATTTTTCACCGTTTGTTTTTGTGACTAATGAAAACCGAATACAAATATCCTTTTATTTTACTTTATAATTGATCTTTTGTTTTACTTTATAATTGGTATTTTCTGGAATGTTTTTAAAAAGTTAAAATTTTCATTTGTAGTAATGTATTTAGAAAGTAAATACTTCTTCAATGTTTGTTTTGTTTTAGAAATTTTCAATTTACCTTTTTTTACTTTAATTTGAATTGTTTTTTTTTTCAATGAATAAACACATCTCGTATTGACAATATTTTGATTATTCTAATGGCAAATGTAAACATCTCGCTATGTATGTGTTCATTTATGGAATGTATACGAGTTATGAATACAAATCCATTTTTCACCGCTTGTTTCTGTGACAAATGAAAACTGAATACAAATATCCTTTTGTTTTAGTTTATAATTGGTCTTTTGTTCTACTTCATAATTGATATTATTTCGAAAGTTTTCAAAAATTTAAAATTTTCATTTGTAGTATTGTATTTAGAAAGTAAATATTTCTTCAATCTTTGTTTTGTTTTGTTTTAGAAAATTTTCAATTTACCTTTTTTTTTCTTTAATTTTAATTGATTTTTTCCCAATGAATAAACACATCTTGTATTGACAATACATTTATTTTAATGACAATATTTTAATTATTCTAATGGCAAATGTAAACATCTCGCTATACATGTGTTCATTTATGGAATGTATACGAGTTATGAATACAAATCCATTTTTCACCGTTTGCTTATGTGACTAAATAAAACAGAATACAAATATCCTTTTGTTTTACTTCATAATTGGTCTTCTGTTTACTTTGTAATTGGTATTCTTTGAATTGTTTTTAAAAAGTTAAAAATTTCATATGTAGTAATGTCTTTAGAAAGTAAATACTTCTTTGATGTTTGTTTTGTTTTGTTTTTGAAATTTTCAATTTATCTTTATTTACTTTAATTTGAATTGATTTTTTTCAATGAAAAAACACCTCGTATTGACAATACATTTATTTTAATGGAAAATGTAAACATCTCGCTATGCATGTGTTCATTTATGGAATGTATACGAGTTATGAATACAAATCCATTTTTCACCGTTTGTTTCTGTGACAAATTAAAACTGAATACAAATATCCTTTTATTTTTTTATTCATAATTGGTCTTTTGTTTTATTTCATAATTGATATTCTCTAGAAAGTTTCCAAAAAGTTAAATTTTCCATTTGTAGTAATGTATATGGAAAGTAAATACTTCTTCAATGTTTATTTTGTTTTATTTTAGAAATATTCAATTTACCTTTTTTTACTTTAATTTGAATTGATTTTTTTGCAAAGAATAAACACATTTCGTATTGACAATGCATTTATTTTAATCACAATATTTTGATTATTTTAATGACAAATGTAAACATCTCATTATGCATGTGTTCATTTATGGAATGTATACGAGTTATGAATACAAATGTATTTTTCACCGCTTGTTTCTGTGACAAATGAAAGCTGAATACAAATATCTTTTTGTTTTAGTTTATAATTGGTCTTTTGTTTTACTTCATAATTGATATTTTCTGGAAAGTTTCTAAAAAGTTAAAATTTTCATTTGTAGTAATATATTTAAAAAGTAAATACTTCTTCAATTATTGTTTTATTTTGCGTTAAAAATTTTCAATTTACCTTTTTTTTTACTTTTATTTGACTTGATTTTTTTTCAATGAATAAACACATTTCGTATTGACAATACATTTATTTTAATGACAATATTTTGATTTTTTTAATGGCAAATGTAAACATTCTCGTTATGCATGTGTTCATTTATGGAATGTATACGAGTTATGAATACAAATTCATTTTTCACCGCTTGTTTTTGTGACCTATGAAAACTGAATACAAATATCTTTTTGTTTTACTTCATAATTGGTCTTTTGTTTTATATCATAATTGGTATTCTTTGGAAAGTTTCCAAAAATTTAAAATTTTCATTTGTAGTAATGTAATTAGAAAGTAAATATTTCTTCAATGTTTGTTTTGTTTTAAAAATTTTCAATTTACCTTTTTTACTATAATTTGAATTGATTTTTTTTCAATGAATAAACAAATCTTGTATTGACATTACATTTATGTTAATGAAAATATTTTGATTATTTTAAAAAGTTGAAATTTTCATTTGTAGTAATATTTAGAAAGTAAATAGTTCTTCAATATTTGTTTTGTTTTTATCTTTTTTTTACTTTAATTTGAATTGATTTTTTTTTTCAATGAATAAACACATCTCATATTGACAATACATTTATTTTAATGACTATATTTTGATTATTTTTGATGGAAAAATAAACATCTCGTTATGCATGTGTTCATTTATGGAATGTATACGAGCTATGAATGCAAAGCCATTTTTCACCGTTTGTTTATGTGACAAATGAAAACTGGATACAAATATCTGTTTGTTTTACTTCATAATTGGTATTCTCTGAGAAGTTTCTAAAAGTTTAAAATTTTCATCTGTAGTAATGTATTTAGAAAGTAAATACTTCTTCAATGTTTGTTTTGTTTTGTTTTAAAAATTTTCAATTTACCTTTTTTTACTTAATTTGAATTGTTTTTTTTTTCAATGAATAAACATCTTGTATTGACAATACATTTATTTTAATGACCATATTTTGATTATTTTAAAAAGTTAAAATTTTTATTTGTAGTAATGCGTTTAGAAAGTAAATAGTTCTTCAACGTTTGTTTTGTTTTGTTTTAAAAAATTTTCAATTTTTTTTACTTTAATTTGAATTGATTTTTTTTTCAAATGAATAAACACGCCTCGTATTGACAATACATTTATTTTAAAGACAATATTTTGATTATTTTAATGGCAAATGTAAACATCTCGCTATACATGTGTTCATTTATGGAATGTATACGAGTTATGAATACACATCCATTTTTTCACAGTTTGTTTCTGTGACTAATGAAAACTGAATACAGATATCCTTTTGTTTTACTTCATAATTGGTCTTTTGTTTTACTTCATAATTGTTATTCTGTGAAAAGTTTCTAAAAAGTTAAATTTTATTTAGAATATAAATACTTGTTCAATTTTTGTTTTGTTTTATTTTAGAATTTTTCATGAACTATCCTTTTAGAAGTTATGAACTATTCCTTAATAAATTTTGAATTATTACTTTCACTCGTTTCTGAAAAAAAAAATATTCGGGACACGTGTCCGCTGTACCTGAATAATGTGCCTTACCTGAACAGCACCCTCTCGTATTGACAATTTATTTATTTGATGACAATATTTTCATTATTTTAATGGCAAATGTGTTCATTTATGGAATGTATACGAGTTATGAATACAGATGCATGTGTTCATTTATTGAATGATATTATAAAGTGTGTATACATGAAAACGTATGTTCGTCACGAGTCATGAATACAAATCCATTTTTCACTGTATGTTTTGTTACAAATTGATTGTGCTCTCTTTGTTTCTTACAATTTGTGGTAAACTTTTTTTTTTAAAATTTTCATTTTTAATGATTCATTAATCCATTTTAGATTTATTCATGTTAAATATCTATTTTAATGAACACTTTCTTGACAAAAGCTGCTTGTTTATTATTATTATAAAGTATACATCGTTAGTACTTGATTATTTGGTTATCTCAGAGTTATCTTCAAAATGTTTTCCCCGAGATTTATACAAATTTCGTTATGGTTTTATTCGTGCACCTATATTTTTTTTTCTTATTTTGGATAAATTTTTGTTTGAAATAAAATTTCGTTCTCTTACTATTTATATCTTTTATTTTTAATTAAAATGATTTTTTTTCTGTTTTATTTATATCTTTTTTTTAATTGTAATGATTTTTTATTCATGAATAAACACATTTCTTACCATTTACAGTAATTTGATTATTTCAGTGACTCATGAATAAGCGACTTTTTAAAAGTTTCATTTAATGAATTATGAATACTTCTAAATTATTTTGACTGGTGGTTTTGTTTACATTATTTTCCACACTCCGTCAAACTTTTTTGTTTATAAAATCCAAGCTTTTTATTCAATTTATAATTGTCATTAACTTTGAATTTTTGAATGACAAATGCAAAGTTTTGATTTTTCACCTCTTCATTTATGGGATAGTTTTTTGTTTGATGGATATTTCATGATTGTTTTGTTTTAGATATCATTCATACCTCTTTATATATTTTTGTAAATACAACTTTATAATTGATAAACATTTTTTTTTTGAAAAATTGAGAGTATTTACTACTTTCTTGATATTTTCTAACAAACTGGGAGTACAAACAAATTTGGTTCTCAAGATGGTTTACCACTTTCTTGATATCTTTTCCTTGCAATTTGAGTATTTTCAATTAATACTTGAAAAAATATAAAATTCTGTTTTTGTCTTATGTTTTTGGTGAACCTCATGATGATTTTCTCCATTGAGACATTTAAATAATGTGTTTATTCAGGAAATCAAATTTATCTGATGGGTGTTTCATGCTTAAGACTTGCAGTCATATGTATGGACTTTCTTGTCTTGAAAATTATGATTTGTTATGGTTTATTAGAATAGGTGAGTATCTTTAATGATTTTGATATGTGATCTCTTATAAGAGTAAAATGGCATCTCTGAACTCACAATGCGGGATTTGAAGTTGCAATGAGAGGTTATAATCTGGTGTACTGTATAAGTGTAAGGGTATTTCTTAAGTCACAATGCAGGATTTGAAGTTACAGTGAGATATTATAGTGGTATGTTGTTTCAGTGTAAGGGTATCTCTGAAGTAACAAGTCTGGATTTCCATGAGATGTCATAATGGTAAGTTGAAACCATGTTCTATCAAGGTCCTTTGGATTTGTTCAAAGTTACAAAATTTAGCATTATTACATATTTAAATTATTCATACAAGGAAAATTGAATGATGACTTGTTAGAAGCTTTATAGTTCATAGCTGAATTTGGTCTAACAAATATAATATCACTTTTCTCTTACAATAATGACTTGATCTTCAATGTGTAGTTCAGTTAAAGAGGTTGAAGGTTTAGTGTGGCTTTTTCTTCTATTCAGTTTATTTATTTTGTATCTCTGGCACGTTTTTAGTGTACTGCTTATATGTGGTTCTTATCCAAGTGTTTTCTATTTAGTTTGATTGTAAATCTATTGCATTTCTTCTTGCTCGGGCCCTATTATTGTGAATCTTTATATATGTGATTGCTCTCGTACCAATGCTTGTGGTACCGTTTCCGCTTGTTCTTATCTTTTGTTTTGCTTGTAATTTAATTTTTATTTGTCTGCTTATATCTTGGTTTTATATTCATTTATTAAAAAATGTTTATGCTCCATTTGTTTATTGTTGTGTCGGATGATAGATTACAAGAGGCCAATGGAAAATTATGGGGGAAGACTAAAAGTGTGGTTTTCCTTGTTTGTTTGTGGTTTTTTCGTGTTTGTTTCAATGCTTGTTGTGCTGCTTGTACGTGGTTTGTATCCATTTTTTTCTGTTTTGTTTGTAATTTTACTTGCATGTTTTTGCTTGTATTTTGCTTTTTCTTCTCTATATCTTTGTGTACGTGCTTTTCTGTTTTGAATCTCCGTCCACTTTTATGTGATTTTCTTTGTGTGTCTTGCACATCCATATGAACTACACTTTATTCACTTACCATGTTGGGTAAAATTTTCCCTTCGATTCGTAGTTGATGCAATTAAATTTCTTTAGGAAAATAAGTATTCATATGCTTATTTACTTCACATGTTTCCCATTAGATTGTTTTCAGGTTGTTGCTTGTGCTTGGACATCTTGTTGGGTCACTTGCTGCATCAGGATAACTATGATATGATATTTGCTCATGTAGTATTGATTGTCCCTGCAGGTTTAGTGTTGCTTTTGCTTCTATTCAATTTAGTTATTTTGTATCTTTGGCACGTTTTTAGTGTGCTGCTTGTACATGGTTCTTATATAAGTGTTTTTTTTATTTAGTTTGATTGTATATCTATTGCATTTCTTCTTGCTCGGACCCTATTATTGTGAATCTTCATATATGCGATTATCTCGTACCTATGCTTGTTGTACCGTTTCCACTTGTTCTTATCTTTTGTTTTGCTTGTAATTTAACTTTTATTTGTCTGCTTATATCTTGGTTTTATATTCATTTATGCAAAAATGTTTATGCTCCATTTGTCTATTGTTCTGTCGAATGATAGATTACAGGAGGTCAATGGAAAATTACAGGGAAGACTAATAATGTGGTTTTCCTTGTTTGTTTCTTGTGGTTTTTTCTTGTTTGTTTCAATTCTTGTTGTGGTGCTTGTACGTGGTTTGTATCAATTTTCATTCTGTTTTGTTTGTAATTTTACTTGCATGTTTTTGCTTGTATTTTGCCTTTTCTTCTCTATATCTTTGTGTACGTGCTTTTCTGTTTTAATTCTCCGTCCACTTTTATGTGGTTTTCTTTGTGTGTCTTGCACATCCATATGAATTGCACTTATATACCTACCATGTTGGGTAAAATTTTCACTTCGATTCACAATTGATGCAATTAAATTTCCTTGAGAAAATAAGTATTCATATGCTTATTTACTTCACATGTTTCCCATTAGATTGTTTTCAAGTTGTTGCTTGTGCTTGGACATCTTGTTGGGTCACTTGCTGCATCAAGATAACTATGATATGATATTTGCTTATGTAGTTTTGATTGTCCCTGCAGGTTTAGTGTTGCTTTTGCTTCTATTCAGTTTATTTATTTTGTATCTCTAGCACGTTTTTAGTATGCTGCTTGTATGTGGTTCTTATCCAAGTGTTTTCTATTTAGTTTGATTGTAATCTATTGCATTTCTTCTTGCTTGGACCCTATTATTGTGAATCTTCATTGTAATATCCGGAATTTTTATTCCGTTTATTCTGTAATAAACCCGATCTCGATCAGTTGATCTATATCCGTTTACTTAGTTAGACACATTATTATAAAATTTATCATTTTATGTAGATTTCCTTCACATAAAATGATGGAATCCTTTAAAAGTTTATCATTTTATGTAGCTTCCCCTTCACATAAAATGATAGGATCTTTATAAAATTTATCATTTTAGGTAGCTTACCTTCACATAAAATAATAAGTTTAGCCCTAAATTAGAATATGACAAGGTCCTGACAAGTATGCGACGAAGCTGTGACAAGTCCAGACAAGTCTGTGACGAAGCTGTGACAAGGCCAGACAAGGCCGTGACGAAGCTGTGACAAGGCCAGACAAGGCTGTGACGAGTCTATGACAAGGCCAGACAAGGCTGTGACGAGTTTGTGACAAGCCCAGACAGGCTGTTGACAGCCCAGCGCCAGCAGCCCAGTCGCCCAGCAGCCTTGTCCGCTCCAGCCAGCAGCCCAGTCGCCCAGCTGCTTGTCCGCTCTAGCCAGCAGCCCAGTCGCCCAGCTGCTTGTCCGCCCAGTCCGCCTGCTTCAGCCCAGCGTCACTCTAGCCAGCGCCAATCCAGCAGCACACTCCAGCCCATTCCGCAGGCCCAACCGGAAGCAAAAAGGAGAAGCAAGCCCAGCTGTGTATAACAGTTTCAACGTGTGATTAATGCTGGGAGAGAGCTGATACAGTTGCCATAAAAGGCTCCTAAAATCACGCTGAAGAATCTCTCACCTTCCTTCCCCTTCACGTCCACATTCAGAAGACACAATCCCCTCTTTTGCTGATCGAAACCTCCAACGTTACAGCTGCCTCACGTCCCAGCCGGTGCACACACCACTTCTGCGCTCCATCCTTCTACACCCACGCCCCAGCCTCCACTTCACTTCTGCGTTTCTTGCCTTCTGCACACGTCCAGTCCAGAAGCAACGTACTTCCCGCAGAATTCTGTGTATTTCGGTAAGGATTAATCTCCCATTCATCTTCACCTCTTAATCTAGTCGTTCATGAATGCCTGCGATAACAACTCCGTCTCGACCATTCCGTGACAGTAGCAAGGCTGGAAGAGTTGGCCAATCCGTGTAGTAGTAGAAGACGCCTCAGCCAGTAGAGGTTGAAGAGGTGAGTCTTTCTGCAGTCCCAATCCTTGCCTCTAGAAGTTAGTGTATAATTTTATGTATGTATACTATTTCCGAAATGTTAGAATGATGAACTGCTGTAGTCGGACTTGAACATAGGTTAGGTTGACCTTGTGTAGCTGCTGGGTATATAGACCGAAGGATAGGAACAAAGGACTGCTGTAAGTATGAAAAACAGAAATAAAAGGGCTGCTGTAATTCATTTTATTTCCTTCAGCTTTTAGGTTACCAACAACCCATCTTGTCGATCAATTATAAAACGTTTGGATAAAGATCCACCGTAGAATTTTGGATATTTTGTAGACGGATATATGTAGTTTAGCATATTAAAATTTTGGGAGAAATGAACGGTCGGATTGAAAGTTATGAGCTCCCGAAGTTAGGTAGTTGAGCAGTTTTGGTAAACTTGAATTTTGGCTAAGTATAGGATACTAGAGTGAAGGAACCGACTTTGTGAATTATTATAAAAATATCGGCTAAACAGGTTGGAGAAATTCTTTCTTCTAAGGTTAGATAGAACCTCATAGATGATCTAGAGATTTAATTCGGAAATTTTATAAGCTGTTAAGAATTTTATATTTAGAGCCGAAATTAAACCTTTTTCGATTCTTCCAGAAAATAGAAACATAGGAAAAATGTCAGTTTAGAACCAAATAAAATTCTAGGAGTTAGGATATATTTTTAGAACTTCAAATTGGAGTTTAGACATGAATTTTAGGGTTTTCGAGGAAATCGGAACCAAGGGTAAAATGGTCATTTTACCCTAAAACTAGTACTGTAACTAGTACGTCTTAATAACTTATTTGATCTTAGAAGTTTTAGACTTCTATCTACGTAAAAGTGTGCTAATACACTTATCGACTTTGACAGGCAACTGAGTGGTTACAGTTTACAGAGCGAGTGGTTTATAAAGAGTCGAGCGTTATAACAGGTAAGTCCTTTGGGCTTACTTAGCTGACTACTAAATATGAGTATAAATGATGATGGTGGTGTGTGATTGACATGTTAGAGAGATAGGTTGTGATATATAATTACCGACCTATGTTTTGGCCTAAGAGTAACGGGCGGTGGCATTCTGCTTAGTAGCTCGCGGGGCGCTGGGGGTTTCTTTCGGGACTAGTCCACACATGGTTTGTAGTGATGCTACCAAAGGAAGTCAGCTAGACCTACACCAGTTGGATAAGGAACGGAGGCGAGAACTAATAATAGTTCTCGTGCCACAACTTAAATTGAATAATGTGAATCACTAAAATAATAGATAATAATTGGTTGAGTGCCAGCATGATGTTTGTTTAATTTTGTTGCTGCTTGTGTATGTGCTGTTATCTTTTTGCTTATATTTGGTTAGTTAGCTAATTGTGGATATGTTGTTTAGATTTGACACAGGTTAGAGCAGATGCCGAGTGATCCAGATGGTAGTGGTTAGCCGGGGTGTCGTACTTTAGGACGTTTTGCAGTTTTTGCATTTGTGGGTTTTACAGTTGAACATTGTTTCCTTTCGTACTTTGTTTTATTACTTTTCCGGCTGTAGTTGATCTGGTCACATTCATGCATTGATAAAAACTATTTTATGATTTCTGGTTTTTCCTTATCTATGCCTTGTTGTAAGATCACGTTAAGTTGTTGTCAAACTAAGGTCGGGACCCACTGTGCGGTCCTAACCAGTAACTCCCTAAGTTGTAAAATTTGGGGTGTTACAACATGGTATCAGAGCTCTAGGTTGGCAACAATGGCACTTGAATCTTCTAAAAAGGTCATATAAGTAAATAAACAGAACCCGAAAAGGGTATGAGTTGTCCAAAGAAAATTTTTAGTTTTAAAATGCATACAGAGTCGGGTTGGGATAGAAAGTACGGACGACCACCACTACCTCTGCGGATCTCGGTAATCTTAGAATATTTATAGACTTGTACTGTTATGATAGATTAGCTAGTTTATAACTGTAGTTATTACTATTCGTACAGATGGCACGTACTAGGGCTGCACAAGTGACTGGCCGAGGTAGGGGTCGTCCCCCCCTTCCCCCAGTCAGACAGGATCGAGCTGATAGCACCCCTACTGTTAGAGGGCGTGGTCGTGTGGGTAGACCTCCACTAGGGAGAGGTCGAGGACGAGTTCCTCGAGATGACCCACCTGCAGCAAGCGTACCAGAGGTTGCTGTAGAGGAAGTAGCTGAGAGTGTAGGCCCCGAGGTCAGGCCTGTGACCGCCGCTAGGTCTGGAGCGCAAGGAGCTCGTTCTACTGAGTCGGGACGTGTCTCTATTGGAGCATCGGAGTATAGGGAGTTCAGAGCCTATGTTGAGCGCAGGGAGGAAGCTGCCAGAGTGGAGAGGCTTACTCAGGTACCACCAGTGGCGCCGGCTAGGTCAGCTCAGGTGACACAGGGAGTGTCTCAGGTGCCGGCTGTATCTAAGAGGAGGGCTGATGTTGATAGAGCACCTACTGAGGTCAGAGCACCGAGACCGGACGAGTGGTTGAAGGCTTTCAACTCTCAGAAGGTCCCCTCATTCAGCGGAGAGATAGGGCTAGAGGTGGAGCACTGGATAGGGAAGATTGAGACTGCTTTGGAGGCAATACGTTGCTCCGTGGACCGACAGGTAGATTTGATACAGACTTGCTTCACAGATGATGCTCATTCATGGTGGCGTACCATTCGTGGCCGAGTCACCAGCTGGGAGCAGATGAAGAACATTGTTAGAGACAGGTACTGCCCAGTTTCGCTGAGAAGGGAGAGATTCCAGGATTTCATTGAGGCGGGATTTGAGGATATGCTGATTGCTTCAGCCATAAAGAAGTTTCAGAAGGAGTTGACTTTGCTTGGACCATCTGCACCTCCAGAAGAGCAGCATGTTTATCTTTTCTCCAGGAGGTTGAGAGAGAGTACCCGATCCTACCTGGCTGGATTCCGCTGTGAGACCTTGTCTGATTATCAGGATAGGGCCTCTGCTTATGAGAGAGATAGGCCAGCTTCTAGGAAAGCATCACAGTCTAGTGGGCCGGATAAGCGGCAGAGGACAGGACATGCTGGTAGCAGTGGAGCAGTAGCAGGTTATGGTAGAGGACAGACTCAGGGGAGGTCCAGCTACCACTCTATAGTTCGGACTCCCAGTGGAGATCGACAGTGCTTTAACTGTGGTGGCCGTGATCACATTAAGCCGGACTGTCCGAAACCACCGGTCACTTGCTTCACTTGTGGGAAGCCGGGACACAGGGCTACTTTCTGCCGTCAGGGCAAGGCTTCTTCTCAGCAGGGATCTTCTCCTACAGGTGCTGAGAAGAGTGTACAGAGACCCCCTCAGTACCGAGCTCCGAGTCAGCAGCAGCAGCAGTACCGGGCTCCAGGACATCCTGCTTCATACAGTACTGCACAAGGATCAGGTCGTGGCAGAGGACGTGGTAGTACCACTGACACCAGAGGAGGACCATCGAGAGTGTTTGAGCTGGGGAACACTGAGCAGCCTGCAGCACCTGCGACCACAGGTACTATTTGGATCCATGACTTACCTGTGCGCGTTTTATTTGATACGGGTGCCACGCACTCCTTTATATCAGATGCATGTGTAGATAGGTTGTCCTTAGCTACAGTAGAGGGTGTACCTTTTGTGGTTGGGTTACCAGATGGGGGTAAGGTTAGAGGATCTCGAGAGATTTATGACTGCCCTATTCACCTGGGAGGCCGGATTTGGTTAGTAAATTTTCTAGTCATGCCCCTAGCACATGAGGACGTGATATTAGGGATAGATTGGATGACTAGACATGGAGCCGTCTTGGATATTGGTAGGAGGACTGTGACTGTTGCCACGGAGGAGGGCCACAGAGTTATATTCCGAGGTTGGGACCTCGGAAAGTCCGGCTCAGTCATCAGTGCAATGAGGGCAGCCAGATTGATAGCATAGGGTTGCGAGGCCTTCTGGTGTTATGCCATGAAGGAGCGCAAGAGCCTGACAGTAGAGGAGATACCAGTCGCATGCGAGTTTGCAGAGGTCTTCAGGGACGACTTACCGAGGCTACCTCCACAGAGGAGTGTGGACTTTAGCATCGAGTTAGAGCCGGGCACGAGACCGATCTCGAAGGCCCCGTACCGCATGGCCCCGATAGAGCTGCTTGAGCTGAAGAAGCAGTTAGAGGAGTTAGTAGAGAAGGGCTTCATACGCCCTAGTGTTTCTCCCTGGGGCGCACCAGTGTTGTTTGTGAGGAAGAAGGATGGATCGATGAGACTGTGTATCGACTACAGGGAGTTGAACAAGGTCACCATCAAGAATAAGTACCCACTACCTCGCATAGATGATCTGCTGGACCAGCTGCATGGAGCGTCAGTGTTCTCGAGGATAGATTTGAGATCGGGTTATCACCAGCTGAGGGTGAGAGATCGGGACATACCTAAGACGGCATTCCGGACTAGGTATGGTCATTATGAGTTTGTAGTGATGCCATTCGGGCTCACTAACGCGCCAGCAGTATTTATGGAGTTGATGAATGGGATTTTCATCGACTTCTTAGACCAGTTTGTAGTGGTCTTCATCGACGACATTCTAGTTTACTCTAGAAGTCGAGAGGAGCATGCCGGGCACTTGAGGATAGTGCTGCAGATTCTACAGGATAGTCAGCTATATGCTAAACTATCCAAGTGTGAGTTCTGGACGTCAGAGGTGGCATTCCTTGGCCATGTAGTGACTGCTGAGGGGATTAAGGTCGACCCGGCGAAGATTGAGTCAGTGTCTTCTTGGCAACCTCCGAAGAATGTGAAGGAGGTTCGCAGTTTCCTTGGATTAGCAGGGTATTACCGTCGGTTTGTGGAAGGGTTTTCCCTGATCGCCCGACCACTTACTTCCCTCCTAAGGAAGACTACTCGGTTCGTCTGGTCTGAGCCGTGTCAGCAGAGTTTTGATGAGCTGAAGAGGAGATTGACGTCTGCTCCGATCTTAGTACAACCTGAGGGTACAGAGGACTTCGTAGTGTACAGTGACGCATCCAAGCTGGGCTTGGGGTGTGTCTTGATGCAGAGGGGTAAGGTTATAGCATATGCGTCTCGACAGCTGAAGACGTATGAAGAGAACTACCCCACTCATGACCTGGAGTTAGCAGCAGTAGTGCACGCTCTTAAGATTTGGCGTCATTATCTCTATGGAGCGACCTGTCAGATCTTCACATACCATAAGAGTCTGAAGTACATTTTCACTCAGCGGGAGTTGAATAACCGCCAGAGACGGTGGTTAGAGTTGATCAAGGATTTTGACCTTGAGATTCTTTACCACCCTGGAAAGGCGAATGTAGTTGCTGACGCTTTGAGTCGGAAGACGCCTCAGGAGAAGGCGATAGCTCGGTTGACAGTACAGCCACAGTTACAGAGAGACTTAGCTTGGTTGGAGGTAGAGATCCAGTTCCCCGATACAGCTCATCAGTTAGCCACCTTAGAGTTACTTCCTGACCTGTTGGGTGAGATCCGGCAGAAGCAGGAGACCTGTCCGACTTTGACCCGGATCCGAGACCGGATGTCACGAGATGAGGCACCTCAGTTCACTATTGGTGCCGATGGAGTGATGAGACGACAGGACCGTGTCTGTGTGCCCTCAGACAGTGAGCTGAGACAGAGAATACTAGGTGAGGCTCATGCTACCCCTTACTCCGTACATCCAGGAGCGAGTAAGATGTATAAGGACGTGAGACGTTCCTTTTGGTGGGGTGGTTTGAAGCCCGATGTGGCCCGATATGTAGCCCAGTGTGCGACCTGTCAGCAGGTCAAGATTGAGCACCGTAGATCCGGAGGAGAGCTACACCCACTTCCAGTACCACATTGGAAGTGGGAAGACATTTCTATGGATTTCGTCACCGGATTGAGGCTCAGCAGAGGTTTTGATGCCATTTGGGTAGTAGTAGACCGTCTGACGAAGACCGCACGTTTCATTCCGATTAAGGAAACGTGGCCGGTAAGTCGTCTAGCAGAGGAGTTCACCAGGCATATTGTGAGACTCCATGGAGTACCGAGGACTATCGTCTCCGACAGGGATGGACGTTTTACCTCGAGGTTCTGGCAGCAGGTACATACTGCTCTGGGGACGAGTCTTCACTTTACCACTGCTTACCATCCGCAGACAGACGGTCAGTCAGAGAGGACCATCCAGACCTTAGAGGACATGTTGCGGGCATGTGTGCTAGATTGGGGACAGGTATGGCCAGATCACCTCCCACTAGTAGAGTTTTCATATAATAACAGCTGGCATGCGTCTATTGGGATGGCACCTTACGAGGCTTTGTACGGACGGAGATGTCGTACGCCGCTATGTTGGGATGAGCCCAGCAAGGCTGATGGAGTTGTACCAGATCAGATACAGGACGACATCGCCCGGATTGCCTTAGTCCGGGAAAGGATGTTAGCAGCTCAGAGTCGTCAGAAGTCCTACGCTGACAAAAGGCGTCGACCTTTAGAGTTTAGGGTAGGTGCACAGGTGTGGTTGAGAGTGTCACCTACGAGAGGAGTTAGACGTTTCGGCATTAAGGGGAAGCTGAGTCCCCGGTATGTCGGTCCATTTGAGATCGTAGAGAGAGTCGGAGAGGTTGCCTACCGACTAGCACTGCCACCGAGATTGGAGGGAGTACACCCGGTTTTTCATGTATCTCAGCTGCGAGAGTACATACCGGATCCTAGACACGTCATCAGTCACGAGGATCTGATAGTTGAGCCAGACCACACTTTTGTGGAGTATCCAGTAGCCGTCCTAGAGCGTAGCATTAGGCGCCTGCGTTCTAAGGAGATACCGATGCTGAGGATTCAGTGGTCTAGACGAGGAGTTGATGAGGCTACCTGGGAGACAGAGGAGAGTATTAGACGTAATTACCTTGAGTTCTTTGCGGAGTTAGCCGCTACCTCAATACCGACGGGTTAGTACTGAGATGATACTTTATATGATTTCTGTGATTATATGTTTAAATGATTGTTTATGTTTATGTCTTAATGGCGTGAGTAGTTGCATGCTAGAATATAACTCTTGAGGGGAAATGTTTGGGTAGATACCTTATTCTAAGTTTCGGGACGAAACTTATTTTAAGGGGGTACTGATGTAATATCCGGAATTTTTATTCCGTTTATTCTGTAATAAACCCGATCTCGATCAGTTGATCTATATCCGTTTACTTAGTTAGACACATTATTATAAAATTTATCATTTTATGTAGATTTCCTTCACATAAAATGATGGAATCCTTTAAAAGTTTATCATTTTATGTAGCTTCCCCTTCACATAAAATGATAGGATCTTTATAAAATTTATCATTTTAGGTAGCTTACCTTCACATAAAATAATAAGTTTAGCCCTAAATTAGAATATGACAAGGTCCGGACAAGTCTGCGACGAAGCTGTGACAAGTCCAGACAAGTCTGTGACGAAGCTGTGACAATGCCAGACAAGGCCGTGACGAAGCTGTGACAAGGCCAGACAAGGCTGTGACGAGTCTGTGACAAGGCCAGACAAGGCTGTGACGAGTCTGTGACAAGCCCAGACAGGCTGTTGACAGCCCAGCGCCAGCAGTCCAGTCGCCCAGCAGCCTTGTCCGCTCCAGCCAGCAGCCCAGTTGCCCAGCTGCTTGTCCGCTCCAGCCAGCAGCCCAGTCGCCCAGCTGCTTGTCCGCCCAGTCCGCCTGCTTCAGCCCAGCGTCACTCTAGCCAGCGCCAATCCAGCAGCACACTCCAGCCCATTCCGCAGGCCCAACCGGAAGCAAAAAGGAGAAGCAAGCCCAGCTGTGTATAACAGTTTCAACGTGTGATTAATGCTGGGAGAGAGCTGATACAGTTTCCATAAAAGGCTCCTAAAATCACGCTGAAGAATCTCTCACCTTCCTTCCTCTTCACGTCCACATTCAGAAGACACAATCCCCTCTTTTGCTGATCGAAACCTCCAACGTTACAGCTGCCTCACGTCCCAGCCGGTGCACACACCACTTCTGCGTTCCATCCTTCTACACCCACGCCCCAGCCTCCACTTCACTTCTGCGTTTCTTGCCTTCTGCACACGTCCAGTCCAGAAGCAACGTACTTCCCGCAGAATTCTGTGTATTTCGGTAAGGATTAATCTCCCATTCATCTTCACCTCTTAATCTAGTCGTTCATGAATGCCTGCGATAACAACTCCGTCTCGACCATTCCGTGACAGTAGCAAGGCTGGAAGAGTTGGCCAATCCGTGTAGTAGTAGAAGACGCCTCAGCCAGTAGAGGTTGAAGAGGTGAGTCTTTCTGCAGTCCCAATCCTTGCCTCTAGAAGTTAGTGTATAATTTTATGTATGTATACTATTTCCGAAATGTTAGAATGATGAACTGCTGTAGTCGGACTTGAACATAGGTTAGGTTGACCTTGTGTAGCTGCTGGGTATATAGACCGAAGGATAGGAACAAAGGACTGCTGTAAGTATGAAAAACAGAAATAAAAGGGCTGCTGTAATTCATTTTATTTCCTTCAGCTTTTAGGTTACCAACAGCCCATCTTGTTGATCAATTATAAAACGTTTGGATAAAGATCCACCGTTGAATTTTGGATATGTTGTAGACGGATATATGTAGTTTAGCATATTAAAATTTTGGGAGAAATGAGCGGTCGGATTGAAAGTTATGAGCTCCCGAAGTTAGGTAGTTGAGCAGTTTTGGTAAACTTGAATTTTGGCTAAGTATAGGATACTAGAGTGAAGGAACCGACTTTGTGAATTATTATAAAAATATCGGCTGAACAGTTTGGAGAAATTCTTTCTTCTAAGGTTACATAGAACCTCATAGATGATCTAGAGATTTAATTCGGAAATTTTATAAGCTGTTAAGAATTTTATATTTAGAGCCGAAATTAAACCTTTTTCGATTCTTCCAGAAAATAGAAACATAGGAAAAATGTCAGTTTAGAACCAAATAAAATTCTAGGAGTTAGGATATATTTTTAGAACTTCAAATTGGAGTTTAGACATGAATTTTAGGGTTTTCGAGGAAATCGGAACCAAGGGTAAAATGGTCATTTTACCCTAAAACTAGTACTGTAACTAGTACGTCTTAATACCTTATTTGATCTTAGAAGTTTTAGACTTCTATCTACGTAAAAGTGTGCTAATACACTTATCGACTTTGACAGGCAACTGAGTGGTTACAGTTTACAGAGCGAGTGGTTTATAAAGAGTCGAGCGTTATAACAGGTAAGTCCTTTGGGCTTACTTAGCTGACTACTAAATATGAGTATAAATGATGATGGTGGTGTGTGATTGACATGTTAGAGAGATAGGTTGTGATATATAATTACCGACCTATGTTTTGGCCTAAGAGTAACGGGCGGTGGCATTCTGCTCAGTAGCTCGCGGGGCGCTGGGGGTTTCTTTCGGGACTAGTCCACACATGGTTTGTAGTGATGCTACCAAAGGAAGTCAGTTAGACCTACACCAGTTGGATAAGGAACGGAGGCGAGAACTAATAATAGTTCTCGTGCCACAACTTAAATTGAATAATGTGAATCACTAAAATAATAGATAATAATTGGTTGAGTGCCAGCATGATGTTTGTTTAATTTTGTTGCTGCTTGTGTATGTGCTGTTATCTTTTTGCTTATATTTGGTTAGTTAGCTAACTGTGGATATGTTGTTTAGATTTGACACAGGTTAGAGCAGATGCCGAGTGATCCAGATGGTAGTGGTCAGCCGGGGTGTCGTACTTTAGGACGTTTTGTAGTTTTTGCATTTGTGGGTTTTACAGTTGAACATTGTTTCCTTTCGTACTTTGTTTTATTACTTTTCCGGCTGTAGTTGATCTGGTCACATTCATGCATTGATAAAAACTATTTTATGATTTCTGGTTTTTCCTTATCTATGCCTTGTTGTAAGATCACGTTAAGTTGTTGTCAAACTAAGGTCGGGACCCACTGTGCGGTCCTAACCAGTAACTCCCTAAGTTGTAAAATTTGGGGTGTTACATTCATATATGCGATTGCTCTCGTACCTATGCTTGTGGTACCGTTTCTGCTTGTTCTTAACTTTTGTTTTGCTTGTAATTTAGTTTTTATTTGTCTGCTTATATCTTGGTTTTATATTCATTTATTCAAAAATGTTTATGCTTTATTTGTCTTTTGTTGTGTTGGATGATAGATTAAAGGAGGTCAATGGAAAGCTATGGGGAAGACTAAAAATGTGGTTTTCCTTGTTTGTTTCTTGTGTTTTTTTCGTGTTTGTTTAAATGCTTGTTGTGCTGCTTGTACATGGTTTGTATTCATTTTGTTCTGTTTTGTTTGTAATTTTACTTGCATGCTTTTGCTTGTATTTTGCTTTTTCTTTTCTATATCTTTGTGTACGTGCTTTTCTGTTTTGAATCTCCGTCCACTTTTATGTGGTTTTCTTTGTGTGTCTTGCACATCCATATGAACTGCACTTTATCCACTTACCATGTTGGGTAAAATTTTCCCTGCGATTCACAGTTGATGCAATTAAATTTCTTTAGGAAAATGAGTATTGATATGCTTATTACTTCACATGTTTCCCATTAGATTGTTTTCAGGTTGTTGCTTGTGGTTGGACATCTTGTTTGGTCACTTGCTGCATCAGGATAACTATGATATGATATTTGCTCATGTAGTTTTGATTGTCCCTGCAGGTTTAGTGTGACTTTTGCTTCTATTCAGTTTATTTATTTTGTATCTTTGACACATTTTTAGTGTGCTGCTTGTATGTGGTTCTTATCCAAGTGTTTTCTATTTAGTTTGATTGTATATTTATTATTTTGAATCTTCAACCAATTACCATGTTTGTTGTGTTGCTTGTGTTTCTTTTTATCCTGTATTCTTCTTGCTCGGACAATATTGTGAATGTTTATGTTTCTCGTGATTGTTCATCTAGTTACCGTGCTTTTTGTGTTGCTTATTTTCTCTTCATTGTTTATCTAGTTACCATGCTTGTTGTGTTTCATGTGTTTTATGTGATTGTTCATCCAATTACCATGCTTGTTATCTTTCTTGTGATAGGACATGTATATGCAAAATGATGAATTTTATGTGTTTATTCCATTTGACATGCTGCAACTTTCGTGTTTGGAAGCACTATACTGGTTCACAAAATTTCAGGAATGATCAAATGATTTTTATTGAAATGATTTTTTTCTCGTGAATAAACACATTTCGTACAACTGACATTATTTTTGATTTTTATACTGGCAAATCTAAGCATTTTGCTATTTATACATTCATTTATTGAATGTATACGAGTCAGGAATACAAATCCATTTTTCTCCGTTTGTTTCGGTGAAACTTTTTTTTTCTTATAAAAATATAACATTCAACTCTCTTTGTTTCTAACAGTTTGTAGTAAACGTTTTTGTAAGTCATTCATCTATATTTGAATAATGTTTTTCTTATTTTTTTTGAATAAAGTTTTGTTCTCATAAAATATTTCATTTGAAATAATATATTGTTTTCTTACGAATTGATTATCCTTTTCTTGTATTCTGACTTCTTTTCTTTTTTTTTTATTGGAAATGATTTTTTTGCTCATGAATAAACACATTTCCTACAACTAACAGTATTTTGATTAATTTTAATGACAAATGTAAGCATCTAGCGAGATGCTTACATTAATTTTTACTTTTTAATGATGTATGAGTACATCCAAATTTTTTCATGTTAACTGTTGTTTTCTAACTTATTTAAAATGATTTATGTTCATGAACATTATTTACCTAATAAATGTAGCGTATTCATGGACTGTTGATTAATTGAATGATATTATAAAGTGTT
>BSUD01000008.1:131122738-131273919 GCA_033239045.1 Fagopyrum esculentum | reverse complement strand
CTCCAATTATCGTAGTACCAAGTACTTCCTGACGAGCTCTAATATGATCCGATTTATAAGTAAGCATCTCTTGTAAAATATGAGCAACACCAAATCCTTCGAGAGCCCAAACTTCCATTTCTCCTACCCGCTGTCCCCCCTGCTTGGCCCTTCCTCTAAGGGGCTGTTGTGTAACAAGTGCATAATGTCCACTAGAACGTCCGTGGATTTTATCATCAACTTGATGGATTAATTTCAAGATATAAGGATTTCCGATTATAACAGGTTGTTCAAAAGGATCTCCTGTTCTTCCGTCAAATATTCTGCTCTTTCCCGGATACTCGGATTCAAATACCCATGGATTGACTGTTTGCTTACTGGCCTCATATAATTCAGAAAACACTAGTTTTCGCGAAGCCTCTTGTTCATATCTCTCATCAAAAGGTGCTATTCGATAATGTCTGCTACATTCATTCGTGAAGGTACTCCTAAGGGGCTAAAGACCATATCACCAGGTCTTCCATCTTGCAAATACGGCATATCTTGTCTAGGTATCTCATTCTAACATAGACTCATTTTAAATTTTAAACTACATTTATATATTTTTATTATATATATACTTGTTTATTTAATTTCACAAAATAAAAATAATATTTTTTTTTAATATTGTTCATCAATTAATTTAAATTATAGAATTATTTTGTAAAAAAAACATGATTTTTGACAAATTTTTTTTTTAATTACAATACGAATATTTTATTCAAGATGTAATATAACCGGAAAATGCTCGAAAATAATATAATTTGTTCAATTAGAACAAAATATATTTGATAGAAGAAATATATACCTTTTATTTGGGTTGACGATTGTTTAGTGTTTAATCTTTAAGTTATTCGTTAGTCTTCATTTTTCTTAAATATAGTTTAAAAAATAACATATATTTACACGTTAAGCATTCACACATATATCATCAAATATGATACGATTTATCGTTGCATAACTCATATAAAATAAAAAACACGTGTCAAATATATTTTCTTCCATTGTCATAACAAACACAAGTATCCTTATTACATTCCTATTCTTAATTCCAACCCCATTTCTACAATCCTACCAAACGAGCGCTTAAACTTTCATTTTCCCCTAATTTTCTTATCCCAATTTGCCAGAGTAAACAAAATCACATCGATAAAGAGTTGAAGTTCTTCTAATCTTCATAGCATTCAACTTTCGGGTTTGTGGTTTGCTTTGCACTGATAGCTCAGTCATTTGGATCCGTGGATTGTTCGGTTGATCTTTGATAATCTTTTATATCATTTTCTTTCTGTAAGTGATCTTTCTTCTCCTTTTGCGTTTTTTGTTTTGTATGTTCAATTGACTTTAGTTAGCTTGGTGTTGATGCTCTGGAGGCAATTGAGATGGTTAGATGTTTGCCTATTTGAATTTCTAAGCTTAATTTGGTTCGTAATTCGTATACATGAAAGCTGTAGGAGTTTCACAGTGAATCAAATTTTAAGAGCAAGTGGAATGTGTTCTTTTGTTCCTCTTTCAAGTTGGAAAAGGTTTAATTTAGCAAGTGGAATCTGTTCTTCTGTTTGATTATTGGCTGTTAGAGTTATTCAGCAACCATGTCTTCCAGATTTGCGCTTTGGGTTTTATAGTTTATTAATTAGGACGTTTTCAGAATGGTAAACTCTATAAGATTTCGGTAGGAATTTCTATGATTTAGGGTGTTTAGGTGATTGATATTTGATTTCCCTAATGTGGCTAGTGGAATCAACAGCGAGCAGAAAACCTATAAGTTATTATCTATGTCAACCACTCCCTAATGATCAATCATTAGGACAAATCTGCGGACCAATAGATCAATAGTGGACTAAATCAATGTATTTGGAGCATCTTAGTTGCCCCAAATACATTGATTTAGTCCAGTTAAATGGAACTAGTGTAGGCAGAGGATATGATATTTGTGAAATTACTTTAATATGAAACAGGTGGTTTAACATAAGTTCAAACCATTTTATATTGTTAGGTTCTCTATTGGAATTTTGTCTTGTAGAAACTTAAGTTGGTTACTCTTCTGCAGTTAGCATCACACAGATTCAGTCAGCCACCAAGAGTGAAAATGTTCCCTTCTTATGGGTACAACTGCCCATACCCTCAAAGGAGAGCTCATATGTCTGCTGATTGTCATCATCATCCTATCTCAGATGAAGATGGAATCTTCATCTGAAGGAAGACAAGAGAGTGAAAATTGAAGAACATGGCCTCATCACTACGGATATCCAGTCCCCACCCAATACCATTCATGTTGCAACAACAATCCTTACCCAAGTTACTATCCTTATAGGCCTCCTCATCCGCAATTTCCATCACCGCCACATCCTCAACATTGTTATGGGGGCTATCCTGTCTATCCCGAGCCTTACCCCTTCCATTATGGAACTTCCTAAGTATGAATATGACAAATGAAAATACCAATGACCAAATTTCCAGTTCGAATGAAATCAATACTGATATTGCAGTCAAGAATCTAGCCGAGATGCCAAATGCAAGTGAATCTGCCTCAGAGTCTGAGAAATGTTCATTAGTTGAATAACCACTCAGAGAATCAGTTGGACAGGAACCGAGCCCTAAGGCTTCAGATCAGACTGAAATGGAGGATGATTTGCTAATTGAGTTGCATGTTGCTGTTTTGGAGGATGATGTGCCAGAGACTACTGTTTATTCAGATGTTGAAAAGAGCCAACAAATGAATCTTGAGTCTGAAGATTCTAACCCTCCAGTTACTGAGCCTAACAAGCAGGAACAAGTTGAATCCGAGGAAGGATTAGAACAATATTTGGAAGCTGAACACAAGCACAAGCTGACAGCTCACATAATGAAAAGGAGGATGCCAAGTCAGCTTTCGAGCCAGAAACTGATCATCACAAGGATGCCAAGTCAGCTGAACACATGAACAGCAACAAAACGAGAGAACAAGAAGCTGAGCAAGGCAAGGACGCCAAGTCAGCGGAACATGTCATCAGTAACCCAGATTTCGAACCAGAAATCGGTCATGGCAATGTTGCCAAGTCAGCTGAACAAGTGGAGTCCGATGCATCAGTCGAACCAGAAACCGGTCGTGAGAATGTTGCCAAGTCAGCTGACAGCAACCCACTTGTCGAGCCTGAAACTGTTCAAGACACAAATGCCAAGTCAGCTAAACAAGTGGAGAGCAATGCATCAATTGAGAATGATGCCAAGTCAGCTGACGGCAACCCACTTGTCGAACCAGTAACTGTCCACGACACAAATGCCAAGTCAGCTGAGGAGCTGTCAGCTGAACAAGTGGAGAGCAGTGCATCAATTGAGAATGATGCCACGTCAGCTGACGGCAACCCATTTGTCGAGCCAGAAACTATCCACCACACAAACGCCAAGTCAGCTGAGGAGGATGCCAGGTTGGCGATTCCGTCCACTGAAAACACAGTCAAAGAAGATGAAGGCGAGAGAAGAATAATGCAAGAGAACGAGACAATTAGGAAGTTATTAGAGAAACTGATTGAATCTGGCAAGGAGCAACAACAAGTAATATGCACCTTGAACGAAAAGCTCAAAGATCTCGAAGGCAAACTTGCGAAGCAGAAGACAAAGAAGAAGAAAACAACACGATCGCGGAAAACAAAGGTGCCGATGCCTCGCATATGCAGATCATCAGACGGGTTTTCAAAGGAATCTTCTATGACATTAACATCATCCTAGATGTCTTGGTACAGTGTCTATATATGCTTGCAAGTATATGGATTTCATTCATGGATATATAATATGTAATAAAAAACTCTCTTACAAATGGATTTGTTTCAAAGTTTGAGGGTATATTTTACAAGTTGTGAGTTTGATTGCAGGAAAATCCAATTTTTTATTTCTTATTGTGAATATTTAACTCATTTTCAAAAATGGTGGAGACAAATCGAAAAGAGGATATGAGGATGTTCATTTCAAGAATCATTTAGGTCGTAGACTTGAGCTTCAAAAATTGTTTGAAATTATTTAGGTTAGATTGTAAGATTTAAAAGATTATTATAAAAAATTCTACGATCAAAGTTAACGAAGATCTATTTTTAAAAAATTCAGTTAGGTTCCATTTGTTAGACTTGAAAGATTATTTGAGGGTTATAATTTCATAATAACTCAATTATCAAAGATTATTCAAGGGTTATAATCTCATAATAATTCAATAACCTCCTTAATTTCAGATTCTGAAAATAATCCTTAATAATCGACAGGAATGATTTAAAGTAACTTTTTTTTCTTCCAAATGTGTTATTGTTTCACAATCGACACATTAAGATCCGCGAGAATGTACTTCAATTTAGTATGAGCCGGAAAAGCAATTGTTTACTATTTAAGTATTTTAATGGAAGACAAGGGTTTGTTCATAAAATGACAATTGTACTTATTTGGTTCGCGAAGAGGGTTGTGCCCTAGATGGTTAGATGCTTTTATTGAGAAATTTAAGTCGTGTTATCTCTAAAGGGTACAAAATATACAAGCAAAAACCCCTAGGGCGATTGAGCGATTCTGTGGCGGCGGCAGGTGCTTTCTCCCATTCTCGTTGTAGCCTCCCACCGTTTTCTGTGTGGGCTAGGTGTTTGTCTTCTTCTTGGTTATCTGTCAGTGGTATAGCAAAGGGTGGTTCTAGTATGGAGAGGGACAAAGGCAAAATCCACTTAACCGAAGAAGAATGTATGGTAGTTCAAGCGGAAGAGCGACGTGCAGAAGGTTCAAGCGCCGGAGTTGTCCTTATGGGTACGGTTCTCACCAACCGGCCTTTCAACTCCTACGCAATACAAGAAACAATGAAGGGGGCCTGCCGGTTGAAAAAAGGATTTACGTTTAGGTAACTGAAACAAAACCTGTTCATCTTCCAGTTTGCAACTGTTGGGGACAAAGACAAGGTTATGCTTGAGGGCCCTTGGCACTTCGACAAGGCTCTTCTTATATTAAAGTAACCAGGGCACACTCAACCGTCAAAGATGAAATTTACTCATGTACCTTTCTGGCTCAGGATCAATGACCTTCCACTGGGTATTGCTAATGAGTCTTTGGCCCGGGACATCGGGACGTTGATGGGAGGTTACTTAGCACATGATGTTGATTCGTTCACTGTAGTAAGTAGTGAGATACGACTTAGGGCTATGATCGAGGTGCATAAGCCATTGCGTAGGGGGTGCTTCTCACAATCAACAATAAAAAAATATAGAGCTAGTCCAGCCCGGTATGAAAATTGCCTAACTTTTGTTATTCTTGTGGTAGATTGGGGCATGTTGAAGGCGAATGCACTGATGTAGAGGCCAAAGCTTTCCAAAATGAGTATGGAGATGAACTGAGATCCCCACAATACCGTGCGACCAGGAACAAAGGGTCTGTAAAATGGGGCCATCAGGGAGTCATTGGGGAGAGTCTGATCCTCAAGAGCAAAATATCAAAACTAAAGAGACAGTGAAAGTACGTAATCTCAGGAATCTTGCCAGCCTTTTGGAGGAGAGTAATGGATCTGACGTGCAGGGTTTGTCGGGGAAGGAGGAGACAACCCTTTCCTCGGACATACTAGGCATATCCATTGCCCATAAACCTATGCTAATGATGGGCAAATCGGTTCCTACAGAGGCTACGCCCCACCAAAACAAGTCAACTACTGATGTGGCAAGGAGGAAGGATATTCAGAAAAGAAAATGGAAAAAAATAGCACGAAGTCCGAGATTGCGGACGGAATATATGGATGGAGAAGAAGTCAGTAACGGAAAAAGGAAGGGCAAAGAACCACAAGTCAATGAATGCACTCTAGAAGGAGAGCATAAGCGGGCAAGGAAATCTACAAATCAACTATTGGCCGGATAGACATACGATCTCTCCCGCCAAGTCCAATGAGTATAATAAGTTCTAATTGTCGGGGATTGGGCAAAAGCTCGGCAATTACGAGACTAGTAACGCTGTCAGAGAGAAAGAGCCTGATTTACTCTTTTTGAGTGAAACAAAGAGTAATAGTAGAAGGATGGAACAAATCAGACAAAGGTTGAAGTTTGAGGGTTGCTTTATAGTGGATAGCATTAGAACGGCAGGAGGAATTTGTCTGATATGGAGGCAGGGTTTGGATGTAAGAGTAGAGTCATACACTCAACACCATACAAATGCCAGAATTGACGGTTGGAGGTTCACCGGAATTTATGGGTGGTACAAGCCTGCTGCGAGGTTGCAAACGCTAGAGCTGCTTAAGCATATTAAAGCAGGTGTTCGGGAACAGTGGGTGGTGACGGGAGATTTCAATCAGGTTCTCTCATCATCAGACAAAGTAGGGGGCAACCCAGTTTCTTTTCAGGGTGTGATGCAATTCCGCGAGGCACTAGACTTTTGTGAATTAAAAGAACTGAGGTTCGTAGGGCCAAGATTCACGTGGGATAATGGACAACAGGGGGATGATTTCATTCAAGAACGAATCGACTTGGGTTTTGCGAATGACGAATGGATTGAGAGGTTTCCCGAAGCCAAAATCAGTCACCTTGCACGTATCAATTCGGACGATGTTCCTATTTTTCTGGAACTGACCGATGAAGAGGAGGAGGTTTCGCCATGTTGGCTTAAAAGGCCTTTCCGGATGGAGGCTACATGGTTGCAAGAGGAGGGGGTGCGATGTGGTTATCAGGAACGTTTGGTCAAACCCTGGGTCGACTTATGCTGATAAAGGTATTATGGCTAAGGTTGAGCGATGCGGTCAAGATTTGCGTGAATGGAGTAATCAAACCTGTGGGAATGTGGGTCTCAAGTTGAAACACATTCACAGGGAACTGAGAGCATTGGCTATCATGGGGATCGATGGTGAGACGGTGCAGAGGAGGAGGGAGCTCAAGGGTGAGGAAAGGGAATTGATTGTAAAGGAGGAGATGGTATGGTATCAACGAGCCAAAGCGAACGAAATGAAATGGGGAGACCGGAACACATCATATTTCCATAAAAAGCATCCGGGAGAAGAAGGCAAAATAAGATTAAATGGTTGTTTGATAATGATGGGGTTGCTTGGCGTACCACAACGGGCAAGATGAGGGTGGCTACTGGATATTTCACTGTTCTCTTTGCTCCTGGGGATCAGGTTGCTTCTTCCACGATGTTTGGGGTGCAGTCGGTGTTGTCATCACGTGAGAATGCGGAGTTGTTGAGGGTGTGTTCGATTGAGGAGGTGGAGGAAGCCCTTTTTAGCATGCATCCAACTAAATCGCCCGGTCCCGATGGTGTTCCAGCTTTGTTCTTCCAGAAAAATTGGAGTGTGGTCGGCGAAGATATTTAAAGGTTATAACGGGCCTATTTAACGGTGACGAGTTTCCGGAAAGATTCAATTATACTTTTATATCTCTTATACAGAAGGTTAAAGTCCCTCAAAACATGAAAGATTTGAGACCCATTAGTCTCTGTAATGTTATTTATAAGATCTATTCGAAGATTCTTGCTAACCGGTTAAAGAAATGCCTTACAATGTTGATCTCGACTAACCAAAGTGTTTTTGTTCCGGGTAGACTTATTACAGATAATGTTTTGGCGGCTTTCGAGATCTTTCATTACATGAAAACAAGGGAAGGTGGAAGGGGATGGATGGCTCTTAAGTTGGATATGGTGAAGGCATATGACCGTGTCGAATGGTGTTTCCTAGAAGATTCCATGAGACGTATGGGGTTTGATGAGAAGTGGATTGGGCTCGTGATGAAATGTGTCTCCATAGTAACTTTTTTGGTGTTGATGGATGGTATGGTGTCTACGGAATTCTCACCGGAGAGGGGATTGAGACAAGGAGACCTGTTATCTCCGTTTCAACTTTCTAATTTGTGCGGAGGGATTGTCATTGATGATTAGAAAGAGCGAATTGGAAGGTAATGCCGGAGGAGGTGTGCAAGGATATTGAAGGTCTCATGAACAAGTTTTGGTGGGGCAGTACAGAGAACAAGCGGTCAATCCACTGGATGTTGTGGAAGAAAATGAGTGTGGCTAAGGAGGAGGGTGATATGGGCTTTAGAGACTTAAAAGCTTTTAATTTGGCTATGCTTGCAAAACAAGGATGGAGACTATTGACCGACTCGGACTCGCTTCTGGCTCGGCTCCTTAAGGCAAGGTATTATCTGAATTCTTCTTTCCTCCAGGATGAGGCGGGATTCAGACCGAGCTACTCTTGGAGAAGTTTGCTACAAGGCAGGACGCTGGGATTTGCTATTCTGTGGGCAGTGGACCACATATTTACGTGTGGCAGGACGCTTGGATCCCTAGACCGGTGTCATTCAAGTCGGTTATTATTCCTGCAAATGTTGACATGGACTTGCATGTCATAGACCTCATTGATTGGAATTCGGGGACATGGCGGGAGGAGGTTAATTCTAGCATGTTCTAACCGTGTGATGTACATGAAATTTTGAAGATCAATCTTCTCTCGCATGAGATAAGGGATGGGTTTTTCTGGTTCTATAATGTGAATGGTGAGTATTCGGTCAAATCGGGATATTATTGGGCTTGTAATCTGCAAGCAAGCATGGCGAATGGTGGGGTTGTTTCGTTGGCCTCTCTTATTAAAAGTTTTTGGAAACATCTTTGGGCGGTCAAGGTGGCACCTTCGATTAGATCATTTGCATGGAGAGCATGTAGGGGAGTCCTCCCTTGTCTTTCAAATCTGGTCAAGCGTAAGGTTAGTGTGCCTATTTTATGTGATAGGTGTGGATTGGAAGAAACACAGATTCATCTTCTGTTACATTGCAAGGAAAGTCGGTTTGTATGGAAGTTCTTCCCGGAAGTGGCTCGAGTTGGTCGTCATGCTCGCGATGTAGGTCAGTGGGCTTGGGAGGTCAGGGAACACCTGTCTATGGAGGAGATGCGAATATGGATGGTGGTTTGCTGGTGGCTATGGAGAAGCCGTAAATTAAGGGTGTTTGAAGGTATTCCGATGGACGGGTCGAAATTGAAGAATGAAATTGTTGAGTGTTTGCGTAGGGAGACGGAAGTGCAAACCGAGGGTCGCTTGTCGGCTCTACCTCGTTCAAGTTGTTGGACTAGCCCTCCCGAAGGGGTCATTAAATTAAACTGTGATATTGCGATTATAAGGGAAGGAACAAGAGTAGTAGGGGTGGTTGCGAGAAATGAGTAGGGGGAGGCTCTTCTTGCAGCCTCGAAGACTATCCCTAAGGATAGAACGGTGGATATTGCGGAGGGGCTGGCTATCCTATGGGCTGTGGAGCCGGCCTTTGTACAGGGTTGGCGCCGTATTGTGTGTGAAATTGATGCTAAAGTTGTGGTTAGTTTACTTCGTCGAGAGCGGACAATCCGGGGACCCTTGGGAATTCTGATCTCGAAGATCCTGGAGCTGGCTACGAATATGGAGATGTGCACTTGGTCATTCACACCAAGAAAGATGAACAAAGTTGCTCATCTTATGGCTTCCTTTTTACCTGGTTCGTCTTTGTTCTTCAACCACAATAGTGGGTTTCCTGAACAACTGCATCATGTATTAATATCTGATATTGATAATACGTAAGTTGCTTTGCTTTAAAAAAAAAAGTTGGTGATTATTTGAAATTAATATAAAGTCATGTCATCAAAGCAACTTGAAAATTTATGTATTTATTACTAGGACTTTCCTTCGTGTTGTGTTATGATTTTTTTCCCACGAAACCATTTATGAACTTTGCAATTACAAACCATTATCATAAAGTATATTTTCATTGACAAAACACACTTGCAAATTTTATTTATTTCTATACATAGGTAAGAAAAAGGAAAAAATAATATTTGGAAATTGACCATCCAAAGATATTATTTCATATGAGGCCTTCAACTTCATATAAAATTATTTCGTCGTTAGACTTTAGTATCCGAATCATGGTCAAGAAATACAAACTTATGTACAACCTTGTTAACTTCTCTAAATACGTGAAAAGTTAGAAATTATGATTAACATATCTCAAATAATAATGACCGCTTTTCATTATTATTTCCACACTTGATTTGTTGAAATAATGAACGAGAGGTAACCTCCTTTAATTTCAATAAACTTTTGTCCCAAATTCTTGGTTTCTTAAAGACCTTCTCATAAGGCAAACACTTCCTCTTGAAAAAAGGTTAAAACACTCAAACATCACATCATTCAATACCAGTGTAAATGTTAAGATATTATGGTCGCGGGTTGTAAATACATAATGACAATTTTCATTAATAAATCTATTAATAAGTCTAAATTCGTCAAAACTTATTCTGACAAATCATGTTTTAAGTTTGTATCATTTTTTTTGGCTTTATTTAATATTTTTTTTAGCGGTTAGGATGTTGGATTAGCCTCAACCCAATTCTTATATTTTACATACAAATGTTGGTCTTAAAAGAACGTGTAAAAACTAAAAAGAGTTAGATCTACTCTTCGTTTTCAACTTTACTTATAATATTTTCATATATCTAGTTATTTAGTTTTAAAATTTTATTCATTATAAGAAAATCTTCTCAAGTTAAGTTTGTAACCTAATTTTTATTTAAAAAATAGATTAAATAGACTGAGTTTTTTTTTTGTGAGAAACAGTATTTTACCGGTTTACCCAGCAAAATAAACGCCCATTAATGGAAACCTAACCGCCAGCTCCTTGGAGTCCTTTTGCAGGACCATATTTGCGGGAACTTCAGGCAATGTAAGATGGGGGTGAGCATTGACCTAATTGACTATGTCAAATTGCTGAAGAAACCAAAAAAAAAAAGGCACGCACTATTGATTACTTGTCGCTCCAAAGTGTTGATAAGGTTTTTCTATTGCCGTGAGTCTTTCAGGATGGCCAATTTTGAATGTTGAAGTACGCTCATTCAAAGTCTACTCGGTGACAGATGAGCAGAATACTTTGATTTGTTTCACATCCTTATATCGCTAGTTTCACAAATTTGATTTCTGACCATCCAAGATTGTTCACATTCAACGGCTTCTTTCTGGTAAATTCCCTTATTTGGGTTTTCTTATATTTTGATTTTCTCATCTGGACTCGTCAAATTTGTTTGGGGAATTTGGAGTCAACTTCATTTCATGGGGATTTCCTTCAAAACCCATCTTGGTAGCCATTTTATCAAGTGAAATTGGATATCAATTTGGAGTTTGGAACTGATGCTGTATGTTTGAGTGTTTCCACATTTGAGTACTTGTTTTGGGATCATAATTTGGACAGGAGAAGTCTTTCTGTGGGGGTTATAGGAGATTCTGTACAAAAGAAGCAATGAGTTGCTGGTGTTTTAGTAGTGGCCAAAGCAAGACTGCGATTCAACAGACAATTGATGAAGGTAGAGTTCAGTTGACTCTTAATTTCTCTTCATTTTTTGGCTGTAGTTTGACTCTAGAATGTTATTGAGATTGCAATGAATGGAAATAGTTGAATTTTCTGGTGTTCATGGAGTCAGAAATGGCAGCTTAGCTAATTTGTTTCAATTTTCAGATTAAAATTCATCCACTTTATTTGGCATAAGAGAGTTTCCTAAGGTTTTTGTTCTGTGCACGGTTTTACATTCCTATGAAACGCGGGGTTTCAGTTTGTAGAGAAATGATCAATAATATGATCTTCATAGAAGAAGTTGATATACTAATTACAATGGGGACTTTTGCTCTGCACAAAATATGATATTTACAAAGCATCACTCATTGACTCATTTCATCTTTGACATAGTTCACTTCATCCTGAAACTTTTGATCTTGACTCAAAGCTTATATATAATTTCTCATTTTTGTTTCTTACTGTTTGGAGTAATTATGAACTGTCCCCGTTTCTCTAACCCGTATCAGTACAGTTGTTTCAGATGCATCTAAGGTGAAGTTCTATACTTTCAAACAGCTGGAAGCTGCAACTCAAAATTTCAGACCGGCAAATAAAATAGGGGAAGGGGGGTTTGGGTCAGTCTACAAGGTTACATCTGAGATAACCTCTTTTGTATGTCTACATGCATGTTTTTTTTTTACATTACTGATTCTGTGGGTCTCTACTTATAATGGTCAGGGAAGGCTTTCGGGTGGTAATGAGGTTGCAGTGAAGGTTCTTTCAGCGGAATCAAGGCAAGGGCTACGAGAATTCTTGACAGAGTTAATCACAATAGCAAGTATAGATCATGAAAACTTGGTAAAATTGTATGGCTGCTGTGTGGAGGGAAATAATCGGATTCTAGTCTATGGCTATCTTGAGAACAATAGCCTTGCACATACTCTTCTCGGTAAAGTTTATGCATTGTTATAACTTATTACAGACTACAGTTTCTTGTTCATGATGAATATTGATAAAAATATTCATTCATCCTGTAAGGAGGTAGTGATAGTACCGTCAAGTTTAGCTGGGAAACAAGAAAAGGCATTGCCATTGGTGTAGCTAAGGGGCTTGCTTACCTACACGAGGAAATTCGGCCACATATCATACACAGGGACATTAAGGCGAGCAATATCCTCCTTGACAAAGACCTCAAAGCCAAAATTTCAGATTTCGGTCTTGCAAAGCTTATTGCACCTAGCATGACTCATGTTAGTACTAGAGTTGCAGGAACATTGTAAGTTCACTAGAGTCTAGACTTCTTCTTACACAATGCCATACTGTATAAACGAACTGGCTTACGTCACTTCAAGTTCCGAAAATAGTATTGTGGAAATTCAAAACATCTATTTTGCATTTACTATATACCTGATGCCTAAAGTTTATATTCCTTGGTTAAAATTCTACTATCACCGAGGAGGTGTTTCTTCGGTTCTTAATAGGTGTTATTATTCGCAGAGGTTATTTGGCACCTGAGTATGCAATACAAGGCCATCTTAACAGGAAAGCAGATATTTACAGTTATGGTGTTCTTCTTCTGGAAATTGTCTCTGGTTGCCGTAGCAGAGAGAGGTTTCGGCCTGAAGGAGAGCAGTACCTTCTCGAAAGAGTAATTTTTCCCTTCATACACTGAACTGAACTTGTTCCGGATCTTTTACATTTTTAAAATAATATGAAATATAAATCATTGTATGGCAAATATAAACTTGAACAAGTCCCAGTATATGTAGAACATTCTTATCAAATGTAATGATATTAATCCCTGCTCGTTTTTCTGCTAAATAATAACGCAGGCATGGAGGATCTATGAAAAGGGACATCACAAAATGCTGTTCGACCTGGTTGATGAATCTCTGAGAGAAGATCTCAATGTTGACGAGATCTACATATATTTCAAGATTGCACTTCTTTGCACACAAGGAATGCCAAAGTTTCGACCATCAATGTCTACTGTGGTTCAGATGCTACAAGGAGATGTTGATATTACCAAAGTGAATGTAGCAAAACCAGGTTTGCTATCAGAGCTGATGAACTTGAAACGCGAAGATGAGAATCCAAAAGGCAAGCATAATAAAGAAAATCTATTACTCTCTCCCATCACAGGCAGGTCAGATACTCCATCAACCTCTGAGGGTTCCTCTACATATCCAACCATGACTGTAACCTCAATTAGTGAAAGAACCTTATAATTGAACATGTAAATAAGATTTTGTGTGTTTGCATATGTTTTTGATTTTTCGTTCTGTGACTGGAAGGACAGCAATTGGAACTTGTATGTTTTTATATTCATTGTCATGTATTATGATTTTAGGTCAGGATGATACTTATTCTAATCTCTAACACCTCTTTGAATTGAATAATAGTGAATTTTCTTTGTAAATTGCTGCAGTTCTAATTTCAGCTTCCTGCACATTCATTCTATTTCATTGGATGCTGATATTTTTCAAAAAATTAGATTGTTTAACTGAGAATAATTGATGAAAATTGCAAACTGTGAAGGACTTTCTCTTCTATACTGTAGTATAGTATCTAATTCTTAGTATTACATCTGAACCAAAGAATGAGAAAAGATAGAATTCTATACCCAACAATGAAAGCCAACATCACACCCAAATTGATCCACTTCTCTGATTCTTTGAAGCCTTGCTGTCTCAAGAACCCATCCCCATACAATTCACAAACACCCTTGTTCATCTGTAGGCATCTTCTCCTCCCTTGCTCACCTCCATATTCGTTTATCATAAAACACGCAAACGGGTACTTAAACAAACTCAGATAGTACATGAAAATCCAGTAGTTTGGTATACTTTCCTTTGTGATAAAGTATCCAGAAAACAGGAAAAATGACCCCATCAGCCCGGCTATCACTGATGTCCCCATGATGAAGTTTGGCACCAACGCGCTAAAGCAGGCGACGAAGGAGTTAGACATCAACACCACCAGCCATACCACGAGCAAGAAGTACAGGAACGCTAAGGTATCGCTTCTTAGACCGACTAAATAGTAGACGGGTATGGTGTAAAGTAGGCCAACTAACAGAAGAAAGGGTAGGAAAACAAGGGTGTTGGCTAGAACATAAGATGAGACTCTATAAGCACTTCTTGATGTCTCTCTCATTAGTATTCTTCTTTCTTGCAGGAATATTGGTAACCCTTCAGTTGTTGATGATAGTAAGAATGTTAAGGTGAATGCGAAGAAGCCTAGACGGGTTTGTAACGCGAGCTGACCTTGATCATGAGCAGATTTCATGAAGATTGTCCCAAGAATCAGTCCAGCTACAGAAGCCTGTATTATTCTTGTAGCAAAGAGTTGTTTTGTCCTGAATATGTTCCTGCAGAATCTTTGTCCTAGTATGATCACTTCCCGGAATCTTGAATTCGGGTAAGTGAGAAGATTCCGGTTTGATGCTCCGGATTTAGGACCTTCATGCCCACTTCTAATGATCCTTCTAATGGGAGATGGATGTGCAGGCAAGGTATACGCGACATCAATGGCGAATTCAAGTACATTAACACGACGAGGAATGTCATGACCGACACGCCGAATCTTCTCTTCAAGAAGATTCACTGACCCATTGTGAAGAACTAGCCCGTTTGACAACAGAATCACTCGATCAAGAAGCTCAAGAATTCGAAAACCAGGTTGGTGAATTGTTATAACAATGGTTTTACCTTGTCTAACCACCATGGATTTCAGTAATGTCACAACATGAAGAGCTGCAGCAGAATCCAACCCGGAAGTTGGCTCATCAATTAAAAGAACACAAGGGTCATGCACGAGTTCAACTCCGATCGACACTCTTCGTTTCTCCCCACCGGAAATCCCATGATCCGAACCACCTGATCGGATTCTTGAAGAAGCAATGTGATCAAGCCCAAGCTCGATCATCAGCTCCTTCACTCGACAAGCCGCCTCGTGTCTCCCTCCTTGTAGCCTCAAAAGCGCGCTATACATGAGCGTTTCTTCGACCGTAAGCAACGGAAAAAGAGCATCATCTTGAGTAACATACCCTGATAGCCTTCTCAAGGTTCCAGGATCAATGGGCCTGTTATTAACCAGCACCTTCCCATCAACCTTACTCGGCGGGATTATAGCTCCAAGAATCTCTAGCAACGACGTTTTCCCGGCCCCACTGGGGCCGGCAATAGCAGTAAGCTCTCCAGGCATAGCTTCACAGCTAACATCCTGTAAAATAACCCTTGAAGATGATGAACTAGATTCACCATTGCAAACCAAATTGAAACCGAAAACCGGGTTATTGTGTATATGATAAAAAAGGCTCTTGGCTTCTATCTTATGCGGGTTTTTCCAGCCACCATACCGCGAACCGGATATAGGAAGCTCCATAGATAGAAGGAAGAAAGCTGAAGAAGATTAAGCAAGACAATACTGTGTTAAGTATTTCATAGAGAAGAGATTTTGAACCTGAAAAAAAAGGAGTTAAGCTAATCTAAGCTAACTTCACCAACTTAACTCTCTTGTTTCATAAGTTTGAAGTGTAAAATACACAGAAGGGTACTTCTTGTTCATCTTTGGAAGGTTGGAAATTCATGTTTACAAGAAAGATGAATACTTTCATCAGTTTAAAGATATTTTCTTTCTGAATAAAGGCCTTTGTTTTGGCTGTTGAGCTGAATATTGACTAAACTCAGTTGGTGTTGGTTGTTCATATTCTGAGCTTCATTTTAAATTTTTTTTTTATTTTTGGGTATTTTCCATTTAATAATCTTACCTACTATTTTTCCATCTTTTTTGGGCAAATGCAAACTTTCTGGAAATAGAGAGGTGTAAGTGCAACCACCATCTTCACTTCTAGATAGTTTCGTGGCATTTTATACGAGATATTTAAAAAAGACTTGACTTTTAATGTTGTATATTTATCAAATTTAAAATATTAAAGAGAAAATTGTGCTGAATAGCACCAGTTTTAGGGAAAATTGTGTTTAGCGATGCTAACTTTTGGAAAATTAAAACAAAGCACTGATTTGAGGGGAATGATCGATGCATTATTCTATTAGGAAAATATTAATAAAAAGCAATATCAAGTAATTATATGTAAGAGAAAATTACTTAAATAGTACCCCATCTTTTAAGCTGACTAAACTTTAATAACCCGTCTTTTAAACTATTAGAACGGTACCTCATCTATTGAATCTGACCAAAGAATCTAAATTACTGTTCACACGTTAAGGAAAAGGGTGAAGAGTAGACATATGCAATGAGGCCTACAGGGCATACTTATTCAACAAGAAACAAAAGGGAAAGTTCTAGGAGCAAAGTTGTAGCGTTAACTTAACGTGTGAAAAGTTATCCATATACTAATTTTTGGTCGAGCTCAATAGTTTATGTACCATTCTGATAGTTTAAACGATGAGGTGTCAAAGTTTAGTCAGCCTAAAAAGATGTAGTATTGTTTAAACAATTTTCTCTTATATGTAACTTGTCAAGTCATCAGAATTAATTGGATTTTATTTCAAGAAATAGACTCATTCTAACACGTAAACTATAATGAAATATGAAAAAGCTTGACTTTACGACCATAAAATTATTTTGTAATGAAAAACTTTATAAAAATTGATGAAAAAAAATGTTAAGTGATTATATGTACTATGTCAATTCATGCACTATTTGATGTTAATCCAAAATTATTTGAAATTATTGCAGAAAATAGGCTAATACTTGAAAAATACAATTTATCAAAATTATACTATAAAATATAAAAGGTTCATACTTTATGACCCAAAATATAATTTTGTTTATGCAAAACAATTAACAAAACCGCAATAAAGTACGTTGTAGTTCAATGCTATTAAAATAAATCTCAAATTCGTCTTAATAATTGAGTGAATTTATAGTAATTTCAAAAGCTAACGTATTTGTTCTCCTTCAAGCTTTCAACCGTATCTTTCAAACTAACTTTCAACGGTATGTACTCAATTCCAAGGCCTTTGGATTTCACGTTCGAAACCTCGTACTTTTCCATGCAAATCCCTTCATCTACACACCTGCAAGATTTCAATTATTTTCCAGTTATTTAAGATAAATGACATTAAAATAAAACATGTTTTTCAAGAAAAGATTAGTCAAAGTCGGACGATACAGAGCGGAAGTTATTAATATAAGACTTAGGCTCAAATTCGACACAAAATAAAACTAAGTAAATCACCGACCTTTTATATATATATATTAGGTTTAGGTTTCGAAAGCACCGGTTTAGGTTTGATCTTGCCTAAACCGGAAAAAAAAAAAACAAACCAGCGGTTTAGGTTTCATCTGGCGGTTTGGGAAAAAAAATAATTTTGGCAAACCGGACCAAACCGGCTATTAACCAACGGTTTGGTGCTTTTAAAAATAAAAATAAAACTAACCAAATCGGCGTCACCGGTTTAGATTTGTCGAAATGATAAACCTAAATCGCGGACCGACGGTTTGACCTAGGGTTGAGCAGATTGCGATCCAAACCGCAACCGAACAACAGTTAATCGGTTTGGTTTGCGGTTCGCAAGTTTTTTTTTGCGATTTGCGGTTCGGTTCATCAACTGAACCGCAAATCGTGCAGTACAAACCGCAAGACCGCAAAAAAAAACAAAAAAAACGCAAAACCGTAGCCAAACCGAAAAAAAACCGCAAAACCACAACCGAGCGGTTCACATTTTCTGGGATTGCGGTTCGGTTTGCGATTTTGCGGTTTTGAACCGATGTTCAGCCCTAGTTTGATGAAACCGACAAAATAAACCGGCGGTAGCGGGACCCATGACTATCTCAAAGAAATTGGTTAACCGGAATAATAAAAACTTACTTAGTTGGTAATGGAAGATTAGGGTAAAGCTGACGTAAGATATTTACAGCCTCTGATAAGTGAGTAGAACACTCGACTAAGCAATATCTTCCTTTAGCTGATTGCTTCTCGAATGCTTGTATATGGGCTTCAACCACGTCTTTCACGTGCACCCAAGGCGCGTTCGTGTTCCTATAAGTTTCTGCCCCTAAACACGATCATGTTATACACATATTTATATGATACTATAAATATTCTATAATAACAATTTAAGTTCATATATTAATATGATTTATAACTAAAATTGTACGAGTTGTGGCAATATAGATATTGATATGGATTATTTTAGAAAGAATGGGGTTAAATAAGCTCTTTTTTATAAATTTTTTTTTTAATTTTACCCTATATAATTCTCCTAGATAAAATAATTGAGTTAAATAAGATTATATTTATTAAATGATTTTATACTATAGGTACTCTTAATAGAGTAATAGTGATAAAAGGTCTAGCTAACCATTTTACTCATTCTTTTAGTAATCTTAGTGCTCTCTTCATTTCAATTCAAGCTAGTGTCCATGTAACACTAATTTTTTTTAAATAATTGTCCATTAAAAAATATTTAATATCAAGACTCTATGAAATAAAATGAAACACTTTTTTTGTAATTAGACATTAAAATTTTTAACTCGTAATAATTTTTTATTAATTAAAAACATATATAAGATACCTTTTTCTCTAGTTGGAAAATTACATTTACCGTTTCCTTCTTATTTTTCTAGTTTCAATTTTTACATTTCTTAATATGTGTGAAAAATCTAATAACATAATTTTGAATATTGGGATATACAATTTGGTAAAATGTTTAGACCATTAAAAATTAAATATTTACTTAGCAGGCACTAAAAGTTTTGTTTTAAAATAGTAAGTTTTTTTTGTTGAATTTGATAATTTGTTTAGGCCAGACATATTATTTTAAGTGAGTAAATTTCTACGTATTTACAACTACTATATAAGATTTTTATTTTTAATAAAAAACATGTTTCGTGATTAATCTTATTTGTATGTTATTAATTTTGTGTTAGAAAATACTAATAACTTTTAAATTCATTACTAGTATCATAGTTTTTTAATATTAGGATATACAATAATGGAACAGCTAGTATAAATATGAAGTTTAACATGGAGCTTTAATAAGTTACATTTACAACTACTATAATGATGGAGTTTTAGTAATCTTTCACGTGTATATATATGAGGTTAAATGTAACTTATATGTGTAGTTAATGACTATTTAAGACCTATGTTTAAGTTTTCATTTAAGCAAACCTACATATGTACTTAGTTTAAAAGACAAACTTGGTCGTTTATTTGTTCTCAAAACATTAACAAAACGTACCGTTAATTATGTTGAGAACTTCAGCGGCTCCAAAATTAAGCGTAGGATCAACCGAAGCTCCCAAAACTAATCCCGGATTAATGACAACCATGTCGATTCCTTTCTCCTTTACAAAGTTCCATGCTTCTTTCTCAGCCATAGTTTTCGAAAGCCTATACCACCACTAAACAACCACAACACATAACATTTTCGACACGTTCGAAAAGAAGAATGAAGACGGAAAAACCCTAGATAAAGTCATTATATCGACAATGAGAAAAACATGAATATAACAAAGGAAAAGAGATTAGGGTTTGATACCTTTAACTCTCTACAATAGTCTTCGTCAGAAAAACAAGTTTCATCAAATATATACCCCGGAGTATTAAGATTAGGGTTACACACTACTGCAGCTAACGATGATGTGAAAACTACCCTTTTCACTGATGGTGTTTTAGCAACTGATTTAAGGACGTTTAGTGTTCCTTTAACTGCAGGGTCAATCAACTCGGTCTGAGATTAACCCACAAACAAGTCAATATGATATTTCATTCTAAAATCAATTGATAATAGTTTAGCTTTTAAACTGAGTCTTGATTATTTTCTCAAACCTGTGGATCTTCGGGGTTGTGGAAGACGGGAGAAGCGGTATGGAAAACGCCATCGCACCCATCTACGACAAGATCAAAGGAACCATCTTCCAATAGGTCGGCCTTGAATAGTTGAAGCCTTTCCTTTGCTCCATCAAGTGCAAGCAAGTGATTTGTTTTCTTAGGATTAGCTGCAAGCAAGTGATTTGTTAAGGAAAAACAATTATCATATTATCATATGATATCATCTGTACCTCCTCTAATACAATTCGAAAAACGATAATCATTTGATCAAACGTACATACGCATTACACCCGAGTCCAAAACATAAGATCATCGAACTTTTATCCTAATTTCATCAATCTTATATACTAGTTAGACTCATTATTCATGTATTATTGAGAATATATACTTCATCATTTGATAATGAGTTTACACTAAGTTGATGAAACATATATACATAAAATGATAGATGAGTTGGGTATCCTAGTACACTATAATAATAATATTTAGTATGTTAGTTCAAGTTTTCTATATATATCCAAATCATCAAATCTATATTCAAATCATGAAATCTTAATACAAAATATCAAAAATTATACCCAAATGATGAAGCCTGAAGAAAGCATTGATGGATCAATGGACGCTTACCGGGATCGCGAACGGTGGCTTTGACGGTGTAGCCACGTTGAAGAAGAAGTTTAACCAACCAAGAGGCGATGAAGCCGGAAGCTCCGGTGACGCAAACTGTCTTTCCCGATCCGATCATTCTCTCTGATTTGACCTCTCGCTTTGGTTGGTGATTTGTGAATTTGAGCAAATGATAAACGTGGGTTGTAATGGAGTTTATATATGAGATCGATGAATCAGGTGGAATGTATACATGCACGTGATCAACGTAAATGGAAATGTATCAATTACAATTACAATTGCAAATGAATCAAATCTTAAGGTTCTTGTTTTTCTAGTCCGTACGTTGTTTGTGGAAAGGATGGTTTTGTTCATTGTCTTAATTGGTACTTCTTCACGTGCTCATCCTTTGTCTTGTCATGAACAAATAGGATTAGATATCCTCTAGAGAAGATATTTTTCAGAATCATAAAACTATTTTTATCTCTTACTAAACACACCTTAAAATATAATATTTTCGATATAATCTAAAATAATCCTCAATAATCCCTTATCGAACCCACCCTAAAGTTACGAGGTTATCAAATTATAATTTTTTTTAAAAAAAATATTTTTATCTTCTTTTGCCAAATACAACGTAGTAGTGTTAGATTCTTTGTTTCTCGGTATTCATTCAAAGAGTCGGTTTCAAATATATCCATAATATCCTCGGTTTCTAGAACAATAGTAATTCAAAGAATTAGTTTCTATACGGAATGTATAATAAATGTAATAATGCCTTGCATTACGAACTAACGTTCACATAGGTCACAACTGGTTATAAATACTAGTACTATTATATAAGGTTATTGAAATGCTTCTTTTATTGTAAATGATCTTATGATAGAATTTTATAGAGTGTTAAATATCTCAATCATGACATCGAGATGATCTCGATGGAAGATTTTATAAGTTCTCATGTTTCGTACATACAGACAGTGGTCCTCGATGTCCGTATAACGACTTACATTGCGACACGTGGACATGTTTAGCTTCACCTAGTTTTGATCTTGTACAATCTTTAATCCATTGTTCTTTTGTCTTTGTCGTCCAAGAAGACACCAATTGAGTGGTCCTTGCCACTATCTCTTTAGAGCTTAAATCACTAACATGATCAGACACTCATACATGTCATGACGTGCGTTCCAATATATATAGATGTTTTTTTCATAGTTTTTTCGTTGAAATATTATACCTAACTTTTATAATGAATTTATAATGTCAAAAACTCATTTGCACATGAATCCCATATGATATAGGTGTTATCAAAATATGTATCACTAGCAATTCATGCTATTTGAAATATATGAAGACTTCAGGAATAGGCGTGGCCGGGTTTTTAAGATTCGGTCCACATCTGGACCGGATTCTGTCTGGATATAAGGTAATTTTCCGTCCTGGTTCGGTCATGGTCCAAGAGCAGAAAAAAAAAAACAATGATTGATCCTGATCGGATTGAAAATCAATTAAAAAACTAAAAAAAAATAAACTAAGATAAACCAAATCGGTCCGATTACATACAGTTCCAATCCGAATTTCTAAAATGTTCGACCCTCCGGTCCAGGTCGGACCGGTTACACACCTCTAATAAAAGCCCTACTATATAATCTTTTCTATTCTAACAAATGCATATAAAACTTAAAGAAAAATATGGGAAAAGTTTTTAACATAGACGTTAAATTTACAATATAGAGTGTATATATATAGTACGTACACTTTGTACAGAGATGCCATGAAAATGATCGATAAAGTGAAATAATTTACATAGCACGTACACTTTGTAAATTGACCTATTTGATAGGTAAAGATACAAAACTAACGTACACATTATGATTTTTACATAATCAGTATATCCTGAATGCTTTCTTTTCATTTTGTGACTTTAATCTGAGCTTTCAAAGTTGACAAATCTTTGCTCCTTCAAGCTCTCTACGGTATCCTTGACACATTCTTTCAATGGAATGTAGTCAATTCCTAGGGCTTTTGTTTTCTCCTTCGAAACCTGGAACTTTGGCACACAAGTTTCGTCACGTACACACCTAAAGCATATGGTGATTGATATTTACGTAATGTAGTTAGAATATAGAAGGTTAAGTTAAACCGAGAGTATGAGATTGATAGTTGATATGTTTACTTGTTGGGTAACTGGAGATTAGGGTAAAGTTCACGTAAGAAATCCACAATCTCTGAGTAATGAGCAACGCTCTCGATTAAGCAGTATCTTCCATTGGCAGATTGGTTCTCAAACGCTTGTATGTGTGCTTCAACTACGTCCTTTACATGAACCCAAGCGATGCTCGTATTCCTGTAAGTCGTCACGGCTGCATCACATTAGAACGTGAATAAGGATTAATGATATGTGTATGAAACGTGGGATCCACACATTTAGAACTTTATTCCAAAACTAATTGACGATTGGAGGATTCAAAACACACACAAATATATGTGTGTGTGTTATGATAGTATCATTTGTTGTATTACGTACCATTGATCAAGTTGAGAATTTCAGCTGCACCAGAATTGAGCGAAGGATCAAGTGAAGGGCCGATAACCAAACCCGGATTAATAGCTACCATGTCGATTCCTTTGTCCATTACGAATTTCCACGCGGCTTTTTCAGCCAAGGTCTTTGAAAGTCTATACCACATCTGCATATAGAGGCAAAAGCCAGTCAAATACATAATGATTTTTAATGTCAATTAATTTTATGATAAACAATATGAACCTTGAAGTCTTTGCAGAAGTCTTCATCAGAATAACAAGTTTCATCGAATACAAAGCCGGGAGTATAAAGATTAGGGCCGAAGACTATAGCAGCTGCTGATGATGTGAAAACTACCCTTTTTACCGATGATGTCTTAGCAACCGAATTTAGGACATTTAGTGTCCCGTTTACTGCTGGGTCAATCAACTCCTCCTATAGCCAACAATCTTATGTAAATCGGTAAACATTTTTGATAAAGGATCTTTTGTTCATAAATAACGGTCTTTTTAGCCTTTAGATTTTATTGACATATAATCCTCCTTTTTAACTACAAATAGGTTTTCGAACTTTAAACAAATGTTAGCTACGTTAAATCCTTCAACTTTGACACAAAATCTTATAACTTGGGGACTAATTCAACTGAAACATTTATCAAAGTTTAGGGACTTGAATTTAAAAAAAAAAAAATTGATAAATAATCAAAAATAAATCATGAGGAATTGTATAATACTATATTTTGCACTCTTCGTTTTAAATGTTTGAAAAATACTTTGACGACAATTATTCACATACGACGGAGTATTAAATAATTTGCAATAGAAAGAGATAAACGAGGAACGAAACCTGTGGATTTTTGGAGTGGTGAAAGACGGGAGAAGCAGCGTGAAAAACACACACGCAATCGGAGACGGCGGAATCAAAGGAAGCATCTTCCATAAGGTTTGCCTTGAAGAGATGTAGCCTCTCTTTGGCTCCATCAAGTTCAAGCAAGTGCTTTGTTTTCTTAGGATTAGCTGCAAATTAATTAAAAATATAATTGTTTATTTTTCTAATTATATCGAACGCAATAAAACATGCATCAATCATGTAATTATATATTATTTTTGTAAATAAATACTATAGCTATGCTCGTGAAAATCTTATACAAACATAAAAATACATAATAAATAAGAGAATTTTGTGTCATATACTTAGTCTTTTTTATATTATTTTAATACTTTTCAATTTATAAAAGGTTATAATAATATAATATACCCTTATCATTCCTAATTAAAAAAAATTATTAGTTTATTAATTATTAACAGTCATCTAAATATTTGTATTATCATATATTTTAAAAAATTATAAATTTTAGTACATCTTAAAATTGATTTTTTTTAGGAAAAATAACCAAAAATAATACCAACTATTACCATTGAACCGAAAATAATACGAACTTTGAAAATTACTAGGAACGATACAAACTATCAATGTATTTACCAAAAATAATACGTCATATATTTTCCGGCAAAAACCCTAGCTCCGGCGGTGACGTGGCAGCCGGAATGTTACATGTCATCAAATAAATGGGTTAAATGTGTGATGTGGATTTTATTTTTAAAAAAAATAATTTAATAATATTTAGAATATTAAAAAATATAAAATTATTATTTTTAAAAATAAAGTTTGAAAATTTATTTAAATAGATTTGTAAAAAAATGTAATAATATTTATTATTCCGAAAAATATAAAAATAATATTTTTTAGAATATTTTTTTAAAATTATTTTTGGATTTTTGTATAAAGTTTGAATTATAAAAAAAAATAATTTGTAAAAAAAATATTCGAATTTAATTTTTTTTTTAACTCTTGTAACCTAATCCCTAAAGAAATTTTTTTCCCAAATTTTTTTAACAAATTTTTTATTAAAAATAAAATATTTTTACATTTTTTACAAACATGTTTAAAAAAATGTTTAAACTTTATTTAAAACTTTTTTTTTCAAAAATATTTTTTTTAAAAAATTATACAAATGTTTTTTTAAAAATTTTAAAGTATTAAATTTTTTATTTTTTAATATTTTAAATATTATTAAATTGATTTTTTTGAAAAATAAAATCCACATCACACATTTTATCCATTTATCATGTAACATTCCGGCTGTCACGTCATCGCCAGAACTAAAGTTTATGCCGGAAAAGTAAGACGTATTATTATTGGTAAATACATTGATAGTTTGTATCGCTCCTAGTAATTTTCAAAGTTCGTATTATTTTCGGTTCAATGTTGATAGTTGATATTATTTTGGGTTTTTTTTTTTTTTAGACAAAAACACAAAAATTCTAAATAATTTTTTAATGAAATAATAATCAACTTTTGGTGACAGTTCATGACTTCATGCAACGTAAATTATTGGCTGGCTAATAAGACAAAATTTAACCGATCGGGTATCTTACTTTTGGCATTTTAAAATTTCGTTGACAAGTCAAATATTTTAAAAGTATATATATGATAATGTTATTTTATGGCACAAATTAAAAATGTTTTTATGTTACATATTTTGTTAACAATTGGCATGTGTTAATTTTTGGAAATAAAACTAATATTAATAAATCAAGCTTTCCTTGGGTGAACACTGAAATTCGAGATATATTAGTTAATCAATTGCCCTAAACTATTATAAGTAATTTTTTAAATTTGATCAAAATAACTATTATATTGAGATGATGAAATAGTATCACATATATTATATATAATTTATGATTAAGTTTACTTAATTTTATAATTTCATAATTGATTATACAATTTTATTGAGCTTTCATGTTAGACTTTTCGATGTGACATGTACGACGGTGATATTTCGATAAATTCAGTTCAACTATCATAATCGCTAATACATTCCCTATATTATATTGATAATTGTTTTAGTACTTATGACATAAGTAGATTATGATAGTGAAATTATTAATTTTTCGGATATGAAAAACTATTACATTTTAAAATCAATCTAAACAAGTTTAATCATAATGATAGAAAATTATATTAGCATGATTTTCAAAACCATTTGGTGGAAGCTAGCTTGTTCAATGGAGTTTAAAATATATTAGCATGCACATCTAGGGTAAAGGGTTCGACCCGGAACGAGTATTTCATTGGATTTCAGAGTTACGACTTAAATTTATTTGTTAGGCGAAACATATTGAATAGTTGAAAATAGAACCGATATTACAAAAAAATCTATATATATTACTAAAACAGAACACATTTAGTCCACATGTCGTATGTTAAGGCTATCCACATCAGCTTTTTTCCAATTTATTTACAATATTGCCACAAGATATTTACGGATTTGCCATAATATATTTTACAATAAAAAAAGTCGTTACAATTATTAAACAGTCAGCATGCCAAATCATCTTTAATCTAATAAATCATCGTGACACGTCAACTTTAATCAAAGATTAATTAAAACAAAAATAAATGAAAAATATAATAAAAACATATCTACATTTTATTTTCATAATGTTCAAAAAAATAATGTAGGCATTTATATATCGTATTTTGTTTTCTTATTTTAAGATTTAAAATTTTATTTTTAAAATTAATTTTTTAATTTCTATATATATATATATATATATATATATATATATATATATATATATATATATATATATATATATATATCATGTTTTTGTTTTCTAAATTTTAATTTTAAAATTCGAATTTTATTTTCTGTTAAATAATTAATAATAATTAACAAAATAGATAAATATCTTAACCGATTCTACATAATCCTACCCGCAATTTTTAGACAATCTTTTTTCTAGATGATATAAAAAAATTAGTTTTAAGTCAATTTAGCCTATAATTAAATTTTAAAGCATACATATTTTTACACAATCTTTTTCTAGATGATATTAAAAAAATTTAGTTTTAAGTCAATTTAGCCTATAATTAAATTTTTTCTATTAATTAATATCCACTACATAATATAAAAAAATAAAAAAAAATTATTTAGACAAAACCGCACAAGGTGCGGGCATTGAACTAGTTATTTATAAGATTGATAAGTGTGTTGAAAGATTATACGTGTAAATCTATCAAAAGAGACATGATTGAGTTCATTTTATATTTCTCTAACTCCAATTCACAAGTTTACAATTATAAAAACGATATTATAATATCGGGTATAATAAACTATTTCAACTTCTATAAACTTGTATTTTCGAATACTTAACACCTTAGTCTTAAAATTGGAAGGTTTGTTCTTAATCTTGATATTTAGTATCCGGTATGTATTTCAAGTTTAATTAATCCAACCAAATTCACCGGACCCTCCTTTGGTTGCGGAACTCGCAACTTCTAACATATAACAAACGTGAATTTTTATAGGTCAACTAAATATTAAAAACCCTTAAAATAACATGATCAACGTAAAAATAACTCAATAACCTTAGGGACAACTAACTCATTCGCCAAAACTAAAAGAACAATAACATCAAATACGAACGAATACAAGATGAATGAACAATCTATAAGAGGAAGGAACGAGTACAAACCAAGATCACGAACCGTCGCTTTGACAATGTAACCTCGATCAAGAAGAACTTTAACCAGCCAGGAACCTACGAAACCGGATGCCCCCGTAACACAAACTATCTTCCCCGATCCCGACATTTCTCTCTCTTTTTCTTAGTATTGTTGCGCTTAATCGTTCTGGTTGAGCAAATTTATGGCATTGCAATGGGATTAGATTAATAGAAGGAACCTTGTGATCAACGCAAGTTTTAGATTAATTAATAATCGCATTACGTATAGTAGTTGAGTTAGAATCAAATTAAATCTTTGATTAATTAATATATTAATCCTTTACCGGCAACTAGTGTATATGATTAGGTTTGTTGGTAAATTATTGCAATGGGATACATGTATGTTAGAGGGACTACACGAAAAACGGTTAAGGGAAGATAATGGTCATATTACTTTTACTTGTAAATGAGCTCTTACAATCAGTTTTAGTAGTTAAACAAACATGTTTCGTGTGCATACAAGCGCACATATGTGTTAGGTATAAATCAAACACATAAGTTCAACGGATTTTTTTTTTTTGAAAGGTTACGTGTATACATATAGAAAGAGGAGGAGAGTTACAGAATGAGAGTCAGGGAAAAGATACAATCAAGGGACTAAGAGATACAGAGAGATAGAAAAGAAGAGATTAGATGAGATGAAGCCCAGAAGCCGAGCCCACATGACGGAGCTAGAGGAGCGGTTACGCCATTTGTGAGCAGCTTTGAGTTGACGACATTAATGATACTATAGGCGCAAGCAATGGGGGAGGTGAAAGTTCTGTTGAAAGCAATGTTGTTACAACTTACGAGCTTTCCAGGTGAAGTAAAGGTAGGTGGTGATAGTAACGAGATGGATGTTTGAGAGCAGATCGTTCTTCTGAGGCTTTGCTTTCGAGAGCCAAGACCAAATATCATCGGAGTAGGGGTATGGAGGGTGCAGTCTAGTCCAACGAGAAATGATGTCTAGAACAAGACTGGAGTAGTTGCAAGTGTTCCAAAGGTGAGGAATAGTTTTGGTAATAACTCTGAAAACGAAATGAAAATGAATCTAATCCATATGCTTACCTAATTCATGAATATTTTTGAAATCATTCCATGGGTTACACGTAAAATGTATTTGTTTTCCTTATTTTGTTTCCTTATAGGGTATCAAAAGTAATAAAATTCTACTACAATTACTTTAAACCACTAGGAACGATTCTACAAAATTTCATGAATAATTGTACACACATGAACTAGATTCGTTTTTATTCCGTTTTCGATTTCGGAGGTTGAACCAAACGAGCCCTAAGAATAGTCCACCGACCTCGTTTCAAAAGGTTTAGGTTTTAGACGCCATGAATCATAAACCCTAGAAATTGATCGAGGATTCATAATTCGATGGGATTGTGAATTTTGTGCATTTGATCGAAGGCATGGTGTTCTTCAGAATCACGAAGCTTGTAATTGTTGTGCAAGAACGTCATTCATCAATGTTGTGATTATAGAGGTGCACATATTTTAAAGTCAACTTGTAATTTAGTGGACCATTTAACCAACGAGACCATATCCTTTCAAAAAAAATAATGAGATGATTAAATATCATACACAATCGAGTTAGGATAAAGTTGACGTGATCCGAATATGACAGGCTTAATAAGTTAATAGGTGTTAGCTAGGTTGATTGGGGACGATCCTAGATTAAAATTTTTAATCATATATATAACTGATTATCCGATCCAAAAAACGGCTAGGTATCCGAAAAAAGTAAGCAAGGACGAGCGGTGGGTGAAAGTACTTCATCCATCAACCGAGCTAATGTGCAAAACATGTTAAAATTGTATATACATAGTCTTGAGCTATGTTGGACGGAAGCGAAGACAAGTATGAAAAACATAAAAAAAAAAAAAAACAATGTTGAAAATCGTAGAAAACGGACGACTAAGAAATATAAATAACGTATCATTTTAAAGCTCTTGTAAAAAAATTTATATATAAGAAGAGATGAAACGTGAATGTGTCATTAGTTGTAAAAGTTTTTTTTTTTGAAATAGTTTATATTAGTAACAAGAATGAATGTACACGGATGGGAACTACCCAAGGAAAGCAAGAGACAATACATGAACCCTAGGAGAGGTGAATGCCAAGTATTTTGGCCCAAGCAACTGAGTTGTGGGATCTATCCTTCCATTGGTAAGAAAGGTGAGTCTTAGTGTTGTTGATGATGTTATGAGCAACTGTAGTGACATGTGTAGATGTGTGGTTGAAGATGATATCGTTTCTGGCCTTCCATATGAAGTAGACGAAGTTTGTGATGGTGGAGAGGCGGACATGATTGAGCAGATCATCTTTACGGAGCGAGAGATGGCCAATCCATCTCCAGATGTCATTGGCGAAAGGGTGAGGTTGGCTCACTCTGAGCCATCTGGAGACAAGGTCCTGTACACTTTTGAAAAAGCAGTAGCGGTGAAGAAGGTGATCTTCGTCCTCAAGACTGGCATTGCAAAGCTTGCAAGTATTGTCAGGGACAATACTCCAAGCAGAGAGCTTAGTGAGCGTAGGAAGTCGTTGGTGGTAGGCAATCCAAGCGATGAAAGAACATTTAGGAATGCAAATACTCTTCCAGATGGCACTTACAAGGAAGGGCGGACCGGAAGCTGCAGGTTTCCAGCAGAGATCGTATGCAGTCGAGGTAGAGAACTAACCATTGGGCGTGGATGTTTTAGAGATGAATGTCGGCCCATTCATTAATGCAGTGATCTCGTCTCTAACAGTAAGGATTTGGTTCCAGATGAAGTTGTGTTTGTAACTAGTGGAGACAGACCAGATGGACATACCTTTGAGAATGTTAGAGTGAATCCAGTTGGTCCAAAGGTTCTGATGTTGATTGGTCGAGTCTAGCTCATATAAAAGCTTTGCAATGCATGCTTTATTCCAAGAGAGTATTTCTTTGAAACCAAGGCCGCCATCCTCCTTTGAGAGGCATAATGTACTCCAAGATATAGGAGCACGCAAACTAGAATCAGAGCCAGCCCAAAGAAATGATCGTAGAAGACTTCGGATCTTGTGAATGACTGTAATGGGGATGAGCAGGATCGAGCACCAGTAGTTGTATAGGGACGTTAAGATTGAGGTGATGATTTGTTTCCGTCCAGCATACGAAATATTCTTCATGCTCCAGGAGTTAATCTTTTTTGTGATTTTGGCAATAAGTGGACGGTATTCGACAAGACGGAGCCTTTTGCTCCCCACAGGTACACCAAGATACATAAATGGGAGGGAACCGACGGTAAGGCTTGCAGTGGAAGCGAGGGAGGCACGTTCCTGGTTAGAAATCCCACCAAAGAAGATTGAGGACTTGGAGAGGTTAATGGTAAGACCTGAGTATTGCCCGAAGAAATCAAATGTACGTCTTAGGATTTGAATAGAGGTAACATCACCCCGACAGAACAAGATAAGGTCATCAGCGAAGCATAGATGTGTAATACGAGGAGAGGTGCATTTGGGATGCACGTTGAAGTCCGGAGTAGATGTGTTGATATTTAGCATTGAAGAGAGAACCTCCATGGCGATGACAAAGAGGGGAGGCGAGAGTGGGCACCCTTGGCGAAGGCCTCTTGAACCTTTAAAATGTCCCTGCAAAGAACCGTTGATATTGATAGAGAAAGAGGTGTTAGTGATACAAGCTGCAATTAGACGAATGAAAGCTTCAGGAAAACCCATCCTAGTGAGACAATTTAGAATGAATTTGTGATCAATCATGTCGAAAGCTTTGGATATGTCAATCTTCACAGTGCATCGTGGAGAGGTATGTCTTTGGTTGTATCTTGTAAGGATCTCCTGACAAATATGAATGTTGTGTTTGATGGATCTTCCTTTGACAAAAGCCCCTTGATAATGTCCGATGAGGGATGGGAGAGTTGTGTTAAGCTTGGAAGCGAGGATCTTGGCAATTACTTTGTACACTGTGTTACAACATGAGATTGGTCTGTAGTCACATGGGAGGTTGGGGTTTGATTTTTTTGGAATCAGGGAGATGGTTGTGTGATTAATGTGGTGTGGAAGGTAACCAGTGCTAAAGAACTCCTCAATGGCAACACAAAATTCAGTACCAGTGATAGTCCAAGAGGATTTGAAGAAGAGCGCATTGAACCCATCAGGGCCAGGTGATTTGTGATCACCAATACTGAATAAGGCATTCGTGGATGTCTTGTTCAATTCATTTCTTTTGTATCCCTTGAACCCACATTGACCTAACATCTGTGACCATGGTTTGGATGTGTTCGACCCATTTCTGACATTGGAAAGTGTCTTGACCGTCCTCACTATTTTCACCGTGTCCTCTGTCAAGTTTTCAACATGTGAGGAGAAGAAAAACGACATTGCCTAGACACTTCGGTGCTTCATAGGTCTTAGGCATAGTCTGCATGCATCAAATAATCTTATTTCGATAAATAACAATCTTGTTAAGGATATTTATACTTTTTAATGAACATGATTTGTATTATGTGTGAATTCACCCCATTAGACTAGAAGGTGAGTGATCGAAGCGGTTTATCCATCCTTAAATAACTTATTACGAGTTGTGCATCCATAAACTTGATTCAAACCGATCCATAATTTTTTTTTATTTTGACGATAATATTTAACTAGAATTAGAGACATGTATTTAGCCCCTAAATTATTTGTGTTAGGTCACAAGTCAAATCGATTTGTAAATTTTAAATTATGACGAAAACGACTAGAAATATTTTATTCATTTATTATTGTTTTATGATATGATTATTGCATATTTAGTTTATAAAGCATCATTAAGCTCAAATAACAAATAAATGAAAAAAAATAACACCATGAATCCGTCTGATTAATCCAAAAAATTGTTTTCAGTGGATGCAAATATGCAATCTACGCGGGTAATTAACACACAATCACCCTTAAATTAAGTTATTTTTATAATATTAACACATTTGTAAAATTTGCAATTACACAAAGTGACAAAACCAAATATAAACCCATTTTTCTTCTTTCAAAAACAACCTAGATTCTTCTTTTATAGTTAATTTTTTTTAGAAAGGCTTAATTGTGACCTTATTATGGAATACAAACAGAATATGAGGGGATTTTCGATAGAAAACATGATTTATGGATGGTTTTTTGTAATTTCGAAATGAACGGATACTTTTTGTAAATATAATCCTAATCTGGGCGGGTAGGCGTGCTTTATGAGCACCAAAACCATATGTATATGTACTTCGACATTTGAATGATTTTGCCACGAAGAAACCAGAAACCAGAAATCGTCCACCAAAAAGATCGATCGAAACATCAAGTTGAGAAATGCAAGATTGATGATCGGAGAAGACAAAATTGAGATGCTTACTGGTATTGAACGGTGGCTTTGACAGTGTAACCACTTTCAAGAATAATCTTCACCAGCCTTGGAGATCAACTCGATCCATGTTTGGTGGGACGCGGGGTTACAGGTGCTTCGCATTCCGGTATTCATACAGTTCAACTCAAAGTAAGATTTCACAATCGATTTTTCAGTTGGATTTTCGGATTATTCAGCGATTTCTGCATATGAAACTAGGGTTTGGAATCTGGTAGTTTACGACTTCTTCTGATTTGTGATTGCGAAATTAAGTGTTTGTTGAAGATTGAACTGTTAGAATGTGATTGATTTTGGATAAGAGTAGTCTTCGATCGAAGTTAACACTCGGAAGAACTGAAGTAGGAACGTGGTTAATTGTGTGGAGGATTGAATTGTAAGAATATGATTAATCTACTCTGAACATGGAAACCGCTCATCTGAATCTCAGTACTACCGATTCATGAAATGAAGTAATCAAAATCTCGTCTGCCTTAAACAACATAGCAGACTGGTTTACGAGTACTGCAACAAATGTGCATATAGTATCTCATTCCATGTATCAGGCACACCAGGCAAGCACCAGTGGATGCAATCGGCGTTACGATCTGGATCTGCTCTTTCCTCCATGGTTAGGAGCTTACCTTTTCTTTCAGTGTACACTGATGTATGTGCATCTTTTCTGTAGTCTGATAACTGTGTTATGTTCAGTATTGTCACATCTGTCTTCAATTCTTGCAGTGTTTCCTTCACTATGTTCATTATGTCGTTGCTATTCCCTACTCCCCAAAACGGTCCTTCGATTGGCTGTGTCTCGTTGAAACAGTTGCCTTCACTCCCAGGGTTCCATTCCCATCTCCTACAACAAGATGATTCAGAGGTCAGCTTTATTGATTCTAAGCTCTATAGAATTGACGAACTCAACTTAATCTAAGCTCTATAGAATTCTGGACTCACCATAGATGAGTAGGAGAAAGACTCATGAAGAAGACCCTTTGTTTTTCAGGGTCTACACTTGACTCTAACCACTTTGCCCATGTCTGCAATGCCATCTTGTATGCAGTTGTAACGTTATACTCGTGTACATCATAAGGAGATCCATTCCTGCATGTTCATTTTCACATAAGAAGAAGAAAATGAAATGTGAATAGAAGATAATTGTTTGATCAGAACTGACGTTGCGTTTATGATAGGCTTATACATCCACCACACATAGCTTTCGAAAACCAGAAAATCAACCCCATCCCAGTGTTTACTATGGTTAGCCACTGAGTCAAGCCTTACAAGCCTTCTCTGCACTGAATGATTCGTTGAATGATCTGAATTAGATTCAACCATGAAAGGTGCCCAGTAGAACTCAACAGTTGCATTATAATCCTGCAATCAAATCTACATGCATTAGTGAAAACCAAAGAAGGGTATTTTGGGTTAGAATTCACAAAGAAAATTATCACGGATCCGGAACCCGTAATCGTAGCGGTTACGGGTTTCGTAATCGTAGCGGTTACGGGTTTCGTAATCGTAGCGGTTACGGGTTTCGTAACCGTGATGATTTTCTTCACTTTTTTATTTTTTATTTGGTTAGAATTCACTAAGAAAATCATCACGGTTACGGGTTTTGTAATCGTGAAAAATCTGTCACGGATTCGGAACCTGTAACGTCACGGTTAGTCGGTTACGGATTCCGTAACCGGCGTGCGTTTGTGAATTCCGTCCCGTGCGTTTACGACTCCCGAAACAAAAACAAATTGAAATTTCTGATAGTTTCGTCGGATTAGAGATTTCACCTCTGCATAGAAGATCTTCTTTGAAGGAACCTTATAATGCAGCTTCTTTCCTTCAGGAATGGCAGATTGCAATAAGCAGACCATGGAATCATACTGACCCCTCTGGATTGAGTCTCCCACAAACATCAGCCTCTTGTTCCTCAGCCTCTCTAGCAGCCTAACTGCATTAAACCTGCAAATAGGTAATTTTTATCATATCTTTCACTGAATTTGTGTTTTCAGCATGAAATCTGAAAGTCACTACTATTTTTTGCTTACCTTGGCAGATTACACTCATTAGGTTGCCATCTCCAATACTGATACAAATCATCAGGCCTACCATTTCTCTGGCAAGCCACTTGCTTAACCAAATAAGAACAACTCTCTTCAGTATACAAAGGATGGGACGTGTTATCCCAAACCCACTTTCCTTCAAACACATTGCAATCTTCAATGTCTATAACATCATCATACCCATCAAAAACACCTCTTCCACTAATTCGACTCCCACGTTGGAGCCACCCTAGTTTCCAAGGAAGAAGAAACCTATTAGGCTTGTTCTTGAGGTAATCAAAGACGAGCCGGGAAGTTCCGAGTAGAAGAACAGATACAAGTGCAATGGGAAGGAGGGATCGAATCCGGCGAGATGAAGAGTAAGATTGGGCTGTCATTGTACTGTTTTTATCTTCTTTTGGGTTATGATCAAGAAGGATTTTCTGTGGTTTTTGACCTATTATTTTTTATGCTGTTGTGTTGTTGCTGTTGGTGTAGGTGGCCGTTTACTGGCGTGGCAAGGTGGCTTGAGCCCGAAGCGTCAGTGTAACCACCGGTTGGTAAAGCCTCCCTTGAGGGATTAGGTAGTCCATCATTTAGCGTTTATTATGATTTATGAGGTGTCTCTTACTCTCTTCTAGTCTTCTTGTTCTACTAAAAGCACATTTAACTAACTTTTTTTTTTATAACAATGACATTACAAATTGAAAAATAATCTATATTATAAAATTACAAATTGGAAAATAATCGATATTATGAAACTAAAATGAATTATTTTTCAGTAGAACTACGCCATCTAGAGGTAACTTGATGGTAAATTTGGTTGCTCATAAATTAAACTAGTGTATTACCTGCACGTAGTGCGACATTGTATTTTAAATTTAATTTATAATATATATAATGATATATATTAAATGTAAAGTATAAACAAAATTGTTGTGCTTTACTTATCAACAACTTATTCACTAAGTAGTTGATTTTTCTAAATGGTGATATAAATTTTTTTATTTAAATCTTTAATTTTATAAATTTAAATTGTCTCATATATATTGTTAATTTTTTAAAAAAAATTCGACTATAAAATCTATTAGTTTTTAATTAATTAAGATTTTTGGCCTGTTGTTAATTGCTAAAATGACACGTGGTAGTTAGAGTTTCATGGTTAGACACGTGTAATTAAGTGTTTCTATATAAGATAGTTTTTAACAAACAAAAGGCACCCCAAGACCTAAAACATCTAGTACAAAACCAAATAATTGAATGAGACAATACTAATGCAAAATTACCTAGCAATAATAAAAAAACTGTTGACTCAAAGAAGGAAAAAAATGAATCAAATGACAAAGACAAATCGGAACTTATGATAAAATCAATTTTGATGTTTCAAAATATTCGTGTGATCAATTTGCTTTTGGATATATCATCAGAAATAACCTAGCAAGGACTCTTGTTGTAGGTAAAGGAAGGTGTCAAGTAAACTCTGTCCTTGAAGCTGAAATGTTTGTTCTTCATGTGAGCATCCAAAATGCCGTTAGTCTTGGGATTTCATCGATTGAGAGCGACAACTTGATGCTCATTAACTCGCTCAACTACATATGAAAACCACCATGAGAGGCATACATGATCATCTCAGACATTTTTTTAACGATTTCTAGCGTCACTCATTGAACGATTCGGAACATTTTTAAAAAAGTCAACACTGTGATCGACCGACTGACACTTCTTGGGCACAACCCGAATGTGTGCGTCGACCCTCTACCTTTTGAAAAGTTGAAGACCTCATCCGAAACGATGCTATAAGGCGATTAGTCTCGAGAGGCTGATTGTTCGCCCCTAGAGGTGTGTGCAAATAAGTTTTAAATTTATAAAACTAGAATCAAGCAGCGAACCCGCAAGTGTACGGATCGAGGTAGCTAAGCAAGAATTCCAGAGTATCGAACACAGGGATTTGGGTGGGAACAAATTCGATTGCAGGTTATCAAGCAAGTAAATATGGGAATTTTGCAAATATTGGGAAAACAACAATCCTAAAGATCCAGGTATCCAGTTGCGGCAATAGATTCAAGATATACTAATGATGTAAAGACAGAGTAGAGATATGCAAAGGTATACTAATGTAAGGTAATCGTACGGTTGAGGTTCCAAAAACCTTATGTAACTCACCTAAAAGATACTCCCTATACAGGTTGTTGAGGCTCAATATAGAAAGATTCTAAAGACGAGGATTAGTATCAAATACCCAAACTTACAACCTAAAGATCAAGACTAACTTAACCGATTGAGGTTGTTGAGGCTCACAATCGAGGTAGAGGTTGTTGAGGCTCACTACCACCTAGAAACGACAAGTCTAAACTAAGTTAAAGCTAATCTTTAACTTTGGATTAAAGTAAAAGCAGGCTCGTAAACTAGAAGGAAATTACGGTTGGATCTTGAGATTCCACGGTCGTGGAACTCAAGAACTGCCCGTAATTTTAGGTTGTCGACGTTTCTCTCTAACTCTCAGGGTCTAATCTGTTTGTGATCGATCTATCATCACCTATGCCACAACTATCAACCCTTCACCTTAGAATTGTTAAGGGTTTTTAGCCAATAACAGTAATTTTGATATCAATTCAAGAATTAAAGAGTAAAAGATGAAAACTTTCAAGAACTATCAATAACCTTCAAATGAATCTCAAGATCACAACAAATGTTTATCAAAAGATTCAAAACAGAGTAAACAACCACAACCTTTAGGAAAGAAGAGAAACGGGATGTCAATCCGTTTCCAAATCAAACCTAAACAAGAAGAGAGATCTTCTTGCAAAATCTTCCAAGAACTTCGATCTTCCACGAATCCGAAGATCACAACGGCAATCTCCACCAAAAGTGCGAGATTTGAGCAACTCTCCGATGCGAACTTTGATCTCCAATGAGATCTCCCAAATACCTCTAAACGAGGGTTTTTGCGTTGCTAAGCGTTGATCCTTAGCGTCGATTGTTAAGCGGGAATGTATGTCTATGCGTGAATGCAAGAACGCTAAGCTGGCCTTAGGGTAAGCGAAGATTTGTAAGCGAGGATGACGGAATCTCCTTTCTTCCGTCTTTTTATAATGCAGGGCAAAGTGTCGGCCCGGCCCGATCTTCAAAAGATCATGGCTTCGAAGTGTGGCGAAAAGATTCGCCAAGATCACGGTCGTGGAAGATTCCACGGCCGTAATTCTTGGGCGTGAAAACAATTACGGTTAGTTCCACGACCGTAATATCCTCTGGAATGAACATCGAATTCTGACTCTGAATCCACGGCCGTAATTCTGAACGTGGTTTGGATTCCGGCCGTATTTTAAGGCGTAATTTAGGGCAAGAACGTGATTCTTCCCTAAACTCGTGCATTCCTCAATCTAATACTCCAAATTGCTTCCAAAAAGTGTCCTCGATCTATGGACATATCAACTCAACTCTCTTTTGCTCGATTCCGTTCGGAAATAACTCCAAATCACCTATAATCAACATAGAACTAGTGTAGACATCCATATCGACAATATAGGCAATACTAGCTCACATATGCGCAAAGATCAATCAAAGACTATCAATATGAATCAAATTACGATTAGAAAACGTGCCTAAAATATCACAATATTTCATGCTAACAAATAATCCCATACTTAACACTTGCTTGTCCCTAAGCAAGGTCTTTCAAAAAGCTTTAAACAAGAGTTAGGATGAAATATGTGTACCTTCTTTTGGTGAATGTGACTTCTAAAGAATAGATCATTCTCAAACCTTGCTTCAATCGTTCATCAAACTTTCACACACTCAATCAAAGAGTAAAAAGGTAAAGAGAGTTCATGAATCAATTTAACCTCTAAACAAGCATCATAACCTTCAAACTTTATCAAAATCAATCATAAGAAACTTCAATTTAGATCACCAAGTCATATAACATTCTTTTGATCTTAAGGACTTTCAAAGAAAAGGTCTAGAGTATGGAAGGGAAGGGAAAACTTTAAGGGAAAGTGGTGCATAAATCCGGGAAAGTGGATAACTACCTTCTTCTTCTTATGCGGTTCCCGCAACACTTCAACTTAGAGCTTCGCTCTCTTCTTTTCATTTTTCGACTTTACTTTTGGAGTTATGGATAGAGGTGCACAAAAACCGAAGCCTAGGAGATCGGCGTTTCTCAAATTTGCAAGAGATGCCTCAAACCCTTAGCGCACATACCATAATCCGCTAGGAATATCGCTCAATCCGACTTTGGAAAGACACAAACACCCGGCTATGTGAATGGTGTCGAGTTACTCATCGTCATGATTGACTTCCCCAAACCTATGATTTATTTCTATTCAATCGATTGCAAATAATTGCTCTCATGGCCCTCCCACATCAAACATGCCTTTTTCATTCACTTTTCCAAGTTCCCGGATAGGTAAAGGAGGCTAATATTTCAAAGAGAAGCTAGATGATCAAAGAAAGAAGAAAGAAAGTATCGAATTGCCTTAATCATTTCAACAAGAAGTATAGGAACTTATAATGTGATTTCAACTTCAATTTCTCAACATGATTTAGGTAACGTTTTCACATTATAAAGCTTGCAAAAGAGGTAGAATTCATTCATTCAAATTCTTTTCGATTTACCATCCTTTTAAGCATGCAATTGTCATCAAACTCAATTCGCAAGTAGTGATTATCATGGAAATCATCTCAATTCATTAGAATTACAAAATTTTCAAAATTTTTCAATTTTTATGGGTTTTTAAAGTTCTTTTTCATGCAATGCAAAAATAAAACGTGTAACACATAATGAACATGCAATGATAGTCTCGAAATGAAAGCAACATAGAGAGTAGAGTTATTACAAACTTTTAGTACATCCCACCCCATACTTAGGACGAACATTGTCCCTAATGTTCACAAGAAAGAACAAAAGAAAGAAAAGAAAAAGAAACTCACAAGTGGTGGCGGGAATGTCTAAAACGAACGGTCCGGTCATCAAATCACTGCGGTGCCGGTGGAGGTGGGAATGGAGAGAAACTCGGATCATAGAACCGCCCAAACTGCTGGCGGTAGACGTCCCTCATCATGTGGTCAAGGTCGTCTAGGCGTCCGTCTATAGCATCCGCCCGGATCTCTAGTGCTCCAACTCTCTCTGAAAGTCCGGTAGCCCAATCCGGCATCCTCTCATACCATCCCGGGGCGCGATCATACCATGCGGGGGTATCGGCTGGTGCTGGTGCTGGTGGTGGTGCTGCTGGCTGCGTCGTGGACCAAGGAGGGGGTGTGTCGTACCAAGTGGGAGGTGTAGTCATCCACGTGGGCCTCTCACTCACGCTAGCGCGGCGAGATGACGAGCCTGAAGCTCTAGCTGGGCGTGGAGAGCGCCTAGGTACATCCGGGGCCGCCTCCGGCTGATCCGGAAACGTGCCGAACTCCTGCTCCGCTTCTCCACCACTCTCGTACTGCTCTCCCATGTCCTCCTCATCCACAACCGGTGGTGGAACGTAAGGGGGAGCTACAAGCCTGTTCGCATGCATCGCAACGAACGTCTCCTTCCAATTGTGGCGTCCCGCCACAATGGAATACTCTGGCAGCCACTCAATACCCCTACCCGTCCTGCTCTCCCAAGGCATGCCCGCATAAGGCGGACCTCTATGTGTGGGGAAGATGAGTCCCCTGACCATAAAAGCATGTAGCCCTAATGGAATCGCCGGTATACGGGTGCAAGCTGAAAAATCTACACCAAACGACCTAGCAATGTGGGTCACTATCCCACCATATTCAATGTTCCCCTTCGATTTATTCTTGAGTTTACTCATCGTCGCCGCCAAAAGAGTAGCACAATCTGCGCGGCATCCATAAAGCATGCTGTAAAGAAGGAATAGCTCATCCGTCTTAATCTTTTGGGGCGTCTCCGTCCTAGGAAAGAGACACTCCGAAAGAACACGGTGAGCTATCTTCAAGGCTAGATGGTACATCAATCTAGCCTTGGTATTGGCGGGTTGCCAACGGTCCTCGTCGGCGTAAATCATTGCCACTTCCGCCCAAAAATCCTTGGCGGAAACGCCTCTAGGAAGTCGACCATTGTAGGTCTCATGGAACCCGAAAATGGTTCCGAACTCAATAATGCTCAAGTGATAGTCTCGATTCATGAGACGGAAGGAGACGGTCCTATCAACTGGGCTGTGCTCAAAGGACGTCACAACCTCCCGGGTAATCTCCTCATAAGCGTCTTCACGAATGTTCGTGAAGACTAGCAATCCGGCTCTATCCAAGAGCCATGTGAGATCCTCAACTATGTTGAGAGGATGTAGATCCTCCAACAACAAATACCTAGGGCCAATCACCGGCCTCTTCTCTATCTTCTCAAACGCAGCTAGGTAGTTTTCGTGTATGGTTGGGATGCTAGGGTGAGGAGGTGAGGATGGAGGTGAAGATGTAGGTGAAGGTGAGGATGGTAGTGAGGGAGATGATTGTGGTGGTGCCCTAGAGGTGGAGGGATTGCCCTTCCTTTTCTTATTTTGCTCTCCTTTCTTCTCCTTTATCCTTCCCGACATTCTCCTCACAAAGTCCATTTTTTCAGAAAAATTACGGTCTGTTCTACAGGTTCCACGGCCGTGGTTTACCCAGAGACCGTGATTCGTCACAGAATCTCGCGAATCTCAGCAATTTCACCAACAATCACCTCAATAAGCAGTCCTAGTCTAATTCCTTCCAGTCTTTGTCAGTTCTTCCTAAAGATCTATAGCAAAAACGAACTAAATCCGCGAAATTCGAGAAGAAAGATATAACCTCTTTTTGGATTGAAAAATCCAAAATGCGCGTTTGTTGATCGATTTCCACTCGATTTGTTGCTTGGATCTTGTTCGTGGTTGGATTTGCTGCAGTTTAGGACGAAGAATCGTTGAAAACGATTAGGAAACGAGGAATTGGGAGAGGATGAGTGTTTTCGGTTTCTAGGTCGTGGAAATGGGGGAAAATTGGTTAAGTTTGTGAAGAATGTGGCTTATATAGTGGCCGGCAAAATTTCCAAAAATTACGGTCTGTCGGGGCGTTCCACGGCCGTGGAAGTGCTTTGAACCGTGATTTTGATGATTTTCCAAAGGCATTTGAAAATTACGGTCACTGTAGCTATGACGACCGTAATTTGGACCGTGGAACTCTCTGTAAAGCTTCAAAGTCCAAATTTCGTCACTTTTCTTCGACATTATCCTCTCTTTCTCCTTTTCCATTGATCCTACAACCAAAAACACGAACATACCGGAAGAAATCGAGGAAAATAAAGCGAAAAATATCTATTCTAAACTAAACTATGAATCTAAAACAAAAACGAAAATGCAATACCCTGGGTTGCCTCCCAAGAAGCGCTTTGTTTAAGGTCCGTAGCTAGACCAATGTCGTACCTATTCGAGCGCGGTAGGTGCAAACTCCTCAGCTTGGAGTTCCGGCATATACTTCTTGAGTCGTTGGCCGTTCACCTTAAAACTTCCGCTAGCTTCACCCCATACTTCAACTGCACCATGGGGGAAAATGCGCTTAATTAGAAAAGGTCCAGTCCAACGAGATTTTAACTTACCTGGAAAGAGGCGAAGTCTCGAATTGAAGAGGAGAACTTGATCTCCTTCTTTGAAGTCCTTTGGAATGATATGCTTATCATGCCAACGCTTTGCTCTTTCCTTGTAGATCTTAGCGTTTTCGTAGGCGTTCAAACGGAGTTCATCCAGCTTGTTGATGTCTAGGAGACGCTTCTCTCCCGCTTCCTTCATGCCGAAATTCAGCCACTTGATAGCCCAAAACGCTTTGTGCTCCAGCTCTACCGGCAAGTGACAAGACTTCCCATACACAAGGTTGTATGGTGTGGTTCCTATGGGAGTCTTGTACGCAGTCCGGTACGCCCATAATGCATCATCTAGTTTCAAGGACCAATCCTTCCTAGTCCTTGAAACCGTCTTCTCTAGAATTCCCTTGATCTCCCTATTTGAGATCTCAACTTGTCCACTCGTTTGTGGATGGTAAGGAGTAGCGATCTTGTGAGTAACCCCATACTTAGCTAGAAGAGCTTCAAAGCGACGGGCTATGAAGTGAGAACCTCCATCACTAATGATCGTCCTTGGCGTCCCGAATCGTGGGAAAATGGTCTTGTTGAAGAACTTGACCACCACCATGGCATCATTTGTGGGAGAGGCAATTGCTTCCACCCATCTAGAAACGTAGTCCACCGCCAATAATATGTATTGGTTTCCACAAGAAGATGGGAATGGTCCCATGAAATCGACTCCCCAAACGTCGAAAATCTCCACCTCTTGGATGTTGTTGAGGAGCATCTCGTTCCTTCTAGAAATATTGCCTGTTCTTTGACAAGCATCGCAACAAGAAACAAAGGATTGCACATCTTTAAATAAAGTAGGCCAATAGAATCCAGATTGCAATACCTTTGCGCTAGTTTTGTTCGAACTAGCGTGTCCTCCACAAGGTAGTGAATGACAATGGCGGATGACACTTTGCATCTCATCTTCCGGCACACATCGCCGAATGATGCCATCCGGACCTCTCTTAAAGAGGAGAGGCTCGTTCCAATAGTATTCCCGGACGTCCTTGAAGAACTTCTTCCTTTGTGCGTATGACAGTCCGGGTGGTATCTCCTGACAAACCAAATAGTTAACGAAATCAGCAAACCATGGTTCGTTACCTTTGGAGACTACCTTGATGCACTCCTCTATGATATGTAGGTGTTCGTCTGGAAAGGAGTCATCAATGGGCAAATGGTCGTCTTCTAGATGTGTTAGACGACTCAAATGATCCGCAATAGAATTTTCCGAGCCTTTCTTATCGCGGATCTCAAGATCGAATTCTTGTAGGAGAAGAATCCATCTAATCAGCCTTGGCTTCGCATCTTTCTTCGCAAGGAGGTACCGGATCGCAGCATGATCCGTGTAGACAATCACCTTTGCACCTACAAGATAAGAGCGAAACTTGTCAATAGCGTAGACAATGGCTAAAAATTCCTTCTCTGTAGTGGCGTAGTTGAGCTGAGCTTCGTCTAGCGTCTTGCTAGCGTAGTATATGGCATGAGTTCGTCCTTCCTTTCGTTGCCCAAGAACAGCTCCAATGGCTACGTCACTAGCATCGCACATAATCTCGAAGGGGAGAGTCCAATCCGGAGGTTGGATAATAGGCGCTGAGATTAGAGCTTGCCGAATGGTGTTAAACGCATCCAAACATTCCTGCAAAAACTCAAAAACCGCATCCTTCATCAATAGATTAGTGAGAGGTTTTGATATCTTAGAGAAATCTTTAATGAAACGTCTATAAAATCCAGCATGTCCTAGGAAACTTCTTATCCCTTTCACCGAAATCGGGGGAGGAAGTTTCTCTATGGTCTCTATCTTAGCCTTGTCTACCTCTATCCCTCTACTAGAGACTAAGTGACCTAACACGATTCCTTCCTTAACCATAAACTGACACTTCTCCCAATTAAGAACTAGGTTAGTGTCTTCACATCTTTGCAAAACAAGAGTAAGGTTAGAAAGACAATCGTTAAAAGAGGAACCGTAAACGGAGAAGTCGTCCATGAAGACTTCCATGATTTCCTCTACGTATTCGGAGAAGATGGCCATCATGCACCGTTGAAAGGTGGCTGGGGCGTTGCAAAGCCCGAACGGCATTCTCCTATAGGCGAACGTACCCCAAGGGCACGTGAATGTGGTCTTCTCTTGATCATCCGGATGTATCGGAATCTGAAAGAAGCCACTATAACCGTCAAGGTAGCAAAAGTATGAATGTTGTGCTAACCTTTCAAGCATCTGATCGATGAATGGCAGTGGAAAGTGATCCTTCCGCGTTGCGTTGTTGAGCTTGCGGTAGTCTATACACATTCGCCATCCAGTCACGGTTCGGGTAGGAATGAGTTCGTTGTTTTTTGTTGGTGATGACCGTCATTCCTCCCTTCTTCGGAACTACTTGAACCGGACTCTCCCATTTACTATCGGAGATAGGATAGATGATACCTGCATCAAGAAGTTTAAGAATTTCCTTCTTGACAACCTCCTTCATGGTCGGATTCAACCGCCTTTGAGGTTGTCTTGAAGTTCTAAAGTCCTCCTCCATTAGTATCTTATGCATCCATAGGGAGGGTTTAATTCCTACTAAGTCCTCAATAGTATAGCCTATGGCTTTTCTATGTTTCCTAAGGACAATCATGAGCTGTTCATGTTCATCTATGCTTAATTCGGAACTAACGATAACCGGAAAGGTAGAATTAGATCCAAGAAAAGCGTACCTTAGATGAGTAGGAAGTGGTTTGAGTTCCATTGCTTTCGGAGCTTCCATTGTTTCCTTAGAAGTTTCTAAGGATGTTGAATGGGTTGGAGAAGAATTAGAAGAAGTTGAAGAAGTATGCCGATCACCCTCTTCCACGGTCAAAATTACGGTCTCCTCTGGTGTTCCACGGCCGTAATATCCTCTGGAATGGAGGTCGATTTTGGTCGTGGAATCCACGGTCGTGGAATACAGGGTATGACCGTGGATTCTAGTATTCTCAGCCTCATCGTGGAGTTTCTCAAACTCTACTTCATGCATCTCCTCTTGTGCTTCCAAGGCTTCTATTTCCTCTTTGCACTCTTCTTCTTCTCCTTCATTGGTTAGACTCATAGTGATAACCTTTTGTAGAGGATCGTTAAAGAGAATCGCACAACCTCCTCCCTAGATAAACCTTCTTCACCTTGGACATCGTAGATATCCTCGTCAAAGATTGGCTCCTTCACTAGAGTAGAAAGAACGAACTCCACTTTTTCTTCTCCAATGTCAAAAGCGAGTCTTCCATTCTTGCAATCGACCATGCAGCCGGAAGTTGCAAGAAACGGTCTTCCGAGTATGATCGGGACCGGACTATCTGCAGGAATGTCAAGCACGACAAAATCAATGGGAACAAAGAATTTACCTAGCTTGACCGGGACGTCTTCTACAATGCCGACGGGACGAGTAATGGATCGATCCGCCATGTATAACGTCATCTTCACCGGTTTAGGATCGCCTAAACCGATCTTCCTGCACAACGCAAGTGGTATGATGCTCACACTTGCTCCTAAGTCACATAAAGCGTCATATGTGACCTCTCCCACTCCAATGGGAATGCAAAATGACCCCGGATCTTTCAGCTTTGGGGGCATTTTCTTCTTCATCGTCTTGATGAGATCCGAAGAATCCGAACTCATCTTGACCTCTCCAAAATCTTCTAGCTTCCTCTTGTTAGAGAGGAGCTCCTTCAAGAACTTGCCATAAGCCGGCATACCTACAATAGCATCAATGAAAGGTATATTAATATGCAGCTTGCTCATGAGTTCTATGAACTTACCGAATTGCTTGTCTAGGCGCGCTCGCGCTCTAGATTGAGGGAATGGTAGGGGAGGTTTGTAAGCTGCAGGAGGGACATAGACGTCTTCCTTCTCCTTCCCCTTTTCTTTGTCCTTCTCTACGGGGACTTCAACGAACGTAGGCTGCGGATCGGTGGTAGTCACTCCGCTCCTAGTTGTAATCGCCATTACCCTTCCCTTAGGGTTGTCCTCCGTCTTTCCTGGAAGTTTCCCTTGATTTCTAGGAACTTCTTCCGCATGGTTGAACATTTGGTTTTCCAAAACCTTTTGAGCTTTGTCAACCTTAGAAACTTGATCATCAACCTTGATGATGCGGTTCTCCAACCCTTGAAGTTTTCCCAAGATCGTTTCCAACATGGGATCGGACTTCTCTTTCCCCGAAGTGTTTCCTCCATTAGATGATTGCCCCTGGCTTTTCAAAGGAGTAGAGGAAGAGGAAGGTGGAGTTAGTGAATTAGAATTGGAAGGATAGGAGTTACCGGAATTCTGTTGATTGGAGCGCCAATTGTTGTTGCTTGAACCCCGATTGTTGTTCCAATTGTTGTTGTTCCGGTTGTTGTTGTTTCCACTCCAATTGTTATTCCGGTTATTGTTCCGGCTATTGTTGTTGCGGTTGGTGTTATCACCGCCATTGTTGTTGCCCAAGTAACCAACATCCTTCCCTTGTTGCTTTGGGAAGTTGGTCTTGATAGTCTCCTTCAACTCTTTGATTTCATTGTTGAGGGAGAAAATCTGATTTTGAGCTTCATGTGTGAGCTTCGCTCCTTGCTCCACACGATTTCCCTCCACTTTCCGGTGGGAATACTTCTCTATGACTCTTGCTTGCTTCTCAATGAAGTCCCAAGCGTCATCTTCTCTCATGTCCATGAACGTTCCACATGAGAGGGATTGGAGGTTGAATTGCGTTCCCGCATCCAGCCCCTTGTAGTAAATCTCCAGTAAGGCAAGTTTGGATATGCCATGATGAGGGCAATCCAAGAGCAAATCCTGAAACCTTTCCCAAGATTGAAACAAACTTTCGTTAGGTCTCATGGAAAAAGCGTTAATCTTACCTCTAAGTTCCGCCGTTTTGGAAGGCGGAAAGAATTTAGTGAGAAACTCCGCAGAAAGGTCTTCCCACGTGTCTAGTTTCCCATTAGGAAGAGCTTGATACCAAGACAGCACCTTCCCCTTCAAAGAGAAGAAGAAAGGTTTGAGCTTGTAGCTGTTGGTAGTGGCGCTCTTCGGTCTCATTGTCTCCATCATGCACTCGAAGTTCTGCAAGTGCTGGTGTGGAGATTCGGCACTTGTACCGCCAAATTGGTTTTGGCGAACAAGAGTAATAACTTGAGGGTTGAAGCTGAACCCTTGTACATCTTCAGCATCAAAGTTCACGCCCAAACGGCGTGGTTGTTGTGTTGGATCCATTCGTTGGCCAAGAGTTCTTGGCTCATTATCTACACGTTCGACCCTCGCATTCCTAGGTGGAGCGCGACGGTTTGCAGCTTCTTGTGGATTGAAGGGATTCACATTGACCGTAGGGTCAATCTCTTCTAACGGTGGCATGGAAGAGTCACTATCATCGGCGGATGAATGACTTCTTCTTCTTCTAGACCTTGATGTCCTTTTTGAGGATTTCTTGATCATTTTATTCTTAAGCTCGCTCATTTGTAACCCCATCTGGAACATCTGATCCTGTAGAGCGTTAACTTGGGATTGATGTCGATTCATCTCATCCACGCGAAGGTTCTCATTCCAGCGGAGTTGAGCTTCCTTCTCTGTTAGTTCCGCTTGGAAATCACGTTCGTTTCCTTCGGCCATCTTCTTTTCTTTGCGCTTTTGCCTCAAGGTTTTCTCTAGCTCTTGATCAAGAGGTAAGAGATCTCCGGTGTTCCTAGACCTGCGCATACACTCAAAACAATATCAAATAACGAGAGCAAGCTCCCAAGCTTGACAACCGGTTACCGAACTCGGCCGAAACCAAATCCCCGGCAACGGCGCCAAAAACTTGTTCGCCCCAGAGGTGTGTGCAAATAAGTTTTAAATTTATAAAACTAGAATCAAGCAGCGAACCCGCAGTGTACGGATCGAGGTAGCTAAGCAAGAATTCCAGAGTATCAAACACAGGGATTTGGGTGGGAACAAATTCGATTGCAGGTTATCAAGCAAGTAAATATGGGAATTTTGCAAATATTGGGAAAACAACAATCCTAAAGATCCAGGTATCCAGTTGCGGCAATAGATTCAAGATATACTAATGATGTAAAGACAGAGTAGAGATATGCAAAGGTATACTAATGTAAGGTAATCGTACGGTTGAGGTTCCAAAAACCTTATGTAACTCACCTAAAAGATACTCCCTATACAGGTTGTTGAGGCTCAATATAGAAAGATTCTAAAGACGAGGATTAGTATCAAATACCCAAACTTACAACCTAAAGATCAAGACTAACTTAACCGATTGAGGTTGTTGAGGCTCACAATCGAGGTAGAGGTTGTTGAGGCTCACTACCACCTAGAAAAGACAAGTCTAAACTAAGTTAAAGCTAATCTTTAACTTTGGATTAAAGTAAAAGCATGCTCGTAAACTAGAAGGAAATTACGGTTGGATCTTGAGATTCCACGGTCGTGGAACTCAAGAACTGCCCGTAATTTTAGGTTGTCGACGTTTCTCTCTAACTCTCAGGGTCTAATCTGTTTGTGATCGATCTATCATCACCTATGCCACAACTATCAACCCTTCACCTTAGAATTGTTAAGGGTTTTTAGCCAATAACAGTAATTTTGATATCAATTCAAGAATTAAAGAGTAAAAGATGAAAACTTTCAAGAACTATCAATAACCTTCAAATGAATCTCAAGATCACAACAAATGTTTATCAAAAGATTCAAAACAGAGTAAACAACCACAACCTTTAGGAAAGAAGAGAAACGGGATGTCAATCCGTTTCCAAATCAAACCTAAACAAGAAGAGAGATCTTCTTGCAAAATCTTCCAAGAACTTCGATCTTCCACGAATCCGAAGATCACAACGGCAATCTCCACCAAAAGTGCGAGATTTGAGCAACTCTCCGATGCGAACTTTGATCTCCAATGAGATCTCCCAAATACCTCTAAACGAGGGTTTTTGCGTTGCTAAGCGTTGATCCTTAGCGTCGATTGTTAAGCGGGAATGTATGTCTATGCGTGAATGCAAGAACGCTAAGCTGGCCTTAGGGTAAGCGAAGATTTGTAAGCGAGGATGACGGAATCTCCTTTCTTCCGTCTTTTTATAATGCAGGGCAAAGTGTCGGCCCGGCCCGATCTTCAAAAGATCATGGCTTCGAAGTGTGGCGAAAAGATTCGCCAAGATCACGGTCGTGGAAGATTCCACGGCCGTAATTCTTGGGCGTGAAAACAATTACGGTTAGTTCCACGACCGTAATATCCTCTGGAATGAACATCGAATTCTGACTCTGAATCCACGGCCGTAATTCTGAACGTGGTTTGGATTCCGGCCGTATTTTAGGGCGTAATTTAGGGCAAGAACGTGATTCTTCCCTAAACTCGTGCATTCCTCAATCTAATACTCCAAATTGCTTCCAAAAAGTGTCCTCGATCTATGGACATATCAACTCAACTCTCCTTTGCTCGATTCCGTTCGGAAATAACTCCAAATCACCTATAATCAACATAGAACTAGTGTAGACATCCATATCGACAATATAGGCAATACTAGCTCACATATGCGCAAAGATCAATCAAAGACTATCAATATGAATCAAATTACGATTAGAAAACGTGCCTAAAATATCACAATATTTCATGCTAACACTGATCCTCCCAATTCGCTTACCTTGTCTCAAAACAAACTATTTTTCGTAAAAAATAAAACTATAAGTTAACAATGTGAGAATGTGAATGAATTCCCCTTAGGGTTTCCGTCATCAGACGGCTCATATTAATAATAAGCGAGGTTTACATAATTACAAAAGGGTACCCAATATTTACATATTTACATAAACTATCATACCCCGCAGTCGAAACTGGAGGAGGTTGAACAGTGAGACTGGATCTAAAGTCTAAAAATAATTGTCGGGGAAGATCCTTAGTAAAAATGTCTGCATACTGAAAAGCCGAAGGTACGTGAAGAACTCTAACGTGACCACGGGCAACCTTGTCGCGAACGAAGTGAATGTCGATCTCAATGTGCTTGGTCCGTTGATGTTGAACAGGGTTGCTGGCAAGATAAGTAGCAGAGATGTTGATTGTGTATACAATGGAAGCCTTGGCAAGCGGGCAATGTAACTCAAGCAAGAGATTCCGCAACCAGGAACATTCTGACACAACATTGGCAACTCCTCTATATTCAGCATCTGCACTGGATCTAGAGACTACAGATTGCCTTTTGGCAGACCACGAGATTAGAGTGTCATTGAAGAAAACACAGTAACCTGAGGTGGAGCGGCGTGTATCAGGACAACCCGCCCAATCAGCATATGTATAGGCAATAAGATCAGATTTCGGAGAAGAGGAGATTGTGATACCTAAAGAAGATGTCCCAGAGATGTATCGGATAATGCGCTTGAGAGCAGCAAAATGAGCTTCCCTGGGGTCATGCATAAAAAGGCACACTTGCTGTACTGCAAAACTGATGTCTGGCCGTGTGAAGGTGAGGTATTGTAGTGCCCCAGCAAGACTACGGTAAAGTGTCGGATCACTAATAGCAAGGCTGGATGAAGCACTTAACTTGACAGACGTTTCAGCTGGGGTAGCAGAGGGCTTGCAGTTAGACATCTTTGCTCTTTCAACAATTTCGCGAGCATATTTATCTTGGGACAGGAATAATCCAGAGGATGTCCGACGAACAGAAATGCCCAAGAAATAGGATAAGGGGCCTAAGTATTTCAGGGCAAATTCCTTACTCAGAAGCTTGATCAGATGCTTGCGCAAGGCGTCGGAAGAGTCACTTTTACTGCTAATAAAACCGATGCGATGAAGGAAGCCTGCAAAACGTTGGAACCATGCCCGGGGAGCTTGCTTCAGACCATAGAGAGACTTTTGTAACAGACAAACATGATTGGGTTTGGAAGGGTCGCGGAAACCTGGTGGTTGAAACATATACACTGTTTCGTTTAGATGGTCGTGAAGGAACGCGTTCTGAACATCCAGCTAGTGAATCGACCAAGAGCGGGATACTGCAATGCTGAGAACCATACGGATGGTGGCTGATTTAACCACAGGGTTGAAAGTCTCATCACAATCAATGCCAACCTGCTGAGAACAACCATTAGCAACTAAGCGGGCTTTATACCGCTCAAGGGAGCCATCTGACCTGTATTTGTGCTTAAAAATCCACATGCATCGCACAATGTTAGCATCAAAAGGACGAGGAACCAGGGCCCAAGTCTTATTTCGCATAAGGGCTCGATATTCATCGAGCATGGCAGCGGTCCAATACGGGTCTTGAAGAGCTACATTGTGAGATTTGGGTAGTGGGGAAATTTGTGTGGTGCTAACGAATAGGTCAAAAATGGGTTTGGGTTTGACAATTCCTGATTGGCTTCTGGTTTGAGGGCGGTTGGTGATATTTATGGAGGAGGTAGTGGAGCTGGCAGGCGTAACACTGGAGTGTGGGATGGGGGCAGCTGGTTGGGCTAGAGCAGGAAGCTCGGCTGGGCTGGAAGGGAGCTGTGGGGCAACTGCTGGTTGGGCTAGAGCAGGAAGTTCAGCTGGGCTGGAAGAAAGCTGCGGGCTAGCTGAGGAAACTGGGCCGACAGAATTGGGCCCGGATGGAGAAAGGGGAGGTAGTGGGTCTGCATCAGTGTAAGGGACAAAGGGAGCAGAAGTAGGCTGCGAGGTGGGCCGGGACAAGTGGGCCGGCAGAGCTGGTGAGGCCGGAAGAAGTGGTCCAACAGTGGAGGGGGGGGGGGGCTGGGTTATTTAATTCCCGTATGAAAAATGGGGAGGTTTCATCGTCGGAATTTGATGATGTAATATAATCCGGGGAACCATGGGAAAGTGTAGAAAACGGAAAAACCGACTAATCAAAAGTCACATGACGAGAAATAATAATTTGTTTTGTGGTCAAGTCTAAACATTTAAATCCCGATGATGATTGGGGTACCCAAGAAACACGCAAGGACGGGAACGATGTTGAAGCTTGTGGGAAACGGTGGCGCTTTGGTTAGGATAACAAAGGCAACCAAAAATCCGGAGGTGAGCTAGAGAAGGTGTAGCATGGTATAACACCCTAGTAGGAGAGTTATTGTGAATAGACGAGGAGGGAAGAATGTTGAGGAGATAGCAAGAAATTTCCACGGCATGAGGCCAATAGGAAATTGGAATGGAAGCGTGGAATAAAAGCGAACGCATCATGTTATTGATCGTTCGAATGATTCGTTCGGCTTTACCATTTTGAGGTGATGTGTGAGGACAAGAGAAACGGAAGACAATGCCATGATCAACAAAGAATTTGTGAAATTTTGTGTTGTTAAATTCACCACCCATGTCACATTGGAAGCTTTTGATAGGTAGGTTGAATTGAGTTTGGACAAACCGGTGAAATTGAACAAAAAGATCGAACACATGAGACTTGAACTTGAGAGGATAAATCCATAAGAAATGAGAAAAATCATCAAGAAAAAGCAAGTAGTATTTAAAACCTTCCCGACTCGGGATAGGAGAAGTCCAAAGATCACTATGAATAATGTCGAACGGTGCAACTGAACGAGTTATAGAGCGATCAAAAGCTAACCTATGGTGTTTTCCTAATTGACAAGCATGACAAAGAGAAGTCACGTTGGACTTATTACACTTAATGAAAGACGAACGTCTAAGGTAATCTAAAACTGGAGCTCCGGGATGACCAAGACGGGCATGCCAAAGGCTAGACGACTCAGCGGAAAGTGCGTGGTGAGGACGGATGGGAGGACGAGTGATAGGATAAAGTTCCCCGGAACTATTACATCTCAGACGCGTGATCCCCGTGTGTAGATCCTTCACAGAAAAGCCAAAAGGGTCAAATTCCACTGATGCATTATTATCGAATGTGAAACGTCTAACAGGCACTAAATTTTTGACAATTTTTGGAGCAATTAGGACATTGGATAGGTGAAGTGGGGATGTAGTGGTAGGAATAGTAGTATCTCCAATACCTGTAGAAGGAACACGCATACCATTCCCAACAATTATCGAATTTAATGAACCATTATGTGAAAAAGACGAGAGTGAACCTGAATTATTCGTCATATGTGATGTCGCGCCCGTGTCCATGTACCAAAAATTGTACGCCGGATTCAATGTCATGGTAGCAAATGAATGATCCAAATCGGTGGGCTGTGAGGAAGCAGCATAATGGGCCTGTTGCTGAGGCGGAATTGGGCCGGGTCCAAGCAATCCAGGGGAAAAAGCCTGTTGTTGCTGAGGATAAGGGCAAGGAGGAGTTGGGCCTGTCTGGAATTGGGCCGGCTGCCAAGGAAGTGGGCCGCCAGAGGTGGGCTGTTGCAGAGGATACCAGCCTTGAGGACGCCAGGTGAAGCGGAGCTGCTGCTGAGGGTTTCCGCCTCCAGTGGAGTTGCTGGTGCCACCAGGCTGGCGTTGGCGGCCCTTCCGATTTCGACCACACCGGTCAACCGATTGGTCCGGTGGTGCAGACTGGGTGCTGGTGCGAGACTGAGAAGAGCCTGCAGAAGTGGAGCGAGCATCAACCGCTAAAGTTGTGGCGGATGAGTCAGAGCCGGATTGAGACGCCATACGAGTTTCTTCAAGGAGTAATTGAGATCGAGCCTTAGTGAAACTAGGAAGCGGGTCAGATTGTTGAATGAAACTGGCCGCAGCATTGTACTCAGAAGGTAAACCCGAAATTAATTGAAGAACGAGGCGCGTGTCAGGGACGGGTGAACCAACTCCTTTGAGTTGATCAGCCAAGGACTTGAGTTGAAGACAATATGCGTTGATGGAAGCGAAGCCAGACAACTTACAATTCGAGAAGTCATGTTCGAGATAGACGGCACGAGTGTTCTTGTTGTCTTGAAAAATGTCTTTGACGCGATTCCATGCCTGAAGTGCAGTATCGTCAGAGTCAAGTAATTGGAGAAGGATATCCCGTGAGACGGTGCTATAGATCCATTGTAGAACCGCAGCGTCGACTTGTTGCCATAGTGAATCATCAATATCCGTTGGCTTGGGAACCTTTTCATCGATATGATCGAGAACGTTGTGTGCTTTTGCAGTAACGCGAAATAAGGTTACCCAAGACGCATACGGAGTGTCATGGTCAAGGACGAGAGCAATATTGTTCTTGATGTTGGATATTCCGAGGGCAGAATGGAAGGTAGGTTTCCGTTCTGCGGCCATCGAGGAAGAGGGTGAAGGGGAAACACGGCGTCGAAGAAGACGACCTTAGGGTTAGAGAGAGCGGAAGATTTTGTTTGAGAGGAACGAGAACCTCTGATACCATGTGAGAATGTGAATGAATTCCCCTTAGGGTTTCCGTCGTCAGACGGCTCATATTAATAATAAGCGAGGTTTACATAATTACAAAAGGGTACCCAATATTTACATATTTACATAAACTATCAAACAAAAGGTGTTTATCTTTACCAGAAATAACTTAAATATATTAGATAATAATTATTTAATAAATAAATTTAATTAAGATTATGTGCCATCTAAACCATGACATAACATTATTCATCAATATTTGAGCAAAAAATTCGCAACCGAATTTAATTATCATAAATAAAATTATTTTAGTATTATTTAAATATTTTAGTATTATTTAAAATAATATTGCTATCAATATTTAAATAATACTAAAGGCAAACTGATTATTTTAGTAAGTCTGGATTACGGTTCGCCCTCTGTCAGCCTACGTCGCTCTCTGTCAGAAAATAATCTCTCGAAATTTTCGGCCTCGCTCAATTTCTTGCGGCGAAATCTACCTCCTGGAGTCCTGGAGTACGGTTCGCCCTCTGTCAGCCTACGTCGCTCTCGCGATCTACTCTTCTCTTTCCCGCTCTGCTCTTCTCTCTCTCGCTCTGCAGGACGTCGGCTTCTCTTCCGTCCTACCCACTGTTCCACAGTTCAGGTCATATCTTTTGTTGTACGTAAGAAGCTATCGTCGTCAATCCAACCTACACAGGCGTCAATCGTTAAACAGGCTGTTAATCGCTTCTACAGTCGTTTGCTTACGAATCTTAAGATTTCAAGGTTTATCTTTCATCACCAACAAATCACTTAAACTGAACTCACGTCATGCCGAAGGCTTTCGGTAAAGCCAGGGGAGGTACATTGTTAATAAATAAATTTAACACTAATTTACGTGACTCTAATTTGAAGAGATGATTTTGGATTGGATTGTGAGGTTGTCGGAATTTTCCGTTCAGGTTTGAAGAGATTCAAGCCGATGGCGAAGTACAATAATGACAAGAAACATACAATTGGTCGCCCTCAGTACGAGGATTCTACAGGTTGGGTTACTTGGGTATGGAGTAGAAATCGTACTGTGTTTAGCTTGAAGATTGAAACTTTGCTTAGAGTTAGTTAAAACTATTTTGAATCTGCTCTTTTGCTTTTTTACTGGCCCATGGATTGATGTATAATGAACTTGTCCCTAGAGCTTCAGTTTGTGTAGCTGTCCATGATTTTGATTAAATTGTTCTTTTTCTAGTCTGTAACAGTCCATAACTGATTCATACTCCATTATATTTTATCCATGACAGATGAAGATATCAATGATCAGGAACCTAACACAAGTTCCAATATGGACAAAGATATGGAAGAGGAACTGGTTCATAACGATCCATCTATATATGGTAAATTATTAGAAAAGCTGGAACATAGCCATAAGGAGACATATAAGAGAAGGTAAATCCAGGAAGTTTTCATTATACAATGAATTACAGATTGGTTGATAGTAGCATCTGAAGACAACAACTTACTGCTTTCGTTTTATCTATTATGTCTGACATGCTACTACACTTGAAAAATCTGAAAGCCCACACACGCTTTCATAAATCTATTTATCCAACATGGAATCTACTGTTTGATATTTAAGCGGCAGGCTTTCCTATCTGAAGAACTCTATTTAGATATGATATTGCAATTTATCACTTTTGATCTCTTAGTATTATCTTGCTCTGTTACAGAAAATTAGAAGCAAGAAAGTCAAAGAACACTGAAGAAGATAACAGCAATTATAAGCAAGAGGCTTTCCATTTATTAAATAAATGTGATACTTTGGACGGTAATCTTACTGAATTTCCTACTTTGTCTGGTCAATTGATCCAATTTCATGTGATGGATACATGATTAGTGTTGATGTTCAGATGTTTAGGCATTGCTTAATATTTTTGAGATGAGAATGATCCATTTTGGGAATGTGAAACTGTAAAGAGAAAGGAACACCCATCACCGACAAAATATAATTGTAAGCTTGCAAGAGACAGGTCCTTTAGAATCAGTTTAGCACATTCACTTTGACATGATACTCGAGTTAAATCAATTTTGTTTCTGTTGGGTGAGAACTCAGCAGCAGATTCCACAATTCAGCAAACTCAACCGTAGCAGTTTCCTTATCTAGCTTTGACTTAGAGAAGAAAAGCTTGCTTCATTAGCTCATTGCATATACTACCATCTTAATCATTTTTAATATTCTTCCCTTTGTGACATTTCTTGATAAAACTGTCAATTGTCTGTTGATCTCCATTATACATGTCAGTTTGCACCTAACCAAAGTTCTGGTGATGCTGGTGTCATTAGCTTTCTTTGCTTCATAATTTATAAATTGTTATGCTGGGGTTCTTAATTATCCTAAATTATAACCCTTTGTCCTTTGAAGTGTAAACTCATTCACTAGCAATCTTCTTTATCCCCTTCTCCGCCTTTTTATTTAATTCTAAAGATGTTCTAAAAATGTCCCTAGAGTTATCTTATACAAGGTACCCCGGAAACTTTAAAAAAAAATGTTGTTGTTTTTATTGTATATTTGTGCATTTTCTTTGATGACTCTGTTATCTTTAATGACTTGCTTTTGTCTTTTGCTTCTCCACATGTACAACTTCTTGAAAGATTTTTTATAATGCTGTTTATCTTTGTTTAGCCATCACTGGTAAATCTGGCAGAACTAATGCACTGCACACAGAAGATTCAGAATATGAAGATAAGGATGAGACTTTTCAAGCATCTCTTAGTGATGAATCTGACGATTCTGACGCAGCCTCAGACGATGTAGATAAGGGCTGTTCCACTGTTGGCACAACAGAAGCCAGCAGGTTATTCTCTGCCTTAATACGACCCTCACTTGTTCTTATATTTGCAGCTACCTTTGTACTTTATTTATTATGTTCATTTTCTGAATCTTCTGTCTGCATGTGGCCAGTTTATTTATTTTTCTGTTTGTTGTTCGAACTGTTACTCTAGAGTTTTTGAGAGGCCCCTCCCTCCTTTATCATTATGGAGTAATTGAAATAAGAAAGACAAGAAATATATGTTGCCTATTGCAAAGTTCATTTTTTTTGGATGTATGATATAACATTGATGCTTCAAGTCTTTTGTGCCTCCTAGTGTTCGTAGTCTAGTCTTGTACCTCTATCTCAATTATTTCTGTTGTATATTTAAGTACCTGACATTTCATTATAATTTTCCAATGCTAATTTATACAGTGCGTGGATTATTTACTAATCTCTCTTTTGTTGCTTTTTTGCATGCAGTCCCTTTACACTTCACGTGTCTCATGTTCTATCTGGAGAAGAAATTGAGAATTTATCCAGAGAAAAATGGAGATATCAATGGGAAGTCCCTGCCTTTGACTCCTCGAGTTGCAAGTGGAAGGGCACAGGAGATTGCATTGTTAAGGTATTCTCGTCCTACAAGTTGTATCCTTGTTTTGATTGTTGGCAATGTTTAGTGATACTATTATGCATCAGCAAGTACTGCTTCTGATTTTCTTTGTTTCATTAATTAAAGCAAATCCTTTGTACCAAATCATGTTTTCTTCTGTTGTTTATTCTCCCTCTAACTTCTTTTTGAGCCCTGATGGTCTTCTCTGCTTTTATATCATCAATTATTATCCTTTTTGCATGTTTTTTTTTTTATTTAAATGAACCTTTTAAGGACATCAACACGAAAAAACCAACTCTCAATTCTGGATCCTCAGTGTATCACTTCTCACTCCACCAAGGGCTTTATGAAGCTACATGCACTGGAAAGAAATATTGCTTAAAAGTTTCTGTACTGATTTTTACTTTGAGAAAATAAATGACGTTGCTTGTACATGCTGTGTTGTTGACGTACATACACTTTTTGGGTTCGTACTGTAATTCGTTACAAAAAAGTTCGCCTTGATGACATTTTACTTAATTGAAGTTTCTTTTAGAAATTATGACATCACACCCTTCTGTGTTGGTCTTTTGGTTAAAATTCTGTTTTTTTTTTGTATAACTCGTTGTCTTCTGGTACTTGTTTGAAATTTCCTTTTGAAATATCTGAATATGATCTTCAGGATGTCGAGCCTGCTATGAGTTATGGTCTCAAACAGAAAATTTACAAGCATTGGTTGGATGTTTACAAGAAATCAGGTGGCAACGATTTCAATTCTTCTAAACAGAGAAAGTTCTTCTCCCTTTGTAAGTATATAAATATGACATGGTCCATATCTTGCATATATGTTGACGACACAAGTACACAGCTATTCTAATTTTACAAAATGAAGTCTTGAATATGCACATATTAGTAATTGGTACAAATTTATCAGCGCAGCTATTTCAACTTTTTTTTTTTTAGAAAATCAAAAGTCACTCCAATTAGGACATAAATGCTTGTCATTTTTGTAGTTTTTGCTCCCTTTGATAAAGAAACATTTTCATCTAGTAAATTGGATAAAAAGATAAAAGTAGAAGGCAACTTGTTCTATTAAAAAATTTAACCAGAAACATCAAAGGGGAAAAAGAGTAGGGGGCTCCCGTTTTTTTTTTTGCTGATAAGATGAGATGTAATTCTTAAAAGTTGTTATTCAGAGATCCTCAAGTTTCCTTTTTACTAAATGCACCATAAAATAGCTGTAAACCAGAGAACAGCAACACATTTTGATTTTGTCAAAGATCTTGAAATTCTTTTTTATTTTACTTTTATATTCCAACACCTTCTCAAATCCCTCTCAAAGCTGTTGCTTTTTCAGGAGATATTTTTTAACACAGTTGGGCAATTTCACCATGCTTTACTTATCTGTTTGATATTGATCCTGTACCTCCTTCATCAAATGTTTCTATGCATGACTCAAGTAAATATATGTTCTCATTGTAGGCAATAGCTATAGAGACATACTGCACCATAACAAGAAAGCCTTTTATCTCAAAGGTTTACAGGAGGACTCAAACATGATGGATGCCTATTTAATGCATTCAGTGAGTACTCTGATCATTTTGAGGCAGCAGCATTAAAGCGTTATCACATGTATGCTTGAGTTTATGTCCTCACATATTTCACCCTTCTGCAGCTTAATCATGTCTTCAAATCTCGAGATATTGTTATGAAGAATGAGGCAAGACTAGCCAAGAATCAAGAAACGGGAAAAGATGAAGTCCTAACTAACAATATTTATCTTGATCGTGGATATTGTCGTCCAAAGGTACTCTAAGTTCTTCTTCACACGTCCTTATCTTTGGAGTTACTTTTCATGCAAATGAACATCTTGCATTGATTTTTGTAAAATTCCGACCAATTACTGGCCCATAAGCAATGCCTTTCATCTGGAATATTGGCTTTATAATCTGTAGAAGGGTTACTCACATCTATTCTTATCTTCCAGGTTTTGATTCTGCTTCCATTGGCAAGCATCGCCCATCGTGTTGTTAAGAGGCTTATCCAGTTGACTCCTGCGGGGAAGTTAGGGAAAAAGGTAATACTTCCAGATAGCTTCTTAATCTGTTTATACTAGTGCATTTGATTTATGTAGGTCCCTCATCTGTAGATTTGTATATTATAATTATGTTTTGAAAGGTACGGTATATCTTTCAGTTAGCTTCTTAAATCTTAATCCAATGATACTGGTGCAATTAATTCCTGGTCCCTTATTTGTAGTTTTGTATATTATACCTAAGTTTTAAAATGAGCATATTTAGTTCCTGGTCCCTTATTATAATTATGTTTTGAAAGGTACGTCATATCTTTCAGATAGCTTCTTAAATCTTAATCCAATGATACTGGTGCAATAAATTCCTGGTCCCTTATTTGTAATTTTGTATATTATACCTAAGTTTTAAAATGAGCATATTTAGCAGTCAAATAATTATCTTTAGTTTATATTTTTGATGAATTGAAAGTTATAGAGCGTTTGCAATCAGCTTGCAGTGAAAAGCCATTCCTTTTCCAATGCAAGTGATCATGTTGACAAGGCTACAGTCTTGCAGAAGTACTGAGTCTCTTGACTCTCTTCCAATGCTCTAGTATATGGAAAATGCATTTTAGCTTATTACTTATTCAAAGTTGTGCATTTTTTGTAGTCATACCCAAGTTGAGATGTTGGGACCGTGTGTTGGATGCAACTGGAGGCGTGGGAGCCCCAATGCAGCCAACATCAACACTAGTAGCAATTTTAGGGAACTAAATCCGGGGAGAGTTTTCTATTTTTTGGTAGTAAACGGAGGTGTCTTGGTACTTGATAATAATTAGAAAGGTGTTAGATTTTCCCATTAAAATTAACCATTTTGTTCATGTACATGAGTACATCCCTAAAAGGACACCTTTCAACGGGTCAGAGATCTAGGTTGAAGTCAAGTTTAAGCAGACTTGTAGTTTCCCGAGAGAGACAGAGAGAGGCTTTAGAAGTTGAAAACACAATTGTTTACCTTTTTACTTACCAGAAACCGAATTAGTAGGTATCTTGCGAAAATTATGTTTCAAGCCGAGTCATGCTTGACGAGGAACACATATTTGTATTTGCTTGGTTGGCCTTAATGGCCTTCTACAGTTCACCAAATAAAACACATTTCCCTTTGTTTTCTGCTCAATTATGCAAAATCAGTTCAGAAAAAAGCGATCCTAACAACTATATCTTTTATGTTGTTGTCAGGTTAATGTGCAGCATATGGATCGTTTTACTAAAGAATTTGGAGTTATAAAAGATGAGGATGATGGACCATTGGAAAATGGCGCTGAATCTGAGAATGTGAGATTGGAGAAGTCTTCAAAACCATCAGATTTTGAAGCTCTATTTGGTGCTAACAACAACGATCACTTCATGATGGGAATAAAGTTCACTAGGTACTTGGGGTGGTTCTGTTTTAAATGGATTATTTATGCTGGCTCTTTCGTGATTTGAGATAGGTTGAGGAATGAAAAATGGTTCTTTGAGAACAATTTATTACTTCAAGGACTTCAATGCTTCAAGAGTTCAATTGCATAAAAAAGGGTGCTCTTGACAATTTTGTTTCTAGAATATTATTTTTGTAAGGATTATTGGGGTTCCCTTTGGGCACTAGTTAACACAATTCTATCCAGTATAATAACTTTCTATTATATTGAAAAATACTGTTGGTGGTTAGTTATTTGCATAAAGTCATCACCAAAGGGGTAATATTTGAAGTCAAATGTTTTTGGCTAATGTTAAACATCACTGTTATTATCTAGTTTTTTGCACGCTTTGGTTGACCTTATATGTTAAACAGCAGATGCTTTATTCCTTTTTGGCTAGTTTTCTACAATTTATGGTGTATTATTGGTAATGTCATAATAAGAAACATGGAAAATGGTTTTTCTCCCGTCTCCTTGATCTCATATCTTAAGCAACTTTTGCCCCCTTTTTCAGGGAAAGCATAAAGTTATATGGTGATTTTTATACTTCAGACATGATTGTCGCTTCGCCTCTTGGTTTGATTACTGTAAGTATTATGGCATTTTGCAGTTTCAGTTACAGTTTCTCTTATCAGTTACAGTTTCTCTTTGTAAAAATTTATTCTGGTGAACTTTTTACTGTTTATGGTTAGTCAAAGGTTTTCTCATCCTCTTATTCACCATGATTTATATTAATTCATTATCTTATATTGAACATGCATAAATTTTAGTATTAATTGTTGAAGCTGTCATGGAAAACATGGACAAATAGATTAGTCCTCAACAAGCTGTATGTACATTGTTTTACCTAACTAACGACAAAAAGTTCAATCTGCTTTCGTCCACATAGGAAAGTAGATTAGTCATTTGTGGAGTCACAATTGGGCATGAACTATATCATTTAAGTTTTGTGAGATATCTGAACAGTTTAATAACAATGTTTATTGCGTTCTAACAATGAGTATTTTGGTTGGCTTCAGAAAATTGGTGAAGCTGAGGCGGATAAGGAGAAGGATCTCGATTATCTTTCTTCAATAGAGGTTAATTTCTATTAATGGTTCATTCTGTTCTTCCTGCAATCTTAAAGGTATAGTGACTTATTTGATACTCTATTTCTTGAGCAGATCTTGGTTATAGATCATGCAGATGTGATTACGATGCAGGTGAGAACAACCACCAAGTTATATAAGCTTCACATTCTGGATTTAAAAAAAAGATATTTGTAATTGGAATGCTGTTTTCTTAAACCAAGTGGAGCACCAATATAACCTTTTTCATGCTTTTGTTTGCATAATATATGCAGAATTGGTCACATGTTACTACTGTTGCTCAACATTTGAACCAGTCACCTTCCAAGCAACATGGAGCTGATATTATGCGTGTTAGACCATGGTATGTCATTCACTGTTTCCCCGATCTTTATCCAAAGGCATTTGAAATATTCATTGCATACTCTGTTTGATACTTTTAGTATTTTACTATATTTACTCTTCATTATGGTCAGGTACCTTGATGGCCATGCGCAGTTTTACCGTCAATCAATAATTCTAAGTTCTTACTTAACTCCAGGTTTTTGCTTTCCCATGCATTCCTGAGTGAATCATCTATGCCTGGCCATGGGTGGTTATGAAATTTTGACATGGAACTAAATAATCTATAACTTCCTTTGATTGCTTGTGCAGAAATTAATGCTTTGTTCAATCAGCAATGTGTCAACTATGAAGGGAAGGTATAATATCTTCTGCTCTCCTAGAAAAATGTGGAATGTGGATGTCTCTAGAAGATCATGGTGCCAAAGTATCATCTTGTTTCAAATTAGATTTCACATCTTAACCTCTTTTACTAGTACCAAAGTAGAGAGCTAAGTTTCTAAGGGGAAAATTTTGAAGCTGGGAATTAGCTACAATGTTTAATGTAAATGGTTTACTTATATTGCCGTAGAGGAGCATAGTTTTGAAGCAAATAATAATGATTCGATTAGACTGGAATCTTATACATGCTGAGTTCTACCAAATTTTTGTCCCACATGAATACGTGACATTCTTTATTGGTCTTGGTGCAGTTGAAGTTGTCAACTGAATATAAAGGTGTTCTTCCAAAAGTACTACTTCAAGTGCGGCAGGTATGTGTCCTCTTTCCATGTTGGATATTGATTACATGCCATACGTTGTCCGTTTGAGTTTGACATAGAAGTTATCTCTGGCAAACATCTGATCGTGGCACTTGAAGTCCACACCCACAGAATATTATTGACTATGGATTTGTAAAAGTGATCTAGTGCTAGCCAGCCTAGCCTGAAGCATCAAAACTAATAGTATTATTTTGTTATATGAGTAGATAGCTGGTGTTCTTTGATTCTTAATGTCAAGTGTGAGCCGAATTTGAGAAATCAATCTCATATCTGTAATGTGAACTTAATTTTGTTGTATTCTACATATAATTCATAAAGAATAAAAATTTCACGACCCTTTATGTATTGGTGTGGGTATTAAAAAATTTCATGAACTGATCAAAATAGTTATTGTATTTTTTCAATTGTGCATGTGCAAGATAGCTTTCTTTTCACCCATTATCCTGTTGAATATCTCCTTTAGTTTTGCATAAGATGCATCTTCTTCCGCTCATGTAATTTCTGTGGTCAATGCATGTTTATTATCAGAGTAGGATCCATGTACTGAACTTTTCATGCAGTTTTCATTCATCATGCCATGTCACCTTTTCATGATTGTAGTTTATTTGTAATAAATCTTCTTCACTTAACAATGAGGATGCATTTTAACACCAGGCACCTATCTTAACTACACTAGATGATTGCATTATAACTTTGTATGTTTATTCCCAATCCTGATCTGGTTATGCAGGTTTACGAGCGCTTCCCTGTAGAATCTTTAGTTGATGCTGATGATGCTCGTTTTCAGTACTTCATCAAGAAGGTACGTAAAAGAAGAATTGCTTAAAAATGTGCATTGATTGTATGTGATCATGATAAGTTAGAAAGCTTTTGAACGTCAGGTTACTGTCTACTTTCAGTTGTCACTAATATTGGACAATGAGAGTACACTAATCAAAATAAATCCTAGACTAGACCTTCTACATATTTCTAAAGAGTGTGCATTTGATAATCGGCCAAATTCACTAACTAGGCCTTTTACAAATATTGATCTATTTAGTAGACCCATAGCATAAACATATTTAGTAAATGTACCCCTAATAAAGTAATAGTGGTAAGTCAATTAGAGTGTAAAACTTAGAGTTTTCTACAAAACAAAGGCCCATAAAAAAGAGCCTACTTCACCCAATTCTTTCTTGATAATTCTTGAAATTCTTTTTATGTTTCAATCTCATATACATATCTAGAAAGAAAAAAAATCTGCCTTTTTCTAGATATGTATATGCTTGTATTCATGCAAAATGGATGCCTTCAAGATTTCCTCCACTCTAATATATGGTTATGGCTTTGTAGGTCTACCCAAAATTTAAGGACTCCATTCAGGTATTTGCATTCATCTGTTCAGTAAATTTTTGCTTTTTAATGATTGTCTAAAGTGTTTTGAGAGATTTGAATGGTTGAAAGTTCATTGATACTTTTGTGGCTTACCCCTGGTACTATAGTGTGTGACATAACTTCCATTTTTTCAGGGTGGTGTTATGATATTCATCAGTTCCTACTTTGAGTTTGTTCGAGTACGGAATTTCTTGAAGTCGAAGGACAGTAGCTTTTGTCTTCTTGGAGAGTAAGGATTGATCATGTTTTTTTTTTAGTTGTACATGCTCACTGCTTTAAAAATCACATCCTTTATAAGTATTCTTTTTTTTGTTTTTCATCTCATTATAATTGTTATTTGTATACATACTTTTCTGACAATTTCGTTGCACTATACTTAATCAGATATACAAAGCAAAGTGATATTTCTCGTGCACGAAATTGGTTCTACGACGGTACACGAAAAATTATGCTTTACACAGAACGAGCTCATTTTTACCACAGATATAAGGTAGCTTTCTCGATGTCACATAATCCTTAAATTTTTGTTGACGAAATTCAGCTGTATTCATAGCGATTTGCTCCCATATAATTGTTTCTTTGGTCTCATTTGGTTTTCAGATACGTGGCATCAAGAACTTGATTATATACTCTCTTCCTGAGAGAAAGGAGTTTTACCCTGAAGTAAGTATCAACTTTGTTCTCTTCCCCTCTTATGAGTGTAATTTGTTTGTAATAATCACTGGGGTTTTGCAGATTGTTAATACGCTTCAAGAATCACATGACATGAGTTGTACCGTCCTGTTCTCCCGCTTTGATCAGTTTCGGGTAATTTCTATCATCATCCCTTTCTTTTAGGTATATTTAGGCTGGTTGAATGAAAGTTGTTTCAATTGTATATGATGACTTGTATGTGTCAAGCCAACAACCTCTTAGGGCCCGTTTGGTTTAAACTCCGGAAACAAATCTAGTCCATACGTATATCATTGTTCATGAAAAATTTTGGAATCAAAAATAGGGGAACTAATTGGAGTAGAATTTGATTACTTTTAATACCCTATAGGGAAACAAAATAGGAGGAAGTAAGCGCATTTTGCATGACACCACAAGTAATGATTCCAAAAAAATCATGAACATAGTGCACATATGGACTAGATTCATTTCCATTCCGTTCCCCTTTCCGTTTCCGGAGTTATAAGCAAACGGGGGCTTAACTTATTTGCAAGCACCCAAAAACGGATCGAATGTAACTGGAAAAATTACATCTAGATACTCAATTGAGTTGAAATGCATCTGTATATAGGCCTTCTCTTGATACAAGCAACTAGAACAAAGTCTGTCTTGCTATATGTAAAATTTTGTCAATATATTCATAATTTTGAAAATAAAATGCTGATTAGTCTTCTTTGTTGTAAGCTTGAGAGAATTGTTGGAAGTGCGGCTTCAAAGAGGTTGGTGACATCGGAGAAGGAGTTGTTCGTCTTCGCTTGAGCCAATAGCATCGGAATTCGGGAAGGCTCTGCTCTACAAATTAGCTGGATTTTTTGCAGTTATCCTTCAAAGAAGGATCTAACGGGAAAATTTTGTAGATAGAGGTGATTTTTATGGTGTAGCTATTATTGGCATTTCTCTTCCTTGCATGGCATAAATTTTGTCTCATGAGAAATGTTGTTTCGATGATCCCCTATGTAACTTATATGGCAATTGCAATATGAAAGTGATATTGCAGCCATGCTAGAGTAGCCAATAAATTGTTTCCTATTGGTTTGATTCACCAACACGATGGTGGTTTATAGAATTCCTATTGTTTGATCATTCTTTCATTTGTTTGTTTTTACTTCTCATGGAGTTAGATTTCTTGTTTATAAGTTGTCTTTAACGGCATTGCCAATGAGGCTATTTTCTCCAACTTCTACATTGCAAGCATTCTAGAGGTTCATGTCTTTTAAATTTGAAAGCAATTGTTTGTGTTACTCTCAGTAGAGCATCAAGAAGTGGTTTTTACCTCTCCCTTAATATAACTTTAATATGTTACAGAAGAACGATATGATGAACATTAGGTTTTCCTATTGGTTTGATTTGTCAAGATGATGGCCGAATCATGTATTAGCTATAACTTATCGTTCTTTTTTATTTAGTTTTGTTTTCAGATAAGAACTCGGGATTTTCAATCGTTATCAATGCACATATTGAAGGCTTTACATGAATTAAAGCAGAAACTTGTGGTTGTGCCAAATTACCATGTGTTGTTTTGGTTGATCAGAGGTTTTAATATGATCTCTTCGTTGTACTTTTTGGCTCTTAGATTGTTTTCAGTTTCCTTCTAATAAGATTTGAGTCTTTCTAGAACATGGTTGTAGTGTTTTGGTTGTTTTGCATGTGATTCCTTTGAACATTTCTAAAACCTGACTTTAATTTTATTTGACTTTGTATTCTCAAAATATATGGTTTATTTTGTCATTCTCTTAACGATTTCCGATTTAATATACAACGAACACTCATTTATATATACATGCTCAATTTTACACCGAATTTACTTTAATGGAAAAAAACACTCTTCGTGTAAATCATAAGCGAAGTTTAAGGCACATGTACCTAAGAGCATCCCCAACAAATTCTCTATTGAAAGTAAAAATCTACCCTTTATATTTTTATCAAATCCAACAAATTCTCTATATTGAATAATTCTCCATTTATTTGAAGAATGTTTTCAAATTTAGGGAAGACTCCCCACTTTTTCCAATTATTCTCCATTTTGGAGAATGAAATGGAGAATCTGTTGGACCACAAAATCATTAAAATTCTCCAAATATTCTAAAATGGAGAAGCTATTGGGATGCTCTAATTCAAACAATAATAAAACACATTTTGTGTAAATCATAAACAAAATTAAAACTTTTAGCCATACTCTTTGGCGTAAATTATAAACATACTCGATCGGCGTCGCGTGTCGCGTGGCACACCTAGTCCAAATAAATACATAAGAAAATAATTAAGGCTCCGTTTGGATATTACTGGTAGAGAAAAATCTAAAACCCTCATAGTTTCTGCTAAAACCTCCGTCGGAACAATCGGATTTGGTGGGGGCGGGGAGAGAAATGACTGGACCGAGTCTTCGCCTATGGGGATTGCGGCTTCCAAGCTCTCCCGGTTCTAATTTTGTTCGCATCTGTCCTCCATTCTCATCGTTTTGTCCCCGGATTAGGCGCCTGCACTCCACTTTTTGCAAGGCGGCGATGCCGGAGAAAGAGAGGGTGATTGTCATCACCGGCCCCACTGGTTCCGGAAAGAGTCGCCTGGCTCTTGAGCTCGCCAAGCGTCTTAATGGTGAAATCATCAGCGCCGATTCTGTCCAGGTATGGTAATTGAGTAATCTTTATTTTACTTCCAGTTGAATATACTGCGTAAACTGCAATGTTATAAGGTTAATCAGATTATTCTATTGTTTTGATTGTGAAATTCAGAGTCCTTTTGACTTAGATTTTGTGTTCAACATATACAAACTCAGTACCGTATGAATATATTGTTGTAAACTGCAATGTTATAAGGTTCTCAAGGAATTTTCAGTGAGAATTATAATTAGTTTCCCCTTATTTATTAGGTAAGGTCTTTAACATTTATGTTTTGCTTTTGATTCAGGTTTACCGAGGTCTCGATGTCGGCTCTGCAAAGCCATCATCAAGTGAGAGGAAGGTGCCTATGTAAGACTGACCCAAGGGGTCAGTTGGTTGCTATACATATGTGCATCTTAATATTTTTCTGTGTTTATACATGCCTACCTCAAATATAATTTGGATCTTTGCAGTTTTTCGACTGGAATATCCTTATTTAGGACAATTCAATGATAATTTGGTCATGTTGGGTTTGTTTCTTTTTTTTTTTTAAAACAGGAAGTACCCCATCATTTGCTGGACATATTGCATCCATCTGAAGGTAAATTAGTGTCTGAAATATAATGTTTTATGCAGTCTCTTTCATGTTTTAATCCTTGAAAGTATAAACAGAAAGTCATAAATGGCATTCTAAGGTGTATTACTTCTTATATACCCATATATGGACATCCTTAATTGGTACCTTCTGACTTTTTTCGCATAATTTTACACGTGTCTCTTTCGATAAATGATTTTAGAGTACTCTGCTGGGAAATTTTACGAGGATGCAAGGCAAGCAACCAAAGACATTCTTAGCAAGGGTCGTGTTCCCATTGTTACCGGTGGAACTGGGCTATATCTGCGTTGGTATGTTCTTCCAATCCTTTTCTTGCTGAACTTTATCCATTACTTCAAAAGATCTAATATGGGTGATTTCTGACAATACAAATCCATAATGAGCATTGTGCCTTCTTTGTCAATGTATCCACTGTTTGGACTTGCCACTAAATATTTGGTATAAACTGGTTTATTGGGTAAAATTCAAAGTGCAAGACACGTTGGCAAATTCTATGCATCTATAGCTCAATCTTAAACACACTGCTTCCTAGATCAAACAGGTGGAAAACTAAGTCATTTCATTGGTGATGTGTGATAGGTTCATGTATGGAAAGCCAGATGTACCTATGGCATCTCAAGAGATAGCCTCTGAAGTCTATGCTCAATTAGAAGACTATCAGAATCGTGGTGACTGGGATGCAGCTGTGCAATTGGTGGTTGAAAAGGGAGACCAAAAGGCACATACATTACCGAGAAATAACTGGTATCGCCTTAGGCGGAGCCTTGAGATAATTAAGGTTTGCCTTCGGAACCTTCTTGATTCACGTAAAATAATTTTTTTCAAATTTACTTGTGCATGTGTGAAGAAATATGTACTATGAAGACTGGGTAATTATAATTTCTTATTTTTTGGCAGTCTAGTGGAGCACCTCCTTCAGCTTTTCAAGTACCTTATGACTTTTTTAGAGAATCTGATTCCAGTGAAGTGAAGTGTTCACCTGGAGTCAACTTGACTGATGAAGTGGTAGAAGACCCATCAAAAGATTTGGACTATGACTTCATGTGTTTCTTCCTTTCAAGCCAAAGAATAGAATTATACAGATCAATTGATTTCCGATGTGAATCTATGCTTACAGGTATTTGATTTATGTAGTATTTTATCCTAATGTCCTACTTTGTCTCAAATGTTATATAGCATTCAATTCACTGGAAGTTTAAAAGCCAGACCCACTTTGCCTGAGTCTAAAAGCTATATTTTATTATTGATCGGCAATGTACGAGATCTGACCACTTGAACTATGGGGTGCAAGAGAAAGATCATATAGCATACATCCAGCTCAATGCCTCATGGCCTGAACCCTTAGTAGTTGGAACTCTTAACACTGTTTTAATTTGCAGGTATGAAATCAAAGCTCAACCTCAGCCAAAAGCCAGGGGTTTAAGGCTATAAATCATCTCAACTCCCAACACTCGAGTTCTTACCTGCAAGTTTACTGAAAATAGAAACCACAAATCTCAAATCTAGAGGACTAAAAACCCTTGGCCTGAAAGGGAAAGTAAAAGACTTCAGGCTCTGACCTTCAATGCTAAAACCCAAGGAAAGAAATTGAAATGTTAATGATATAAAGATAATGTTTCCTCTCCGTGTAGGAAGTGATGGAATTCTGTCTGAAGCCAAATGGCTTCTTGACATCGGTCTGCTCCCTAATACAAGCTCTGCTACTAGGGCTATTGGTTACAGACAGGTATATATTGAATAATCTCTTGTTCTCTTTTACCATATTTGCATAGCTTGTTTATTTTGTGAAGAACACTATTTCCTTGCACAATGCTATTTCTTTCTTAAGGTTTCTATACATAGTACTAAATTGAAATTTTATGAACACTATTCCTTGCACAATGCCAATTCTTTTTAAAGGTTTTGATACATTGATAACTAAATTGAGATTTTATGAACACGTGACGAAGAATCTTCTGGTATCAGGCTATGGAGTACCTTTTGAATTGTAAGGAACAAGGGGGCAGCTCAGCATCTGATTTTCTTACTTTTTTGTCCGAGTTCCAGAAAGCATCCAGGTATGCTTTAGAAGATTTTGAAAACATGGATTCTAGACAGTTAATAGACATGATTTACTTAAAGAGTGCAAAATGCAGGAACTTCGCAAAGAGGCAAATGACATGGTTTCGGAATGAGCTAATTTATCAGTGGCTTGATGCTTCAAAGCCCTTGGTAATATATCATTTCCTTACTTCCCTGACTTCTGTCAATGTCTGTCTTGAGATTATTATCTAATCACCTCGGCACTTGCAGGAGGAGGTGCTTAATTTCATTCACGATGCATATCATGATAAAAGTGGAAGTTTATCAGTGCCCGAATCACTTAGGATACCCAAAGACATAAGAAACACTAGACAAGCTAATAAATTAAAGACCTATCGCCCAGAAAATAGGTATGATATTGAATGCAGACTGACTTGTGTTAGTTTGATAGTTCTTTCAATTCTGATTTGTTCTCAAAATATTTTTGTAACTTGTAGATACTTTGTGAGCCGTGGAGACTGTGCTGATATATTGACATGGCTGAGAACTGAAGTGTGATCATGCAAACACGCAATCGGCCATCATACATCCAAACAAGGCTATTCTTCTGTTTTACGTCTCTCGGAGATCCAGATGCCTGAATTTTGAGTTCTTTAAAAGGATCCCTCGCGTCTTGTTGCTCAAATATTCAGAACAGTATTTGGAATGCAGTTCATAGCAAAGCTATTAATTTATTTTGTTGTGTCTGCGAAGGCAGATGTGTAAAAACTCATACTACCAGAGCAATCAAATTATGGGGCATTTTGTACTTGATTATTTGCCCATTTGGGATCTATTTTGTACCCAATAAATGTTTTTATTTATAAGAAGAAAAAAATTGAACCACTAAAAATCTCTTGAAAATAATAGAAATTAAAAAAATAATCTTTATTTTCAAGTTTATCATTTCTAAAAGAAAAAATATCAAGATGCAGCATGAAACTATAATAATACAATTTAACTCAAAATTCTAGCCAGATTTTGTTACAAAAGTTGCGAGAAAATTAGATGAAATGTACTCAATGCCTAATTTTGTTTAGTAAATAACTTAGGCCTATAAATTTTTAAGTAAATAGTCTTATTAAACAAATAATGGCCGATTTACCCTTATTAATTATAATAAATTAAATTTTAGACGTTACTCTTATAACTTGAGTATTCTTGTAAATGAAACAAATTTCTTGTAAATTTATAATTTATTCTTGTAAATGATACTTATTTTCTTTAATTATATTTCTTGAATTTTCTTGTAACTTTATAATTCTTACATGAAATACGAAAAATTAAAAAACAAATGTAGTCACCAAGAATCGATCTCTGGTTGGTTACAACTCCCTCCCACCCTAATACCAACTGGACAAGTTGGATTTCACAATTTAGCTTCTTGTAAAATTTTATTGTAAACGATTTATCTTCTTGTAAAGTTTTCTTGTACAAGATTAATTACTAATTGATTACGCTGATCAATTCTTGTAAATTTTTTGTAAAATTTCATTAAGAATTTTCTTGTACTCTTCATGATTTACATCAAAAAAACAAGCATGTAACATGCTAGTTTTATCAATTCACGTAAAAAAAATTTATATTCTTTATGATTTACTAATTGATTACGCTATTAAAATTGGTAATTATTCAAAATACAACTTCTTCAATTAGGAATTGTAGGTCAATTAAAAGGTAATAAATGATTAGGAATCTTTAAATTCTTGTAGAAGGGCAAATTAGTCTAAACAATTTAAAAAAGGTCATATTCTAACAAAACTATTGAGCTTCACAATTACTAAACAAAATTAGTAATGCTACATAGCAAATTCACTCCAAAAGTTGCCAATAAAAGTTTTAAGTCTCGTAAAATCACCCTATATAATATTTTCTATAAAAAAATCACCCATATTATTTTTGTATACAAAACTAATTATGTAATAAAGGTCAAGTCAAAACTTTATTCTTAAATACTTTAGATAATTTATTTGAAATATAACTTGTTGAAAAACTACAAAATAAAATTTGGTTTGGTACCCTTATTGTTTGTACGAGTATATCATGTTTAGTGGGAAAAATTTAATGAAAGAAGATATCAATTATCGACAAATTTGTGTAAATTAAAATTTTATGAGTGATGAGGTCCATGGCACTAGACCGATCAAGGGGTGCGAATTAGCCAATAAAAAAAAAGACCAGTAGAAGCCAGTGGGGTACGTAAACGGGAAAGATCGCATGGTTTTGTACTGGTCAACTTTGGGCTGAAGATTCACGATTGGCTGAGCGTGCTTTGGTAGCTCGTGGTGGAGTACTCTTTGAAAGCGAAGAGTTGTTGTAGATAAGGCGAACTGTGGAAGCAGATCAGATTCTCTTAGAGAGGTCGAAGAAGGCCGCAAGGTGAAGCGGCCGATGCTTTGGCCATTTAGTTGACTCCCTGTTGTCAGTCCGTGCTTCCTGTCATGCTGGCGCAGGGGTTTCGGTCGGTTTCACATAAAATATTTGACTTAACCTTTATTACATAAATATATTATTGAAAGAAGATATCAATTATAAATAAAAGAAAAAATAACCCAAAATAATACCAAATATCAACATTCAACCCAAAATAATACCAACTTTGAAAATTACTAGGAGTGATACAAACTATAACGTATTTACCAAAAATAATATTCTTACTTTTCTGGCCAAAATACTAACTCCGACGATGACGTGGCAACCGGAATTTTACATGTCATAAAAAAATGGATTAATTGTTTGATGTGGATTTTTTTTATAAATTAAGTTAATAACACATAAATTTTTGTAAAAAAATATAAATCAAGTTTTTTTATTTAATTATTATATTTAATATATAACTTTTGTAACTATTTTTTTAAAAACAGTTTTACAGATTTCTGTACAAAATATTTTTTTAATAAAGAAAAAATTGTAACATATATTAAAAATAAACTGATTTCTTGTGAATTTTTTAAACCTTTTTTGGAATTTTTTTTTATTTTTTATATATTTAATTAATTTTAATATTAAAAAATATTTTTAAAAAATCGATTTTTATTTAAAAATTAGTTAAAATACATAAAATTTCAAAAAAGTTTTAAGAAATTACAAGATTTTTTTTTAAATTACAAGATTTTTTTTAAATTACAAAAAAAATATTAAAAAAAATATTTGTACAATTTTATTTTATAAAAAAAAATTATGATTTTTTTAATAAAAAAATAGTTACGATTTTATTATTTAAAAACATTAATTTATATTTTTATATATTAAATATTATTAACTTGATTTAAAAAAATAAAATCCATGTCACATAATTATTTTTTGATGACATGTCAAATTCCGGTTGCCACATCATCACTGGAGTTAGTATTTTCGTCGGAAAAGTAAGACATATTATTTTTGTTAAATACGTTGATAGTTTGTATCACTCTTAGTAATTTTCAAAGTTGGTATTATTTTGGGTTGAATGTTGATAGTTGGTATTATTTTGGGTTATTTTTCCATAATAGTTTATAGAGGAAATTAGAGCTAACAACACTAATTCTATTAATGTTTTAAGTTTTTATAATTATCCTCATTAATATTATATTCTTGTATAAAAACTATCTTGTATATTCTTGGGGAAAAAAAGTTTCATTTGCTTTTGTAAATGTATTTTAGAAATTATTAAAATTTTATAAAACTAATATTTTGTTATAAAGTTATACAAGGGGCTCAAAACTAAAATCATCTTACCATAAAACATTATTAACTAAAAAATAATTTACAAGCAAAATTATCTATACTATAAAAAATAGTTTATACTGTTAAAATTTATATTTACGAAATATCATTTTTTATGTTTTTTTAGTATAAATTATTCTCTCCAAAACTCATCTCTTCCGCGATCAACTCAACTATAAAACCGCACGCACATCACTCTGCAACAGGCGACTTCTTCTCTCCCAAATTCCACTCTTTCATTTCTTGCCGGAAAAAAAATGAGGTCGCAGATGTTGAGATTGGCGCAATCGGCTCTGACGAGATCATCTCGCTCATACTCCTCCCAATCTGGACCGGAGCGCAAGGTGGCGATCTTAGGTGCCGCCGGTGGTATCGGCCAGCCGCTATCCATGCTCATGAAGCTTAACCCTCTCGTATCCAGGCTCGCGCTTTATGATATTGCCGGAACTCCTGGTGTCGCCGCCGATGTCAGCCATATTAACACCAGATCCGAGGTATTACCTCTGTTGCTCCTATTGTTATCCTTTTGATCATCGGATGATTGTCGATCGTTGCTTGTTCTTTGATTTTTGTTTGCTGTATTGGAGTGTTGATTTTTTATTATTTGATTTTTGTTCTCGTAGATCGGTGTCGACTTTCTTAGGGATTTGATGGAATTGAATTTTTGTTTGGATACATCATACATTTATCATTCTTCTGAATTTTCGCATGCTTTTAGTTGGAGGTAGTATTTGACCTTTTCAATGATTTGCTATATCTGCAATCTGTTTTAGTCATTTATTCTAGCATTTCGACCAAGTTACAAACTTTTTATGCTAGGAACTTCTCTCGACTTCTTAGCATTATATGATCATATAATAGAATGATGTTAATTGGTACTCGGTTATCGTTATATTTATACAAAAATCCATTTCGGTGTTACTGTTTTTATGAATCTTTTCTACCCCTTTTCATCTGTTTGAGTATTTGTAACAGGTTACTGGTTATGCTGGTGAGGATACGCTAGGAGAGGCTTTGGAGGGATCAGATCTTGTTATCATCCCTGCCGGTGTTCCAAGGAAGCCTGGAATGACACGTGATGATCTCTTCAATATCAACGCTGGCATTGTTCAGTCTCTTTCCACTGCCATTGCCAAGTATTGTCCAAATGTCGGTATTACGTTTGCATATATACTGTTGTATTACTATTTTGTACAATATCCTGAATTTTGAAACTGATTTGGTGTATTGTCTGTTGGAATCAGGCCCTTGTCAACATGATCAGCAACCCAGTGAACTCAACAGTGCCTATTGCTGCTGAGGTTTTCAGGAAAGCGGGAACATATGATCCAAAGAGGTTGTTTGGTGTGACTATGCTTGATGTTGTCAGAGCCAAGACTTTCTATGCTCAGAGGGCGAAGGTCCCTGTTGAAGGTTTTTTTTCTGCTCGTAGTAGACCTATTTATTGTGTTCCTTTAATGTACTAGACTACTAGGTACCTTAGTTAGTGGGACATGTATATCGGGACTGAGACTGTTATAGGTAATGATTTTCAGTTGTAGGTATGTTATGTGTGTTCAGCAATGCATTTAAGGTTGAACAGATCAAGTTGTGTTTAGCAATATGGTGTTTCATCATGTGATTCGTCTTATACAGTATGTAATGTTGAAAGTATCCGTTTATAGAGTTGTATAGTCTCGCATCCTCTAGCATGTATCTCTTTAACAATAGACCCCCTCCATTGATCTCTAATATGATGATTGATGCTCTGAAATGGTTTCAACCTTATTTGCAGATGTCAATGTCCCAGTTGTTGGCGGACATGCTGGTGTGACCATTCTCCCTCTATTTTCTCAGGTATAATATCGACAAGCTCCTATTTGACAGTGCTGTGTTTCTTGAACTAGAATTGAGCTGTCTGAATCGTGTATAGGTTACCCCACAAGGCAATTTGTCAGATGAAGACATTAAGGCTCTAACAAAAAGAACACAAGATGGAGGCACAGAAGTTGTTGAAGCAAAGGCTGGAAAAGGATCAGCAACACTATCTATGGCGTAAGTGCATATCATTGCTTATGTGTTTTGTCTGTAATGGTCGTAATTGACATAAACGGTTCACATGATATAGTTTTGGGGTATATCACGAACATCAAAATTGGTTAGCAAGCCTGAAATGGCCAATGAAACTTAGTTCGGAAACATTGTTGGACTAAACCTGTATGCATGCAGTTATGCTGGGGCTCTCTTTGCGGATGCCTGCTTGAAGGGACTCAATGGAGTACCAGATGTGGTAGAATGTGCCTATGTCGATTCCAATATCACCGAGTTACCTTTCTTTGCATCTAAGGTAACTCTCTACTGACTTTTTTTAAGAGGATAGCACAGTCCATAGTATGAAATATTCACTTAGTTGATCATAACTTGTTTTCTGAGGTGTTTTGCTGAAATTTTTGTGAATTGACTGTGCCTTTGTCTTGATATCATCAGGTTAGGCTAGGGAAGAATGGCGTTGAAGAAGTGTTGGGATTAGGTAACTTATCTGATTTCGAGAAGGAAGGGCTAGAGAAACTGAAAGCCGAACTCAAGTCATCTATCGAGAAGGGTATTGAATTCGCAAACAAGAACTAAGACGTATGGTCATGATACTAACACATCATTTGTGCTGATTGAGTTTGAGTGTAGGGAAGTTTGGGTTGATTATGGTGTTGTAATGGCTCTCTCTTCCATCGGAGGTGGGTTCTGTTTTGAGTGTTTAAAACTTTGTATTCACAGACAGACTAATAAAGACATGAACACATCCTCTTTTCTGAGTTATTGATAACTCTCTTTTGTAAAAGCCTCTTTAATCATATCATGCAACTTTCACCCTAAGATTTCATCGGACCTCCAGTATATAATTATCTTAATAATAAGATCTATTTTTAAGCATGATCCAATGTAGGTCGAAAACTCTAATTTGTACCCCATAAATAATCAATGAGTGCAAAACACAAACTTTTAGTTATTTGGTGCTGAAAAAATGTTCAAACACAGTCTTGTAGCTCGATTTTTATATTTAAAAACTCATTTATGTAGATTTTCAACACATTTTTGTTATTGACAAACATTTCCACTGTATATGACCAATATAAACTTTATGGTCGACAGACACAGAAAAGCAGGATAAAATATAAACTTAGCCTTCACCTTGTACAAATAAATTACACACCTGCTATACATTCCAAGTAAAAGGAGGGGAAAAATGCTGCTTACTAGATGCTAATCAACGACTACGTTAGTTCCATGAAAGGATATTAACCACCTGAACCCTAATGTCTACAGCAGTACTCGCAGCTTCCGGCGTTGAACCTAACGCGAACCCACCTACTACTGATACTTCTAGTTTCGAGTCGAGGCGCGAAAATGTACATTATGCCTAAAACTACACAGCCATCAAACAATTCCCATACGACGAATAATACAAGTACAATTGCCAGAAGAACACAATAAATTGTTTTCAGAGGTTTGTGGTTGCAAGAGAAGCGTGATTTGGTTGATGGTAGCTTTGAGGTTCAAGAGACTGCAACAAGCTCGGAAATCGCCAGCTAGACTCAGTCTCTCACCTGATAAGGGAATTTTACCACGTTAAGAGCGTCAACTCAAAGTTTCTTATCCTAAACATTAAATAAAAAAACTGAAAATCAGATTTTGTCGATTTATGAGAGAAGATTATTACTCCAAGAACCAAAATCTGACTGCAAGCAACATACTCATACAATTTGGTCTTACCTCAATCTATATGTTCAACAAATAAGCTACTCGCCTCCATCAGATTCGGAGCCTGAGGAGCTATCGCTATCAGAATCTGCGTTAGGGAATTAGCCAGCAAGAGGGTTATGGTTTAATATATGAAATGAAGATATTAAGATGCAAGTTCAGAGTTTTACCACTAGAAGATGATCCAGAATCGCTACTAGAACTGCTTGAACTACTTGAACCGCTGGCATTATCTGTTTGCTTTCCCTCATGTGCAGGGTTTGACACATTTGTATTATCTATTTCGACATAAGTAAATTTCAATCAATAAGCAAAGAAATTCTTAAGGTACTCTTCAAGTTGCAGTTCAGTAGGAACATACCAGGTGCTGTTTCAGGAACATCTGATCTCTGTGGAGTTGGGTTCTGCACATATAGTGGATAAAATTTATGATTAACATGTAAATGAGACAAGAACACAGACTAAGGCGTCAAACTCTTACAGTTGCCTGAGCTGCTTGCTGCTCCTGTGCTCTTTGAAGTGCGATTTCAGCTTTTCGCTTGTGCTTGCTTAGAGTCTTTTTATAGTTAACAACAAACCTATCTAGTTCCCAAAGTGTTTCAGCATCGACGCTATCAATATCCACTTCAATCTCTTCATCATGTTGACAAAGAGATGGATTCCTCTTCCTGATAATCTGAACAATGTTATCAAGTTTTTCAGGAGGTAAAGCCTGAAGATTTGTACTAAGCTTTTGCTTTTCCTCAAAGGTCATATTCCTTTTATCAGGATCTTTCGCCTTCGGTTTCTTTGGAGCTGCAGTCCGACTAACAGGAGCGTTGTAAACAGACTTCAGCCTTGATTCATCAGGTAAAGCAAATGATTCTGATCTATCCAAATGCTTAATTTCCTGGTAAATTGGGCGTGGAGCCGGGGTAGTTGGTGTAGATGCGTAAAATGGCATAGGAACAAGCCTTGAAGTAGGAGTTGGCAACCCGATATCATAAGACGCTTCGTATCTCAACCTAGAGTTGTATTCTGCCTCGATTTCAACCCATTTATGTTCGAACATCTCCAACAACTCAGCAGCCATGACATGAACATCTTGCCCCGCAGGATTATATGTCATTGCATTGCTAAAGGTAAGTCTAACATCCTCTGCAAACTCCAAAGGAGACTTATACCAGTTCTTGCTCAATCTATTCTTCACTGTACCCAAATCCATTGGATGCTTTATGATATCATAGTAATCATGCAGACCCAATCCTTTGACATCCACAGGTGTATTAAAAACCCAGGAAAATTTGTGCTTCATTACCTGCTGAAGAAGAGTACCACATTTCTTGAATATATGCTTCTCAAATTCAGATCCTCCAACACTTTGTTTCTTTTTTCCACTAGACTTCTGCTTCTTATTGCTCTCAAGTGGGAGTTTCTCCTTCCCACATATAAAATCTGAATTCTGATAGAACTGATTCGCCTTCGGAGTTCTCTTCTCCTTCTCAACAATCTCACTACCGCCACGGCGGTTGATATCCATGACAGAAACTGAAAGTCGTCGAAAAGGCCTATCATTCAAACCACCACCTTTACCCAATCCTTCACTTGTAGAATACTGAGAAAGGCTCTGTCCAACAACACCTGTGATGACACCACCAGTACCAACATCAACACTATTAGTCAATCCGCCATTGTAGAGCTCAGCTTCCTTGGTGTCAAGCCTTTTTGCCAAGCTTCTAACTTGTTCCAGATCATTCACCAGCTTCCTCTTCAACTCTCTTGCTTCCTGTTTGGAAGTAGCAGCTAAGGATAAACTGATGCTAACCCTATCACCTACCTGCACCACCACCGGCCTAACTGGAAGATCACCATTACCGTTTAGAACCTCCGGTTCTTGCCTATTCAAACTCGATATACCACCACAAATTGCATCGGTTTTCAGCGTATCAGCGTGTTGTGGCTGGGAATCAGCATCTTGAACTGGTGAAGCATGTGAATCAGGCAGCGGAGCTACACTTTCGCCTCCGTCAGCTGCGATGGTGACGGTACCGTTGTTGCCTTGACCGGCTTCAATCGCCTGGGAAGCATCGATGTATTTATCATTGGTGGTGGCAGGGGCGGTAGTGGTGGCGACGGTACCGTTGTTATCTTGAACAGCTTCGTTCGCCTTGGAAACATCGTTGTCTTTCTCATTGGTTATGGCCAGGGTGGTTGTGGTGGCTTCAGCGGCATCCTCGGCAGTGGTGGTGTTCTGATTTGAGGCAACAGCGGCGGCGGAGTTGTCGTTATTTTTGTTGGCCTTATTCTTTCGAGTATAGACCTTACTATTATCACCCCACCGCTGTTTCTCTCTCGCTTCCTCGGCTCCTAACGTACCCGATGCCATTCATGAACGATCGATCTCCTTCACCTCTAAAACAACAACCAAAAACCCTAGATTTTTTGATTGCTCAAAATTAAAAACAAGAAACACTCTAGCGCAAACTAGGGGTTTTCCCCGAAGAACAAAACCTCTGGATCTGACAAAAAAAACTCCCAATTTTGAATCATCCGACAAAACCTAATCGGGAAAAATAAAGTAAAAAAAAGAACGAACTTTCCGATCAATAAACCTCAAGATCTGAAGCAAGATGAAAACTCTATCACTAGAACCACCTGGTAAATCGTACGGACTGGCGGAGACAGATCGGAGAGAAATAGAAGGAGAAGCTAAGAGAATCGAAGAAGAGGGGATACGGAGATCTGAGAGGCGGTGGGAGAAGGCGGCGGAGGAGTCGATGAGGAGAGGAGAGAGAAAACTAGGGTTTGGGGAGAATTTGGGGATTTTGCAAATAAGGCCCTCGAAAAAGGGGGAAATTAAAAATGGAATAGTGTACATTATCTCACGACCTAGTTGCTTGCCTTTTATCACTCTGACTTTTCTTCACTCCCATGTCGCCATCTAGTTTTCTACATTCTACCCTCCCACCTTCACGTTTTGCCGTCTGTACTATGTTCTCTTTGATCCATATTATTAAAGAAACCTATAACAAAAAAAAAAAAGAATTGAAAAGAAAAGGGTTTCAAGTTCCGAACGATCAATCTTATGGCTCGAAGGACCGATAAAATAAAAGAAAAGGGTTTCAAGTTCCGAACATTCAATCTTATGGCTCGAAGGACTGATAAAATGATGGGGAAAAAAAATTAAAGAAAAGGGTTTGAAACTGATTATAATTTTGATGGCCGAAAAGACCCATAAACGACAGATAATATACGATTAAAAGCAAACTTACAATAAAATTGAAGTAGAAGACAAAAAGTAAATAAAGCGTGAAGGCGATGAGAGCAACAAAATGCCAAATCAAAAATATTTCTAAATTTACGAAATATCCAAAAAAAAAATGTGATCGGAAACCGAAGTTACGATAATTATTAAGCTAGATCAAGAGCTACAAGGTCCATAATACCTTATATATGTACTTTACTAAAAGTTAGGATACCTATTTAAGAAATGAACAACATGTTAATTGCACATATTTGATTAACACCAAAGTTCTTATGGATTGAAGGCAATTTTATATTAAATAGCCCTAAAATATATTTTTTAAATTTATGACTTATATATTAAACGGTTGTTCGAGCGAACCTTATATCTGATCAACACCAAAGCTATGATTGATTGAAGCCGATTCTTTTTTGTCTTGTATATATTAAATAACCCTGAAATATATTTTTAAATTTATAACTTATATTAAAACCGTTGTTAGAGTGAACCTTATATCTGATGAAGTAAGGTTAAAAATCCTATTTTAAAAAAAGACACTTTCAAATTTACATACTTAATACATTTAAAATATATTTTAAAGATAAATATCATTGTATTCTTCTAAATTAAGGTTTTTACATGTATCCTTGAAATATATATTTAAAAATCAATAATACATTAACAATTTTCTTATATCATATTATTTATAACTATTTTGAATTAAATATAGCATGTCATACTACATAGTACTTGAATTTGACATTTTTACTATTTTAAAAGGCAAATTTTATGTTGAACCTAACCCTATTTTATATATACATCATTATGGCTGGAAATAATTAACAATTTTAGTTGTGTTTGGCGAATGTTTTGAAGGAGTTTGTGAGAAGTTTTGGCATTTTGGGTAAGAAATCTAATTTTAATGTTGTGTTTCAGAAAATAATGTGTTCAGGAGTTAATAAGAATCTGTTCAATTATTTATTTACACATATATATTATTGTTGCCTATTTGAAAGTCGAAACTGCACTAGAATACAAAAAGGAGGGTAAGCGAAAAGGAGGACCTTTCGAGGTTGATCGCCCTATAACATACTTTCGGATGAGGTCTTTTAACTTTATAACGATAGATAAAAACCAAAATCGCTAAATAGATGCAATATATTTATATCAATAATTTTTACATGGAATAAACCTTAAACATAGGACAAGTATGAGCCTAAATACTGGGCTTTTTCAAATGGTCCCATCGGTAGCTTATTTACAGCAAAATTTGCAGAAAATGTATAACATAACAGAGTCTGAGACTGAGAGCCACACATGAGTTACTCATCAACTAATGGCAGAGATGCAAAACCAAAAACATCAACCAATACTATATCTCCTTAAGATCGTCCATTTCAATACCTTTTTATTAAGACATGATTTCCGGCGAAAGCGAGTGGTGTTGAGGATCTGGTCCTCCAGGTGAAACTCTGTCAACTATGTTGTCTTCCAACACTCTCCTGAACAACTCAAGTTTCATATCATCATACCCGAGTTCCTTGAATAGCAACGAGTCACCTGGATATCCGCGAGCATCTACACATGTAAACAGCAGAAGCAGTATAATAAGCTGAGCAAATGCAATTCTTAGAATAGAAGCTGCCATTAGAGATGAAAATATGATATCAAACTTTCAATTGGTTTCAGAATGTATGTTATCTCCTTATATATAAAGAATATGAGGGTTTAATTATGCCTAATTTGACATCCTTAACTGTAAAATGCAAGATTATCACAAAAGAGTCCTCCACTAAACACACTACAGCCACTGAATGACAAAAATGGCTAATCATATATCGTCTGCTTTCCATTTTGAGATAATCAAATAGCAACTCGAATAAATACGGCGCTGCCAAGGACCACAAGATCAGTATGTATTGTTTAATCAGATAATTAGGGTTTAATTACTTGATCAAAGTCGAGTTGCCACAGCAAGTTGATCAATATTCTACATACAAGCTTGTATAAAGGAAGAGTACAAAAGAATATACTCAAAACTGATTGTATGCATATGCAATGGATACAGAGAAGTAAATTACATCAAGGTTCAGAAATACTATTTCGAATCACGTTGCTGAGATGAAAATCATCAGTTCCATTAATGGAAGATTGCAATTGAATTCACTTTCCATTCTTAAACCACCATATCTGTGCAAAAATCAGTAATCATAAGATTCATACCAATCAAGCTCAACCATAGAGTTGGAAGGACACAACTTGAAAACTCAGGATAAGCGCATTGCATGTAATAGAAGTAAATTCGTGAATCGATGATCAACAGCTGATCATGGTTACCCAGTCATACAATACGAAAAATCTTTCTCAAACCGGATAACGATCAAAGCACGCTTCTCCTCTATGACATATCCCATCTTCACATTTCACTAAAATATACTGTAAACTAATTTCCTAGGCTTCTAGCAAAAATACAAGAAGTAGCACCTTTCTCAAAGCACGCTTCACCTGTACGTCACATTTCATTAAGATACACACTATGCTCTAGAAAGCAGTCAAATTACTGTCACCATCTATTCATGTTCACTTCCCACCTTGTGTTAACTTAAGAAAAGGATTTGAAAGCTGCAAAAGTGCAGATGATCATTTGATTACAGGGATCAAATGATTTGAAAGCCGCAAAGGTGTAGAAAGCCATTTCAATTTGCCTTGGTCCCTCCCAGAGTCCCAAAGCGTCATTTTATTAAATAATATTCTTTAAATGCCTTTACTGCTAATCTAAACTTTAAGGTTATACTAGTTTTTTATCATTGATTTCAGTGCTGCAGCCTAAAGTTTTTTTTTTATGCAAAACAAAATACAAATCATAGTATAATAAGTAGAAGAAAAACCATTATCAATCATCCTGCATTCCCTGCCTACTATAATATTGTGAAAGATAGGCTGTTGAAGAGACAGAGATAAGTGGAGCATAACAAAAATGAGATATAATAGGAGAATGTCAAATTATGTTATTTCCACAAAAGAATTCACTAGAAAACAGATCTACAGCTAACCAATGATAATCAATTTGCTGTATCCGTGAAAAGTCCCACTTAATTCTGCACCATTAGCTGCTTCCCAGTAGTTGTTTATATGGCCTCTAGGATGGCTCAATGCACTAGAAATAATGTAACCTGTAAATGTAAAATATAATTCAAGAGTGTTTGACAGCAATTTTTAAAACTATTTCCCAATAATAAGATAAACAGTTTTCAATAAAACTAGTTTCTAATTACGCTGCCAAACACACCATTTTGGGCACTGTTACCTTCACAGTTTGTTCACAAAGGGATTACCAGAAGATTAAAGACACAAAGGTGGCCAAGTCTAATCGAACATGCAGATGGATAAGATTAATGACTTTTACGGTCTTCAATTTGAACTTGACACGTAGAATCTAGTTAAATGACTTCTGCAATCTACAAAAAATGGATAAGTTTAATGGTATCAATAATAGGTATCACCAGACGCTGATGTGTGATCAAAATTTTGACTGGTTCTTGATTTTGCATGGTTGAGCCACCACATCAGCAGCACTAGGGTCTTTTCTCTATCAATCACAGCCACAAGATAAACCCATTATCTTTCATGGACATGTTATCATCCTTAACCTATCAAATCCTATAAAATATCACTAAGCTAAGGTCTTTTCAAAAACTATTAGCATAGTATTTACTCCAGCTCATACTTGAAACAAATAATTACCAAAAGATAGAAATGTGGGCAACAAACATCTAGGATTATCCAGTATCCACTTCTTACAAGGATTGTAATCAGTGAGTCATGGCCAAACCACATACTCCAGCTGATCCTAAGTTAGTGGTGAAACATACTTCCATCCACATCCATTATAATGTTCAGAAAGCAAAAAGCTTTTGTAGACGCAGATAGCCAATCAAATACAATGAACTTATGCTTTGGTAACTTACATAAGAAAATGAGCATCTGTAATCAACACTTTTTATATATTTGATCAATATCTAATTAACAAAGTCATCCATTTCGAAGGAACATCTGACAGTTGATGTAACAGCAATTGTATGCATTATAATTCATACAAATACTATGTCTGTCCCAAAAAATGACAATTCTCACAAGTTACTATTTAGAAAATCCAAAACACCCTACATTCTTGATCAAATTTTAAAGGCCAATATGTTTTATATACTTGATCAGACGAAGTATTTCTTAACGATTTAGATCTTCTCGACCCTAATTGAAGTAACTTCAATGGATACAATTCGAGGAAAAAAAAAACTCACCTCTGACTTCCTTGGTCCACATCATATACAAATTATTGTTTGACTTACATAAGTGGAGATTTTGCAGTGGGGTCATTGACCGCCTTAATCATGCTTTTTCAATTTTTCTATGACCCCTTAGCACATTGTACACCATTAAAATAAAACTAACAAGGACAAAAAAAAAACCCATGATTTGCACTATGCAGGCTCCAATAGTCTTAACATGGAATACAGTTGATATTAGATAACATATTAGTAAGAAAATATAAATTTAATAGAGCCGCTAAGAGACTAGCATTATAAAAAATTAGTTAAGTATCACTTACACATGTAACTTCTACCTTTTCTTTGTGGAGCACCAAATTGGTAAGTGATATTATTCAAACAGATACTTTTTATCCACATAACCCAATGAATATTCCTGTTGTTACAGGAACCTATAGAGGAAAAAAGAGAATGAAAAAAGAAAGCGAAAGACTATCACTTTCCAAAGCTTTGTCACAATTTGGGCTTCTTTACTTTCAGATTGTTCTTTTTTTCGGATTTATAAATTAAATGAGTTTATATAAATTTATAGTTTATTTTCAGGTTTATTTTTCAACGGATTTATATAAATAAAGCAGTTAAGGTTGTTTACTTTAGTTTATTTTATTTCAAAAGATACTTATGCCCCTTAAAAAATCGAAGAATAACATTACATAGCCAGGGATGAACAGAGAATATCAGATGGAAAAGCGGATTTTAAACAAAAATAAACACATTAAGCAAAAATAACTTTGGCCTGAGAAACGGTATAGGTCATACATGAACAAGTTGAATACAAAGTTGCTATTGTGTATGCCAGTGGGCGTTAAACTCAAGCCCATCATATAAGCCCAACACATGAGCCCGATGATTTTCATCCTAAAAACAAAAAGCAATAGGCTCGCAAACTGGAGTTTTGACAACAACAATAGGGCGTGCGTATACGAGTAGCCTACCGACACTATATATTAGGCTCTCAAATTTATAACTTTAGATGAGAACTTTATCTCAACATAATATTCAAAACCTAACCTAATAAAAGCCAAAAAAAAACAAAATGAAGCTTAGACAACAGCCTGAACACCCTCTTCCCAAGAAGATAAACGCAAAGCAGGATGAAGAGAGGCCTATAATAAAGTTTCAGTTAATGATGGTGAGGATCAGGACCACCCGGGCTGACTCGATCAGGAACAGCTTGAGAGAGATCCTCAGCTATCCCTTCCCTCTGCATCGTCTCCTTAAACATTTTCCTGACATTCTCAAGCAATGTCTCGTCTCTATGACCAATGGGAAACGATCCTGATAGAGGACGGGTTTCAGAACCCAAAACCATACATGTAAGAAGAATGAAGCAAATCCAAAACCTCAAATTAGCCATTGGTTTATCCTAATAGGAATGAGTGATCAACTAGACAGCTAGTACCTACGGGCAGAATGCATTCAACATATGCATTCAACGCATATATATATATATACCAGAGCTTCAGTGGCCACGGGATAGACATGAATCCACCATCTCCAATCTTTTATTGGTCTTGAAAGGAGTGGACTAAAAAGGCAACAGAATATGGATTAAGGTCGGCTCTTTCGATGAGATATCTTAACAAAATTTAATTCTCATATTAAGAACTTTTTCGGCCGCCTTTTCCTTTTTCTAACCCATTTAGTACAATTTAAACTTTTATATGGAGCAGCTTCATTGATCACGAACCTGTGAATTGTAGTGGAATGCTTGTCGGCCGGTGATGAAGACCCAGTTCACCTCCCGCTCCTGCCTTCATACTAAGCTTTTGGTTTTTGCTTCTCTTAGGACTTTCCCCGAACAGTTGATGTGCATAAAACCGAAAGGAATGCGCATCTAATCAAATGATTCAGATTTAGATTCAAGATTACAGAAGATTAAGAGCAATGGGAAATGAATAAAAATGCTACAAACTTGAATAAGTCGCATTAGAATCTTACTTGGGCAATATTGAATTGGTAGGTAACTTTCCATTCCGTTCTTTCGGTTAATCAACTGCCGCTGGATACTCGATTTTTTAAGAAGATTAAGAGCAATGGGAAAAGAACAAAAATGCTACAAACTTGAATAAATCGCATTAGAATATTACTTGGACAATATTGAATTGGTAGGTAGATTTCCATTCGGTTCTTTCGGTTAATCAACTGCCGCAGGATAAGCGATATTTTAAGGGGTGTTATATATACGCTTAAATTTATCGTGATCAACAAAACTCATAAGTCACCTGAACCCTGACAGATGATGCCGGCTTCCAAATTCTTTTAAAATCTGGGTGCTGCAGGTGTTTTTTATATTTTTTTTAATAGGAAAAAAATGGGTGTCATGTTTTGTGAATTTTTTTGATGACCTTAAAAAACCACTTCACTATATTTTTCGGTACAATATAAACAATGTAGATTATTAGATCGTTCGATAGAGGGAGTTTATGAGGTTGAATAGATTATTAGGACGAGATTTATAAAATAAATTCAAATGCATTGAGTTGAGATAGATTATGGTTAGGGAAGATTACTTAAAAAGTTTAATGAATAATTATTTTTCATATATTAACTAAATTTATTTATAAATAAACAATTTTTTTAATATGAATTTAGGCGCCAGCTTTTAGAGCCGGCTCCCTTTTTTTCCCGAAAATTCAAAAAAAAAAAAGGCGCCGGTGCACAAAACGTCGGCAAATTACGATTCATTTGTGCGTTAGTATATCAAACTCTCTGTATTTAGCTTTTTTGTTTTTTAATCCCAAAAGGTTGATTTCATCGATATTAAAAAAAAAGGAAATTTGCAAAAAATAAGGCCGAAGTTTCATAATTATAGAAAATAGATCTTCTTCTCTCATTTCACTCCACTAGAGGTGTCAATGGGTCGGATTTGGAAAGGAAAGTATCCTATCCATCCGGCTCATCCCATCCCCATCTCCCTTTAGGAAAATATTGCCGGTTTTCATCCTGTCATATATTCGTCCCATCGGGAATCCCCATACCCGTTTAATTTTTTTCATTATAAAATTTTGATGGGTGTTCCAGTATATATTAGGTTTCATTAGTTCAAGTAAGATCAAGGCTCGAAGTACAAACTGTTATACACTAAAATAATCATATCTTACTAACATTTAGATTACGATTTCAAGATAAATTGTTTTATAATTTAGTTTTTACGGTTTATGATTTAGGTTGTACACCAAAACACGTATCTGATAAATTAAGACACGCGTAAAAAAAATACAATATGTAGTGTGTGATACATTTGATCACCGTAATATAAACGTTTACGACATATTCACAAAAATCACGAGGGTGTTATCCTAAAGTACAAAAGTGTATATTGTTTATTACCCTTTAGTTCATGATTACAAAAGTGTGTATATAGTTTACTAGCGTTTTACCAATTGCGTTTTTTTTTCCTATTAAAAAAATTGAAACTTTAAAAAAAATATTTTTAACGGAATTTTAGTTTTGATAACAAAATGTTTATAATTGGTATGGAAATAAATTTTGTTAAGTTTGAAGGCACCAAGAAATTTTTTTAAAACTTTTGATTATAAAGAAGAAAAGATAATACCTTGAGGACACCAAGAGGAAATTTTCAAAAATCTATAATGTGTATAATATCGATTAATTTTGTTAAAATTAGCTTCATAAAAGAAACACAACATTTGAATTTGTGTAAGGATGAACTACAAATGATATGGTTTCTGGTTGAGCTTCTAGTATGGCTTCTAGTTGAGTTTCTGGTATGGTTTCTAGTTGAGTTTCTTGTATGGTTTTTGGTTGAGTTTCTAGTATGAATTTTTGGTATGGCTTTTGGTTGAGTGTTTGGTATGAGTTTATGGTATGATTTCTAGTTGAGTTTCTAGTTGAGTTTCTGGTATGGTTTCTAGTTGAGTTTCTTGTATTGTTTCTAGTTGAGTTTCTAGTATGGTTTATAGTTGAGTTTTTGGTATGGTTTCTTGTTGAGTTTCTAAAATGAATTTTTTGTATGGTTTATAGTTGAGTTTCTGTTTGAGTTTCTAGTATGAGTTTTTGGTATGGTTTCTGATATGATTTTTTATCGAGTTTCTGATATGAGTTTATGGTATGAATTTTTGGTATGGTTTATGGTTGGGTTTTTTGTATGTTTTTTGGTATGAATTCCTATTGCTCGTGTCCCCATAAGCTAAACCCTCAATTTATCTCTCCTCTTGATATTATCCCTTCATAGTTTCTACAGATTCATCAATGGTGTTCCACTGATCTATTATATTCAACATACACGGCACAAATTCGACACAAACAACACAAAGAAATTTGGGAAGAATGAAACTAAATCACCATAAACAACCCCTCACATGTGTCGAATGAGCGCAACACAAACAATACGAATCAGGGTTTCAAATTGGGATTAATTAAAATGGATTAGGAGAGAGAACATCGAGAGAGAATCGAAATCAAAATGATTTTTGGGAAAAGAAAATCGAATTAGTGAACGAAGCTAAATTGAATGATAGAACCGAAATCGAATGATTTTGGGGAAGAAGAACATTGAGATAAAATCGAATACATTTGAATATCTCTCTTGTGTTGCACGCTTTGAAGAAGATGAATTAAAAATCCCGATAGTTGTTTAACTGGTAAGAAGGCAATTATTTGGGTTCAAAACCCTAGCTTTGAAAATAAAAAAAATTGGATGTACGTTTGCTAAAATCGATAGATCAATCCTGACTGAAATGAACAACATTAGCCTTGATAATAAAAAAGTTCACGACCTCTTACAAGATCTAATGAATAAAATTGGACTTGACAAGTTCGCATGCGTGAGAACTATACGGTGGAGCATCTGGTTTTTCAGAAACAAAATCATTTTTGGCAATGAACCTATTGGACCTTGTACTAAGGTTATCTATTTTATTGAAAACCAAATTCATATGTGGAAAACGAATATCATTAATGAAGATAATTATGATATAAAACCACCAAAAAAGGACATTATCACTACCATTGGAAAAAAAAAACACAATATTAAGTGGGATAAACAAAAATACGGTTTCCACAAATTCAATTTTGATGGATCAAAACTCGATTCGGGAATAACATCCATTGGTTTTGTGATTCGGAACCACAACGGTGATGTTGTTAGTCTTGATGCAAAAAGAAATAACTTTAACTCGTTAATTAAAGCTGAAGCTTTTGCCCTTAAAACGGGCTTACAAGAGGCCATAAGACTAAAGATCAAAAAGATCGAAATCGATGGTGACAATCTTTGTGTCATCAAGGCACTTTAAGGCTTATGGAGTTGCCCGTGGGAGGTCGATATGATTTTATCCGACTCCAGATTGGTTCTCAGTTTCTTTGAGGAAGTCCGTATCCGACATGTTTTCAGGGAAATAAACCGTGTTGCTGACCGATTGACCTACTTGGGAATTTTGACCACCAACACCTGTTTTTTTTGATGATCCGAACTTCGTGTTCTCATCCGCAATGATGCTTTAGGATGAACTACCTCTAAGAGATAGACCATTCTAACCGCTTTCCATTTATAAAAAAAAAAAATTAACTCTAATGGATCCAATTCAAGGAAGAAAAAAAAAATCAGCCCTGACTTATTTGGTCCACGTCATATATACAAATCATTGTTTGACTTACATAAGTGGAAATTTCAGTGGGGTCGAGGACAAAAAATCCCATAAGCAATTGAATATTCTTGTTCTTACAGGAACCTAGAGTGGAAAAGGAGAATTACAAAAGGAAACCAAAGGCTATCACTTTCCAAACCTTCATTACAGACGAAAGCTTTACATTACGTGTAACAGTATAGGTCATACACGAACAAGATAGCAATACAGCTTGACAACGCCTATATGGCTACATTCAAAACCCAACCTACCAAACACCCGACTTAGTAACTGCTGAGTTATAAAAGTTCTCTCATCTAAAGTCGAGATATTACAAGCGCCTAGTATATAAGATCGGTGGGATCATATCATCAATTGGTTAACCCGTACAAAACAGTGGAATTGCTAAGTTTGAATTGAGTCAATGATGGTGAGGATCGGGTCCACCTGGACTGACTCGATCAGGAACAGCTTGAGACAGATTCTCAGCTATACCTTCCCTCTGCAGCGTCTCCTTAAACATTTTCCTGACATTCTCAAGCACCACCTTATCAGGATACGATCCCGATAGAAGGCGGGTCTCAGAGGATGAAACCATACATGTAAGCAGAATGAAGCAAACCAAAAACCTCAAACTATCCATTGCTGTATCGTAATAGAGAAGGTTGGTAGAAGCTATGCATTCAACATACACATTCAACGTGTATATATATATACTGCAAGCCCAAACTTCAGTAGCCACGAGATGCATATAATCCAATGTCATAAAGAATTCAACATCGCGTATCTATAAAGGCAATCGAATATGATATAAGATCAATTTTAAATCCACCATTGCCTTCATTGTAACTAGTAAGCTTTTTGGTTCTTACTTCTCATGGGACTTTTCGCGAACAGTTGGCGGGCATACGACCGAAAGTCGAAAGGGATGTAGATCTGATCAAGTAATTCAGATTTTGGATGACACAAGATTCAGAGCAATGGAAATTGAATAAGTTGATGGGAATCAAACATGGATAATTTCGAATTGGTTCGTAACTTTCCATTCAATTCTTTCGGTTTAACAACCGCCGCCAGATGCGTGTAACGGCATAATGGACGCGTTTTAAATTCCTAAAAAATGGGATTCATCAATTAAGAAAGAAGATCGAAAATTACAAAAAAGAGCCTGAACTTTCATAATTACATAAAATGGATCAAATAATGTGGTGAGTTACTATTACCAGTCTTTAGTGTGTCGGGTACGAGGTTTTTATCTTAGGAAGCACGTTATAATTAACTATAAAAGATGTTGTCTTTGGTGATGCTTAGGTTTTGTATAGAAATGAAACTCCATTCAATCATAACTGAACTCAAAGTTAACGGTACCTGAAGTCTTGAACCGATGTGTTAGTCCACAAAATTTGTTATTTATCACTAAAAATACACATTAATCCAATATCAAGATAACTGGGAGATCGTGATCGTATCCGACTTCAAACTAAATCTTCGCTTCTTTGAGAAATTTCAGGTCAAACATGTGTTAAGGGAAATCAACTGTGCTGCTGACTGATTGACCCATTTGGAAATTTCAAACCCCAACACACCCTTTTCTAACCATCCCAAACTTCGTGTTCTCGTTGCAACTACCTCTAGAAGATAGTCCTTCCTAACCGATTTCCGTTTTCAAAAAAAAAAATGTTTAGCTTTATAATCTTAATTAAATTCAGCTAATTAAAATGGGTATATTAAAATTTGATAATAATATTGGATATGAAAGTTGTGATATAATTATATAATTTTTTTTAAAAGGATTTAATTGGTTATTGCTATTCGTACCACAGTTTAATGTTATACGTACCCGGCGTACGGCTAGGCCTCGCGTAGCCGTAGTAAGCAAAAAAAAAACAAAAAACAAAAAACACACATATATATATACCCTTTTACGCCTACGCCTCGCGTAGGCGTAGTCCATTTTCCTTAGTATTTCTATCGGAATTTTTGATATGGACGACTACGCATACGTCATGTGTAGTCGTAGTCCTACTACGACTACACATGCCGTATGCGTAGTAGGGCTACGCATACGCATACGTATGCGTATCCATTTTTGTATTTTTTTTGAATGAAATCAACTTATTACTACGCGTACGCCAGATGTAGCCGGACCACGGGTATGAATAGCATGAAACATGTGGTACGAATAAAAATCTCGGATTTAATTCTATGTGCTTCTCCATTTAACCCTATAATTATTTATGCATAAAAGATTTATCCATAAAAGATAACACACTTAAAAGTCGGTGATACTTTTCAATATCTAGTTGGCTGAATGTTATAATATAGTTTGAGCAATAACAATATACGAGTATATTTTATTTTGATGAGTAGTAATAACTAACGGTTTTAATTAAGTTTCAAACTTCAGATAATTGTTTTAAAAAAATTAAAAGCTATTGTTTTCTATTTTCATCAAAAGAAAAATATTATCTTGTGGAAAACCAAGGTCAATGCATGTGCTTTAAAAAAAGGAAAAATAACCCAAAATAATACCAACTATCGACATTGAACCGAAAATAATACGAACTTTGAAAATTACTAGGAGCGATACAAACTTTCAATGTATTTACCAAAAATAATACGTCATATATTTTCCGGCAAAAACCCTAGCTCCGGCGATGACGTGGCACCGGAATGTTACATGTCATCAAATGAATGGGTTAAATGTGTGATGTGGATATTATTTATAAAAAAAAAACAATTTAATAATATTTAAAATATTAAAAAATAAAAAATATTATTTTTAAAATATTAAATAATAATTTTAAAAAAAAATTATACAAATATTTATTTTTTTTAAAAATAATTTTTTATAATATAGTTTGAAACTTTTTTTTAAATAGATTTGTAAAAAATGTAATAATATTTTTTTTCCAAAAAATATAAAATATAATATTTTTTGGAATATTTTTAAAATATTTTAAAATATTTTTTTTAATCAAATTTATTTTCAGATTTTTGTATAAAATAAATTTTTTAATTCTAAAAAAAATAATTTTTAACAAAAACATTCGAATTTTTTTTTTTCACTCTTGTAACCTAATCCCTACAAAAAAATTTCCCCAAATTTCTATAAAATTTAATTTTAAAAAAAATTTCTAATTTTTTTTTAAAAAAAATTATTTTTACATTTTTTACAAACCTGTTTAAAAAAATGTTCAAGACTTTATTTAAAAAAAATTCTTACAAAAAATATTTTTTAAAAAAGAAATTTGTAAAAAAAATTTTTAAAATTATTATTTAAAAATATTAAATTTTTATTTTTTATTTTTTATTTTTTTAATATTTTTAATATTATTAATTTAATTTTTTAAAAAATAAAATCCACATCACACATTTAATCTATTTATTTGATGACATGTAACATTTCGGCTGCCACGTCATCACCGGAGTTAGAGTTTTTGCCGGAAAAGTATGACGTATTATTATTGGTAAATGCATGGATAGTTTGTATCGCTCCTAGTAATTTTCAAAGTTCGTATTATTTTCGGTTCAATGTTGATAGTTGGTATTATTTTGAGTTATTTTTCCTTAAAAAAAATATGGTAGTAATTAATAATATGATTAATGGCGGGCTCTTTATAAAAACATTAATTTATAGTAAAGTAATTTTTGTTAATAATACAATGCACCGACCAACTAGAGATTAGAGATGTGACTATAAAGTGCTTTTTTTTTAAAGGTGCAAAAATGAACTTATTATTTGATGCTTATCTATTATATATAATAAAGTTGAGGTAATTTGTAATCTAACGTATACGGGTTAATTATTTATTAATTATCAAATATTTTTATAAAATTATTTTTAACTAAATATAAAAAATAAGATCATCTTTATTCATATTACATACACTAATTGCTTATTATATAATATAACATAATTTACATCGAGCTAGAAGAAAGACGGGTAATAAGCTATGCCGCCAATCTTTTTTTTTTTTTGAAAAGGTTTATATTATAGAAAGAGCAAATGATATACAGAGGTTACTAACTTAAGAGTATTATGAACATAAAGAGAAGGTAGAGGGAGCAGGGGGTGGAGTGAACAAAGGGGATTAGAGGAGATGGATGCCTTGTATTGAGGCCCAAGCTAGAGAATCACGTGATCTATCTTTCCAATGACTTGCAATGTAGTTTTTAATGGTGCCGATGATGTTATGAGCGCACGAGGTTGCATGTGTGAATCTTTGGTTGAAGATGAAGTCATTTCGAAATTTTCAGATGAAGTAAATGTAGGTAGTGATGGTGGAGATGGTGGCTTGAGCGGCAAGATCGTTTTTCTTGTGATTCATTTTGCTAAGTCAGTCCCATATGTGACGGCTGTAGGGGTAGGGAGGGGGAACTCTCAGCCATTTTGAGATAAAATCGAGGATAAGAGAGGAGTAACTACGATGGTGGATTAGAATGTCAACATTCTCCACATGGAGGTTGCACATCTTACAAGTAACGTCCTGGGTGATGTTCCAGTTATGCAAAATGGATAGGGTAGGGAGACGGTTATGACTAGCAGCCAGATTATGAAACTGGCCTTCAGAATTTTCAAATCATGCCATATAATGCTGACATAGTAAGGATTCTGGGGTAAGGGAGCTTTCCAATAGAGATTATATGTTGCATTGGTTGAGAATTTACCATTTGGTTTGATGGTACTATTGGTGAAGCTTGCTCCATTTGCAGTTGAGAGGATCTCGTCTCTGATTTTGAGAATTTGATACCATGTGAAACAGTGCTTGTAATTGTACTCATAGGTCCAAATGACGTGGTCTTTAAGAACATTAGAGTTAATCCAATCAACCTGAAGATTCTGGAAATTATTAGGTGGATCCAACTCAAAGATGAGTGTAGATAGGCATGCTTTGTTCCAAGAAAGAAGCTCTTTGAAGCCAAGACCTCCTTCATTCATAGAAAGGCAGACGGTAATACATGCTACGAGGGCTCGTGGGCTAGATGATTTCCCAGACCAAAGAAAGGATCTGAGGAGGCCACGGATCTTAATCATAATAGAGTTGGGGATAATCAGAACAACACACCAGTAGTACTGTAACGCAAAGAGAATAAAAGCGATAATATGAGTTCTTCTAGCGTAAGACAGGTTTCTGGCACTCCAGGAATTGATTCTATGAGTAGTCTTGTTGATGAGAGGAGTGTACTCAACATCAAAAGACCTAGTAGACCTAACGTTGTCATGCAAGACCCGTTGCACCCTCTTTTGAATTTCAATAGCATCGGGCGCAAGGAAACCAAAAATTATTTAACAACATTTAAAATTGTTCAAATATGTTAATTGTTCAACTATATATATTTGAAATCGTCCAACTATATGATCAATTGTTCAACTATATTCAAAATTGTTTAAATATATATTCAATTGTTCAACTAATTATAAAATGTTAATTTATATGTTCAATTGTTCAACTAAAAATTTGCTCAACTATATATACTCATACAAATTAAGAGAGTAAATAACATTGCACTATTTTAAAAAGAAAAATAATCAAAATAATGCCAACTATCACATTAAACTCACAATAATATAAACTTTAAAATTACTATAAAGATACAAACTATCAACGTATTTCCCAAAAATAATACAAATGATTTTTCCTAGGGGTGAGCATATATCCAAAATCGAACCTATAAAACCGTACCAAACACCGATTTTTGTGCAAACATGATCAAACCTAAAAAAAGTTGGTTTCGGTTTGGACCTAAAACCGATTTTTGATAATATACAACCCGAAAACTGAACCTACTAGGGTTGATTTAGGTTTTGGACTTAAAAGAACTTAAAACACATGTAATTGACTTGTACGTATATGAACATTCTATATTCGGAAAGAATAAAAAATCCACCAATTAGTTAAAACATTAAAGTATGTGACAAAGTACGACAAATTGATTCAATTAATTCAACAATATAAACCATTATTTACATTTTTTAACTTGAATGATTATATATTCGTATTTCAATTTAATTAAGAGGATTATAAGGGACTAATTGTCGGACATCAAAACACAAGGGTATGGGAGAAAAAGTATAATTGTGAGTAACACTGACAACGACCTAAACTTGAGGGGTAACATACAATAACGATGGAGAGGTCGACCAATGAATGGACAATGAGATGAGCTTGTTCGTGTGAATATGTAAAATAGTAGCGTAAATGAAAAAGATGTGTGTTTTATGATTAACATATCTAATTTATTTTGATCCAAAGGAGAAGTGAATGATTTGAGTTTACTCTTGTTGTAGGCGTTGGAAGAGAGCGGTTATAGTAGGTTAAATTGTTCGGAGGTGCATGGGGAGGGAGGTAACCAGCTAGGTTAAAGATTTAGTGCCCGTTTGGTTGGAGCAGTGGAATGGAAACGGAATGGAATCAAATAAGGGTAGAGAAAGGAAATGAAATGGATGAGATTACTTTTATGTGTTAAAATACCTCTAACCAAACGTAGTTTTTTTTATTGATTTAGAATCATTCCGTTACCGGGAATGATTCCCGGTGCTTCCAAACGAGCCCTTAGAGTATTTATACAGGTGTATAAATGTATTTTATTTAAATCGGTTGAAACCTAAAGAAATCAATTTAGACCAAGATTAAAATCTATGATCAATAAATATCATATCGCAAGTCAAACCACTTATAAACGGTTTAGGCTAGGCTTTCGGGCAAAGAAAGCCGTAAGTATTTACATGCATATACTATACCTAGGAGTTCGTTTAGCATAAGATAAGGTGTATAACATTACCGATTTTTTTAATCATATTATATCAGTTATTTTTGTTAGACTCATGTATAATATTAGCACATTTTTAATCATATCAAATTAATTAGCCAATTCACCTAAACAACTTTTTTTTTTTCTCTTACTTTCGACTTACCTAATAAGTTTATAATAAATCATCTTTAATGTCGAACTACTTCACTCATTTTGGTTATTTTATTTGCATTCGTGTGTAGTTGACCTAATTTTAAAATTTTGATTAACCGCTACTTTTTTTAATAGCTGGCCTAATTAGTTAAATTTGTAAAGTAAGTTGGATAATGTAATTTTTATTTTTATTTTAAGCAGAGATAATGTGATCGTACGGATTAAGTGTATTTATAAAAAAATTTCTAATGATCTCTACACTTCTGATTGGTGTCCACTCATTGAACTCAAAAGTCAAAATATTTGACCTTTATAAGTTTTGTAAGAGTTATATTTGGTACGTATTATTTTATTGGCAGAAAAACATTTTACGTACGTGGGACAATATTGGTTATGCATGTACTTAACAATAATCATGGTAGCTTTACACTAATTAAAGAAATGATACACGTAAAAAGTGCATTAGAGATAATATTGTTGTGACTAATGTTGTTCGAGATTGAGATGATGATATTTTTCTTTAATATTATGTTAGTTAGTATACGTACAAGTAGACCCAAGAGACCACTCATTTGATCAAAACCTTACAAAAATCAAGGAACGAAATAATTCGAGATTCGTTCGGTTCGAATTTGGAAGACGATTCGACAAACAAATCTGCCGTGTGAAAGTGAGAATCGAGGAATATGTTCGAGTTAGGATCGAGTTCCCTACTCTTCTACTTTGCTAAAATAATTAAGGGCTATAGTATTAGGGTTTGCATGAGAGAGTGGTAGTTTTCGCCTTTATAAGGTAGGAAGAAAAAAGGAGCCGTATTTTAATAATTTGAGTTGTTTTTCGAATATAAAAACTAGTGTAAATTTATTGTTTTCGAGTGAGAATCGAGGAATATGTTCGAGTTAGGATCGAGTTCTCGACTCTTCTAATTTGCTAAAAGAATTAAGGGATATAGTATTAGGGTTTGCATGAGAGAGTGGTAGTTTTCGCCTTTATAAGGTAGTAAGAAAAAAAAGAGTCGTATTTTAAAAATCTGAGTTGTTTTTTCGAATATACGAAATTAATGTAAATTTATTGTTTATTTTAGTGACCTTATAAAGATCAATCGTACATTTATCGATAAACAACGTATGAAACATCTTATATTAAAATCGAGTTATGTTATTTTTTTTAAAAAAAAATTAAATACTTTAAATTGTTTTGGTGTTTTTAGTAGCATGAGGGATTTTAGACATAGATTATTCAAACACCTTATATTAAAATCGAATTATGGTATATTTAATTTTCTAAACATGACATGCAAATTTCCATGAAAACTCGAAAACTCAAATCTAGAATGTTCTTACACATTATAAAATATAATCAAACCTTAAATAGGTCTATGGCTCTTGAAAGCTTGAAAACTCAAATCTAGTTAATGTGCCTATACTTTTGTAAAATATAATCAAAACTTAACAATGTTTTGTCCCATCATTTTTCTTCTTCTTAGTTTGCAATATAAAATTTGTCTTTTCACTTAGAAATGACTAGGAATCCATATCCATAATCCACCACATGATACATGTAACTAGGTAAGAGATGAATACTAAAAGTTGTTATTTTGCAATATAAACTTCTTTATCCACTATAGAAAATAGATAAAAGAACAAGGAGTGAATGAGCTTCGAAAAGGGGCGTGCAAAACTATATATTCCGAGGTTTTTTTACGACTAAGATCGAAAAAAAAATAATATAATAATTTTTTTTCGGAGAAATTGATAAATATTGCTACTCATTTGAATCAGATTCAAGAGGTTTTTTTTCTCTAAATTATCAAATACGGGTCACATTTTATAACATGGATAACCATATTTTTAGATTTTTAAATACAATAAATTTATTAATACTCAAAGCATGGCGTACCTTAATGTTTTAGATGCCGATCAGACTGATATAATTCGATATTCAAGAATAATTATCGTTGATATAATTCGATATTCGAGAATAATTATCCGTCTAATGCTGACAAAAATCATAGAATATTATGAAAATCATTCATGTACATTTTCCAACCCTAGATCATTTTCTTCATGTGTTTACACCATTTGCATCTATTTCAACCATTTGCAAATCATTCATGTTATCCATCTTTTTACCTTAAACAATCTAGTTGTTTCTTTCACCAACCAATCAACCAAGTTCTTGCGAATATGCCACTAATAATAACCATGTACTACAACCATTAAAACCGTGCATTAACAATTTAGGTTATTCGTCGTTAAGACTTTGCCAAGGTTTTGGCGTCATTGTCGGAGACTAAGGATTTGTTTGGTTGTCACTTGACTACCTGATTGTTTAAGTTTTTGTTTCTTTGTTGAGATGATTTCAAGATTATCTTCCTTTTTAGACAATTTGATTATGGACAAGGGTATTTCAAACCTAAATTGGGAGGTAAGAGTTTAGCCATCATATGGACTTCAAGAAAAGAGGTACATCAATAGGAAGTTGCATATGAGTAATTGTGGAGATCATGAAGAGCTTCAACCTATCAAAGCCATGATGCATTCCAACTGCCAAATATTCATATATATATATGTCTTGTAGGATATGTCCATTGTCCTAAAAACCCTAATTTTGATGATTGTATAGATCTTGAAAACATCCATTTTGTTCGACTTCATCCCATAAGACCCATTGCCACAGTCTAGAGTGACACAACTTTCAACATATAATCAATAAAACATTTAAAAGCAGTCTTAATTAAGGTAAACATACTAAGCTTGACAGTATAACTTCCATAGCTATCAACCCTTTTGCTCAAGAGATCACTGAATACACACTTCAGCATTCTCAAACTTGCCAAGAAATAACACCTCCAAAATCGAATGGAGGTAATTCTAATTACCAAATAACAGTTGGAGGCTTACAGCTGCAACAAAACTAACAAGAAAGTGAAGGAACTGATTAGCGGAGAGGGCAAAACTCGTAGAATCGAAAAGAGTGAGAGAAAATATACAAAATAAAACTCATTGAATCCATTTATCTTCTGAGTATACACTCAAGCAAACAAGTAACTAATCATCTTACAAAAAGCTCCTTGTTTTGACAAGTAGCTCAAGTATAATAACAGAGACAATGCGTCGAACACGTAGTGCACTAGTGCCTGTAGGATAGCATCTTCAAGATAGCGCAACACAACAAAGCCGCATCCAAATGGCCACCAAAGCCAATTCTTTCAAATATTAAAAGCAATACATAAGCTACAACATCAAAGTCATTACTAACAGAAAACGAAATTAAAAAAAAAACTAGACACCTGAGAAACACAAGCATAGACGAACACATGCAGCCATCTAATCAAATTTAGGGTTTCCCACACACGAGGAATGTCGCCAGAAAACACATGCATACTAAAATTCATCTAAAATCATATAAACACGGATGAGAAGGAAGAATGTCCAACCAGAAGCGATACAGTTTGTTCTGCGAATCTTTACTGGTGCTGAGTTGGAATGTTGTAGGGTGTAGATATCCAAACGAAGGAGGGACGAAGAATAGAAGGAGATAAATACTTCACTTAGAATTCAGAAACCATTACTGCAAGAAAATAATGTGACTGATTGATTATCAGTTCTCGACCGCCATGAAAGCCTATTTCAGCAAACATGTTGGTTCCGGTAACAGACATTTGGTTGCGGTACTGCTAAGCAAATTGGGCCCGACCTGTGGGTCGTTTGGAAGCCCACGTTGTGGTTTGGCATTTTGGTTTCGAGAAGAGACATTTCGCCATTTCCCTCAACCTGGAGCCTCCATTTATGAATCAAACCACAACATGACTCCCTTATAAAACGCGCAAGGGATACTCGATTCGAAAACCATAGTTCATCATAAGCAAACCCTAAACATTAAAGAAAATCAATCAAACCTACACATAAGCTGTAATCCATCCGATTGAACTTTAAAAGCCATTTCTAAATGTAATGAAAAATTACTGATATAATAATATTTAGACGAATAAATTTAATTGTTTGCAACTTAAATAAGCAATGTTTTGGAGTAACAATTTTGTTTATTATTAATCGTTCTATATTTGGCCATTGTACAAGGTTGATGTTAACAAAAACCTAATTCTAGAATAGCATCAAGAACAAAACCAGATAGGAAGAACAATGTATCGAAATAGTCCCTGTTAGGCTAAACAAATCGTTCGACCAAACTTTGCTATCTTCAATCTGAACATCTTCGGCTAGAGAGATATAGGAGAGGATGAACGTCTCAACCCAAGCGCAATCACCTCCTACTTCTCTTCTATCTCTCTTTACACTCCGAGGAAGAACCCTCTCTTCCTTGGCGGCAGAGCTACGATGTCTCACTTAGGGTTAGATGAGGTAAGCACCACCTTATATTGCATCTCCTCCAACTTCAAACCCTCCAACTTCAAACGTAGTGTTTTATTTAAGAGGTGCCAAACCCAAGAGATAATCTTCAAAGCTTGAACCCAGTCCATCATATATAGGAAGTTGCCCATAAGACAATCATACTAACCCAGATAGCCAACTCTACGTATCAGATACAAATTATCAACACGACATAGCTCCTAATGTGACCAAGCTACCAGGGCTCAGTGACATTCCCATGAGCCAACAACTAGATCAACATTAGTCACCTATAACAAGTGTCATCCATCTTGATCAAATACACTAGACCTATGAATCTATTACAGACCAATTCGATTGCGTGCACTGCATGTAATCTATACTATACAGCATGAATCATAAAGTTAACATTATGCTTCGTCTTTTCCTGGACAAGTATGCAAACTAAGCTTGAAACAAGCATCTAGGCAGTGGAACTTGGAGCTTACACAATTTTTGCAAACTGAGGTATCTCCAATCCATCAATGATTACTCAATCCATCAATAATTACTCTTTGTTTGTCAAGGATGCTATGCATTCGAAATTTACCATCAAAGATTTAGGTCTTGCTTGATACTTTCTTGGTATGAAAATCAACGTAACTGAAACCAAAACGACCCTTATCTTAGCCAAAAGAAGTATATTTTGGACACCCTTACGTTTACAAGGATGATTGATATTAAAGATGTGTAATTTCCTTTACCAATTGAACTTAAGCTTTGTTTATGTTCTGGTGAACTGATGTCAGATAGGGAGTCTTATAGGCGTCTTGTTGGCCGGCTGCATTATTTGTCATTAACAAGACAGTCCAAACACTTATCTCCCTTTGTTTCCTAATCAAGGATTCCACATTATCAAGTCACTATACATCATTTAAGGTAATTGAAAACCATAGTTTATAAGTCGGTATGGGTTGGTTTATTTTGAAGGATTTATATGTTCCTTTCAATCCACCGATCACTTGTATTTCATTGGGAACACAAGCAAGAACAAGGCAAAAGGTGGAATTGCATTAGTCCCACATCAAGTTTTAGTATATTTTCATTGATAGCAATCAGCATATAAAGAAATTTCAATATTATGAATATCAAGCAAAAAATGTGACAAATACTTATAAAACATAATTCAAAACCATTACAATATTCTCAATGCCAAACACAAAATGTATGTCACAAATACTATTCTCAGTGCCAAACTCTTTTTACTATTTAAATGAAAAACAACAAACTATACATAATTTCATAAAATACATAAGCAACGAAGTTTGCGCATAACGATTTAGAAATTTAGAATTTTGTGTTTCAAATATGGGTATTCGTTCCGATCTACGACAGAAGCAACAAAGCCAAAGAAGAGCATATACTCTCGCGAGAAAGAAAGAACAGATTTGCGGTGGCGTCCTCGTCTCAGACGAAAATAACGATACAAGCCAAAAAAAGAATACGATCCTATTCACGTGAGACTGCCGATGAAGTCAAAAATGATAACTTCGGTAAAGAACACTGTAAAAGGCTGACAAAAACGATTTCGGCATGCTAAACGTGACTAATCTTTTTGGTAGAGCGAATGATTTCGTTTTGTTTGTTTATGGACTCTTTTGGTGAACCAAAGTTCATCATCCGCAATCACCGTTCGAATGGAACCCGAAACGACGGTGGTGGTAAGCTCTATTAATGGATTGATCTGTCTTAATCTCCCCGAAACTATATATTTTAATCTCATCCGAAATTGATCAAGCCCTACCATGGTGGTTTCGAATCCAGCAACAGGCAAGTATTCTCGCTTGCCAAACCACCAAATCTCACCTATAGAAGATGAAGAGCAACAGACTGTGCTTTGTATACGGAAAAAAGACGGATACGTACAAGGTCGTGCGACTATTTTGGAACATGAAACCGAGCATAACGTGACTACTAGAGTTTAAGTGTACAGTTATAAAAGCAAAGCATTGAAACATCTTATTTTTAGGGATTTCCTTGCATGGATGGGGTAGGACATGCAATATTGTGGTTAGTGGGATTGCTTTATGGCTTGTTCTACATTCTAATGATTTGAAGCACTTTAAATCATGATACAATATAATTGTAGAAAATGAATTGTTAATATTTAATAATTTAGATTAACGTAATAAAATTTTAATTTATTCTTATAAATGTGACATATTTTCTTTTTTTTTTAATAATTTTTACAAGAAATATGAAAAATTGAAAAACGAATGTAGTAATGGAGAATTAATCTCTTATTGGTAGTCCATCCCACCCTAATACCAACCGGACAAGTTAGATCCCACAATTTAATCTCCTTTTGAAAATTATAAATATACATTAATTTCGATATTCCTATGTACGGCGTGCACGAAATTGACAGTTTCATGTAAATCTTGTAGTTACAATCATGTACATTTCTCGTGTATGTACTAGTTTCCTGTAACATTAAAGATCCCTATTACTGTATTACTATTTTATACTAATCTATGTAGTTCATGTAACATGGTAGATTTATGAATTCATGTAAATCATATATCATCAATTTGCTTGCAGAAACGTGTAAGATTCCTATATATGGCTTGTACATGCTTGTACAGTTTCATGTAAATCATGTATTCAATTTATGTATCTTTCTTGCATACATACTTTTTTTTTGGTAGAAAAAAAAACACAAGTATGTATACAAGAAAGATACAAAATTGAATGTCTTCTATGGTGATCTTGTCAGTTTTGACATACATTCACATAAAATTTAGTTTTATGTTGATTTAGTCAGTTATGAATATTGATAAATTATTCTCGTAATTATTTACCTTCTTTACTTAGATTTTGACATTATAATTTTTAAATTCTGTAGATTTATTCATGTAGCTAAATAGGATAAATTGAGATATAGTAATAGGGATGTCATTATTGGTTAAATAATGCTATTTACCTAATAAGTTATATACATATGCTATATAGTACATAAAATTTATTTTTGTTTCCATTTCATCCAATTTCTTCTATTTATAAGACATTGATGTGCCAATAGTAGTTAGACAATTAGCTCATTTTTGAACTAGCTCAAACCTTCAGCGAGGTTTTATGAACAAAAAGTTTATTGAAATCTCAAAAATGGAGAATATACTCATTGCTTCAAAAGTATTAGAGTATTTTAACAAAACTAGTTGTACTACCGTACGCTTCGCGCGCGGATACCCGACACTTTTATCGGCCTCATCTTATGCGTAACCAAATTCAAAGTAATAACTATGTTTATATGGCTAGTCAAATTTGTGCTCAACCAAATACCAACATGGGTACTTCTGATATTCATTTGCATTGGCGTGGCGAGTAAAAATTTGATACTAATTGGAGAAGATGGCAACATAACTATCGTTTTGAGGTTTTCTTAGAGACAAAAGTCCCGGTAGTCCCAAATCAACCGATGGTGGCCTCAATAGCGGCAACCTAGAGTGTTAAAGATGGCGAATTTTAAAGATGTGAGTTTTTTTTTTCACTTAAGTAAATTTATTGTTTATTTTACTGACTTTATAAAGATACATTTATCCATAAACATTTGATAATGTACAAATTGAATTTTAAATTAAATGAATATAGATTTTTTTTTTTCTATTTTAGTGACAATTTATAAATAAATTTTTTACATTATAATGTCGAATAAAGATAAATATGCTATAGCATATAAATTGTCTTTATAAATCGTGGGCTCGTTTGGAATTGAATGTTTTAAAATATTTAATAAATTTAATCATCATATACATTGGAGATTGAGAGTCATTTTAGACCTAGATTATTCAAACAACGGATCAAACATCTTATATTAAAATTATATTATATTATTTTTTATAATATCATTTGCTTCTAATTTAAATCATTTACAAATCATTATCTATAATAGACATGGGTCGCAAACCTAAACCGTAAATATCCAAACCGGCGATTTAGCCGGTTTATTAAAAAAAATTGAAAAACTGGACCAAACCGGACCAAACCGGCGGTTAATCGACTGTCCATTTTTTTTAAAAAAATAACCAAACCGGCGCCGGTTTGGGGTAAACCCAAACCGCAAACCCACGGTTTGGCCAAAGCGGAAAACCTAAACCGCCGGTTTGGTACCGGTTCACAAACCGCCGGTTTGGTTCAAACCGGACCATGTCTAATCTATATTTCTACCTTTTTAGTTAAACAATCTAGTTGCCCCGACAAACTACTTCGTTTCGTCGGTTCTTGCTATTCGTACCCACCTATACATTCTATACATACCACAACTACGCCTACGTATTGCGTAGGCGTAGTAAAAAAAAAAAAAAAAAAAAAATTTTTTTTTTTTTTTTTTTTTTTTTTTAATACCTTACTACGCCTTCGCATTGCGTAGGCGTAGTAAAGCTTTCCTTCATTTTTCGAAGTAAGTATGTGTTATGGACTACTACGCGTACGCCATGCGTAGTCGTAGTACAACTACGACTACGCATTACGTACGCGTAGTAGGACTACGCATCGGTCATGCGTAGTCGTAACCATTTTCCTTTATTTTTTGAACGAAATGAACTTCTTGCTACGGCTACGCATTGCGTACGCGTAGTCAGGGTACGAATAGCATGAACATGTGGGTACGAATAGCAATCTATGTTTCGTCTTATGAAGACAAAAAAAAAACTTCAAAACGATGTCATTCACATTGTTTCAATGGCTCATTTGATATTCACTTCCATATAGTCTTCAACCCCAACAAGAACTGATGAATTTTCTCCTCTTCTCTTTGTTTCTCCACTTTTGGATTAATAGTACAGGCACACATTCCGCAGTTACACGAAACCATTGAAACGTACGTGTAGAGCTCGTTCCATAATTGCTCCAACCGTCCGAAATAAGCAGCCACAGATTGGCCATTCAAATCGCACCGAGCGATTTCAGTTCGAAGATTAAATCCGGGGAGCATTTCCAGCAGAGAACCGTTGCCGGAGATTATCCCACAAGTCTTTAACCGTGTCATTGTAACGAATTGAGGAGCGGAGCGAAATGTCAATGAATTGCAAAATCCAACCCACAAGCATGGAGTTAACACTCCACCAGTCTTCGATCTCGTCGGAATCATCGTTAGGTTTATTGAGAGATCCGTCATGGAGTTAACACTCCACCAGTCAAGGAATTTCATCGTTAGGCAATGCCTCCACAATAATTGTGCGTGAATCGGTGGTTTTGTTGAAGCAGACAGGTGAGATGTAGAAAGGGAAAGAACAAGACTCGAGATGGTTGAATGGTAATTTACAAGTTTAAATGGTAATTTACAAACATGGTAGCCAAAGACTCGAGATTATCGCAACAATGACGATTATAAGTTCGTAAACTACCAACACCACCTAAACCCGGCTTGCATGGTGCAATCTGACTGATCGCTGCTAACAGACAAGATGCTTACAAGCACAAACAAGATTAATTGAATTGTATAACAAGTTTGCTCTCAGATTATTTTCTTCGAGAATGGATGTTGTCAATCTGTCATCATCTACGTCGTTATGGGCTCTGATGGATACTTTGACACATTTTCTAATGGATTAATTAGTTGTGTACATGTTACTGGAAGTATGATTATCTGAAAGTTTATGTGCGGAATTCATTGAGAAAGAAAGAATTCGAAAGAGAATGCTGAATAGTGAACACAGGGACAACTTTCATTGATTATAAAATTGACATATTAAGCGATAGTAAACAATTGTCCCGCGACACCTCATGTTTTTGGTCAACTATTGATCAGATTTGGAGGCCTATTCTGAGTACATATTACAATTCAGCAGTTCGATCGACACAAAACTCCTTTCTAGATTCAATTTCCACAAAAATGATTACTGAAACTGCTATCCTTGTAACCATATCCACAACATTGGCATCAGGCATTCTCAAAGATCTTCTCATGAAAGCCATTGATGCAGGATCTGAGTCCTCCACAGTTACCGGCCTCAAATCTGCATGTTTCAAGGCTTCGGGCCCCCAGCTTCGTCTCCTTCAGAAGGAACTCGCCAAGTTGGATTCGGTGTTAGGGAGAGTCCAATGCATCGATCACACCAAGTGCGACCAGAACAAGCTGGTGCTTCTCTGGCTGGAACGCGTCAAGGAGGCTGCTTTTGTTGCAGACAACCTGTTCGATGAAATAACCTATGAGAAAACCCGGAAACAAGTGTCGTCCAAGCAAAGTCGTATGACAAGGCTTGTTCCATTCAAACACTTGTTTCATTATCGTTTGCGGTTTGCTCGTAAGGTCAACAAGTTCATGTCTATCACTGCTGAGATTTATAAAGAAGCTGAAAATACGCTTAAACTCACTCAACTTGTAGAAAATGCTCTGATGTACCCACCAACTTCAACTATTTCTGCGGATCTGAGAGAGATAAGAGAGAATCCGGATACCTCAATTGTGCTAGGAAGAGAAGCGGACAAGAATCTAATCGTCCGCAATCTCTGTGATCTGACCAATGGTCATCATTTTTCTGTCATTGCCATCGTCGGAAGATCAGGTAATCTATTCTTGTATAATTGTAGAAAACAAAGAGATTAGAGTTGTCTTTTTATGTTAACATACATGTGTATATGCATGAGAGGATATATCATGTGCAAATGGTACTTGTTTACAGGTCTGGGAAAGACAACTCTTGCAAGGATGGTTTACGACAATCAAATTGTGGGAGATCATTTCGGTAAAAGAACATGGATTTTCGTTTCTGATAATTTTAATCTACACAGGTTCTTGGATGAGATGCTTCAGTCTGTAACTGGACAGAGTCACAATCTATCCAACATTAGCGCAATGGAAGACAAGCTACACCAATGTCTACAAGAGGAGACAAAAGGGTATCTGCTTGTTCTTGATGATGTATGGAATACAGACGAGCAACTCTGGAAGTCCGTGGAAAGTTCATTACTCAGAGTCACTCGTTGCACTAAAAGTAGTGTGTTGGCTACAACTCAGAGTTCTAAGGTTGCATTATGTATGGGTGCTTCTCCAGCTCATGAGTTGAAGGATCTGAGTGATCACGATGCTTGGAAATTATTTGAGAAAATTGCATTTGCTAACAAGACACGAGAACAGGTAACCGATCTGGAGGATGTTGGAAGAAGAATTTTGATCAAGTGTGGGGGCCTCCCTTTAGCGATTAAAACAATGGGGTCTATGTTGGGATCTATGAATGAAGAAAGCGAGTGGGAATCAGTTGAAAGAAGTGAAATATGGGATTTATCAATAGAGCAGTCCAAAATTATGCCTTGGCTACTATTGAGCTTCCATCATCTACCCGATGCAATAAAGCAATGTTTTGTTCATTGCTCCGTCATTATAGAGAAAGGCACTTCCGTTTATCAACCAGAATTGATCCAAGGTTGGATGGCCCAAGGGTTGATTGATTCAACAAAGGGAAATGGGAGGAGCATGGAGGATATCGGTAAAGGTTATGTAAGTGCTATGTTATCAAATGGTCTTTTACAAAAGGATATTCGCTCTGATGGTAGTCATTACTTATGGATGCATGATCTTGTACACGATCTGACCCGCTTTATTACAAAAGATGCTAGCCTGAGTGCAACGAAGGCTTGTGATCTGCGCATTTTTTCTGAAGCTGAACATTTGCGGATATGCGGTCAGGGTAGTCTGATGTCTCAATACAGCCTCCCAAAAGGCAAGACCCTGAGTAAGCTGCGTACTCTGATCTGTACACATGCCACCTTGTCTATAGACTTTGTCACTCAAGCGATATTCTTGCGTGATTTACGGTTAATAGAATGTGGCATGAAGGAGATTCCAAGTTCAATTGGGAGGTTGAAACATCTCAAATACCTAAGCTTTCGTGGCAACCTACAATCTATAGAGAAAATGGGATACTTGCCTGAATCCATTGGAACATTGTTGAACCTACAAACTATAGATCTTCGATTGTGTTATAACCTCCTTGAATTGCCCTGCGCAATTACATCATTGGTTAATTTAAGGCATATTCTGTACAGTCGTACTAATGCTAACTTTTATTCAAGAGAGGCTGTGATCATGCCAGAGGGAATGAGACAATTAACTTGTCTTAGGACTATGCCTGGAATTCAACTGACGGGAAAGGTGGGATTTCAAATCAATGAACTGAGGAGCTTGCCACTGCTCTGTGGGGAAATAAGCATCCGTGGGCTTGAACACATAAGTTGCAAAGAAGATGTTGCGGAAGCCAGTTTGATAACAAAAGCTGGAATCACTTACATGTCGTTACAATGGTCCAATGGATTACAAGAATCCGATCCGGTTAGTAATGCTGAAGAGATAATGGATGGACTGCAGCCCCACCCTAACTTGGAAGAGATTCATGTCAGAAACTTTGGGGGTAAAGGACTCTCATCTTGGATTACTAGTATGAAGAAGTTAAAGAAAGTAGTTTTATACAATTGCAAGCGATGTGAGAAACTTCCAACACTCGGTGAATTTGGTAATCTCGAGGAGATTGAAATTACTGGAATGGATAGTGTTGAAGTGATTGGAATTGAATTTTATCACAAAGATGAAATGAACAGGAAAACCCTATTTCCCAAATTGAAAAGTCTTCGTCTGGTTGATATGTATAAATTGAGAGATTGGGTTGAGCCGTCGTCGGGGCCAACATATGAGCTATTCCCCTGCCTTGAAACTTTGAAAATAGAGTACTGTCCTTTACTGATCAGTGCACCGACATGCTTTCCATCTCTTATGGAACTGAGGATTAGTTGGATTGAAAGTGGGGAAGCAGTGATGATGATTTTAACCAATAGCATCAATCTCACCACTCTTTTTATTCGTTTAGGTAAACAGCTCACTTCCCTTTCCAATCCTCTGTCGAAATGCACTCGTCTTAGAAAACTCGAAATAAGTTCTTGCAAGGAATTGAGGGAATTGTGTCCTACTCTACAATGTATGTCTTCCCTTGAGAGTATTGATGTTGAATTTTGTGATAGTCTGGCATCATTTCCGGGCATTGAAGGACTGTCGTCTTTGTCTTCTTTGTCAATAAAGGAGTGTAAAAATCTCAGCACAGTACCACCTGGCCTGGAAAGTTGTACGTCTCTGGAGACATTAAGATGGTACCGAAATGGAAAGTCAGATTTGATTCCAGATTTGAGAAACTTAACCCGTCTAACATCGTTAAAACTAAGTGGTTTTTCGCAGCAAGTGTCGGTACCTGGATGGCTAAGCCGACTAACGAGGCTTAGGGAGTTGGTCATAGGAGCATTACATGAAGAGCTTGAAGAATTTTGTGAAATCAGACACCTTCCAAATTGTTTAAAAGAGCTGACTTTAGTTGGGTGGCCAAAGCTAGAGTCTTTACCAAGGGATCTTCAGTCATTCGATCAACTCGAGTTTTTGGGCATCGAAGAATTCGGAGAATTAGAGACACTTCCAGAATGGTTAGGGGAACTATCTTCTCTACGGAAGTTACGTACTGAGAAATGTACAAAGTTGAAGTATTTGCCGTCGTTGGATGCTATGAAACGCCTGACCCAATTAAGACATTTGATTATATACGGTTGTTCTCTTCTACGAGAGAGATGCAGTAGAGATGGAGGTGAAGAGTCGCCTAAGATTTCTCATCTGTGTCTTCAAATTAGTGATTAGGTTTCATTGATTGTCATTACACAAGATTAAAGGTTCATGATAGCTATCTTCAAACAACATACATACACACCAATAAACAATTAGCTGATTTGATGACTAAAGCCTTGGGACGTGTACAACACTCTTTTCTTTCTTCCAATATGGGAATGGTAGATCTTCCCACTTAAGGGGATGTGTAGTGGATGCTGAATATTTATAAGTCATTGATGTGCCAATAGTAGTTAGACAATAAGCTCATTTTTGAACTAGCTCAAACCTTCATAGAGGTTTTATGGACAAAAAGTTACTTGAAATCTCAAAAATGGAGAATATACCCATTGCTTCAAAAGTATTAGAGTATTCTAACTAAAGGTATATGGTGCATAGAAATATCAACTTTGAAGCTGGATGTACAAAAACAGTGAGAATCATCTATAAGCTTCCTTTGTAGCCTTCTCTATTGACTCCATCTCACTGGTCTGAATATTAATTAACTTATTCTCTTCAAATTAAAATTAAAATTAAATTAAAAGAAGATAAGACCTTAATCTCCTTGACCAATTCAATATCTTTTATTTCAGTAAACAAATATATCAGATGTTATTCTCTTTCTTCCCCTCTCTAGTGTATGAGATCTCTTTCTTCCCCCTCCTCTCTAATGTATGAGACCTTATTCTTCTTTGGCTTGTATAGCTGCTTCCGCTTGAGATGAAGACGCCACCGCATATCTGTTGTCAGAACTTTCTCGATTCAATTGTATCGTTGTTGTTACGTCCTCCGGAGACTATACCTTTCTCCGCCAAATAAGATCAAACGTGCTGCAAACAATGAACACCCAGGTTAAAACACATGCATAATCCTAATTTTCCAAATTGTTTACGTGCGAAACTTCGCTGCTTATGCCTTTACGTAAATTATGCATAGTTTGTTGTTTTGTATTTGAACAGTAAAAGAGGCTTATAATCGAGTGTATATGAATCTTCTCAATTTTGTGTCCTTTGTTCAGTCCAGATTCCGCATCTCCAACATGCTCCGGCGAGGATCCCAGATGGGCATGTCGAGCTTGGGCCTTCAGCGACAGTGCCGGCCCCAATTTCATCCAGATTTCTCCTTTCATCTTTAACGAAAAGGCCTTGCATGTAAACAATTGAGCTGGTTATGAAATTGTGCTTATATTCGGGTATTAGGTTGAAGTTTGGTTGAATTGAGCTTGTGAGAACATGTAGATATAAAAAAGAATGCTTAATATGTGATACCAGCTATTACAAGTAAAGAAAATCGAAGTAGAAGCACTTTTGGGGGCTTGTAGATGTGTTGCAAATACAATCTTTGTTGACAAGCGAAGTGATATGAAACGCTTCTTATTCCGACCGCAATGTAAAGTTTAGGCTTGCCTTCTTTAATTAGATAGTTTTGCACACTTGTCCATGAATCTTTTAACCGAAGAAGCTTGTATTGGAACCATGATTTATCACTTGTTTTGTGTATTGATTGCATTTGAATAAAAAGGTTTGACATGGCTGAGCCGCAATTCATATTTCTCTGTTTGAATTGTGTATGGAAATAGGGGTTGGATTTCTTTAGCATTGAAACAAGGAAGAATAATATACGGCATTATTACTCAACCGCCCATCAATCCTCAAGAAAGCTCAAGTCGAGATAGAAGCTCAAGTAATTTTTCCGCTTTTGAGTTATTTTGTTGTTGATTTGGATGACAACACCATTGTTACTACCTTTGATTGGTTGTATTGTTTTCATGTAAATAACAAACCTACAAATGAATTCCAACATTTTGTGGCTCTAGTCATTTTAATGATTAGTTTTGCTTTTTACTATTGTTGAAGAAAAAACTAGTTACGGGATCCTTTACGAATTAGTTAATTAAATTTCATCTAAGTTAAGAGCATAAACTCAAGAATAACTTTAATAAGAAGACGTATTTGAATGAATGGCATGGGATTCATTTGTATTTTATTGGGAACACAAGCAAGAACAAGACAAAAGGTGGAATTACATTAATCCCATATCAAGTTTTAGTATATTTTCATTGATGACAATCAGATAAAAAGAAATTTCTCTATTATGAATATCAAACAAAAATGTGACAAATATTTACAACGTAATTCAAAGCAATTATAATATTCTCAATGCCAAACACAAAATGTACGTGACAAATACTATTCTCAGTGCCAAACTCTTTTTACTATTCAAATGCAAAACAATTTTTATACATAATTTCATAAATGCATAAGCAGCGAAGAATACGATCCTTTTCACGTGAGACTGACGGTGAAGTCGATTGTGCGCTTCATTAGTGTTTGTAAACCCTGACATAAGGGCTTGAAAATGCTAATTTCGTTGAAGAACAATGTAAAAGGCTGAGAAAAACGACTTCGGCATGCTAAACGTGACTAATCTTTTTGGTAGAGCGAATAATTTCGTTTTCTTGTTTATGGACTCTTTTGGTGAACCGAAGATCATCATCCGCAGTCCCCGTTCGAATGGAATCCCGAAACGACGACGGAGGTAGGCTCTATTAATGGATTGATCTGTCTTAATCTCCCCAAAACTATGTTCTAATCTCACCCGAAACTGTCCCATCCCTACCATGGTGGTTTGGAATCCAGCGAAAAGTGAGTATACTCGCTTCCCAATCCCCCAATTCTCACCTATAGAAGATGAAGAGCAACAAACTCTGTACTCGCTTCCCAAGGCCGTGCGACTATTTTGGAACATGAAACCAGGCATAACGTGACTACTAGAATTGAAGTGTACAGTTCCAAAAGCAAAGCATTGAAACATCTTATTTGCAGGGATTTCTTTACATGGATGGGGTAGGACATTCAATCTTGTGGTTAATGGGGTTGCTTTAGGGCATGCTCTACATTCTAATGATTTGGAGCTCATAATACACTCTAATTGTAAAAGGTGAATCGTTAATATTTAAAAATTTTAATTAACGTAATAAAATTTCAATTTATTCTTATAAATAAGACATATTTTCTTGTATTTTAATAATTCTTATAAGAAATATGAAAAATTAATAAACGAATATAGTAATGTAGAATTGATCTATGATTGGTAGTCCCTCCCACCCTAATACCAACCGGACAAGTTGAATCCTATAATTTAATTTCTTTTAAAAATTGTAAATATACATTAATTTTGAGATTCATATGTACGGCATGCACGAAATTGACAGTTTCATATACTAATTTCCTATAACATTAAAATCTCTATTACTGTCTTACTATCTTATATTAATATATGTAGTTCATGTAACATGGTATATTTATGAATTCATATAAGTCATATTAAAATTTAAAAGCCATATCTAAATGTAATGAAAAAGTAATGATATAATAATATTTAGACGTATAAATTTAAATGTTTGCAACTTAAATAAACTGCATTTTTGCATGGATTCCTTGAGTAAGATATCTACATGCAACCTCCTGATGGTTATGCTTTGGCTTTTCCCGGACAAGACTGCAAACTCAAGCTTGAAACAAGCATCTAGGGAGCGGAACTTGGAGCTGACACAATTTTTGCAAATTGAAGGTATCTCCAACCCATCAATGATCTTATATATCTATTAAAGCAGAAACTTTTTACCATATGTCAACACGAGGTTTCTCTAAGTCTACCAAAATAATTTTAAGTTAATTATTTATTAATCAATTAAACAATCCATCATTTTACAAAAAATTAAATATTAAAAAAGTAAATATTTGAATTGTGTATTAAATTCTTTAATAATGTAAAAATAAAGAAAATTTTGAAAACATATTTTTCAAACAATCACGTGCAATGCACGGGTAATACACTAGTTATTCTTTGTTTGTCAAGAGAATTGGTTCTGCTATAGTCATCTTGATTGTTTATGTTGATGATGCTTGTTGATTGGAGAGGCTACGACCCTTATCTTAGCCAAAAGAAGTATATTTTGGATACTCTTATGTTTACAAGTATGATTGATGCTAAAGATGAGTAATTTCCTTTACCAATTGAAATTAAGCTTTGTTCATATTCTAGTGAACTGATGTCAGACGGGGAGTCTTATAGACGTCTTGTTGGCCGGCTGCATTATTTGTCATTAACAAGACTAGACATTAGTCCAACACTTATCTTAATTTTTTTCCTAACCAAGGATTCCACATTATCAAGTTGTTATGCATCCTTTGAGATATTTGAAAACCATAGTTCATAAGGGTACGTTGGTATTATCTAGTTTAGTTTGATTTACATGTCATAGGATTTTCTGATGCTGATTGGAGGGCTTGTTTGACAACCCAAAGATCTCTTACTGGATATTGTGTATTCCCTGGGCATTCTTTTAGTGTAATGAAAAACAAAGAAACAAGTCACGGTTTATAGGTCATTGACAAATTTTGGGTATCAAAGTATGACTACCACCACTGTTGAGTTGGTATGGGTTGGTTTTAATTTTTAGATTTTAGTTTTAACTTAATATGAGAAATGTCTTATCCAAAATTTTTTTACCCCCTAATTTTTTTTCTGCCTCCGCCACTGATTGTTGTCACGGGCTCCGACTGCCCGATCTTCACTCCTCTGTTGTGGCACATTGCACTAGAGGTGTCAAACATGCGGGTTGGACGAGTTCGGTCGGGCTGTTTTAGGTCGTTTTAATCGATTATCGGATTGGACTCTGGTTGCATCGAGCTCGGTCGGGTTGATTGTACAAATGAAATTCGGGTTCTTGGTCTATTTTGGGTAAGGTCGTTTTGATTTTTTGTTACTGGGTTTGAATGTTTACAATTTTGGTTGTTTTAGGACGGACTAGTTTTTTTGTGACGGGTTGATTCGATGACCTCAAACTTATCGGATTTTTTTCATATGTAGGTCAGTCTCCTTTGTTCAAGCCAATTTGAGGTATTCGTATTTTAAATAAAAATTTTCAATAGTCAATTAACCTATATTTTTTAACCAATGAAGTTGAAAAAGAAAGTCCAACCCTGAACCTGTACTCAAGGCCTCCGAATAAATAAGACATATGTTTCATATCTCAACAATAAATAAGCCATATTTTTCACATCTTTAGTTTATGTATCGGATAATTTTGGGTGAATTACATTGAGTATATTCGGGATCAGTTGTTTTCGGCTTGACACTTATATGGTTTGAATGTTTTCAGTTTTGGTTGTTTTCGGTCTGACTAGTTTTCCAATTTTAATGCTCTAAGTAGTATAAATAGAGGTGCGAGGATAGTGTTAGAATGACCTCATCACGTCTCATTCACATCCAAAAACCTCTCTTTCTTTCTTGCTTTCTTTTGTTTTAGAAGTCTTGTGTGGAGAGCTGAAGTCCTCTAGCTACACATGATTGACTGAAGCTTTCATAAAAGAGCTTGGTTGTAAGTTTTTTAATATGTGAAGTTTGAATTCAAGTTATGTGTGTTATTTTTCTTGTGTCTAACTTTGTTTGCATCTCACCCTTCTATCTAGTTTGATCACCTAAGTAGTTTGGTCATATACAAAGTGCTAAAAATTGTTGGTTCGAGGTGCGGGTCACTCTTCTAGTAGCAAAACACAATTGACATAAGCGAGTTGCAAGTGTCTTTGTGAGGGAAATTTAACCATATAATAAGAGTAACGGATTGTTTCTTTTATATGTCTCTAGTATCCTTGTTTGAATGCTAATATTCTATTCGCTCTTGTAGATTTACGGATTACATTCAATATTAACTATTAAGTTATATTAATGTTAGTTGAACAACATCTACTTATAACAAAAATGAAATATTATAGGAGAATTTCCACACAGAATTCACTAGGAGACAGAACTACAGCTAACCGATGATAATCAATTTGCTATATCTCTTATACATTAAAAGGGAGACCACCTACTTGCTACAGTAGTGGGTTTTATCCTTTGAACAACCCATTTGAGCTGCTTACTATGGCCCATTATAGCTGCTTACAAAGGCCCAATTAAATGTGAGACCACATACGACGCGTTAGGTTTGGACGCCTCTTCCTTCCGTCTTACACGTGTACCCTCCATGTTCACTTTGGCTGTGTCCTCGGTGCATTGACGCCACGTATTTGAAGCGTGTTGCCTCCTCCTTGCGACACCGGCCGACCATACATGATGAGCACATTTCAGTTTCCAATACTCTCGCCTTAAATGCAGTCGCAGAGGGGCTCCAACGGACATGTATTGCTCACTTGGGAAGGATCACTTTGTTAGCAGATGCCTTAATTCTCCAACGGGCATGAATTCATTTCCCAGTTAGAGGCCTCTGGAAGACGATTCTGGCCTCAGGCAATGGAGTCCATGATCGCTCTCTCGATTATTCAAACTTCTTCGCAAATAGTGGTAAGTTCGATGACTTCATATTTCATATTACTGTGCTTATGCTTTAATTGGCTAATTTCAGGTCATGAAGGTTCATAATTTAGGGTAAAAATTGACAATATGTTGAAGCTTTCTTCATGTTTTGGGCTAAGATTTGACAAACTTAATCATTATAGCTCTAAACTTCTCCTTCCTCCTTCACTTTCTCCAGACATATGACACTTTTTTTTTCACTCGAGGATGATTACTACGGTGAAGTTGAGCTTCGAAAGAAGGTGAGCAGTTTCGGATCTCTCTGTCGCTTACCCAACTTCCTGCATTGAACATATTCTGATTAGGATTTCATTGTCGTTGTTTTTTAAGCAGGAGTTGTTGAAAGGTTTTCGCCTTGTAACAGTGACTATCGTTCTTGCTGTTTATCTGGATACCTTTCACGGTTACTACTATTGTTTTGGGAGCGTTTGGTGGGTTAAATGTAAAAAGACAGCCCATTATAAAATGTATAATTGTACATGCAGAATAATTTATACAGTCATGTATATATTGTTTTTTGCCTGCTTGGTTTTTAAGGCAATAAAGGCTTCTATTACCTTGTTGATGGTTATGTAGTCAATGGCCAGCTATTGGTATAAGAACGCTGTAGGCGGGAAGCATATGGGGTGAGGCTCAATTCCCAAAGACCGTTGTACAAGTTATAGTTGCTGGATGTGCCAGTACAAAAAGAACGTAGATTGTTTTCACAATTCTGAAGAAAGTGGGTTTGCACAAGAAGATTAAGGTCTACAATACTCACTCTCTCAGTTGTCGCTGCCATTCCCGCCTTCTGCTCACACTTGGATTGTGATTCATGTACATGTGTTATGTTGTGATTCTTACTTTGATATTTATGGTCACTATTTTATGTTCACAAGATCACAGTTGATGGTCTTTGGTCACCTTTTAGAATAAATTTTGAATTTGTTCTCTTCTACCTGTTTGATTGCTGCTTTGATAAGCCACATATTAAGTAGTGGAATGACTATTAGCTAACCCAACCACTTGCATTGATTATTCAACCCCATACAACCCCTACGCAAACTCGCGTGCGCGGAGCGCACGCGTTTCTTCCTAGTCCATGAAAAGTCCCACTTAATTCTCTGCACCAGTTTTGGGCTTTGTTACCTTCACAGTTGGTTCACAAAGGTTTAATCTTATATCCATCCACATCAGCAGTAGGGTCTTTTCTCTATCACAAGATAAACCCATTATCTTTCATGACATGTTATCATACTTAACACATCAAATCCTATAATATATCACTAATACGAAGTCTTTTCAAAAATTATTAATATAGTAATTATAAACGGTAAATGTTCAGGTACGTCCCATATATTGCGGTACGGTCGTACGGCCGACCGTACGGGCGAAACGTGTCCCGAAAATTTTTTTTTTTTTTTTTCGAAAACGAATGAAAATTTGTTTGAACTACCATGTTATAATTTATGCACTATTCTCCTATAAACTTTGAACTATTCCCATATAATCCATGAACTATTATTTTTTAATATAATCCATGAACTATTCTATTATAATTCATGAACTATCCTATAATAAGTTTTGAACTATTCTATTATGAACATTTCCGCTGTTAAGGGCTACAAACCTGAAAGTATATATAATAACAACTAATTAATTTTATGAGACTAGTTCACAATATACATAAGAGTAGTTCATCATATAAATTAGAGTAGTTCATAGTTTGTAAACAAGTAGTTCATGCTATTTAAAAGAGTAGTTTATGCTTTTAAAAACAAAAGCTGTAAAATTATGAACTACTAGTTTATCAATGAGTAGTTCACATTACAACAAGAAGTAGTTCATTGTATTACAAATAATAGTGCACAGTACAATTAGTACTAATTCGTATAGCACATCAGATTAGTTCAGCACATTCTCAACAACAACCCCAAATCAACCCATTAAATCAGTGAAAACTGCCATTGATTGCTAAAACACCATTGTTGGACCTTAAAACTCCATTGTTGGACCTTAAAATCTCAAGTTTGAAATAACATCAATCTAATGAAATTAAAGCTTCACAAACTCAATAAGAACTACAAATCAACAACTACAAAAAAGGAAACAGTCATTTGATATTTCAAACCCACCGAAATCCATGATTTGCAAGAGGGAAATTGAAAACAAAAACCCTAATTAGTGTTCTTGTTGGATCTCGTTCAAGATTCTCATAGAAGATGGAGAGAAGATGGATTTCGATCAAGCTTCATGTCTGATTTCTCTCTCTCAAGCTTGAGATTAAGCAAAAGCAATCATCCATAGCCATGGAAGCAAGAGGGAGAGGGAGCTTGAGATTTCGCTGAACGTTCTATCGTGTTTTCTACAAATTGCTATATTTACAATTTTGCCACCGCAACCTTGTAATCTTATCCTTTCATCCAGCCATTGATTGTTATTGTAATCTACGGTCCAGATTCCGCCTCACAACCCTACCCTAATAATGAACCTTACTTGAATAAGACCCATTATAAACACCTAAACTATGAAGCTTATCTTATTGATGTGGACTTAGATGAATATATATATATATATATATATATATATATATAACGAAATGTTCAGGTAAGGTCCCTTTCTTCCGGTAAGACCGTAAGGCAAGCTAGAAAGATGACACGTGTCAATATTTTTTTATTTTTTTTCCAGAAACGAATGAAAATGATGGTGCAAAACTTATAAAGGGATAGTGCATAACTTATAAAAGAATAGTTCATAAATTATAATTGAATAGTTAATAACGGTAAGGCGGTAAACCGTCAAGGTAGCCTAGGAAGGTGACATATGGCCAATTTCCCCCCTCTTATTCCTTCCAACAACGAATTAAAATGATAATGCAAAACTTATAGAGGGATAGTGCATAACCAATAAAAGGATAGTTCATGAATTATAATAGAATAGTTCATAACATATAAACGATTAATTTATAAATAATTTTATATAATATATTAAAAAATGAAGTATTGAAAGTAGTAGTTTATGAACTTTATAAGAGTAGTTCATTGGAGATGTAGTATTTGTTCATGAATAGATTATCGTGAAGTACTACTTCATGAATTAAATGAGAATACTCAATGTAGTATATAAAAGAGTGGTTCATTAATAGTATATCGTGATAACTCATATTCTAAGAGAATAATTTATAAATTATACGTGAATAGTTAATAGTTATAAAAAACTAATTCATGAATAATATAAAGTAATAGTTCATGAATTATATGAGAATAGTTCAAAGTTTATAAGAGAATAGTGCAAAACTTATAGCATGGTAGTTCATTATAGTTAAAAGTATCCAGAATATATTTTCTTAAAAAAAATTTTGGACACGTTTCAACCTCTTAGACGGCCGCACAACCTTACCACAATTAACGGCCTTACCTGAACATCACCCTCTATATATATATATATATATATATATATATATATATATATATATATATATATATATATATATATATATATATATATATATATATATATATATATATGCATTGATAGCATATCTCATTAAGAGGATCTTATCTAACCCTAGTATCTGTAACTAACCATAATATTTGTCTAGCAAGATTGATAGAGTATTATGGTTAATATCCTCCTCAAGTGAAGCGTCTTGTGTGAGTTGTAACTTGCGTAAAATTTTGTGAAACCTAAGCCGAAGCAAAGGTTTGGTTAAAATGTTAGCTAGCTGGTCGTCAGTGGAGACAAAGCTAACTCTAAGCCGATTGTTATTGGCTTGCTCATGTACAAAGTGATAGGCGAGAGCAATGTGTTTCATTCGGGAGTGAAAGACAGGGTTTGCAGACAAGGATGTTGCTCCAAGGTTGTCATAGTAAATTACTGGTGAAATTGTTTTTTGTTGTCGAAGTTCATTCAAGAGCTAAGTAAGCCAAAGAATTTATGATGTAGTGTCATCTAAAGCCTTATACTCCGCCTCTGTCGAAGACCTTGCTACTAATCTTTGCTTTTTGGAGCTCCTCCTTATGGGTGTTATGCCAATGTACACTATGTAGCATGTGGTCGAGACATAGTCGGATTTATCCCCATCCCAATCCACATCAAAGAAGGCATGGATATTGAAGTTGATGCTTGCACTGATTTGCACACCCAGATTAGTGACCAAGCAAGATATATGAGAATCCTTTTCAGAGCATGCCAGTGAGTAGACGTTGGAGAGTGCATAAATTGGGATAGTTTGTTCACTGCGAATCCTACAACAAGTCTAGTCAGGTAGAGGTATTGAAGACTGCCAACTATCATTATGTAGTCCGTTGGAGATGGTAATGGTGTGCCAGAAGTGGTTGGGAGTAAATCTCAGGTTGCATTGGAGTTGAGACTACTTTAGCATCATTCATACCCGCCTTCTCCAGTAAGTCCAAAATGTATCGTCGTTGTGACAAAAACAGACCATTTGAGCTTTGTGTTACCTCTACCCCAAGGAAGTATGATAGTGTGCCCAAGTCTTTAAGTGAGAATCTGTGAACGAGCGCCGTTATAAGTTTCTCCAGTTTGCCATGGTTACTTCTTGTGATGATTATATCATCAACGTACACAAGAAGATAGATGACATCCTTACCACAAACATAGATAAACAACAAGGCATCAACAATGGAGTTTGTGGTTCCTATGCTTAACAGGAACTCGCGAAGCTCATTATACCATGCCCTATGAGCCTGCTTCAAGCCGTCGATTGCTTTTCTCAACTTGAAAACATGATTGGGGTGATCCTTGTCAATAAATCCATGAGGTTGACTCATGTACACATCGTCCTTTAGAGTGTGTTTTAAAAAAGCATTGTTGATATCTAGTTGCCTTAATGACCATTGGTTGGAAACTGTTAATAGAAGTATGAGTCGCACAGTAACAGGTTTGATAACTGGGTTGATTGTTTATGTGTAATCACACCCCGAGCGTTGGTGAAACCCCTTGACAACTAGCCTTGCTTTTAGCCTGTCAACACTACCATTTGGATTAAATTTAATACGATATATCCACTTGCAACCAACTACATTGCTCTGCTCAGTAGGAGAAATTAGTTCCCAGGTTTTGTTCAAACAAAGGGCGTCAAACTCACGCTACATAGTTCTTCGCCACTCAGGGTTCTTTAGTGCTTGAGTGATAGTTTTGGGTTCAATAGGTTGGGTAGGAGCAGCAATGACATGGAGGTTAAGTTTCTGAATGGGTTTTGTGACATTGTTGCGTGATCTAGTAAAGACCCCTTGGCGTGGTTGTGGTTGTGGCTGCAGTAGGTTAGAGATGGTTAGTGAAGGTGACGGATGAGGAGAGGGAAGGTTCTATGGTATAGGGCGGAGAGGTATGGAGTTGGAGGAGAAAACAGTAGGGTTGGGTGTTGTTGAAGCAACGGTATCCTGGTGTAAGAGAGGTAAGCTCATAGTTGCCCATTCAGTGGTATCTAATGGTGGTGCTCTAGGGTTTTCTTTCATGTGACTATAGAGGAAAACATCCTCAATGAATCGAACATGTCTCAAGGTGTATATTCTTTTTGTGACGGTTTCAAGACATTGATATACATTGGGTGGAGGAGTAACCTATGAAGACACATGAGATAGACTTGTTTTCAAGCTTGTGGTTCGCATAAGGTTTGAGCCAAGGAAAACACAAGCAACCAAAGCTTTTTAGCTTTGTGTAATCAGGGGATTATGATTTAGATTTTGGAAAGGGATTGTGAAGTTGTGAGATGGAGAAGGGAGCCTATTAATCAGATAGGTCGACAAAATCATGGCCATTGGTCAATGATCTAATGGAACAAATGACTGACTGATTAAAGCTAGCCCGGTTTCAACTGTGTGGCGATGCTTTCGCTCAACAAGTCCATTATGCTCCGGAGTGTGTGGTGGTGTTGTGAAATTGGAGATTCCATGAGTACCCAGAAATTCATGAAGTGACATAAATTCACCACCATTATCTGAGTAGAAAATTTTGATTTTGTGGTGAAAATAGTTCTCAACGAGAGTTTTGAATCGTATGAATGTAATTTGGTGTCTGATTTGAGTTTGAGTGGATAAATCCATGCATACTTAGTGAAATGATCGACAAAGATAGCATAATACTTGTAGCCATCAAACGACATTATAGGAGAACTTCAAACGTCACTAAACATAACCTCTAGGGGTCTTGTAGACACAATTGTCGACTTGTGAAAAGGTAGTTTATGTGATTTATTCAAATGACAGGAGACACATTCATGCTAACGGAAAGAACTACAACCTAGATTGAAACTTTTATTGATATAATGAAAGACTTCGGTGGAGGGATGCTCGAGCTTGTGATACATGGATTTGGAGGAGATTGTGACAGCCATGCGAGCCGTAGGTTGTGTTTGGGGCCAGACATACACACCATCAATACAGGGGCCTCTAAGTATTATTTTGTTGGTGACATGATCCTGCACAAGGAAGCCATGAGCGTCGAAGATAACGGAATAAGGTGAGTGACTTGCGAGTTTAGACACCAAAACAATAATCTTTGACATTTTCAGAACACATAAAACATTAGTTAGAGGAGCATTTTGACACATGATTTTAGTGGAGCCAATATGAGTAATAGGAAGACCCTTACAATTTCCAACCACCATTTCTTCCTCTCTATGATATGGATAGTGCAGGGTGAGGTTGGTCAAGTCATTTATGATATGATGCGAAGCACCACTATCGACTAACCAAAGTGAGGTCGATTGATGGTTTGTGAGCATATATGTTTGAGGAGCCTGTTGAGATGGGAACCTTATAGAAGAAGGAAGTTTTATGCTTGGGTGAAGAGATTTGTATACCCTGCATTGTGCCAAGACGTGACCAATCTAGCGACACCACTGTCATCGTCCTTTGAAGGGCTTCGGGGTTGAGTTGTAAGGTTGTGAAGGTATGTTTGTCTGCTAATTGTGTGGTGAGGGTGGGCGTTTGCTGATAGGTGTGGAATGAGTAGCTTGAGTAAATGCAACAGAGGATGACTAACCTGAGCTTTTTCAAGACCTGGGTTGAGTAATAAATGTTGTCATGATGCCACAAGTCTCCTTGTGCTGGTTCTTCAACGAGAGCTCATGGTTAATGAGTATCATGCAATTCTTCGAACGTAATTGTTGTCTCCCTGGCATTGATAGCATGTACAACTGGAAGTTAGGGCTCATCGAGTCCTTTGAGGACGTAATCATTGAGATTTTCCGTAGACACTAGTGAATCAAGTGATGCAAGCAAGTTGGTTGCCTTCCTACAAACGTATAAGCAAGTTGGAAAATGAAACCGGGCACAACGTGACTAATAGAGTTGAAGTGTACAGTTCTAAAAGCAAAGTATTGAAATATCTTATTTGCAGGGATTGTCTTACATGGATGGGGTATGACATTCAAATTTGTGGTTAGTGGGGTTGCTTTATGACATGTTCTACATTATGAAGATTTGGAACCCTTTAAATCAGGATACACTCTAATTGTTGTAGAATGAGGATCGTTTAATATTTAAAATTTTGAATTAACGTAATAAAATTTTAGTTTATTCTTGTAAATGAGACATATTTTCTATTATTTTGATGATTCTTATAAGAAATATGAAAAATTAATAAACGAATGTAGTCGTGGCGAATTGATATCTAATTGGTAGTCTCTCCCACCCTAATATCAACCGGACAAGTTGAATCCCACAATTTAATCTTCTTTTGAAAATTATAAATATACATTAATTTTGAGATTCCTATATACGGGGTGCACGAAATTGACAGTTCCATGTAAATCTTACAGTTACAATCATGTAACTTTCTTAATATACATTAATTTTTGAGATTCCCCTCTCTCTCTATATATATAAATGTTTGTGTTGATTGTGGTAGTAGTCCGATTGATGATTTTGTGCGGGATATAATTGCAAGACTCCCAAGTCGATTGTGCGCTTCAGAAGTGTTTGTAAAACCTTAGAGAAGGTGTTGAAAAATGATAACTTCGTTAAAAAACGCTTTAAAAGAGCTGAGAAAAACGAAATCATTTACTCTACCAAAAAGGTAGCCCAATGTCGTCAAAGTCGTTTTTATACCGACCAAAGTCATTTCTGATACCGGCCAAAGTCGTTTATAATACCGCGACTACGACAAAACGGTTATTTTTAAGGTTTTTATGTTGCGTCCAACGATCTCGTCGTCTACCCAAAAAGACATTGGCATGCTAAACATGACTAATCTTTTTGGTAGATCAAATGATTTCGTTTTCTTGTTTATGGACTCTTTTGATGAACCGAAGGTCATCATACGTAATTCCCGTTCGAATGGAATCCCGAAACGACGGTGGTGGTAGACTCTATTAATGGATTGATATGTCTTAATCTCCACGAAACTATATGTCTTAATCTCAAACGAAACTATCCCACTCCTACCATGGTGGTTTGGAATCCAACAAAAAGCGAGTATTCTTGCTTCCCAAACCCCCAACTCTCACCTATATAAGATGAAAAGTAACAAACTTTGTGCTTTGTGTATGAAAAAAAGACGAATACGTACAAGGCCGTGCGACTATTTTGGAACATGAAACCGGGCACAACGTGACAAATATAGTTGAAGTGTACAGTTCCAAAAGCAAGGTGTTGAAATATCTTATTTGAAGGGATTTCCTTACATGGATAGGGTAGGATATTCAATATTGTGGTTGGTGGGATTGCTTTATGACATGTTCTACGTTCTGATAATTTGGAACACTTTAAATCAAATCGTTATACTCTAATTGTTGTAGAAGGTGGATCGTTTAATATTTAAAAATTTGGATTAACGTAATAAAATTTTAATTTATCCTTGTAAATAAGACATATTTTCTTGTATTTTGATGATTCTTACAAAAAAATATAAAAAATTAATAAACGAATGTAGTCGTGGCGAATTGATATTTGATTGGTAGTTGCTCCCACCCTAATACCAACCGGACAAGTTGGATCCCATAATTTAATCTTATTTTGAAAATTATAAATATACATTAATTTTGAGATTTTATGCACGGCGTGAACGAAATTGACAGTTCCAAGTAAATCTTATAGTTACAATCATGCATATTTCTTAATATACATTAATTTTTTGAAATATATATATATATATATATATATATATAAAAAGATTTGTGTTGATTGTGGCAGTAGTCCGATTGATGGTTTTGTGCAGGATATAATTGCGAGACTCCCAAGTCGATTGTGCGCTTCGGAAGTGTTTGTAAAACCTTCGATAAGGTGTTGAAAAATGATAACTTCATTAAAGAACGCTTTAAAATGGGTAAGAAAAACGAAATCCTTTACTCTACCAAAAAGAGTAGCCCATTGTCGTCAAAGTCGTTTTTAATACCGACCAAAGTCATTTATGATACCAGACAAAGTCGTATTTGCTAGATGTTATTAACAAAGATCATCAGTTTCAAAGTAACTTCTAACATATTATTATACAATTTGAAGATCAACAAGTGTTCCTTTAATTATTCCAACAATTCTGGAGTTTGTCAATTAGTTAACAACTTTGTAATATATAATTTTTCAATAACCAATTATATGCATTACAAATGTCACATAAATGACACAACTATTCTTGTTTCATAAGCCTCCTCTGTCATAAAAAAAACAATCTATCATTGGAATTCAATTGAAATTAACTTTAGACTTATCACATATTACACTATTACAAATCCTATTATGTAAACATAATGAAATAGAATGTTGATCTTTTCACGTTTGAATGCTCAAAAGTTATAATAGTTTGGTTTGAGGTAGTTTCTGCATATGAGTAGTGAATGAGTTTTCGATTTACACTCATATCCTATATATTTCTATATACTATGTATCTCTTATAAAGCGGCAATAGAAGGTGAAAGAAGGTTGTCGGTGTGGTTGTACACATCGGGACTTACAAACGTATAAACCCGTTCACCTGAAGGTGTAAACTCGCGAGCAAAAACAATTTTAAGTGTGGTTGAGTGATGATCGTATATAACCACTTTAGAATATAGGTTGCGTCCAACAATCTTTTCGTCACCTCAAAATTTGTGAATTGTGTTTAGAGGAACCGACTTGATGGTGAACTGGCAAAAACTCCTTTGTTTACTTCCCATATATGTATCAAAGTAAAATTGGCGTCTTCTTCCCTCTTCGGAATGAAACAAAATGCTAGCACCCAATCTTATCTACTTTTGGAAGTAGCTTGGGAAAGCATGATAAACGAACATTTCATTTGAAGTATCAACCCTGTGAGATAGGTGTGAGACGAAGATTTCGTGCAGGAGATAGGTGTGACACTCCCAATGAAGTGATTGTGCACTCCAGGAGTGTTTATCAAACATGTGAGAAGGTGTTGAAGAATATTAACTTTGTTAAAGAACGTTGTAAAAAGGTTGAGAAAAACAAAACCATTTGCTCTACCAAAAAGAGTAGCCCAATGTCGTCAAAGTCGTTTCTGATACCGACCAACGTCATTTCTGATACCGGCCAAAGCCGTTTATAATATCGCGACTACGATAAAATGGTTATTTTTAAGGTTTTTATGTTGTGGAAGAATCATAATTGAAAGTGTAAACACGCGAACAACATGAAAATTTTTAGGTGTGGTTGAGTGATGATCATGTGTAACCAGTTCAAGATCCATGCGTCCAACAATCTCGTCGTCTACTCAAAATCCGTGAATTGTGCTTAGAGCATCCGATTTAATGGTGAACTTGTTGCCAAAAACCCTTTTTTGTGTAGTTCTCGTATATGAAACAAAGTAAAGTTGACGCCTTCTTCTCTCTCCGGAGTATTTATGTTAAATAGAGGTATACAATAAATTGTTTTGGTGTTTTTAGTAGCATGAGGGATTTTATATTTATTAATAATTTAAAATTATCATATAAATAGAAGACTAAGAGTCGTTAGTTTTAGACATAGATTATTCAAACACCTTATATTAAAATCGAATTATGGTATATTTGATATTCTAAACATGACATGCAAATTTTCATGAAAACATGAAAACTCAAATCTAGAAGGTTCTTACACATTATAAAATATAATCAAACCTTAAATAGGTCTATGGCTCTTGAAAACTTGAAAACTCAAATCTAGTTAATGAGCCTATACTTTTGTAAAATATAATCAAACCTTAACAATGAATCTCGAGTGTAGTTTGCTTCAGAGTTAGTGGTAGTATTGTTTGCTGAGAGTGGAGGAGTTGGAAGAATAGGGTTAGTTTGGTTTGTGAGACGGGCTTCATGAACAAGGAGGTAGGAAAGGATTTGATTGGGGGAGGGTAAAATTGGTTGTGTGGAAAGGGCAGTGACAATGGAATCATATTCGGTGTCAAGCCCTGCAAGGATGTATGTGATAAATTCAGAATTTGATATAGCATGTCCAGCAGAGGTAAGACTAGATGCTAATGTCTTAGCCCGGTGATAGTATGCATGAATGGTGAGGTCTGATTTTTTGAGGGAGGCAAGTTGGAGTCGAGCATGGACTGCTTGAGCACTGGAACGAGCAGCAAACGACTCATGGAGCAGGGACCAAATCTGGAGTGCAGTAGTGTAGTCAAGAACCTGGACAAGGACATCTTCAGTGAGGCTAGCCATAAGAATGGCCATAACAAGTTGGTCCTTAGAGACCCAGAGATTATAGGTTGGGTTGGAGGAGGCATCAATGGAGGATGGTGGGCATGGTGATGAGCCATCAACAAAACTGAAGAGGTTTTGTGCACGTAGAAGAGACGTGACTTGAGCTTTCCAGAGAGGAAAGTTGTTCTGAGTAAGCTTGACAGTAAGCAGATTTGTGATAGGAGAGAAAGAAAGGGATTGTGTTTGTTGGGGAATGATTGTTGGAGAAGAAGAGGAGATATCATCTTCTTCTGTTTGGGAAGAAAGAGAAGGCATGGTGGAGGGCACAATTAGCTGGACGTTTGTCCTGTAAGCTCTGATACCATAGTAAAGATGGAATCAAATACGATTGTACTACCTTGCATTCATCAACAGAATAGGTTACAATATATAGAGATTGTACAGCAATTATTTACAGACATGTGTCCTCTAATGTTTGTCTGATTCTAGTGTTGGGCTGAGCTGGTCATTGGGCCTAATATTTTGTCCCATCATTTTTCTTCTTAGTTTGCAATATAAAATTTGTCTTTTCACTTAGAAATGACTAGGAATCCATATCCATAATCCACCACATGATACATGTAACTAGGTAAGAGATGAATAATAAATTTTGTTATTTTGCAATATAAACTTCTTTATCCACTTTAGAAAATAGATAAAAGAACAAGGAGTGAATGAGCTTCGAAAAGCGGCGTGCAAAACTATTCCGAGTTTTTTTTACGGCTAAGATCGACAAAAAAAAAAGATTTTTTTCCGGAGAAATTGATAAATATTGCTACTCATTTGAATCAGATTCAAGAGGTTTTTTTTTCTAAATTATCGAATATGGGTCACATTTTTATAACATGGATAACCATATATTTAGATTTTTAAATACAATAAATTTATTAATACCAAAGCATGGCGTACCTTAATGTTTTAGATGCCAATCAAATGGATATAATTCGATATCCGAGAATAATTATCCGTCTATTGCTGACAAAAATCATAGAATATTAAGAAAATCATTCATGTACATTTTCCAACCCTAGATCATTTTTTTCATGTGTTTACACCATTTGCATCTATTTCAACCATTTGAAAATCATTCATGGTATCCATCTTTTTACCTTAAAAAAATCTAGTTGTTTTTTTACCGACCAATCAACTAAGTTCTTACGGATACGACACTAATAATAACCATGTACTACAACCACTCAAAATGTGAACTAACGGTTTAGGTTATCTCGATCGTCGTTAAGATCTCACCAAGGTTTTGGAGTCATTGCCGAAGACTTGGATTTTGTTTTGTTGTCACTTAGACTACCTCATTATTTAAGCTTTTTGTTTCTTTGTTGAGATGATTTCTAGATTATCTTCCTTTTAGACAATTTGAATATGGACAAGGGTATTTCAAACCTAAATTGGGAGGTAAGAGTTTAGCCATCATATGGACTTCAAGAAAAGAGGTACATCAATGGGAAGTTGCATATGAGTAATTGTGTAGATCATGAAGAGCTTCAAGCTATCAAAGCCATGATGCATTCCAACTGCCAAATATTCATATATGTCTTGTATGATATGTCCATTTTCCTAAAAACCCTAATTTTGATGATTGTATAGATCTTGAAAACGTCCATTTTGTTCGACTTCATCCCATAAGACCCATTGCCACAGTCTAGAGTGACACAACTTTCAACATATAATCAATAAAACATTTAAAAGCAGTCTTAATGAAGGTAAACATACTAAGCTTGACACTATAACTTCCATAGCTATCAACCCTTTTGCTCAAGAGATCACTGAATACACACTTCAGCATTCTCAAACTTGCCAAGAAATAACACCTCCAAAATCGAATGGAGGTAATTCCAATTACCAAATAACAGTTGGAGGCTTAGAGCTGCAACAAAACCAACAAGAAAGTGAAGGAATTGATTAGCGGAGAGGGCAAAACTCGTAGAATCGAAAAGAGTGAGAGAAAAGATACAAAATAAAACTCATTGAATCCATGTATCTTCTGAGTATACACTCAAGCAAACAAATAACTAATCATCTTACAAAAAGCTCCTTGTTTTGACAAGTGGCTCAAGTATAATAACAGAGACAATGCGTCGAACACGTAGTGCACTAGTGCCTGTAGGATAGCATCTTCAAGATAGCGCAACACATCAAAGCCGCATCCAAATGGCCACCAAAGCCAATTCTTTCAAATATTAAAAGCAATACATAAGCTACAACGTCAAAAAGTCATTACTAACCGAAAACGAAAACAAAAAAAAAACTAGACACCTGAGAAACACAAGTATAGACGAACAAATGCAGCCATCTAACTCAAATTTAGGGTTTCCCACACACGAGGAATATCGCCAGAAAACACATGCATACTAAAATTTATCTAAAATCATATAAACATGGATGAGAAGGAAGAATGTCCAACCAGAAGCGATACAGTTTGTTCTGCGAATCTTTACTGGTGCTGAGTTGGACTGTTGTAGGGTGTAGATATCCAAACGAAGGAGGGACGAAGAATAGAAGGAGATAAATACTTCACTTAGAATTCAGAAACCATTACTGCAAGAAAATAATGTGACTGATTGATTATCAGTTCTCGACCGCCATGAAAGCCTATTTCAGCAAACATGTTGGTTCCGGTAACAGACATTTGGTTGCGGTACTGCTAAGCAAATTGGGCCCGGCCTGTGGGTCGTTTGGAAGCCCACGTTGTGGTTTGGCATTTTGGTTTCGGGAAGAGACATTTCGCCATTTCCCTCAACCTGGAGCCTCCATTTATGAATCAAACCACAACATGACTCCCTTATAAAACGCGCAAGGGATACTCGATTCGAAAACCATAGTTCATCATAAGCAAACCCTAAACATTAAAGAAAATCAATCAAACCAACACATAAGCTGTAATCCATCCGATTGAATTTTAAAAGCCATTTCTAAATGTAATGAAAAATTACTGATACAATAATATTTAGACGAATAAATTTAATTGTTTGCAACTTAAATAAGCAATGTTTTGGAGTAACAATTTTGTTTATTATTAATCGTTCTATATTTGGCCATTGTACAAGGTTGATGTTAACAAAAACCTAATTCTAGAACAGCATCAAGAACAAAACCAGATAGGAAGAACAATGTATCGAAATAGTCCCTGCTAAACAAATCGTTCGGCCAAGCTTTGCTATCTTCAATCTGAACATCTTCGGCTAGAGAGATATGGGAGAGGATGAACGTCTCAACCCAAGCGCAATCACCTCCTACTTCTCTTCTATCTCTTTACACTCCGAGGAAGAACCCTCTCTTCCTTGGCGGCAGAGCTACGATGTCTCACTTAGGGTTAGATAAGGTAAGCGCCACCTTATATTGCATCTTCTCCAACTTCAAACCCTCCAACTTCAAACGTAGTGTTTTATTTAAGAGGTGCCAAACCCAAGAGATAATCTTCAAAGCTTGAACCCAGTCCATCATATATAGGAAGTTGCCCATAAGACAATCATACTAACCCAGATAGCCAACTCTACTTATCAGATACAAATTATCAACACGACATAGCTCCTAATGTGACCAAGCTACCAAAGCTCAGTGACATTCCCATGAGCCAACAACTAGATCAACATTAGTCACCTATAACAAGTGTCAGCCATCTTGATCATATACACTAGACCTATGAATCTATTACAGACCAATTCGATTGCGTGCACTGCATGTAATCTATACTATACATCATGAATCATAAAGTTAACATTATGCTTCGTCTTTTCCTAGACAAGTATGCAAACTAAGCTTGAAACAAGCATCTAGGCAGTGGAACTTGGAGCTTACACAATTTTTGCAAACTGAGGTATCTCCAATCCATCAATGATTACTCAATCCATCAATAATTACTCTTTGTTTGTCAAGGATGCTTTGCATTCGAAATTTACCATCAAAGATTTAGGTCTTGCTTGATACTTTCTTGGTATGAAAATCAACGTAACTGAAACCAAAACGACCCTTATCTTAGCAAAAAGAAGTATATTTTGGACACCCTTACGTTTACAAGGATGATTGATATTAAAGATGTGTAATTTCCTTTACCAATTGAACTTAAGCTTTGTTCATATTCTGGTGAACTGATGTCAGATAGGGAGTCTTATAGGCGTCTTGTTGGCCGGCTGCATTATTTGTCATTAACAAGACAGTCCAAACACTTATCTCACTTTGTTTCCTAATCAAGGATTCCACATTATCAAGTCACTATACATCATTTAAGGTAATTGAAAACCATAGTTTATAAGTGTTGGTATGGGTTGGTTTTATTTTGAAGGATTTATATGTTCCTTTCAATCCACCGATCACTTGTATTTTATTGGGAACACAAGCAAGAACAAGGCAAAAGGTGGAATTGCATTGGTCCCACATCAAGTTTTAGTATATTTTCATTGATAGCAATCAGCATATAAAGAAATTTCAATATTATGAATATCAAACAAAAATGTGACAAATACTTATAAAACGTAATTCAAAGCCATTACAATATTCTCAATGCTAAACACAAAATGTATGTCACAAATACTATTCTCAGTGCCAAACTCTTTTTACTATTTAAATGAAAAACAATAAACTATACATAATTTCATAAATACATAAGCAACGAAGTTTGCGCATAACGATTTAGAGATTTCAAATCTGGGTATTCGTTCCGATCTACGACAGAAGCAACAAAGCCAAAGAAGAGCGTATAATCTCGCGAGAAAGAAAGAACAGATTTGCGGTGACGTCCTCATCTCAGACGAAAACAACGATACAAGCCAAAAAAAAGAATACGATCCTATTCACGTGAGACTGCCGGTGAAGTCAAAAATGATAACTTCGGTAAAGAACACTGTAAAAGGCTGACAAAAACGATTTCGGCATACTAAACGTGACTAATCTTTTTGGTAGAGCGAATGATTTCGTTTTGTTTGTTTATGGACTCTTTTGGTGAACCAAAGGTCATCATCCGCAATGACCGTTCGAATGGAACCCGAAACGGCAGTGGTGGTAAGCTCTATTAATGGATTGATCTGTCTTAATCTCCCCGAAACTATATGTTTTAATCTCATCCGAAATTGATCAAGCCCTACCATGGTGGTTTCGAATCCAGCAACAGGCAAGTATTCTCGCTTGCCAAACCACCAAATCTCACCTACAGAAGATGAAGAGCAACAGACTGTACTTTGTATACGAAAAAGAGACGGATACGTACAAGGTCGTGCGACTATTTTGGAACATGAAACCGAGCATAACGTGACGACTAGAGTTTAAGTGTACGGTTATAAAAGCAAAGCATTGAAACATCTTATTTTTAGGGATTTACTTGCATGGATGGGGTAGGACATGCAATATTGTGGTTAGTGGGATTTGCTTTATGACATGTTCTACATTCTAATGATTTGTAGCACTTTAAATCATGATACACTATAATTGTAGAAAATGAATTGTTAATATTTAATAATTTAGATTAATGTAATAAAATTTTAATTTATTCTTATAAATGTGACATATTTTCTTGTATTTTAATAATTCTTACAAGAAATATAAAAAATTGAAAAACGAATGTAGTAATGGAGAACTAATCTCTTATTGGTAGTCCATCCCACCCTAATACCAACCGGACAATTTAGATCCCACAATTTAATCTCCTTTTGAAAATTATAAATATACATTAATTTCGATATTCCTATGTACGGCGTGCACGAAATTGACAGTTTCATGTAAATCTTGTAGTTACAATCATGTACCTTTCTCGTGTATGTACTAGTTTCCTGTAACATTGTAGTTCATATAACATGGTAGATTTATGAATTCATGTAAATCATATATCATCAATTTGCTTGCAGAAACGTGTGAGATTCCTATATATGGCTTGTACATGCTTGTACAGTTTCATGTAAATCATGTATTCAATTTATGTATCTTTCTTGCATACATACTTTTTTTATGGTAGAAAAAAAACACAAGTATGTATACAAGAAAGATACAAAATTGAATGTCTTCTATGATGATCTTGTCAGTTTTGACATACATTCACATAAAATTTAGTTCTATGTTGATTTGGTCAGTTATGAATATTGTTAAATTATTCTCGTAATTATTTACCTTCTTTACTTAGATTTTGACATTATAATTTTTAATTTCTGTAGATTTATTCATGTAGCTAAATAGGATAAATTGAGATATAGTAATAGGGATGTCATTATTGGTTAAATAATGCTATTTACCTAATAAGTTATATACATATGCTATATAGTACATAAAATTTATTTTTGTTTCCATTTCATCCAATTTCTTCTATTTATAAGACATTGATGTGCCAATAGTAGTTAGACAATTAGCTCATTTTTGAACTAGCTCAAACCTTCAACCAGGTTTTATGAACAAAAAGTTTATTGAAATCTCAAAAATGGAGAATATACTCATTGCTTCAAAAGTATTAGAGTATTTTAACAAAACTAGTTGTACTACCGTACGCTTCGCGCGCGGATACCCGACACTTTTATCGGCCTCATCTTATGCGTAACCAAATTCAAAATAGTAACTATGGTTATATGGCTAGTCAAAATTTGTGCTCAACCAAATACCAACATGGGTACTTCTGATATTCATTTGCATTGGCGTGGCGAGTAAAAATTTGATACTAATTGGAGAAGATGGCAACATAACTATCGTTTTGAGGTTTTCTTAGAGACAAAAGTCCCGGTAGTGCCAAATCAACCGATGGTGGCCTCAATAGCGGCAACCTAGGCAAATATTAAACATGTGAGTTTTTTTTTTCACTTAAATAAATTTATTGTTTATTTTACTGACTTTATAAAGATACATTTATCGATAAACATTTGATAATGTACAAATTGAATTTAAATTAAATGAATATAGATTTTTTTTACTAGCGTAAAAAACAGACGCATTCTGATGGAGCTCAACAAGTAAAAAAAACAAATAATTTGAACGCCAGCGCCTTTCGAACGCGCTCAAAATCTTTAATAAAAAAAAGGCAAAAATAGGAAGACGCTCAAATTTTTAACATAAAAAGGGCAAAAATATGAAGGAAAAAAAAAAGAGTTTTTGCGCCAGCGCTCAAAACCCTAATTTTCACGAATTTTTGCCTATTTTATTTTTATTTTAAGATTTAAGCGCCGTCGCAAAGCGGGTTTATTTTCAGTGCCAAAGTAAATTTAAAATTGTGTATATAACACGACCAATATAAAATTGACCTATCAAGCGATAGTAAACAATTGTCCCGCGACACCTCATGTTTTTGGTCAACTATTGTTCAGATTTGGAGGCCTATTCTGAGTACATATTACAATTCAGCAGTTCGATCGACACAAAACTCCTTTCTAGATTCAATTTCCACAAAAATGATTACTGAAACTGCTATCCTTGTAACCATATCCACAACATTGGCATCAGGCATTCTCAAAGATCTTCTCATGAAAGCCATTGATGCAGGATCTGAGTCCTCCACAGTTACCGGCCTCAGATCTGCATGTTTCAAGGCTTCGGGCCCTCAGCTTCGTCTCCTTCAGAAGGAACTCGCCAAGTTGGATTCGGTGTTAGGCAGAGTCCAATGCATCGATCACACCAAGTGCGACCAGAACAAGCTGGTGCTTCTCTGGCTGGAACGCGTCAAGGAGGCTGCTTTTGTTGCAGACAACCTGTTCGATGAAATAACCTATGAGAAAACCCGGAAACAAGTGTCGTCCAAGCAAAGTCGTATGACAAGGCTTGTTCCATTCAAACACTTGTTTCATTATCGGTTGCGGTTTGCTCTTAAGGTCAACAAGTTCATGTCTATCACTGCTGAGATTTATAAAGAAGCTGAAAATACCCTTAAACTCACTCAACTTGTAGAAAATGCTCTGATGTACCCACCAACTTCAACTATTTCTGCGGATCTGAGAGATAAGAGAGAATCCGGATACCTCAATTGTGCTAGGAAGAGAAGCGGACGAGGATCTAATCGTCCGCAATCTCTGTGATCTGACCAATGGTCATCATTTTTCTGTCATTGCTATCGTCGGAAGATCAGGTAATCTATTCTTGTATAATTTTAGAAAACAAAGAGATTAGAGTTGCCTTTATGTTAACATACATGTGTATATGCATGAGAGGATATATCATGTGCAAATGGTACTTGTTTACAGGTCTGGGAAAGACAACTCTTGCAAGGATAGTTTACGACAATCAAATTGTGGGTAATCATTTCGGTAAAAGAACATGGATTTTCGTTTCTGATAATTTTAATCTACACAGGTTCTTGGATGAGATGCTTCAGTCTCTAACTGGACAGAGTCACAATCTATCCAACATTAGCGCAATGGAAGACAAGCTACAACAATGTCTGCAAGAGGAGACAAAAGGGTATCTGCTTGTTCTTGATGATGTATGGAATACAGACGAGCAACTCTGGAAGTCCGTGGAAAGTTCATTACTCAGAGTCACTCGTTGCACTAAAAGTAGTGTGTTGGCTACAACTCAGAGTTCTAAGGTTGCATTATGTATGGGTGCTTCTCCAGCTCATGAGTTGAAGGATCTGAGTGATCACGATGCTTGGGAATTATTTGAGAAAATTGCATTTGCTAACAAGACACGAGAACAGGTAACCGATCTGGAGGATGCTGGAAGAAGAATTCTGATCAAGTGTGGGGGCCTCCCTTTAGCGATTAAAACAATGGGGTCTATGTTGGGATCTATGAATGAAGAAAGCGAGTGGGAATCAGTTGAAAGAAGTGAAATATGGGATTTATCAATAGAGCAGTCCAAAATAATGCCTTGGCTACTATTGAGCTTCCATCATCTACCCGATGCAATAAAGCAATGTTTTGTTCATTGCTCCGTCATTATAGAGAAAGGCACTTCCGTTTATCAACCAGAGTTGATCCAAGGTTGGATGGCACAAGGGTTGATTGAATCAACAAAGGGAAATGGGAGGAGCATGGAGGATATCGGTAAAGGTTATGTAAGTGCTATGTTATCCAATGGTCTTTTACAAAAGGATATTCGCCCTGATGGTAGTCATTACTTATGGATGCATGATCTTGTACACGATCTGACCCGCTTTATTACAAAAGATACTAGCCTGAGTGCAACGGAGGCTTGTGATCTGCGCATTTTTTCTGAAGCTGAACATTTGCGGATATGCGGTCAGGGTAGTCTGATGTCTCAATACAGCCTCCCAAAAGGCAAGACCCTAAGTAAGCTGCGTACTCTGATCTGTACACATGCCACCTTGTCCATAGACTTTGTCACTCAAGCGATATTCTTGCGTGATTTACGGTTAATAGAATGTGGCATGAAGGAGATTCCAAGTTCAATTGGGAGGTTGAAACATCTCAAATACCTAAGCTTTCGTGGCAACCTACAATCTATAGAGAAAATGGGATACTTGCCTGAATCCATTGGAACATTGTTGAACCTACAAACTATAGATCTTCGATTGTGTTATAACCTCCTTGAATTGCCCAGCGCAATTACATCATTGGTTAATTTAAGGCATATTCTGTACAGTCGTACTAATGCTAACTTTTATTCAAGAGAGGCTGTGATCATGCCAGAGGGAATGAGACAATTAACTTGTCTTAGGACTATGCCTGGAATTCAACTGACGGGAAAGGTGGGATTTCAAATCAATGAACTGAGGAGCTTGCCACTGCTCTGTGGGGAAATAAGCATCCGTGGGCTTGAACACATAAGTTGCAAAGAAGATGTTGCGGAAGCCAGTTTGATAACAAAAGTTGGAATCACTTACATGTCGTTACAATGGTCCAATGGATTACAAGAATCCGATCCGGTTAGTAATGCTGAAGAGATAATGGATGGACTGCAGCCCCACCATAACTTGGAAGAGATTCATGTCAGAAACTTTGGGGGTAAAGGACTCTCATCTTGGATTACTAGTATGAAGAAGTTAAAGAAAGTAGCTTTATACAATTGCAAGCGATGTGAGAAACTTCCAACACTCGGTGAACTTGGTAATCTCGAGGAGATTGAAATTACTGGAATGGATAGTGTTGAAGTGATTGGAATTGAATTTTATCACAAAGAAGAAATGAGTAGGAAAACCCTATTTCCCAAATTGAAAAGTCTTCGTCTGGTTGATATGTATAAATTGAGAGATTGGGTTGAGCCGTCGTCGGGGCCAACATATGAGCTATTCCCCTGCCTTGAAACTTTGAAAATAGAGTATTGTCCTTTACTGATCAGTGCACCGACATGCTTTCCATCTCTTATGGAACTGAGGATTAGTTGGATTGAAAGTGGGGAAGCAGTGGTGATGATTTTAACCAACAGCATCAATCTCACCACTCTTTTTATTCGTTCAGGTAAACAGCTCACTTCCCTTTCTCATCCTCTGTCGAGATGCACTCGTCTTACAAAACTCGAAATAAGCTCTTGCAAGGAATTGAGGGAATTGTGTCCTACTCTACAATGTATGTCTTCCCTTGAGAGTATTGATGTTGAATTTTGTGATAGTCTGGCATCATTTCCGGGCATTGAAGGATTGTCGTCTTTGTCTTCTTTGTCAATAAAGGACTGTAAAAATCTCAGCACAGTACCACGTGGACTGGAAAGTTGTACGTCTCTGGAGACATTAAGATGGTACCGAAATGGAAAGTCAGATTTGATTCCAGATTTGAGAAACTTGACCCGTCTAACATCGTTAAAGCTAAGTGGTTTTTCGCAGCAAGTGTCGCTACCTGGATGGCTAAGCCGACTAACAAGGCTTAGGGAGTTGGTCATAGGAGCATTGCACGAAGAGCTTGAAGAATTTTGTGAAATCAGACACCTTCCAAATTGTTTAAAAGAGCTGACTTTAGTTGGGTGGCCAAAGCTAGAGTCTTTACCAAGGGATCTTCAGTCATTCAATCAACTCGAGTTGTTGGGCATTGAAGAATTCGGAGAATTAGAGGCACTTCCAGAATGGTTAGGGGAACTATCTTCTCTACGGAAGTTACGTACTGAGAAATGTAAAAAGTTGAAGTATTTGCCGTCGTTGGATGCTATGGGACGCCTTACCCAATTAAGACATTTGATTATATTCGGTTGTTCGCTTCTACGAGAGAGATGCAGTAGAGATGGAGGTGAAGAGTCGCCTAAGATTTCTCATCTGTGTCTTCAAATTAGTGATTAGGTTTGATTGATTGTCATTACACAAAATTAGTGATTAGCTGATTTGATGACTAAAGCCTTGGGACGTGTACAACACTCTTTTCTTTCTTCCAATCTTGAATATTTATAAGTCATTGATGTGCCAATAGTATAGTAGTTAGACAATTAGCTCATTTTTGAACTAGCTCAAACCTTCATAGAGAATTATCTATAACCTTCCTTGTAGCCTGCTCTATTGACTCCATCTCACTGGTCAGATTATTAATTAACTTATTCTCTTCTAATTAAAAATTAAAATAAAATTAAAAGAAGATATGATCTTATTCTCTTTAGCCAATTCAATATCTTTAAATAAATATTTCAGATCTTATTCTCTTTCTTCCTCATCTTGTGAATCAATGAACGGGATCTTATTTTTTTTTGGCTTTTATCGCTGCTTCCGCTTGGGATGAAGATGTCACCGCAGATCTACTGTCAACGTTTTCTCGGCTTGGGACAAAGATGTCACCGCAGATCTACTGTCAACGTTTTCTCGATTCAATTGTATCGTTGTTGATACGTCCGCCGGAGACTATACCATTCTCCTCCAAAGAAGATAAGACGTGCCGCAGACAATGAACACCCACATTAAAACACATACATAATCCTAATTTTTCAAATTGTTTACTTGGGAAACTTCGCTGCTTATGGCTTAGTAGCTAAAAGAGGCTTATAATCGAGTGTATATGCTAATCTTCTCAATTTTGTGTCCTTTGTTCAGTCAGATTCCGCATTTCCAACATGCTCCGGCGAGGATCCCAGATGGGTCTGTCGAGCTTGGGCCTTCAGCGACAGTTCCGGCCCCAATTTCATCCAGATTTCTCCTTTCATCTTTAACGAAAAGGCCTTGCATGTAAACAATTGAGCTGGTTATGAAATTGTGCTTAGATTCGGGTATTAGGTTGAAATGAAATTGTGCTTAGATTCGGGTATTAGGTTGAAGTTTGGTTGAATTGAGCTTGTGAGAACCTGTAGATATAAAAAAGAATGCTTAATATGTGATACCAGCTATTACAAGTAAAGGAAATCGAAGTAGAAGCACTTTTGGGGGCTTGTAGATGTGTTGCAAATACAATCTTTGTTGACAAGCGAAGTGATATGAAACGCTTCTTGTTCCGACCGCAATGTAAAGTTTAGGCTTGCCTTCTTTAATTAGATAGTTTTGCACACTTGTCCATGAATCTTTTAACCGAAGAAGCTTGTATTGGAACCATGATTTATCACTTGTTTTGTGTATTGATTGCATCTGAATAAAAAGGTTTGACATGGTTGAGCCGGAATTCATATTTCTTTGTTTGAATTTTGTATGGAAATAGGGGTTGGATTTCTTGAGCATTGAAACAAGGAAGAATAATATACGGTATTGTTACTCAACCACCCATCAATCCTCAAGAAAGCTCAAGTCGAGATAGAAGCTCAAGTGATTCTTCCGCTTTTGAGTTATTTTGTTGTTGATTTGGATGACAACACCATTGTTACTACCTTTGATTGGTTTGTATTGTTTTCATGTAAATATTAAACCTAAAAATGAATTCCAACATTTTGTGGCTCTTGTCATTTTAATGATTAGTTTTGCTTTTTACTATTGTTGAAGGAAAAACTAGTTACGGGATCCTTTACGAATTAGTTAATTAAATTTCATCTAAGTTAAGAGCATAAACTCAAGAATAAGTTTAATAAGAAGACGTATTTGAATGAGTGGCATACGATAACTTGTATTTTATTGGGAACACAAGCAAGAACAAGACAAAAGGTGGAATTACATTAATCCCACATCAAGTTTTAGTATATTTTCATTGATGACAATTAGGATAAAAAGAAATTTCTCTATTATGAATATCAAATAAAAATGTGACAAATACTTACAACGTAATTCAAAGCAATTATAATATTCTCAATGTCAAACACAAAATATACGTGACAAATACTATTCTCAGTGCCAAACTCTTTTTACTATTCAAATGCAAAACAATTTTTATACTATTCTCAGTGTCAAACTCTTTTTACTATTCAATGCTAATTTCGTTGAAGAACACTGTAAAAGGCTGAGAAAAATGACTTCGGCATGCTAAACGTGACTAATCTTTTTGGTAGAGCGAATAATTTTGTTTTCTTGTTTATGGACTCTTTTGGTGAACCGAAGGTCATCATCCACAGTCCCCGTTCGAATGGAATCCCGAAACGACGATGGAAGTAGGCTCTATTAATGGATTGATCTGTCTTAATCTCCCCAAAACTATGTCTTAATCTCACCCGAAACTGTCTCACCCCTACCATGGTGGTTTGGAATCCAGCGAAAATTGAGTATACTCGCTTCTCAAACCCCCAATTCTCACCTATAGAAGATGAAGAGCAACAAACTCTGTGTTTTGTGTACGAAAAAAAGACCGATACGTACAAGGCCGTGCGACTATTTTGGAACATAAAACCGGGTATAACGTGACTACTAGAGTTGAAGTGTACAGTTCCAAAAGCAAAGCATTGAAACATCTTATTTGCAGGGATTTCCTTACATGGATGGGGTAGGACATTCAATCCTGTGGTTAGTGGGGTTAATTTAGGGCATGTTCTACATTCTAATGATTTGGAGCTTATAATATATTCTAATTATAAAAAGTGAATCGTTAATATTTAAAAATTTTGATTAACGTAATAAAATTTCAATTTGTTCTTATAAATAAGACATATTTTCTTGTATTTTAATCATTCTTCAAAGAAATATGAAAAATTAATAAACGAATATAGTCATGTAGAATGATCTTTGATTGGTAGTCTCTCCCACCCTAATACCAACCGGACAAGTTGAATCCCATAATTTAATTTCTTTTAAAATTTGTAAATATACATTAATTTTGAGATTCATATGTACGGCATGCACGAAATTGACAATTTCATATACTAGTTTCCTATAACATTAAAATCTCTATTACTGTCTTACTATCTTATACTAATATATGTAGTTCATGTAACATGGTATATTTATGAATTCATGTAAGTCATATTAAATTTTAAATGCCATATCTAAATGTAATGAAAAATTAATGATATAATAATATTTAGACGTATAAATTTAAATGTTTGCAACTTAAATAAACTGCATTTTTGCATGGATTCCTTGAGGAAGATATCTACATGCAACCTCCTGATGGTTATGCTTTGGCTTTTCCCGGACAAGACTGCAAACTCAAGCTTGAAACAAGCATCTAGAGAGTGGAACTTGGAGCTTACACAATTTTTGCAAATTGAAGGGTATCTCCAACCCATCAATGATCTTATATCTATTAAAACAGAAGTTTTTTTTTCATGTGTCAACACGAGATTTCTCTAAGTCTACCAAAATAATTTTTAAGTTAATTATTTATTAATTAATTAACAATTCATCATTTCACAAAAAATTAAATATTAAAAAAGTAAATCTTTGAATTGTGTATTAAATTCTTTAATAATGTAAAAATAAAGAAAATTTTGAAAACATATTTTTCAAGCAATCCCGTGCAATGCACGGGTAATACACTAGTTATTCTTTGTTTGTCAAGAGAATTGGTTCTGCCATAGTCATCTTGCTTGTTTATGTTGATGATGCTTGTTGATCGGAGAGGCTACGACTCTTATCTTAGCCAAAAGAAGTATATTTTGGATACTCTTATGTTTACAAGGATGTTTGATGCTAAAGATGTGTAGTTTCCTTTACCAATTGAACTTAAGCTTTGTTCATATTCTGGTGAACTGATGTGAGACGGGGAGTCTCGTAGGCGTCTTGTTGGCCGACTGCATTATTTGTCATTAACAAGACTAGACATTAGTCCAACACTTATCTTAATTTGTTTCCTTACCAAGGATTCTACATTATCAAGTTGCTATGCATCTTTTGAGATATTTGAAAACCATAGTTCATAAGGGTACACTGGTATTATCCAGTTCAGTTTGATTTACATGTCATAGGATTTTCTGATGCTGATTGGGGGCTTGTTTGACAACCCAAAGATCTCTTACTGGATATTGTGTATTCCTTGGGCATTCTTTTAGTGTAATGAAAAACAAAGAAACAAGTCACGGTTTATAGGTCATTAGCAGATTTTGAGTATCAAAGTATGACTACCACCACCGTTGAGTTGGTATGGGTTGGTTTTAATTTTTAGATTTTAGTTTATAATTTTAACTTATTATGTGAAATGTCTTATCTAAAATTTTTTTACCCCCTAATTTTTTTTTCTGCCTCCGCCACTGATTGTTGTCACGGGCTCCGACTGCCCGATCTTCACTCCTCTGTTGTGGCACATTGCACTAGAGGTGTCAAACATGCGGGTTGGACGAGTTCGGTCGGGCTGTTTTAGGTCGTTTTAATCGGTTATCGGATTGGACTCTGGTTGCATCGAGCTCGGTCGGGTTGATTGTACAAATGAAATTCGGGTTCTTGGTCTATTTTGGGTAAGGTCGTTTTGATTTTTTGTTACTGGGTTTGAATGTTTACAATTTTGGCTGTTTTAGGACGGACTAGTTTTTTTGTGACGGGTTGATTCGATGACCTCAAACTTATCGGATTTTTTTCATATGTAGGTCAGTCTCCTTTGTTCAAGCCAATTTGACGTATTTATATTTTAAATAAAAATTTTCAATAGTCAATTAACCTATATTTTTTAACCAATGAAGTTGAAAAAGAAAGTCCAACCCTGAACCTGTACTCAAGGCCTCCGAATAAATAAGACATGTTTCATATCTCAACAATAAATAAGCCATATTTTTCACATCTTTAGTTTATGTATCGGATAATTCTGGATGAATTACATTGAGTATAATCGGGATCAGTTGTTTTCGGCTTGGCAATTATTTGGTTTGAATGTTTTCAGTTTTGGTTGTTTTCGGTCTGACTAATTTTTCAATTTTAATGCCCTAAGTAGTATAAATAGAGGTGCGAGGATAGTGTTAGAACGACCTCATCACGTCTCATTCACATCCAAAAACCTCTCTTTCTTTCTTGCTTTCTTTTGTTTTAGAAGTCTTGTGTGGAGAGATGAAGTCCTCTATCTACACATGGTGATTGAAGCTTTCAGAAAAGAGCTTGGTTGTAAGTTTTTTAATATTTGAAGTTTGAATTCAAGTTATGTGTGTTATTTTTCTTGTGTCTAACTTTGTTTGCATTTCACCCTTCTATCTAGTTTGATCACCTAAGTAGTTTGGTCTTATACAAAGTGCTAAAAATTGTTGGTTTCAGGTCCAGGTACTCTTCTAGTAGCAAAACACAATTGACATAAGCGAGTTGCAAGTGTCTTTGTGAGAGGTATTTAACCATATAATAAGAGTAACGGATTGTTTCTTTTATATATGTCTCTAGTATCCTTGTTTGAATGCTAATATTTTATTGGCTATTGTAGATTTACGGATTGAATTCAATATTAACTATTAAGTTATATTAGAGATAGTTGAACAATTATGCTCAGGATAAGAACAAATATTTAAATACTTCAAAGAAAATTAGGATTAACCATCTTGAATTATAAGTGAATATCATCATCAAGTGTAATTGTCTTTCCAATTTGTTATCACCGTCTATTCTATTTGCATGCTTTCCTTTTTTTATTGCTAATATTTAATTAAATAATATTCTTTTAATTGGCTTTGCTGCTAGCCTAAACTTAAAAGGTTAAGTGCAGATCTTAAACTGTGTGAAGAAAGGTTACACATAACTTACCATTATTTTCAGTGCTGCAGCCTAAAGTTTTTGTTTTTTTAATGTTAAACAAAATACAAATCATATCACATTAATCGCCCATTTGGTTTTACCTCCGGAATCGAAAACTGAATGGAAACGAATCTAGTCCATATGTATATTCTTATTCATGAAAGTTTTTGGAATCATTCCTTGTGTTTTAAAGTAATTGGAGTTGAATTTGATTACTTTTAATACTCTATAGGATAACAAAATGTGGGGAGACAAGTGCATTTTGCATGAAATTACAAGGAATGATTCCATAAAATTTCATGAATAAGGATATAAATGTGGACTAAATTCGTTTCAATTCCGGAAACAAATGGGCCCTAAGTAGAAGAAAAAGCATCATCAATAATCCTCCTACTACAATATTGTGAAAAATAGGCTGTTGAAGAGACAGAGATAAGTGGCTTATAACAAAAATGAAATATTATAGGAGAATTTCCACACAAAATCAGGTCCGGCCCAAGAGGGCGGACAACAGGGCTTTCCGCTCTGGGCTCAATTGTGGGGCCCAATTTAAAATTTAGATATGTATTTATAGGGGTGGGCATGGGACGGGACGGGACGGGATATGGGTCGTCCCGCGTCCCGTCCCGCATGTTATTTGCGGGACGGGACGGGACGGGATTTATGACATTTTTTCTTCGTCCCGCGCGGGCCCTGTCCCATGTGGGACGGGACGGGACGGGACAAATCCCGCGAAAACTACGCACCGATTATATTTAATATGTATACTTATTTTCTCTCGTGTTTAAAGACATAAATGATCGGGAAAAAAAAACTCGATACCGAATTATCGATTCATGACGCATACATTAGTAGTTTATACATTGAAAACAAATTCAAGTTACATCAAAGTGTCTTACTGACTCACATTCAAAAAATAACAGCAGATAATTTAATGAAAATTATATTTATTTAACTATCGATTACAATTGTGGTAATCCACATATACAAGGGCGATGGAACCGACTAGAGCAAGGGTGTCGATGGAACGGACCAAAGCAAGGCGGCAAACGGACTAAATCAAGGGAGATCAGAAACTCTAATATTTTAGATCCAACCGAATGAGCAGTAGTTAATGAGTGAATGATGAAAAATCATCAATTTAATAATTTTAAAAATAATTTTTTTAAAAAAATTATAATTTATGTATATTATTTATCTATATAATATTTATAAAAATATAAAAATATAATTTATATATATATGCGGGACGGGACGGGATTAACCGGGATGAGAAGTCTTCGTCCCGCGTCCCGTCCCGCAAATTTTTTGCGGGACGGGACGGGACGGGATACACATTTTTTTTTTCCAAATCCCGCCGGGATCGGGACGGGATCGGGACGGGATGCGGGACGGGACGGGATTAAGCGGGATTTATGCCCACCCCTATGTATTTATATAATATGAATTAGAGATAAAATAGGCCCAAAATAATCCAAGAACCTAAAAAATAAACTCACACTCATATCTCCTCCTGATTTTTTGTAAAACAAAAATGAGTTAAATAAAAACAAAATCTCACCCAACATCTTTCACTTATTCATGGAACCTAATTTAAAATTTAGGTATTTTTTAGTATTAATTAAACAAAATTTTGACATTAAAGACCTCTAATTTATATTTGTACCGGACCTCTGTTATATCAGGGACGACACCACACAGAATTCACTAGGAGACAGAACTACGGCTAACCGATGATAATCATTTGCTATATCCATGAAAAGTCACACTTAATTCTCTGCACCATTAGCTGCTTATATGGCCTCTAGATGGCTCGGATCATTTACTTATATAGCAACATTTATAAAAATAATTATTAAAATAACACATTCTCAAACTATTTTACCAACATAGCAAATCACTTCTTTTTTTTCAAATAAATTATTAACACTATTTGACCTCATAATTATATTTTAATATTAATCTCCCGCTAATTGTCTTTTTGTGTTTATAAATTCCACGTAAAAACGGTAACAAATTGCCTGCCTTTATTTAGAAATAGACCTCTTTTTCTATTTTTTATATTATATTTACATATGTATTATTATTTATTATATTTTTTTAAAAAAAAAAGAAATATATTTTAAAATTTAAAGGTATAATACGAAGTTCGTTGATTAAAGGTTTATAAGATCGATTTTACACTTAAAAATTCATATTAACGAAAATTTATGATTTGGTGTTAATTCGGGAGCTAAACTATCATTCCAACAATTCAGTTAATGTCTTGACAACCTGTGATGACAATGTATCAGCAAAGAATTCAAAATTTATGCGAGAACTTTAAAGAGGAGTAAGACAATATAGATATAAGATGAAGATGATAATAATATTAACTCAAATAATTAATTTTCGTTAATAAGAATTCTAAAGACTTTGTAAAAAACATTATTCATAAAGAGGTATTAAGGCCACGGTGATGGATTTCGTAAACGCACGACGGTTACGGAATCTGTGACCGCCACTGTCACGGGTTCCGTAACCGTAAAAAAAAAATTTTCTTGAAATCATGGTCACGGGTTCCTTAACCATGACAATGTCATATTTTTTTTTGCTAGAATTCACAAAGAAAATCATTACGGATCCGGAACCCGTAATCGTGATTGTTACGGGTTCCGCAACGGTGATGATTTTCTTTTTTTAATTTTTTTTGGTTAGAATTTACAAAGAAAATCATCACGGTTATGGGTTCCGTAAACGTGAAAAATCTGTCACGGATTCGAAACCCGTAACCGCCACACGTTTGTGAATTCCATCACCGTGCGTTTACTACTCCCAATTATAAAATTCATATTTACGTACTCCGTATTACACTTTTACTTTTTCTGTTTTAAAATTTATTTTTTTCGAGTTTATATCAACTAATAATAATAACATCTGATAAATAGCATAAATATATTTAAAATGTTTAAAAAAGCTGATAAAAATATATTTATAAACTAACATGTTTATATGGAATTTTTAAGAAAAAGAAAAGGAGAGAATTAGGAGGGGATTATAATACATAAAATGTGATGTTAAACTAATTTTATATTTCATTCGTAAAAAGAAAAAAAGTTTGTCCTGCAATGTGTCAGAATATTTGTTATTGTGGTAAATTTAGTTGAGGAAGTGTCACTTTAGTCATTTTTTTTAATTTTTTTGTTATAAGAGTAGTTTATTGGAGATGTAATATTTGTTCATGAATATATTATCGTGAAGTACTTAATGAATTACATCAGAATACTCAATGTAGTATATAAAAGAGTGGTTCATCAATAGTATATCGTGATAATTCATATTCTAAGGGAATAATATATAAATTATATGTGAATAGTTAATAGTTATAAAAAAACTAATTCATGAATATATAAAGTACTAGTTCATGAATTATATGAGAATAGTTTAAAGTTTATAAGAGAATAGTGCAGAACTTATAACATGGTAGTTCATTATAGTTAAAAGTATCCAGGATATATTTTCTTAAAAAAAATTTTTTGGACACATTTCAACCTCTTAGACAGCCGCACAACCTTACCACAATTAACAGTCTTACCTTAACGGCACCCTGTGTATATATATATATATATATATATATATATATATATATATATATATATATATATT
>BSUD01000008.1:131098638-131113982 GCA_033239045.1 Fagopyrum esculentum | reverse complement strand
GACATCAGAGAACCTCCCAGACTCCACGGCGGGATGAAAGGGAAAGGTTATCACAGCCACGCAGTGGGGCAGTCAATAGAACATAGGTCGATAAAAACGACAACTCATGCTATCATAGCAAACATATAAAGCACACACCACTCATGCAAACACCCAATATAGGGATGGTAGCTAAGTAAGTCCTACGGACTTACCTCAACCTCGTACAAAATCAACCACGATCACCTCTACACTGGAGGGACGACACGGCCTATAAAAAGGCATAAAGAGATATATCAACCTCTATTCATCAAAGGGGTCACACCTAGACCCAAAGGGATCCATAAGGATCATACTCAATCTATGAGCCTCACAACCAACTAAACCTCAATATCTCAGCATAACTCACAATTCCTCAAATCTCAAGGTAGTATCTAATCAACATTCCTCAATCTCAATTTTAATCCTAATTTAATTAATTAACCTTTAATTAATTAATTAGATTTCGCCAAAATAACGTTTTGCCCGCAGGCAATTTCTAAACCCCCTGTCATCAGATTTCATCAAACAAGAACCCATAATCACCAGAATAATATAACGACCATAATGGAATTTCTAATTGTCCTATTTGACAAGCCTAAAGTCAATTTAGGCCAAATCGCAGTACGGAAAACGAATAAATTCATAACTTATTCGTTACTAACCCGATTGACGATCTGAAAGAAGATTCGGAATCACAACGACGCAGGCTACGCATGGACATCATCAAATTCATCGGAATCTGAACGACGGAACCGTCCTGGTGACATATATGCTCGACCAGCACTCCATATACTCGGAAATGCAGAAACTCGGTACCGTTATGAAGAGAATGAAGAGAGGAATCCAGAAACTCAAACGGAATTGAAATCGGATTAGAAACGGAGAGTAGATATGAGTTTGAAGGTTGAGAGAAATCAGAGCTTTTACGAGGAAACGTGAAATGAAATGAATTAATAAAGGATTTTCCGCTATTTATAGTGAAGACGATGATTATCCTTTAGTAAAGTCGATAATTATCCTTTAACCGATCCAAAGGCGGGTCGAACCTCTTTCTCCAAACTTCTCGAGATTGGAACATTAAATCTGGAATATTGTAGGGATAATTATTCCACAACTGCCTCGGAAAACGTGTAATCCTAAGCCGTCTTTCTTAGCCGTTAAGAAATGAAATAGCGACTCTTTTAGCCGTTTTGCCTCTCCATGTTATTTCATATCTAGGATATATCCGATGTCCTGATCATTTCTCTCAACTGCATTTTTATTAATTGGAGCTCCCAAATGCTCCAAATAACACCGGAGGGTAAAAATTATTACCCGGGGGAAAAAGTAAAAATTTCCCCAAACGTCCAAAATTACGCCAGGAACATAACGGTGGGACTCCTACTCATCACTTGTGAAATCTTCGCGAGCTATATGTCAATTACTATCAACGATTAAGTTAATCAACATTAGTTAGAATTCGAAATCCTACCTATTACATCACACACCCCTAAAAAAAAGTTTCGTCCCGAAACTTGAACAATTCTCAAATCCTCTCGGACCCATACGCCGAGGTATAACTCTCACTCTTTCTATCGGAGGTATCACATCTCCGTTCAAAAGATCACAACCTATAACAATCTATAACCTCAAGTATAAACATGGAGGAATCATCACTCCAGGAAACAAGGCCATAACGCTACCCAAAGGCGTAGAGGAATCACGTCTCTCGCCATACCACATCACAAGGCATAGAGGAAGCACATCTCTAGCCAAAACATATCACATGCATAGAGGAAATACGTCTCTAGCCAACCCATAAACATATATATCGCATGGAGGAATCACATCTCCACTGAACTATGTCCATCAAGGTAGCATGGAGGAAAGAACCGTCTCCAGCTGAATCCTAATCCCACTCAAATAGCGTGGAGGAAAGAACCATCTCCAGCTATAAATATGATCATACTCGGGTAGCGTGGAGGAAGTAATCATCTCCAACTATAGCATACATCACGCTAGCACATCAAGATCTACTAAGATCATAAATCACATCACAACTAGCATGGAATAACATATCAAGGCATATAAGCACATAAGCACAACATTCATCAAGATAACACTAAGATATACTCGTGCTCCCACAAATGGGTATGTCCTAACATATACTCTGGATGGTCCCTCAGGGCACAATCCTCAGTCTCTCACATGGCCTCTTCAGGTCTTCATCTCAACCATCATATCCTCAATATGGGAATGTCTTTTGAATGCAAGCGTTTCATATCTCATTCCAAGAATGTAATCGAATGCTCAATAAAAGTGTGGTTGAACTCAACCACCAAATCATCGTAACTCACAAGGTGTCTCGAGTCTGGTATATACTTCCTCAGTTGAGACATAAGAAACACTGGGTGGATATCCACCAACTTCAGAGTGAAAGCTAAACATCATGTTGCCTTCACAAAACTGATCGATCTCAAATAAACCATCATATTGGAAACTCAGTTCCCTTTCCATATTAACACGTCTAACGTCTCGCAGCTGAAATACTTTCAGCCGGACATGAACTCTTGCTTGAACTTTAGATGTTAACGCCTCTTGTCTACACACACAATCTAGCGACTATGTAGAGCCAACACTCTTCCTTTAATCATCGTTACTCGAACTATAAAATCCTGAATCTTGTCAGGTGTTATTCCACTACTACTGCTAGATCACTTCTAGCATAAGGATCTACGACATCTATGTCTATATGTAATGCCTCATAGGGTCATCCCAGGAAGATGCACGTCCTTCATTGTTATATAATAAACTCATTAATGGAAGGTAAAATAACCCTCCACGTTTCCCATTCAACTTACAACTTATAATAGATCTTTAAGATCTAGATGATCCTCTCTAACTAAGCATTTGTCAAGGGGTGAAGTGTAGTCATGAGGTACAGACTCGTCCCCAAAGCAGTCTGAATCTGCTGCCTAAAATCTCAAAGTAAAAACATCCATCTCGATCAGAAATGATCATTCTTGGTATACCATGGAGTCTCACTATCTGTCTAGTGTACTCCTCAACCAATTCATTCACTAGCCACGTCCTTCTGATAGAAATGAAACGTGTCGGTTTCATTAATTTGTTACCAACAATCCAGATAACATAAATATTCTACTGGGTCACAATCCCATAAAAAAAAAAGTCCATAGAGATGTCCTCCCAAACTCTACTACTGCATTGGTAGTGGGTGGGGCTTATCTCAAGATCGGAAATACTCTATCTGGACATGCTGACAGGTCGCACACTGTATCACAAATCAGGTTATATCGGCTTCATACAATATAATCGTCTCATCTCGTGGTCCATCTTACTCGTACTTGAATGTACTGAATAAGGCGTACAATGGGTATACGTAATATTCTCTATCTCCATCTGCATCAGCAGGTACACAAAAGTGGTCATGACTCTTCATCAGTCCATCTACTCCCATGGAGAACTATGGTGCCTCAGTACGAGACATCCTTTCTCTAAACCTTGTCAAGGCCGGCCAGGTCTCCTGCTTCTGTTGGACCTCATCCAACAGACCAGGTAGAACCTTTGAGGTATAACTGGGTATCCTCATCAAGGAACTGATTGTCCAACTCTAGCCAAGCTAGATCTCTCTGAAGCTGAGGCTGAACTATCAGTCTCACAATCATCTTCTCTTGGAGCGTCTTTCCATTCAAGTTATCAGCGACAACGTTCAACTTCTTTGAATGATATGGAATCTTCAAGTCAAAGTCTTGATCAACTTAAGCTCTTAACACTGGCAGTTATTAAACCCATGTTGCATAAAATATACTTCAGATTTCTATGATCTATAGAAATCTTACATGAAGATCACACTGGTACGGTCTTCAAAACTTAAAGGCTTGAACTACCACTACTAACTCTAAATCATGAGTCGGGTAGTTCTCATCATACATTCTCGCCTGTAAACACACATATCAATAACCCTACTCCTTTGTAGTAAAACACATCTCAGACTTAGATGAGATGTATCACCATAAATCACGGGATCCCATAAAATCTTCTAACTACAACAGAATGGAAGAAGAGGTTAATTGCCTCCTCAACTCTTCAGAACATAGACACACTGCTTTCATCACGTAGTTGTGGTGGTCTTCTCAAAAGACTCGCAAATGAATACGTAATCATATAAAATCCTTCGTCAAAGCATTGGTAGCAATCGGCTGAGCCGAGAAAACTATGTATTCCTTAATGTTCATCAGTATCTCCCATGTTACAACATACTTAGTTCTCGCCAGGTCAACCATGATCCCACTGGCGGAGACAACATGGCCTAAAAAGGCTACCATTGGCATCTCAACTTACACTTAGAGAACGTAGAATACATCTCTCTATCTCTCAAAATCTGCAGAACGGTCCTCAGACGATCGGTCTACTATTCTCTGCTATGAGAGTATACCGACATGTCATCAATGAAGTCCACCACCAACTAATCAAGGAAATCGATGAAGATATTGTTCATCAACTCCATAAAAACTACTAAAACATTCGTCAACCCAAATGACATCATTACAAACTCGTAGTGTCCATAACGGGTATGGGATGCTATCTCATACACATGTTGCTCTCTCATTCATGACTAGGGATATCTTGAGTACAAAGGAATCATGAAAACACAATTGCTTCTTGAAGCTAACTTATCAGGTTGTCAATACGGAACATGGAACCCACTAGGGTAAAAGAAGCCCGTTTCAGTCAACTTTTCAAGTTATCAGTACAATATCTCAACAAGCACTGTATAGTGTGGTTTTCCCATTCAATCTTGTATCATACTTCAACTTGATAACAATGTCCACACTCCGCTGAGGTGACAGCTAGACGGTTCACTAACACGTCTATAAACTCAAAACAGCTGGAATACCTTCCAATGTTGGACTATCTCGCTCCTTCATGGTATAACACTAGAAGGCGTCACATCCTTGTGCTATCAGCTCCCTGCTCGTACAGTCCTGATGACAAACCCGTTTCTTCAAAGGTCTTAACCTCAAAAGACCTCTATTTAACTCAACTCAGTAAAGACTATAATAGTCTTACTATTAAAAGCTAACACCACATGATATCTATTCATCCAAACCATACACATAATGACTTCCTCATGCACCTACGACATGACAAAGAAGTCTGCAACCATACACGGGTCCCTGAATAAGGGAACAAACACATATCTCGCGGGTACCTTAGACCCAAAAAGGTAATCCTGTAAAGGAAAATCCACCTTCTACTATATACAAAAAGTCAACCATTAACGCATGCATCGAAAGACATGAAGTGCATAGCACTCACAACAAGCAAAACTCCACCACGTAAACCATTAACGAGAATGGTACCTATAACAGCTAACACTCGTAGCTCCACTACATATCATCACTCAAGGTCAGATCCATGCTCCTCAGGTATCACTGAGGTCATTACTATAGCCTCCACTTCCACTCTTTCTACACCGGAAAGAGGAAGGTCTTGCTGGGAAGAAACACCACCGTGCTGACAGAAAGGGCCAGATGGCCTAGCTCACCACAAGTGAAACAAGCTATCAGTGCCAAAGGGCACACAGAACGCAAATGATCTGGATAGCCACAACTGAAACATAATCATCCCATCCTTGCAACCTGTGCAACTGAAGGGTAACTCGACCTTCGTCGTCCACCTGGAATGATCTCACTCTTGAAGGGAACCTGTAAAGGCAATGCCTTGCCCTGTCGACAAAACTTCGCTCTATGCCCTGCTTTACCACACGTAAAGCATATGATGGGAGCCTTTGGGCACACAGCTCGCCAGTGTCCCAACTTCCACGCAATTAAAACACTATAGTTCCTTGCCAGTCATCTTCATGGCCAAAGGATCACTAGATTGTCCTGATATCGGACTTGGTTCCCCATTCATCATCTTTGCTTCTCCAGTAACTGATTCAGTCCATTGCTTCTTTCCGGATCCAGAAGCTTCAGTTGATCTCACAATTGTTGGTAAATCTGGTGTCGATCTACCCGCTATCACCGCTTCTTATACTTGCTACATATACTCTTGAAACTCGGATCTGCTAATGGAGACACGATCAGCCTCTTCAAACTCGTTCTCTGCCATAGGCGAAACAACAGCGGAAACTGGTCCCTTACTTATCACCACTGGAGGAAGAGGGGGTGTGCCCCTACCTCATCCCACTACAGATACTACTCTAGTTTGAGTCATCTGTAGGATATACGCACCTAATCTTATAAGGCTATATATATGCCATAGGTATCGATATGTATATAATAAATCCACATAATCCATAGTACACACAAATATATATACATATCTACGCTGCAGAGATCCATGGCAGAGGTGACGACTTCTCGTACATTCTATCCCCAAACCACACTTAAAACCAAAACCTTTGAAAACGTCAGATCCCATGTGGGCTCTGTTTATTTTACCTATCAAACCTCATTGCAGGTAGCAAGTGCCATTGTTGTCAAACTGGGCTCTGATACCAACTCTGTAACACCCCGAATCCGCGGGACTCGGGATGTCACATTGGGCTAGGATCTCACAATGGATCCTGACCCTAGCCTGACAACAAGTTCACTGGACCTTACAACATGGCACTGACGGATATAAAACAAATACATAAAACAATATAAACTGTACGACCCAAAGTAAACAACAACATAGCCGAGTATATAAAATGACAACCTCACATAGGAGGTACAAAAGATCATCCTCACGCAGGAGGGGAAACACAACAAACCCAAACCAACCACCTAATGTACGAGAGTCCTCGGCCTGTCACCCTGCCAGATCACCCAGTAGCGCCTAACCTGTAAACATCTACAACACGGTATGAAACCGTTAGCTAACCATACATATATGAGGTAATGCATAAGCACAAGCACAATCATGAAAGATAAACACATCAGCATGCTATCACACATTTACCCACTTATCATCTTTATATAATAACCATTCACTCAAAAACCGTATATATATAGATAGATGAAAGTATGTGACACGAGGACCGATACATCCCCGCCTCTGAGTACAATGTCCAGCTGTACGAGTATCGGTCACACAATCCGTGTACCCTATGAGAGTGGATTGCGCCCTTCCTGTAAACCAGTCTGGCCTGACATCAGAGAACCTCCCAGACTCCACGGCGGGATGAAAGGGAAAGGTTATCACAGCCATGCAGTGGGGCAGTCAATAGAACATAGGTCAATAAAAACGACAACTCATGCTATCATAGCAAACATATAAAGCACACACCACTCATGCAAACACCCAATATAGGGATGGTAGCTAAGTAAGTCCTACGGACTTACCTCAACCTCGTACAAAATCAACCACGATCACCTCTACACTGGAGGGACGACACGGCCTATAAAAAGGCATAAAGAGATATATCAACCTCTATTCATCAAAGGGGTCACACCTAGACCCAAAGGGATCCATAAGGATCATACTCAATCTATGAGCCTCACAACCAACTAAACCTCAATATCTCAGCATAACTCACAATTCCTCAAATCTCAAGGTAGTATCTAATCAACATTCCTCAATCTCAATTTTAATCCTAATTTAATTAATTAACCTTTAATTAATTAATTAGATTTCGCCAAAATAACGTTTTGCCCGCAGGCAATTTCTAAACCCCCTGTCATCAGATTTCATCAAACAAGAACCCATAATCACCAGAATAATATAACGACCATAATGGAATTTCTAATTGTCCTATTTGACAAGCCTAAAGTCAATTTAGGCCAAATCGCAGTACGGAAAACGAATAAATTCATAACTTATTCGTTACTAACCCGATTGACGATCTGAAAGAAGATTCGGAATCACAACGACGCATGCTACGCATGGACATCATCAAATTCATCAGAATCTGAACGACGGAACCGTCCTGTTGACATATATGCTCGACCAGCACTCCATATACTCGGAAATGCAGAAACTCGGTACCGTTATGAAGAGAATGAAGAGAGGAATCCAGAAACTCAAACGGAATTGAAATCGGATTAGAAACGGAGAGTAGATATGAGTTTGAAGGTTGAGAGAAATCAGAGCTTTTACGAGGAAACGTGAAATGAAATGAATTAATAAAGGATTTTCCGCTATTTATAGTGAAGACGATGATTATCCTTTAGTAAAGTCGATAATTATCCTTTAACCGATCCAAAGGCGGGTCGAACCTCTTTCTCCAAACTTCTCGAGATTGGAACATTAAATCTGGAATATTGTAGGGATAATTATTCCACAACTGCCTCGGAAAACGTGTAATCCTAAGCCGTCTTTCTTAGCCGTTAAGAAATGAAATAGCGACTCTTTTAGCCGTTTTGCCTCTCCATGTTATTTCATATCTAGGACATATCCGATGTCCTGATCATTTCTGCATTCTTATTAATTGGAGCTCCCAAATGCTCCAAATAACACCGGAGGGTAAAAATTATTACCCGGGGGAAAAAGTAAAAATTTCCCCAAACGTCCAAAATTACGCCAGGAACATAACGGTGGGACTCCTACTCATCACTTGTGAAATCTTCGCGAGCTATATGTCAATTACTATCAACGATTAAGTTAATCAACATTAGTTAGAATTCGAAATCCTACCTATTACACTACTAATTGTGTGGTGAGGGTGGGCGTTTGCTGATAGGTGTGGAATGAGTAGCTTGAGTAAATGCAACAAAGGATGACTTACCTGAGTTTTTCCAAAACCTAGGTTAAGTAATGAATGTTGTTATGATGCCACCAGCCTCCTTGTGTTGGTTCTTCAATGAGAGCTCATGGTTAATGAGTATCATGCAATTCTTCGAACATAATTGTTGTCTCCCTAGCATTGATAGCATGTACAACTGGAAGTTATGGCTCATCGAGTCCTTTGAGGATGTAATCATTGAGATCCTACGTAGACACTAGTGAGTCAAGTGATGCAAGAAAGTTGGTTGCCTTCCTGATATTCTGCATATATATCGAGATGGTGTCACTGCCTTTGCTCATTGTACGGAGTCTCTCTTTGACCTACTTGATGTGCCCTCTGGAAGGATTGTCATACGTTAGCCTAAGAGCTTCCTAAACCTCATGAAACGTCTTTACAGTGGTAATAAAACTTGCGATATCTGTCGAAAGAGTGCCTAAAACAGATCCATATGCTTTGCTAAACCTTATGCTTTGGTAACTAACATGAGAAATGAGCATATGTAATCAACACTTTGATCATTATCTCATTAACAAAGGTCATCAGTTTCAAAGGAATATCTGACAGTTAATGTAACAACAATTGCATATTATTCTACAATTTGAAGATCAACAGAGTTCCTTTCATTTTTCCAACAACTCTAGAGTTTGTCAATTAGTTTACAACTTAACAATATATAATTTCTCAATAACCAATTGTATACTTTACAAATATTATTTATGTCACATGAATGACACAACTATTCTTGCTTCATAAGCCTCCTCCATCATAAACCAAAGCAATCTATCACTGGAATTCAATTGAGATTAACCGCAAACTTATCACATATTACACTATTACAAATCCTAGTCTGTAATCATCATAAAATAGAATGTTAATATTTACGCATTGCAATGTTCAGAAGTTGTGATAGGTTGATTTGAAGCAGTTTCTGCATATGACGAAGGACCTGTATCATTCAAATTTATTACACGGACATGACATAAATATGTTTGAAAAAGAGTAGTGAATGAGTTCTCAATTTACACTCATATCCTATAAACTTCTATATACTATGTATTTGTTATAAAGCGACAATAGAAGGTGAAAGAAAGTTGTCAATGTGGTTGTATACATCAGGACCTACAAACGTATAAACTCGTTCACCTTAAGGTGTAAACACGCGAGCAGGAACAATTTTAAGTGTGGTTGAGTGATAATCATATGTAACCACTTCAAAATACGGGTTGTGTCCAACGATCTCGTCGTCTCCCAAAATCCGTGAATTGTATTTAGAGAAACCGATTTGATGGTGAACTTAATGGCAAAAAAACTTGTTTGTCTACTTCCCATATATGAATCAAAGTAAAATTGGCGTCTTCTTCCCGAAACAAAATGCAACAAGTCTCTCCCCTCTATCACCCAATGACATCTCCTCCTGAAAGTAGTTTGGCAAAACATGATGAACGAACATTTCATTTGAAGGATCAAAGTACATGACATGCTTCAAATCGTCATTGGTGCATGGATTTTTTGTGATTTGTTTATATATATATATATATATATGAAGGTTCATGTTGATTGTGCTAGTAATCCAACCGATGGTTTTGTACAGGAGATAGGTACAAGTCTCCCAAGTCGATTGTGCGATTTAGAAGTGTTTGCAAAACCTGAGAAAAAGTGTTGAAGAATAATAACTTCATTAAAGAACACTTTAAAAGGTTGAGAAAGACGAAATCCTTTACTCTACCAAAAAGAGTAGCCCAATATCGTCAAATTCATTTTTGATACCGACCAAAGTCATTTCTGTTACCGGCCAAAGTCGTTTATAATACCGCGACTACGACAAAACGGTTATTTTTAAGGTTTTTATGTTGCGTCCAATGATCTTGTCGTCTACCCAAAACGACTTCGGCATGCTAAACGTGACTAATCTTTTTGGTAGAGCGAATGATTTCGTTTTCTTGTTTATGCACTATTTTGACGAACCGAAGTTCATCATCCGCAATCTCGTTCGAATATAATCCCGAAACGACGGTGGTGGTAGACTCTATTAATAGATTGATTTGTCTTACTCTCCACAAAACATGTCTTAATCTCACCCAAAACTATCTCACCCCTATAATGGTGGTTTGGAATCCAACGAAAAACGAGTATTATCGATTCTCAAACCCCAACTCTCACCTATAGAAGATGAAGACCAACAAACTATATGCTTTGTGTACGAAAAGAAGACGGATACATATAAGGCCGTGCGACTATTTTGGAACATGAAATTGGGTACAACGTGACTAATAGAGTTGAAGTGTACAGTTCCAAAACCAAAGTACTGAAATATCTTATATGCAGGGATTTCCTTACATGAACGGGGTAGGACATTCAATCTTGTGGTTAGTAAGGTTGTTTTATGGCATATTCTACATTCTGATGATTTGGAGCACCTTTATATGATACACTCTAATTGTTATAGAACGTGGATCTTTTAATATTAAAAAATTTGAATTAACGTAATAAAATTTTAATTTATTCTTGTAAATGAGACATATTTTTTTTGTATATTAATGATTCTTACAAAAATATGAAAAATTAATAAACGAATGTAGTCATGGAGAATTGATCTCTTATTGGTAATATCTCCCTCCCTACTACCAACCGGACAAGTTGGATCACACAATTTAATCTTCTTTTGAAAATTAAAGATATACATTAATTTTGAGATTCCTATGTACGGCGTGTACGAAATTGACAGTTTCATCTAAATCTTATAGTTACAATCATGTACCTTTCTTAATATACATTAATTTTTTATTGTAGCAGTAGTCCGAATGTTGGTTTTGTGGAAGATATAAGTGTGAGACTCACAAGTCGATTGTGCGTTTCATAAGTGTTTGTAAAACATGGGAGAAGGTGCTTGGATACATAATCATAGTGATATCAACCTAGTTGATATCACTATGATTATGCATCCAAGTCAGTCAAAATAAAAAACTGTTCTGTTGGAATTCGGGTACTAGAGATATTTGGAATCATATTAGCTATGCGGGTTTTTTTTTCCCAATTATGTTGAAAACTTTGAGAAACACCGCATGTGCTAGAGATGGAAGCTCCTATGTCTCTCTTATTTTGTTTATTCTTTTTCACGTCTTTTCAAATCTTCCCACCTTCATTACACCTCAAACTGACTTTGGTTTTTGCAGTTCTTTGTTAAAGAACACTTTAAAAAGACTGAGAAAAACGAAATCCTTTACTCTACCAAAAAGAGTAGCCCAATGTCGTCAAATTCGTTTTTGATACCGACCGAAGTCATTTCTGATACCGGCCAAAGTCGTTTATAATATCGCAACTACGACAAAACGGTTATTTTTAAGGTTTTTATTTTGCGTCCAACGATCTCATCATCTGCCCAAAACGATTTCGTGTTAAACGTGACTAATCTTTTTGATAGAGCGAATGATTTTGTTTTCTTATTTATAGACTCTTTTGTTGAATTGAAGGTCATCGTCCGCAATCCCCGTTCGAATGGAATTCCGAAACGACGGGGTGGTAGGCTATATTAATTGATTGATCTGTCTTAATCTCCACGAAACTATATGTCTTAATCTCACCCGAAACTATCTCACCCCTATCATTGTGGTTTGGAATCCAACGAAAAGCGAATATTATCGCTTCCCAAAACCCCAACTCTCACCTATAGAAGATGAAGAGGAACATATTATGTGTCTTATGTACAAAAAAAAGACGGATACGTATAAGGCCGTGCGACTATTTTGGAATATGAAACCGGTCACAACGTGACTATTAGAGTTAAAGTGTACAGTTTCAAAAGCAAAGTATTGAAACATCTTATTTGTAAGGATTTGCTTACATGGGATAGGATATTCAATCTTGTGGTTAGTGGGGTTGCTTTATGGCATGTTCTACATTCTGATTATTTGGACCACCTTTAAATCATGATACATTCTAATTGTTGTAGAAAGTGGATCGTTTAATATTTAAAATTTTGAATTAACGTATTAAAATTTTAATTTATTCTTGTAAATTAGACATATTTTCTTGTATTTTAATGATTCTTATAAGAAATATGAAAAATTAATAAACGAATGTAGTCATGGAAAATTGATCTCTTATTGGTAGTCTCTCCCACGCTAATACCAACTTTAATTTTTAGATTCTTATGTACTGCGTGCACGAAATTGACAGTTCCATATAAATCTTATAGTTACAATCGTATAACTTTCGTAATATACATTAATATTTGATTGTGGCAGTAGTCCGACTGATGGTTTTGTGGAGGATATAAGTGCGAGACTCCCAAGTCGATTGTGCGCTTTACAAGTGTTTGTAAAACTTGAGAGGAAGTGTTGAAGAATGATAAATTCGTTAAAGAAAACGTTTTAAAAGGACTGAGAAAAACGAAATCATTTACTCCACCAAAAAGAGTAGCCCAATGTCGTCAAAGTCGTTTTTGATACCGACCAAAGTCATTATTGATACTGGCCAAAGTCATTTATAATACCGCGACTACGACTAAACGGTTATTTTTAATGTTTTTATGTTGCGCCCAACGATTTTGTTGTCTACCCAAATCGATTTCGGCATGCTAAACGTGACTAATCTTTTTGATAGAGCGAATGATTTCGTTTTCTTGTTTATAAACTCTTTTGGTGAACCGAAATCATCGTCCCCAATTCCTATTCGAATGGAATTCCGAAACGACGGTGGTGGAAGACTCTATTAATGGATTGATTTGTCTTAATCTCTATATGTATTAATCTCACCCGAAATTATCTCACCCCTACCATGGTGATTTGGAATTCAACGAAAAGCGTATATTATCGCTTCCCAAAACCTCAACTCTCACCTATAGATGATGAAGAGGAACAAACTATGTGCTTTGTGTACAAAAAACAAAAAAAGACGGATACATATAAGGCCGTGCAACTATTTTGTAACATAAAAACCGGACATACAGCGTGACTAATAGAGTTGAAGTGTACAGTTTCAAAAGCAAAGTACTGAAATATCTTATTTGCAGGGATTTCCTTACATGGGGTAGGACATTCAATCTTGTGGTTAGTGGGATTGCTTTATGGAATGTTCTACATTCTGATGATTTGGAGCACCTTTCAATCATAATACACTCTAATTGTTGTAGAAGGTGGATCGTTTAATATTTAAAAATTTGAATTATCGTGATAAAATTTTAATTTATTCTTGTGAATGAGACATATTTTCTTGTATTTTAATGATTCTTACAAGAAATATGAAAAATTAATAAACGAAGTAGTCATGAAGAATTGATCTCTGATTGGTACTCCCTCCAAGCTAATACCAACTTTAAATTTTGAGATTCTTATATACGGCTAACTTTCTTAATATAAATTAACATTTGATTGTGGCGCCAGTTCGACTGATGATTTTGTGGAGAATATAAGTGCGAGACTCCCAACTCGATTGTGCGCTTCAGAAATATTTGTAAAACCTGAGATAAGGTTTTAAAAAATGATAACTTCATTAAAGAACGTTTTAAAAGGGCTGAGAAAAACGAAATGATTTACTCTACCAAAAAGAGTAGTCCAATGTTGTCAAAGTCGTTTTTGATACCGAACAAAGTCATTATTGATACCGGCCAAATCGTTTATAATGCCGCGACTACGACTAAACGGTTATTTTTAAGGTTTTTATTTTGCATCCAATGATTTCGTCGTCTACCCAAAACGATTTTGGCATGCTAAACGTGACTAATATTTTTGGTAGAGCGAATGATTTCGTTTTCTTGTTTATGGACTCTTTTGGTGAACCGAAAGTCATCATCCGCAATCCCATTCGAATGGAATACCGAAACGACGGTGGTAGTAGGCTCTATTAATGGATTGATCTGTTTTAATATCTACGAAAATATATGTATTAATCTCACCCGAAACTATCTCACCCCTACAATAGTGATTTGGAATCCAACGAAAAGAGAGTATTATCGCTTCCCAAACCACCAACTATCACCTATAGAAGATGAAGAGCAACAAATTTCCTTACATGGATGGGGTAGGACATTCAATCTTGTGGTTAGTGGGGTTGCTTTATGGCATGTTTTACATTATGATGATTTGGAGCAGCTTTAAATCATTATATACTCTAATTGTTTTAGAAGGTGGATCGTTTAATATTTAATAATTTGAATTAATGTAATAAAATTTTAATTTATTCTTGTAAATGAGACATATTTTTTGTATTTTAATGATTTTTACAAGAAATATTAAAAATTAATAAACGAAAGTAGTATTGGAGAATTGATCTCCGATTGAAAGTCACTCTCACCCTAATACCAACCGCACAAGTTGGATCCCACAATTTAATCTTCTTTTAAAAATTATAAATATTCATTAGTTTTGAGATTCCTATGTACGGCGTGCACGAAATTAACAATTCCATGTAAATTTTATAGTTACAATCATGTATCTTTCTTCATATACATTAATTTTTTGATTCCTATGTACGGCGTGCACGAAATTGACATTTCTATCTAAATCTTATAGTTACAATCATGTATCTTTCTTAATATACATTAATTTTTTATTGTAGCAGTAGTCCGAATGTTGGTTTTGTGGAAGATATAAGTGTGAGACTCACAAGTCGA
>BSUD01000008.1:131054546-131097229 GCA_033239045.1 Fagopyrum esculentum | reverse complement strand
TTGTATTTTAATGATTTTTACAAGAAATATTAAAAATTAATAAACGAAAGTAGTATTGGAGAATTGATCTCCGATTGAAAGTCACTCTCACCCTAATACCAACCGCACAAGTTGGATCCCACAATTTAATCTTCTTTTAAAAATTATAAATATTCATTAGTTTTGAGATTCCTATGTACGGCGTGCACGAAATTAACAATTCCATGTAAATTTTATAGTTACAATCATGTATCTTTCTTCATATACATTAATTTTTTGATTCCTATGTACGGCGTGCACGAAATTGACATTTCTATCTAAATCTTATAGTTACAATCATGTATCTTTCTTAATATACATTAATTTTTTATTGTAGCAGTAGTCCGAATGTTGGTTTTGTGGAAGATATAAGTGTGAGACTCACAAGTCGATTGTGCGCTTCATAAGTGTTTGTAAAACATGGGAGAAGGTGCTTGGATGCATAATCATAGTGATATCAACCTAGTTGATATCACTATGATTATGCATCCAAGTCAGTCAAAATAAAAAACTGTTCTGCTGGAATTCGGGTACTAGAGATATTTGGAATCATATTAGCTATACGGGTTTTCTTTTTCTCAATTATGTTGAAAACTTTGAGAAACACCGCATGTGCTAGAGATGGAAGCTCATATGTCTCTCTTATTTTGTTTATTCTTTTTCACGTCTTTTCAAATCTTCCCACCTTCATTACACCTCAAACCGACTTTGGTTTTTGCAGTTCTTTGTTAAAGAACACTTTAAAAAGACTGAGAAAAACGAAATCCTTTACTCTACCAAAAAGAGTAGCCCAATGTCGTCAAATTCGTTTTTGATACCGACCAAAGTCATTTCTGATACCGGCCAAAGTCGTTTATAATATCGCAACTACGACAAAACGGTTATTTTTAAGGTTTTTATTTTGCGTCCAACGATCTCATCATATGCCCAAAACGATTTCGTGTTAAACGTGACTAATCTTTTTGATAGAGCGAATGATTTTGTTTTCTTATTTATAGACTATTTTGTTGAATTGAAGGTCATCGTCCGCAATCCCCGTTCGAATGGAATTCCGAAACGACGGGGTGGTAGGCTATATTAATTGATTGATCTGTCTTAATCTCCACGAAACTATATGTCTTAATCTCACCTGAAACTATCTCACCCCTATCATTGTGGTTTGGAATCCAACGAAAAGCGAATATTATCGCTTCCCAAAACCCCAACTCTCACCTATAGAAGATGAAGAGGAACATATTATGTGCCTTATGTACAAAAAAAAGACGGATACGTATAAAGCCGTGCGACTATTTTGGAATATGAAACCGGTCACAACGTGACTATTAGAGTTAAAGTGTACAGTTTCAAAAGCAAAGTATTGAAACATCTTATTTGTAAGGATTTACTTACATGGGATAGGATATTCAATCTTGTGGTTAGTGAGGTTGCTTTATGGCATGTTCTACATTTTGATTATTTGGACCACCTTTAAATCATGATACATTCTAATTGTTGTAGAAGGTGGATCGTTTAATATTTAAAATTTTGAATTAACGTATTAAAATTTTAATTTATTCTTGTAAATTAGATATATTTTCTTATATTTTAATGATTCTTATAAGAAATATGAAAAATTAATAAACGAATGTAGTCATGGAAAATTGATCTCTTATTGGTAGTCTCTCCCACGCTAATACCAACTTTAATTTTTAGATTTTTATGTACTGCGTGCACGAAACTGACAGAAACTGACAGTTCCATATAAATCTTATAGTTACAATCGTATACCTTTCGTAATATACATTAATATTTGATTGTGGCAGTAGTCCGACTGATGGTTTTGTGGAGGATATAAGTGCGAGACTCCCAAGTCGATTGTGCGCTTTACAAGTGTTTGTAAAACTTGAGAGGAAGTGTTGAAGAATGATAAATTCGTTAAAGAAAACGTTTTAAAAGGACTGAGAAAAACGAAATCATTTACTCCACCAAAAAGAGTAGCCCAATGTCGTCAAAGTCGTTTTTGATACCGACCAAAGTCATTATTGATACTGGCCAAAGTCATTTATAATACCGCGACTACGACTAAACGGTTATTTTTAATGTTTTTATGTTGCGCCCAACGATTTTGTTGTCTACCCAAATCGATTTCGGCATGCTAAACGTGACTAATCTTTTTGATAGAGCGAATGATTTCGTTTTCTTGTTTATAAACTCTTTTGGTGAACCGAAATCATCGTCCCCAATTCCTATTCGAATGGAATTCCGAAACGACGGTGGTGGAAGACTCTATTAATGGATTGATTTGTCTTAATCTCTATATGTATTAATCTCACCCGAAATTATCTCACCCCCTACCATGGTGATTTGGAATTCAACGAAAAGCGTATATTATCGCTTCCCAAAACCTCAACTCTCACCTATAGATGATGAAGAGGAACAAACTATGTGCTTTGTGTACAAAAAAACAAAAAAAGACGGATACATATAAGGCCGTGCAACTATTTTGTAACATAAAAACCGGACATACAGCGTGACTAATAGAGTTGAAGTGTACAGTTTCAAAAGCAAAGTACTGAAATATCTTATTTGCAGGGATTTCCTTACATGGGGTAGGACATTCAATCTTGTGGTTAGTGGGATTGCTTTATGGCATGTTCTACATTCTAATGATTTGGAGCACCTTTCAATCATAATACACTCTAATTGTTGTAGAAGGTGGATCGTTTAATATTTAAAAATTTGAATTATCGTGATAAAATTTTAATTTATTCTTGTGAATGAGACATATTTTCTTGTATTTTAATAATTCTTACAAGAAATATAAAAAATTAATAAACGAAGGTAGTCATGAAGAATTGATCTCTGATTGGTACTCCCTCCAAGCTAATACCAACTTTAAATTTTGAGATTCTTATATACGGCTAACTTTCTTAATATAAATTAACATTTGATTGTGGCGCTAGTTCGACTGATGATTTTGTGGAGAATATAAGTGCGAGACTCCCAAGTCGATTGTGCGCTTCAGAAATATTTGTAAAACCTGAGAGAAGGTTTTAAAAAATGATAACTTCGTTAAAGAACGTTTTAAAAGGGCTGAGAAAAACGAAATAATTTACTCTACCAAAAAGAGTAGTCCAATGTCGTCAAAGTCGTTTTTGATACCGAACAAAGTCATTATTGATACCGGTCAAATCGTTTATAATGCCGCGACTACGACTAAACGGTTATTTTTAAGGTTTTTATTTTGCATCCAATGATTTCGTTGTCTACCCAAAACGATTTTGGCATACTAAACGTGACTAATATTTTTGGTAGAGCGAATGATTTCGTTTTCTTGTTTATGGACTCTTTTGGTGAACCGAAAGTCATCATCCGCAATCTCATTCGAATGGAATACCGAAACGACGGTGATAGTAGGCTCTATTAATGGATTGATCTGTTTTAATATCTACGAAAATATATGTATTAATCTCACCCGAAACTATCTCACCCCTACAATAGTGATTTGGAATCCAACGAAAAGAGAGTATTATCGCTTCCCAAACCACCAACTATCACCTATAGAAGATGAAGAGCAACAAATTTCCTTACATGGATGGGGTAGTACATTCAATCTTGTGGTTAGTGGGGTTGCTTTATGGCATGTTTTACATTATGATGATTTGGAGCAGCTTTAAATCATCATATACTCTAATTGTTTTAGAAGGTGGATCGTTTAATATTTAATAATTTGAATTAACGTAATAAAATTTTAATTTATTCTTGTAAATGAGACATATTTTTTGTATTTTAATAATTTTTACAAGAAATATTAAAAATTAATAAACGAAAGTAGTATTGGAGAATTGATCTCTGATTGGAAGTCACTCTCACTCTAATACCAACCGCACAAGTTGGATCCCACAATTTAATCTTCTTTTAAAAATTATAAATATTCATTAGTTTTGAGATTCCTATGTACGGCGTGCACGAAATTAACAATTCCATGTAAATTTTATAGTTACAATCATGTACCTTTCTTCATATACATTAATTTTTTATTTTGGCAATAGTCCGACTGATGGTTTTGTTGAAATATAAGTGCGAGACTCCCAAGTCGATTGTGCGCTTCAGAAGTGTTTGTAAAACATAAGAGATTGTGATTGGATGCATAATCATAGTGATATCAACTGGTTGATTTTTTTTATCCTTTAATATTCGAAAAATGGGTCAAATTGCCCATGTTTTCAAGTTAGTCAAAATAAAAAAAATATTATTCTGCTGAGATTCGGGTATTACAGTTGTCTGGAATCATATTAGTTGTGGGGGTTTTCTTTTTTTCAATTGTGTTGAAACTTTGAGAAATACCGCATGTGCTAGAGATGGAAGCTCCTTTGTCTCTCTTATTTTGTTTATCCTTTCCCTCGTCTTTTCAAACCTTCCTACCAAAAAGAGTAGTCCAATGTCGTCAAAGTCGTTTTTGATACCGTACAAAGTCGTTTATAATATCGCGACTACGACTAAACGGTTATTTTGAAGGTTTTTATGTTGCGTCCAACAATCTCGTCGTCTGCCCAAAACGACTTCGGCATATTAAACGTAGCTAATCTTTTTGGTAGAGCGAATGATTTCGTTTTCTTATTTATGGACTCTTTTGGTGAATCGAAGGTCATCATCCGCAATCCCCGTTCGAATGGAATTTCGAAACGACGGTGCTAGTAGGCTCTATTAATGGATTGATCTTTCTTAATATCCACGAAACTATATGTCTTAATCTCACCCGAAACTATCTCACCCCTACAATAGTGGTTTGGAATCCAACGAAAAGCGAATATTATCGCTTCGCAAACCCCCAACTCTCCCCTATAGAAGATGAAGAAAAACAAAATATGTGTTTTGTGTACCAAAAAAAAGACGGATACGTACAAGCCGTGCGACTATTTTGGAACCGGACAAGTTGTAGAAGGTGGATTTCCTTACATGGATGGGTAGGACATTCAATCTTATCTTTTGGTTAGTGGGGTTGTTTTATGGCATATTCTACATTTTGATGATTTGGAGCACCTTTAAATCATGATATACTCTAATTTGTTGTAGAAGGTGGATCGTTTAAATTTAAAATTTTAAATTAACGTAATAAAATTTTTAATTTATTCTTGTAAATGAGACATATTTTCTTGTATTTTAATGATTATTACAAGAAATATGAAAATTTAGTAAACGAATGCAGTCATGGAAAATTAATCTCTGATTGGTAGTCCCTACCACCTACTACCAACCGGACAAGTTGAATCGCATAATTTAATTTTCTTTTGAAAATTATAAATATACCTTAATTTTAATATTCCTATGTACGGTGTGCACGAAATTGACAGTTCTATGTAAATCTTATAGTTACAATTATTTATATTTCTTAATATACATTAATTTTTTTATTGTGCCAGAAGTCGGACTGATGGTTTTGTGGAGGATATAAGTGCGAGACTCCCAATTCGATTGTTTACTTTAGAAGTGTTTGTAAAACTTTGGAGAAGATGTTGAAGAATGATATTCGTTATAGAACATTTTAAAAGGGCCGCGAAAAAAAATACTTTAATCTACCAAAAAGAGTAGTCCAATACCGTCAAAGTCGTTTTTTATACCGACCAAAGTCATTTCTGATACCAACCAAAGTTATCTTTATTAGATGTTATTAACAAAGATTATCAGTTTCAAAGTAACATCTCACAGTTGATGTAACGTCACTTGCATATAATTCTAAAATTTAAAAATCAGCAGAGTTCCTTTAATTTTTCCAACAGCTCTGGAGTTCGTCAATTAGTAAACAACTTTGTAATATATAATTTTTCAATAACCAATTGTATACATTACACGTAATATCTATGTCACATTATTGACACATAATCTTGTTTCACAAGCCTCATACATCTTTAAAAAAAACAATATGTCACTGTAATTCAATTGAGATTAACTTCAAACTTATCATATATTACACTCTTACAAATCCTATTATGCAAACATCATGAAATAGAATGTTGATCTTTACCCATTTTAATGCTTAAAAATTGTGATAGGTTGGTTTGAAGTAATTTTTGCATATGACGAAGGACCTGTATAATTCAGATTTATTACATGGGCGTGAAATAATTATGTTTGTATACGAGTAGTGAATGAGTTCTCGATTTACACTCATATTCTATATACTTCTATATACTATGTATATGTTATGAAGCGACAATAGAAGGTGAAAGAAGGTTGTCGGTATGATTGTACACATCGGGACTTACAAACGTATAAACCCGTTCACCTGAAGGTGTAAACTCGCGAGCAAGAACAATTTTAAATGTGGTTGAGTGATGATAATATATAACCACTTTAGAATATAGGTTGTGCCGAACGATCTTTTCGTCTCCCAAAATTTGTTAATTGTGTTTAGAGAAACCGACTTTATAGTGATCTTGTTGGGAAAAACTCCTTTTTCTATTGAGAAGATTGGTGATATGACCAAAATTATGGAAATTTTAAGATTATTCACTCTCCTATTAATAATCAAATAAATTTTGTTAAATCGGGAAACTAAATATCCTTGTGTCAAAGGTTGGAATCGAACTCTGGACGAGTTGCCCCACCCCCAACCCTTATACCAGTTAGACTAATCAAACTTCGTGTATTCTTTTGCCGATACTCAATATTTAATACACAATTTTTATACATAATTTCAATTACACAATGTCCGTACACAATTTCAATTACACAATTTTAATACATAATACACAAATATCAGCTACAAAAAATGCATTGGACATACATATTCTATTACACAATTTCAATTACACAATGTAAATACATAATTTCAATTACACAATTTCAACTACACAATGTTAATACATAAAATACTTGTATAACCAAACATTTTGTAAATGACGAATTTGTGTAACCAAACATTGTCAAAATGACATACACTTGTACTACATAAACGTAATCGTTATGTAGAAAGTCGCAAAAATTATGTATCAGCATATGTACATAACCACGAAATTAATAACAACATATTTCTTTAATTATGATAAATAAATAAATAATTAAAGAGCAAACCTCCATTGACGATATTCGAGTTTCTTAAAATCGAAAAAATGGAGATTAGAAAGGTAGACGAAGAAGAATAATGAAAGATTGCTGCATTTATGTGAGGAGTTATTTTAGGAGCTGTTATAATTTCTTTCCTAATTTGACGTAATAATTTAGTTTATCAATTATTTTAATTTGTCAAATCCGTTACATATTTAAGGAGATAGAATATTAACATTTATGACAATATTAATTAATATTTATCAATTTATCTTTTTCTACATAAAATAGGGTGCCTAGTTTGTTAATTGAAAACAAAAAGTGCCTACTTTATACACCAAGATACATAAACTACCTACTTACCCTAAACACTCTTTTCTATTTCCATATATAAATCAAAGTAAAATTGACGTTTTCTTCCCTTTCCGACATGAAACAAAATGCTAGTCCCCAATGTCATCTACTTTTCAAAGTAGCTTGAGAAAGCATGATGAACGAACATTGCATTTGGAGGATCAATCTTGTGAGTGGGATTAGGTATGAGTCTGAAAGTTTCGTACAGGAGATAGGTGACACTCCCAATGAAATGATTGTGCGCTTCAAGAGTGTTTATCAACCTTGTGAGAAAGTGTTGAAGAATATTAACTTCGTTAAAAAAACGTTGTAAAAAGGCTGAAAAAAAAATCATTTGCTCTACCAAAAAGAGTAGCACAATGTCGTCAAAGTCGTTTCTTATACCGAGCAACGTCATTTCTGATACCGGTCAAATTCGTTTATAATACCGCGACTACGACAAAATGGTTCTTTTTAATATTTTTTATGTTGTGGAAGAATCATAAATTTGAAAGTATAAACACTCGAGCATCGAGAACAATTTTAGGTATGATTGAGTGATGATCATATTTAACGAGTTCAAAATGCACGTTGCGTCCAACAATCTCGTCATCTACCCAAAATCCGTAAATTGTGTTTAGAGCATCCGATTTGATGGTGAATTTGTTGCCAAAAACCCCTTGTTTGTGTAGTTCTCGTATATGAAACAAAGTAAAGTTGACGCCTTCTTCCCTCTCCGGAGTGAAACAAAATGCTACAAGTCTCTCACCTCTAGCACCCAATGTCATCTCCTCCTCAAATTAGATCAAAGTAAATCACATGCTCCAAATCGTCGTTGGGCATAAATTTTTTGTGCTTTATTGTGCCAGTAATCCGACAGGTACGATACTCCCAGTGAAGTTGATTGTGCACTCTAGGAGTGTTTATAAACGATGAGAGAAGGTGTTGAAAAATAATAACTTCGTTAAAAAACACTGTAAAAGTTTGAGAAAAACGAAATCATTTGCTCTACCAAAAAGAGTAGTCAAATGTCTTCAAAATCGTTTATGATACTGACAAGGTCATTTCTAATTTCAACAAAATAGTTTATAATACTGCGACTACGAAAAAATAATTATTTTTATTGTTTTTATGTTGCGAAATAATCGTAAATTTGAGGGATAAGTCTAATATATTGTCGAATATATTGGGCTCATACTCTACAAAAAAAGTTTTTTAACAAAATTAACGTTCTTCAACACATTATGTCAAGGTTTACAAACATTTTTTAAGTGCACAATCGACTTCAACAATATTCTCACATTTATCTCATTCACCAAATCAACAATCGGGTCCCTGTCACGATCAAAACAAAGCTTATTATATAATTAAACCACAAACGTCAGTCAATAATTCATGCCACAATCAAGACAATACTTCGTATAAAAAGAAACTCAAAAAAATATTCAAAATTAAATACATACACTAATTATTTGTTTAATCAGATCCTTTTTTCAACATATTTATGATTTTGATGTTTAATGTTATATTATTTGTTATTATTAGAAAAAATAATTGAAGTTATTTTTTGTCAATAAAAACAATTAGTGATTTGAGAAGTTAACTAGAGGTATACAATAAGTTGGTTAATTTGGATGAGTCATTTGTAGCTCTCAAATTTAACCAATTATTGTTTGAAGAGTTAATTAGATGTATACGGTAGGTTGTTATTATTTTGGATGAATCATTTGTAACTCTCAGTTTAAAACACTTAGTTATTTTTTAAAAAACTTATGTTAAATATACTTCTTTTTTTTGTTTTGTAGATTTTTTATTTTTAGGGAAAAAATTGTGTTAAATAGGAATATATTTACTAAATGAGTTTATATTATGAGTACTCTTAATAGATCAATAATGGTAAAAGGCCTAATTTAGTCATTTTACAATTATTTTTTCTCAATAAAACGATTAGTGATTTGAGAAAATAATTAGAGGTATAACATAAATTGATTACTTTGATACGTCATTGGTAAATTTAAATTATAACAATTAGTTACTTTTTGTCATTTTAAAATAATCAGTAACTTGAAGAGTTAATTAAAGTTATACCGTAAGTTGTTGCTTTGAATGTGTCATTGTAACTCTCGAATTAAAACAATTAGTTATGTTTTGTTAATTTAAAATAATTAGTGATTTGAAGAGTTAATTAGAGGTATACCATAAGTTGTTGTTTTGAATGAGTCATTTATAACTCTTAAATTAAAAAAAATAGTTATTTTTTTATCAATTTAAGACAATTAGTGATTTGATGAACTAATTAGAGATATATCATAAGTTGGTTGTTTTAGATGAGTTATTTATAACTTTTAAATTAAAAGAATTAGTAATTTTGAGGATTTAATTAGATGTTATTATCAGATAATGCTCAATATGAATCTTTCAATGTTTAAGATAAGAAAATCCTTTTGAGGGGTTATGTGTAAATCTCATAGCAATTAGTAAATTTGAGTAGTTAAGTAGAGGTTATTATGAAAAAATGTTTACTATGAATCATTAAATATTTAAAATGTAAAAGTTATTTGTTTTTTAAAAGTTAAAAAATATATAAAAGTCATTTGTTTTTTAAAAGTTAAAAAATATAGAAAATTTTAATATAAATTCAAAAGCTGAAAATATAGAATAGTAAAATAAGATATACATAACACTTGTCGGAACAAAAAGCAGCACAATGGTAAACACAACCCGATCAATAGGCACGCAAATCCGACTAACCACTCGCTTTGGATCACTCAATAATTTCTTATCATGCATGTAATTTATCATCTAAAACGGTATAAAACCGTTAGCTAACAATTCTAAAATGCATCGCTAAAGCATACGAGACACCAAATCAAACAACATCATTTCATATACAACACACAATTAAACATTTATCATTTATGTTTACTAGGTGATAGCACACTACGTTCAACTTATTTTGTGACACGAAAGGTTCATCCACATTCGCCTTTGTTCGCGTACACCGTGCAAAAGTGGTTTCTATGCATCTCCTCGTATACCTATGGTGGACTAGCTTCAAAGACCCTCCCCATATATCATGATCAAACTAGACATCTAAAATAAGTTCACAAGACTTACGTCAGTCCAAAGAAAAAAACCGAATTATCACAAGTGTAAGAACTTCCGGAAAATCCACGGATCAAACTAGACACCTACCAGAATCCAATAATCATAATTACTATCCGACATAATTTAGGGTTTATTAAGGTATGACCCAACACGAGTCAATTGGCTTGTACAATTACCGATGCTTCTTAATTGTTCTAAACTAATTGATATAAAAATGTTAAAACTCAATATGTTAATACACAAGTGAAGCCTAGTACCTAATATATTACCCAAATTTACATGCCCACTTTTACTTAACCATTTTCACTTACGCGAATTTAAATTACCCGGTTTTACTTACACAATTTCACATGCCCAATTTCGTATATCCAAATTCATTTACTCAACTTCAATTATCCAATTTTAGTTACCAATTTTGCAGTTACACCAATTCAGTTACCCAAATTTACCTATCAACATTCTATTATGCAATCCAGTTACTCAATTTCAACTATCCAATTTCAACTCTCAATTCAGTCATCCGTTTCCAATTATTCGATTTTAGTTACTCAATTCTAGTCAATTACCTGATTCATGTAAAACCCAAATTTTTCCTAATTGATTTCGAGGAAATAAATCTCATCAGACATAAGAGTAACTTCTTGAACAATTTTTGAGAAGTACTAATTTCATCGAACCACAATGAACGCATTCTCGTTAAAGGATTTCACCAGGCTGAGTAACCCAAATTGGGTCAATTCGAATATAAAATAAATTAGTTTATAAATAATATATTATAAATCTACATGTATAGATAATATAATATATATTATGACACGCACTCCTTCCTCTTCTCCGTTACATTCTCGTGATTCAAGTAACGGTCGAGTAAATGAGATCGAGTCTTCGTAACTCCTTGTTGCACGCAATCCCTTCCGCAACTTCGTCGAATGTAGTCACTGAATATATGTATAAGTTTTTGTCGTCTTTCTTCCCTTCTTATATCGACCATCACTCATCGTCGTCACCTATGTTGAAATGTCGAACATCCCAAGTCGGAGACAAACTAAACAAACATGCACAACTCTAAATAATAGTAAAGAAAATGTCATGATTCCTCAATATACGATTCCGCATTGTTTGACATACACCCTCAAATAAGGTCATTTTAGACAATATCATTTTGAATCCAAATTTCTTCTACTATTTTTGGTCAATCCTAGTACAGTGGTGCATGCCATCTTTGTCTTGACAACATATAAGCTATTAGTGCCTCCAGTCCAAACGAGTGGACCGAATATTTAAAAAATATGGACCGGAGACCGGAACGGTCCGGTCCATTCCATTTCGGTCCGGTTCATTCTTGCCCAACTCTATCCACGAGATATAAATAATTTGTTCATACATGTCCTACCGTACCAAAAGTACACATGCCCTCAACACATCTTTTATCATTTGAATATACTTGCTCCCAAAATCTTGATGTAACCGACCATCTTTATGTAAGTAAAACAATACTCTTAGCATCCACAACCCAAAAACTCTACCAAAATTTTTTATTTCACTTTTCAAGTTTCTCTGTCAAAGTCCGATACAGACGGACTGGTAGAGCGGGTCGCGTGCATACGAGCGCACATGCGCATTAGGCCCAAGTCCAGCACATAAACCCGGTGAGGTTTCATCCTAAAACCAATTGGCAATAGGAGGAGTAACTCACCGACCTTATATACCAGGCTCGGAGTGTCCCCATCTTTCGATGTGGGACCTTATTATCTTCATCACGCCCCCACAAGTGCAACTAGAGGATACTGACCGAGTTGTACTTGTCCACAGGTTAGGATTGCGAGCCCAATTGAGGCTAAACGCTCTGATACCATGTCAAAGTCCGATATAGACGGACCGGTAGAGCGGGGGTCGTGTGCATACGAGCGCACATGCGCATTAGGCCCAATCCCAGCACATAAATCCGGCGAGGTTTTATCCTAAAACCAATTGGCAATAGGAGGAGTAGTCCACCGACCTTATATACTAGGCTCGGAGTATCCCATCTTTCGATATGAGACTTTATTATCTCCGACATTCTCTCTCTACCACATCAATTTAAGAAACATCCATCTAATTTTCTCTACAAACCCAAAACTCACTCAAAGTTTCTTTACTTGTTACATCATTATTCCACCAAACCTTTAATTTTACCACTTTTTATCATCTATCAAGATGATGCTTATTATTATTATTATAATTATTATTATTATTATTTATTTTTATTAATAAAACCAATTATTATTATTATTATTATTATTATTATTATTATTATTATTATTATTATTATTATTATTATTATTTTAAGTTGTAAAAAAAATATTGTAAGCTAACAACATAACTGTGAGAGATTGAGAAATTCCCCTTAGGGTTTCCGTCATCAGACGGCTCATATTAATAATAAACCAACTTTACATAATTACAATAGGCAACCCTCTATTTACATTAATTACATATTCTATCATACCCCCGCAGTCGAAACTGGAGGAGGCATTACAGTAAGACTGGATCTAAAATCTAGAAATAATTGTCGAGGTAATCCTTTTGTAAAGATGTCTGCATACTGAAAAGCCGAAGGTACGTGAAGTACTCTAACGTGACCACGGGCAACCTTATCGCGAACGAAGTGAATGTCAATCTCAATGTGCTTCGTTCGTTGATGTTGAACTGGGTTGCTGGCAAGATAAGTAGCAGAAATGTTGTCAGTATAGACAATGGATGCTTTGGCAAGGGGGCAATGGAGCTCAAGTAAGAGATTGCGGAGCCAAGAGCACTCAGAAACAACGTTGGCAACTCCTCTATATTCTGCCTCTGCACTGGAACGTGACACCACTGATTGCCTTTTGGCAGACCACGAGATTAATGTGTCATTGAAGAAAACACAATAACCTGAGGTGGAGCGGCGTGTATCAGGACACCCGGCCCAATCAGCATCGGTGTAAGCAATAAGGTCAGATTTCGGAGAAGGAGATATAGTGATACCCATTGACGAAGTACCAGCAATGTATCGGATGATGCGCTTGAGAGCAGCAAAATGAGCCTCCCGCGGATCATGCATAAATAAACATATCTGCTGAACAGCAAAGCTGATGTCAGGTCTAGTAAATGTAAGGTACTGAAGTGCCCCTGCCAGGCTACGATATAGGGTCGGATCATTGACAAGAGGTCCGGATGAGGCACTAAGTCTGACTGTGGATTCAGCTGGTGTGGCCGCAGGCTTGCAGGCAGTCATTTTGGCTCGTGCAACAATCTTCCGAGCATACTTGTCCTGAGACAAAAATAGACCTGCAGGGAGGCGCTTAACTGAAATTCCCAGAAAATATGACAAAGGACCTAGATCAGTCATTGCAAATTCCTTGTTGAGGTAACCAGTGAGAACATTTCGAAGGGCATCAGATGAGGCTGTTAAGATAATATCATCAACATAGAGTAACAGGTATGCAAGGTGAGTTCCATTCCGATAGATAAACAGAGAAGAATCACTCTTACTGCTGATAAAACCAATGTTGAGTAGATAACCCGCAAAACGTTGATACCAAGCCCTGGGTGCCTGTTTGAGACCATAAAGTGATTTTTTTAATAAGCAAACATGGGAAGGGCAAGTAGAATCAACAAAACCAGGCGGTTGAAACATGTGTACTGTTTCTTGGAGATGCCCATGGAGAAAGGCATTTTTGACGTCGAGCTGGTGAATAGGCCAAGAGCGAGACACAGCTAAACTAAGAACAGTACGGATAGTGGTAGGTTTGACAACCGGGCTAGAAGTCTCGTCGCAATCAATTCCAACCTGCTGGGAACAACCATTAGCAACTAAACGGGCCTTATACCGTTCAAGTGAGCCATCCGACCTTAATTTATGACGAAATATCCACATACATCTAACAATATTAGTCCGGGGTGGACGAGGAACAAGAACCCAAGTACCATTTCGTATAAGGGCTCGATATTCGTCGGTCATCGCTGCGGACCATTTTGGATCTTGGAGAGCCGATTTATGGGATGTAGGGATAGGAGATAGGTCGGGTGATATAGTGGTATTAAGGTCAAAAATGGTACGAGGTTTGAAAATACCACTAAGTGAGCGGGTTGCAGGCCGGTTTATAATAGGCGTTGGTTGGTCGGTGGAAATGCGTGTGTCAGGTGTGGGATGGGGTAGCAGTGGTGTTGGCTGAGATGTGGGATTGGACTGGGCCGGTGGGGATGTGGGTAAGGAGCTAGGATTTTCTGTTTCATTGTCAGCAGTGGGCCGGGAGTGTGTTGGGCTGGGAGGGAGCACAACAGGGACAGGGGAGTTGGGCCTGGAGCTGGAAGTAGAGGGAGTGGGCCGGCTAAAATCAGCAGGGGCAATGGTTTGGGCTGAGAATGGGATGTCATCCGCCTGAGATGCGTGCTGCTGAGCGGAATGATAATGGGTAAGTCCGGGATCCGAATCCAGTACCGAAGAAGAAGAAGGGACGGAATGTGAGAACGGAAAAACCGACTCGTCAAACGTCACATGTCTTGAAATTAAGAATTTATTGGATCTTATGTCCAAACATTTGAATCCCCGATGATGCTTCGGGTAAGCTAAAAATACACAAGGTGTAGATCGAGGTTTGAATTTGTGAGAAATAGTGGCGTTTTGATTTGGGTAACAAAGGCACCCAAAAACGCGGAGATGGTTGTAGGAAGGTGTTGAGTGATACAACACTTGGGTGGGTGTTTGATTTTTGATTGTGGTGGATGGAAGAATATTAAGAAGATAGCATGACATATCGAGGGCATGAGCCCAAAAGGATATGGGAATGGAGGCATGAAAAAGAAGAGAACGCATCATGTTGTTAATGGTGCGAATGACACGTTCAGCTTTGTCATTTTGTGGGGAAGTGTGTGGACATGATAACCGAAAATTGATGCCGTGAAGCTGGAAGAACGAGTGAAATTGATTATTATTAAACTCGCGCCCCATGTCGCATTGAAAATTTTTGATTGGTTTGTTGAACTGTGTTTTGATAAACTGGTGGAATTGCACAAAAAGATCGAAAACTTGAGATTTGAATTTAATTGGAAAAACCCAAAGAAAGTGTGAAAAATCATCAAGAAATAACAAATAATATTTGAAGCCTTCTCGACTAGGAATCGGGGAGGTCCAAAGATCACTATGTATGATATCAAAAGGTGCATTCGTACTAGTGACAGAACGTTCAAATGGGAGTCTATGATGCTTCCCTAGTTGACAAGAATGACAAAGCGTTTGAGAACGCTCTTTATTAAAATTAAGAAAAGAAGACTTCCTAAGACTATCTAGAACTGGCGTGCCAGGATGACCAAGACGAGCATGCCAGAGACTCGATGATTGAGCGGAAAGAGCATGAGCAGATGCAGAAGATGTGGTAACTGGATAAAGATCCCCGGAGCTATTGCATCTCAGACGGGTTGTTCCCGTTTGTAAATCCTTCACAGAAAAACCAAAAGGGTCAAATTCAACACTAGTCTGGTTATCTATGGTGAAACGACGAACGGAAACGAGGTTTTTGACAATTTTAGGAGCAAGAAGAATGTTAGATAACTGGAGGGGATGGAAGAGTGCGAATTGTGGCATCACCAAGACCTGTAGATGGTATCCGCATGCCATTTCCAACAATTATCGAATTTAATGAACCATTATATGAAATGGACGAGAGGTTACCTGAACTGTTGGTCATGTGAGCGCCCGTGTCCATATACCAGAAATTATCAGCGGGATTTAACGTCATCGAAGAAAAAGCCTGATCAATATTTGTAGGCTGTGGTGAATCAGCAAGAAAGTGGGCCTGGTGTTGTCCGGCGGATTGTGCAGGAGAATGGCCCAAAATTCCTAGCTGAGAATTTTGTGGGCTGGAAACAGATTGCTGACGGGCCTGCTGAGAATGGGGCCAGTGGGCCAGACCTTGAACAGGCCCAACAGAGATGGGCAGCCACCCCAGCTGAGGGTGATACGCAAACCTAGTTTGCTGGGTCGGTTGTTGGGTAGCGCCGGATTTGCTGCGACCCTTCTTGCCACGCCCACGGTTGCGCGTCGTGCCTTCCGGCTGGTTGCCGGCGGTCTGGCTGGAGGTGTCAGATCGGTGGTGAGGCGACGAGTTGCCGGTGGTGGTTTGGAGCGCGGTAGCGTCTTTTCCGGCAAGGTTTTGGTTGGCCATTCGAGTTTCTTCCAATATGAGTTGCGAACGAGCTTTTTGAAAAGTCGGCAACGGATCTGATTGCTGAATGTAACTAGCAGCAGCATTGTATTCAACAGGCAAACCAGAAAGAAGCTGAAGAACTAACCTGTTGTCGGTAATAGGTGACTCGACACCTTTGAGTTGATCCGATAGCGCCTTCATGTGTTGACAATAGGCGGAAACGGAAGAGAAAGCCGCTAATTTGCAGTTGGAAAACTCATGTTCCAGATAAACTGCACGTGTGTGCTTGTTATCCTGAAAAATATCCTGAATGCGACCCCAAGCCTTGAGAGCGGTATCATCAGGATCGAGGATTTGAAGAAGAATATCTTTAGAGACTGTGCTGTAAATCCATTGGAGAACCGTTGCATCAACTTGATTCCACAGAGCATCATCAATATCAGTCGGGCGAGGAACTTTGGCGTCAATGTGATCCAAAACATTATGTGCTTTGGCGGTGACGCGAAAAAGAGTGACCCAAGAAGCATATGGTGTGTCGTGATCAAGAACAAGAGCAATATTGTTCTTGATATTGGATTTCCCAAGAGCGGAATGAAACGTTTGTTTCTTCTCCATAGACATAGCAGGCTAGTAGCAAGAGGAAGAGGGGACCGGCGTCACGTAGAGTAGTAGCCGGCGGCAAAGGCAATAGAGGAGGCGGAAGCGTAAAAAGATTATGGATCGGAAGAGTCTGATACCATGTGAGAGATTGAGAAATTCCCCTTAGGGTTTCCGTCATCAGACGGCTCATATTAATAATAAACCAACTTTACATAATTACAATAGGCAACCCTCTATTTACATTAATTACATATTCTATCAATAACACATAACATTAAAACATGTTTAAAATGCACTTACCAATAAATAAAGTTAACAATATTAGCAAGCACCACAAACATGTCACAATACAAATATAACGAAAGCTCATCACGAACACTAGTCACAATACAAGTAAATATAACCAAATACGTAAATAAAACGATCCATAAAATATCTAATTGCTCGGTCCAAACTTTAGCCAAATATTTTCTACTAAATCGGCCTTCAGAGAAAAATTAGTTGTTCGATCACGAACATGAATATGACTTCAAATGTAAGTTTCCATATCGTTAACCCTTTGAATCCTGTATGTCCACCCTGACTCATCCTCGTTGGTTTCTTCATTATCATCCCATTGCGATAGATCCTTATAGTTGACATAAGTATCACGTTCATCTTCGACGATCATGTTATGCAAAAAGATGCACGATTTCATCACTTTTCCTATAAGATTAGGATCCCATAGGTTACATGGTCCTCGTACTATAACCGGGCTTGTAGAACTCCAAAGGCTTGTTCCACATATTTCCCCGCCGACTCTTGGCGTTCAGCAAATAGCACTACTTTAGGGCCTTGAGGAGCGCTAATTGAATGAATAAATGTTGCCCACGGAGGATAGATTCCATCTGTGAGATAGTACCCCATATCGTACTCATGATTGTTGACGGTGAAATGAATAGGTGGAGCTCTACCTTCAAATATATCATCGAATACGGGGGATCGATCGAAAACATTTATGTCATTGCACGTACCTGGAGTTCCAAAAAATGCATGTCAAAACCAAAGATCTTGTGAGGCAACCGTTTCAAGGATAATTGTAGGTTTCTTGTTACGTCCACTAGCAAATTGCTCTTGCCAAGCTATTGGACAGTTTTTCCACTCCCAGTGCATGCAATCGATGCTTCCCAACATTTCAGGAAATCCTCATTCCTCTCCAATACGAAGTAATCTTCATAAGTCTTCTTGATTTGGTCTTCGCAAATATTCTCCACAGAATAGGGATATTACTCCTTCTACAAATGCTTCAAAACATCGTCTTGTAACCTCACGATTTGCATGCCCTTCGTTAGATGACTCACTATTAGATTCCATTAGCAGGATTGAACTATTCGATTTTCGTCAATAAATCAGCAACCGTCAAACTCTTTAATTTTATGAAATAAATTACATTTTTTGGAATAAATTAAATTAAATTTTGTTTTTAAGGAAAACTCCATTTTTATTTTCAAGGATGAAATAAATTTATTTTTATGAAAAATTAAAAAAAAAATGGATTGGTTAGATTTATGATGTAATATGATATAAACTCTTTAATTTTTACAAAATAAATTATATAAATAAAATTGAAGGATGAAATAGATTATTTTGAAAATGTCAGCTAGTTACTTAACTGTCATTAATCCAATGTCAACTCATCATAATTGATTGGAATTATTTGCCGAAAAAATGCTCGTGCTAAAAAACGTGAACACCCAAAGAGTTCTTGTTTTATTTCGTTTTTTTTTAAGTTGGTGTCACCAACCGTAACTACGCCTAATATTGGTGTTATTTAGCACAATTTTGCAATTATATAAAGATACACGTAATTATAATATATCTATGTTGAGATATATAGACTTTTTGATATATATATATATAGAGAGAGAGAGAGTGGGGGTGTTGTTCAAGTAAGACACATTATTCCGGTAAGGTTTTGCGGTTGACACGTGTCCCAATTTTATTTTTATTTTTTCTAGAAACGAATGAAAATGATGGTTCAAAACTTATAAATGGATAATTCATACCTTATAAAAGTATAGTTCATAATGCAAAACTTATAAAGGACATGTATAACTTATAAAATGATAGTTCATGAATTATAATATAATAGTTCATAACATTTATATGATTTATTTATAAATAATTTGGTATAATATATTAAAAAGTAATAGTTCATGAATTATACGAGAATAGTTCACAGTTTATAAGAGAATAGTGCAAAACTTATAACATGGTAGTTCAAAAAAATTTTCATTCGTTTCTGGAAAAAAAAATTCAATCATTTCTGGGGAAAAAAATTTTTAAAAAAAAACGTATCAAATACACACGCAGCCGCACATCCGTACCGCAAAAAGTGAATCGTACCTGAACATTGACATATATATATATATATATATATATATATATATATATATATATATATATATATATATATATGTGTGTGTGTATGTATATTGTAAATATATGAAACATATGCCCTAGTATATGCTCATCTTGCACATGTTCGGGGTTGGACTTTCTTTTGTCAACTTTATTAGTCAAAAAGTATAGGTTAAATGACTATTGTAGATTTTTATTTAAAATATGATTACGTCAAATTGATTTAAACAGAGAAGACCGATCTATGAAGAAAAAATCCGATAAGTTTGAGATCATCGAATCAACCCGTCACAAAAAAACTAGCCCGGCCGAAAAGAACCAAAAATAGAAACATTCAAACCTAAAAATTGTCAAGCCGAAAACAACTGAAAAGTTATACCCAATGTAATTCACCCGGATTTACCTCGAAATAGACCAACTGGAAAATTATACATAAACTAGACCGGTCTAGAATAACCCAAAAATCAAAACGACCCGACCCGAAATAGACCAAGCACCCGAATTTCATTTGTACAATTCAACCCGACTGAGCTCGACCCGACCTGAGTCTAACCCGAATTAATCCGATAATCGATTAAAACGGCCTAAAACAGCCCGAGAATTGAATTAGTAATTGTACAAGTGTACCCGGCTCAACCCGACACAAGTAAACCCGATATGACATTATATACAAGTTCAATCCGACTCAAAGTGACTTGAAACACAATTGACCAGTCTCGAACTCGTCCAACCCGCTTGTTTAACACCTCTAGTGCAACACGCCACCCACAGAAGAGTGAAGATCGGGCAATCGAAGCACATGACAAAATAATGTTTTCAATATGTAGTTTCAACTCCGATGATTGATATGTTCTTTTACACCCATCTTCAAAAGGTGATATTTTTGTCCATACACTCTTCTATGCACCATATACCTTATATACCTTTTGTTCAAATACTCTAATATTTTTGAAGCGATGGGTATGTTCTCAATTTTTGAGATTTTAAGAAAACTTTTTGGGCATAAAACCTCTCAGAAAGTTTTGAACTAATTCAAAAAATGACAAGTTTTTGAAATGTTTATTTTTCCGCTTGGAAGATCGAGTCGAAAATCTACCTTGAAATCGTATAATGCATAGAGAAATTAGAGAGGTTCATGACAATTTCAAATTGTGGACTTTTGCCTACAATCAATTTTCTCCTCCAAAGGTCCCAAATACATCTTAATGGTGCAGTTTTAAGATAACAAGTTGGATAACAATAAGCAAACGGTGACGAAAAAGTAGAGTGATGATGATAATAATAATAATATATATATATATATATATATATGGAGGAAAAAAAAAAAAGAGTGAGTGGTTATATGCAATTTTAAGATAAAAAAAAGGTTTTCAACAAAAAGAGAGTGAAGTGGTTATGTTTCAAAGAAAAAAAGCAATGAGATAGAAAACTATTAAGCTCAGTCAAATTAGCAAAAGAACTTAGCCGGCCATCGGAATCTGGGCACTAATTCCGGCAACTTCACCGTCAACGTCCAGGGAAGATCCTCGTCGAAAATCTACCTTGAAATTGTATTCATCACTGCTTTGGTCGTCGTCTTCCATGGCATCAGGCATCCTCTGATGTTGCCTTCTTGGTTGCATTTTTCCTTCTCTTTTTCTCTGCTTTCTTCTGCTTAGTGTTGAGTATGCCTTCTGCATCATATAGCTTCTCATTTTGCTTACTTGCTGCTGATTTCGCTTTGGCATTACCCGTCTCCTCTTCTTCGCCCTCCATTGTCTCGACTTCCCCATCCTCATTCATACTGCTAGAGCCGTCCTGATTTGTAAGCACATGTCATGTTTTAGTTGCTGAATTGGGGCGATTTTTGCAAAGGGAAGCAAGCGTACCTCAAGCATCTTTTCGTCAAAAAGAAAAGGCGGGTTTGAAGGAACTTGAACAGCTTCGAAATCATCAATGCATTTCAGTTTTCCAATATATCCAGCTTCAGCTCCATAGACTGAATCAACATTGAACTCTTTCCCGAGATCGGAAACAATCTTAGTCTCTTCCACAAGGTCCCCTTGGTTCCGAGAAGGAGGCATAGTGTAATATGGGATTTTACCCACGTTCCAATCTTGCAGAACTATTTTTGCAACGGCATCAACATCAACCACACCACCCTTTTTAAATTTTCCCCTAACAGTAGCCAACTTCTGAAGAAAGTCATCAACTGAATCAAACGAGGGGATCTTATATAGAGTCACCAGTACTTTTTGTGGGCAAAGACTTAGAATTTCTTTAACTGAAATATTCAAAATACACAAGAATCAGAATTATTGTGAACATAATACTAGAAATCTAGAATGTAATATATTGGATTACCTGGTGCAATAGGATCTTCTAGTTTCTCAACTCTTTTGCAGTTTCTAAGAGCTAGAGACGCATGACTCTGCCCAGATGCAAGCAGCATAACACCAGGGCAATCCAACAATTTAACATCTTTATCCAAATGAACTTCCTGGATCGCTCTTGTCATGCCAGGAACAGAGCCGGCTGGGACAGCACCATCTCTCTTTAGACTATTAATGAGACTAGTCTTTCCTACATTTGGCAAACCTATAATTCCAACCGTGATTGTCTTCTTAATCTGCCGGGAAGAAAACCGACATTAACACATTGACAATGCTAAAACTATTAGAGAACAAGATATATTAGATTGTATGGTTTATAAATAAAATAAGTTTGGCATACGTCATGACTCCTTGTGTATTTCTTCAGCAGCTTAATAAGGGTTTCAGCTCCAAGACAAGTCTTGGAAAACTTTGAAGACATCCAACCACACCTAAAGGCAACAGCGGGTAATTCTTCACGAAAGTACTTGAGCCACTTCTCAACAGCTTCACGGGGTACAAGATCTAGAATCAAAGCATTAATATGATTAGAGGAAAGATAGGGTAACAACTGAAAGAGGTTTTCGTTTATGCAAGTTGAAGGGATAGATTTTGAAACTGAGGAAAAAGGGTTTTTTTTTATAACTTTGTCAGCTTGAGGATTACAAGCCTCAATTAAGAATAAATGCACCTATAGTCAGGATTATTAAAACCGAGAGCCTTTACTTACCAATTTTGTTTAAGACCAAAACAAGTTTCTTTTCAGGAATGCGTGTAACCATCTTTTCCATGTCAACACAGCGGCTGCCAATTGGATCTCTGGCATCTAAAACTTCCAATACAACATCAGATAGGTCAATAACTTTCTCAAGATCCTTGTAGAAGGCTCGGTCAGATTTATCTGCAGCAATGAAAAAATCTGTCATTAGAATCGTGTGAGGAACTCCTTTCAGAATCGTGCAAAACATGGTCATTGGAGTTATATAACTACAGTCATCAATTCATCATAGTAGCACGAGGATCTTAAACTAGTATATACCTCGACTTGTTCCAACTCCACTAACACCAGTGTCCTTGTTTTCTTCATCTGCTTGCTCGCCTTCCTCTGGCACATCATCACTTCCCAGCAAACCTAACTTTCTCTTTTTGGCCTAACATGGAAACAAATAAACACAAAAATTAGAATTATGATTTCCACGGAATAAACAGAAACAAATTTAAAATTTACCATTTTAACAATGAAACATTAAGAACCTATTTCTATCTAGCTAGACAATGAAACACTAAGGAACAAAGTCAAAATTTACCATTTTAACAATGAAACAATAAGAACCATGATGCAGATATTTCTATCTACCTAGACAATGAGGCAGAAGATCCAAAAGCATGAATTTAATTATTTGATATAGAACTATAGAATTTGTGAAAGACAAGCCAGATTCAACAATAAACAGCACAATACAAAAAACTGCACCACAGTAAACTATCCAACCAACAAGCATACAATTCAGAATAACGAGGCCAAACAACCCACCATTTTCTATCCAAGTGACAATACACAAAGCTACTGCACCACAGTTCACAAACTTCCAATTGAAAGCACAAAATTCAAATTTGCACAGAACAATGATGCCGGCATTCCTATCTAGACTGAGGCAGAAGAATCCAACCAACAAGCATATCAATTCAGAACAATTGGGAAAAAACAACCCATCTATTGAGAACTTTCCCCAAAAAGAATTTAGCCTACATCCGATGTAAATCACAAGATGTTCAAAAGCGTCAAAGAAACTACTAAGTGTGTTTGGCCAGTCAAACTCTTAACCATTAACACCCTTAAGGGCACCAAAAAACTAAGCTATACTTTTTTGGCATAACCAAACACGCACCAAGTGACTAATGAACAAACTAACAAGGAGACCAGATTCCAACAACACCCTAAAGGACATCAAAAATAATAATTATACCGATTCACAAACTTCCAATTCAAATTTGCAGAGGAAACTGAAATCATCACAGACAGACATGTATTTCACAGGTTATAAAAATTCAAACTATAGTTTATGCATTACCCTCTCTTTGCGGGCAGCTTTCTTCTCCTCGAGCTCTTCAATGGCTTTAGAGCGTCTGACCTCGAGAGACTTAAGCTCCTGTTCCTTGAAGGGCCAGTCATTAGGGATTCCAGGGTCTTTCTCGACCTTAGTCCTCTTGTTAAGGCCAAGCTTTTTGGCTTCCTTATCCTTCTTCTTGTGATGCTCTTTTACCTTCTTAATAATCTTGTACTTCTTCTTCAACGAACATCGTTTACTCTTGCTCTCTAAATTCAGAACAAAAAATCATAAAAAAATCATAAAAAAAAATTCAATCGAATGAACAAGTTTGTTGGAGGTTACTTTTGCTCTTCTTCACCATTTTCTTTCGGCAAGGGCTTTGCAACGTCGAAGGCTCTGGTTAAAAGAGAATCGAGATTCCCCTACTTTAATACTCTCATGAAGCCGAGAGAAACGTGGATTTTAATATCATTAAATTAGCCCATTAGGCCCATCTTTGGCCTATTAGAAACCTGGCCCATTAATCGAAGTAGATTTTTGTAGGGGAAAAAAGCCCAAATTGCGGTCGTTAACCATCCTTTTATAAGTTATGCACTATCCTTATAAGTTTTGTATTATGAACTATTCTATTATAATTCGTAAACTATACTTTTATAAGTTATGCATTATCTCTTAATAAGTTTTGCACCAGCATTTTCATTCGTTTTTTAAAAGAAAGGGAAAAAAATAAAACACGTGTCGAACCTCTTAGCCGGCCGCACAGCCTGATATTCTTCGGTATTGAAATACAACATGGATTGTTCTGTTTAAAATTTGCACTATTGATTGTAAGTTTGGGCATGGTTTACTGGGGAGGCCTGATATTCTTCGGTCCATGGAATCGGCACAACAGTATGCTACCTTAATTTTTAATGATTAGAAAGTCACGTGTATGGGATACTTGTTGCCTGGAAAACAACATGGATTGCTCTGTTTTAAATTTTAATACAAAAGGGAGATGTGCTATAATCTTCAGCAGGTTAGGGTAGTGTCGTAGTTATTGTGCTATAACCTGATAGAGTTTAATTCGATTAAAGAAAGGATATGCAAGTCAAAGAAAATTGTATTACCATGGATATTAAAAGAAGAAGAAATGTAAAAAAGAAAAAAAAGATGTTTAGGGTTATAAGGAAGGTCTAACAAACCGCTATTTCCTATTATAGATAATGTATTCAAGATTTTAAAACCAAGCAAAATTGTTGATTATCACAATGAATCAGTTTTTTCATACATGTTGTCAGAGGATTTGAACTCAAATCTCGAACTTGAATAATTCATGGCCCATTATCAGTTTTCCATACATCTCGAAGAGTACCACTAAGGAGTCAAGCACTACATTTCACTAGACCAACTGAGTATTGGTACTTTTATCGTTCAGTTACTTTTAAGTAAGCAGCACTTCCTTCACATCAGCTTCCGCTTCCTTGATTTGGTATATTGTGAAGATGCCAAACATGTCATCATCTCTAACAACATTTATCACCGCAAGGGCAACGTCACCGACGAGAATAAGATTCATCTTCTCCCACTTTCTCCTCTTCAAATCAATGTTTGTTTCCTGGATGATGAATTAGATCAAGCAACAAACACTTTGGATACTGGATTAATGGAATCTCAGATGGAATGGATGCTAGAAATATCGGCGATGATGTTGAACGGTCCAGGGCTCCCTAACAATGACTCACTGTAATTCTATTTTAATTACAATGGGAAAAATTCACACATTTCCTGCTCTCACCGAGTATATAAACGGGTATTGATCGGAATTCTCTTTATTGTATTACATTACAAGGACACACTTACATGTGTATAAGCGGGTATTTTGTTGAGCACTCACACTCATACAACCTCCGCTTTAAATTAGTTACACTAGTTCTAGACTTATCTAGAAATATCTACTTCTTTTGATTGATTACAAGGCTATTATAACAAGCCCGTAACTAAAATAAGCACAACTAATTATAATATGAACTGTACTCCAACAAATCCTTAATACATATTTTGAATATCTCCACAGTATTCGAAAAAGTTACATGCGTTCGCTTCTTAGCTCCGACGCCATCACTTATTTCTCGCACCACTCTTCCTTATAAGAAGCATATATGTTTTTCATCCTTGTGGCCTCGCATCACCAAGCGTCTCCCTTTGAACACCATGCATCATCTTCTCGTGCTGACGAACTTGTACCCCTCCATTGTCATTACTCCCAACGAGATGACATTCACGTTCGCCGATGGCACGTACCTCACATTGTGTAGATTTAAGAAGAAGTCGATTGCGGTGCGAGGATGATTTAGTAGATATGGTAGGTTTTTAGGGACATGTGGGTATTTGGTGGTGAGAGAAATATCTTAATCGAGAGAAGTTAGAGGGAGAAGAGAAGACAAAAAGACGATGAAGATTATCTTTCAATATGATGTACAAGTTTTTTTGGAGACAAGAAAGACACACGTGATGTGTCAAACTCTAAGGACATGTAATTACCATAAAATGTAAAGGTTAACATACGCAATCTCCGAGTATAAGCGTAAAAATATAAGCATACCGTTTATCAAGGAAACTCCCATTTTTAATAGGGACTAACTAGATCTTTTACCAGTGTTACTCATAGCATAAACTCATTGTGTAAGTATGCTCATATTTAACTCAAATCTTGTTAATATTGTATAAATATAGATATAAAAGTGTCGAACGATGATAAATTTTGGGCGTTTTGCAATTAAACCTTATTGCTCAATGCCCATAATATATATTATAGAAAAGATTGGTCTAATAAAACCTTTTTTATATTATTGGTACAAAGTAATAGTTCAAAACTTATTATGGTATAGTTCATGAATTATAATAGAATAGTTTAAAGTGCAAAATTTATAAAGGATAGTACATAACTTATAAAATGATAGTTCATGAATTACAACTGAATAGTTCATCACATATAAACGATTAATTTATAAATAATTTGATATAATATATTAAAAAGTAATAGTTCGTGGATTATATGGGAATAGTTCAAAGTTTATAGGAGAATAGTGCATAAATTATAACATGGTAGTTCAAACAAGTTTTCATTCGTTTCAGGGAAAAAAAAATTGTTTCAGGAAAAAAAAATATATATATATAGGCTTTTGTTCAGATACAATTCAATTAATGCAGTACGGCCGACACGTGTCCTGAATATATATATATATATATATATATATATATATATATATATATATATAGAGAGAGAGGTTAGTTCCGGTGAGGAAAAGGCTTGTGGATAGGAATTAGGAGGTCCGTGAGCCATTGGATGGGATTTAAATCAACGCCTCTCATACACTCATCATTAATGGCATTTTAGTAATTGCATAAATATGAATAAACAAAACAAAATTAGACACTAAAATATACGTATAACCCTCCCTCACATTCTTCATCCTACCTTGTGAACCCCTCTCACTTGCCGCTACACACAAGCTTCATATATGTCCGGTTTTCAACCCAATCAGAGATTGATTAAACAAAAATGGTGAAATCAAAGAGAATACAAGATGATTCAGACGTTGTTTCTTCAAAATTCTATTCTCACGGGTTAGGTTTCCATTCTTAAGATTTAGGTTTCATTATGATTGATGTTTGTTTTCAAAATCAAATTTGTTTGAATCATATGTGTTTGATAGGTTTGATTGAGAAAATACATGTATATACATATGTTGAGTTGGTCTAATAGCTCCAATTGAACAATCTATATGCTCTTTTTAGTGTGCACGTAAACTGTTCGACAAAATGCCTCATAGAAAATTAGTTTATAATATTTACATGAGCAATGACATAAAAGTATGAACACCGATGTATAAAAGCATGAACAATGACGTATATAAGTATGAACACCGATGAATAAAAAGTATGAACTTACACTAGTATATTTTACATTGCTTTACAGATTCAGTGACGTTGGGTACACAATCATCACCAATCATTGTGTCGGGATTGAGGGCGAATGCTCCATGTGATGAAGGTGGCACTATTATACAAGTAACTCCAAATAACTCTACCAAATGGGTTTCAATTTGTGATGATGCCTTGAAACCACATATTGGTCAACAATAGTGAAAGATGTATGGTATGACATATATAGTTGTATGACACTTGTCGAAAACGATAATGATCGTTTGAAGCAATTCTCCAACATAATCAAAGAGTACAAGAATTTGGTGATGGAATCAACAGGTTATACAACATCTTTTTAAAGAGATTTATTTGAGGCATTTGCAACAACAACTATACCTACTAATGTCACTGTGTTGCCACCAGAGAAAGTAAAGAACAAAGGGATTCAGATACGCTACATGAATGGACAAAAAATACATTCGAAAGAATCTCAAAAGGGTGAAAGGAAGTGTAAAAGTGTTGCAAGAGTGGGTATGACAACAAAAATTGTGAAAAGTTTAACAAGTAAGAATGAGACAACGTGTAAAATAAATATGAACAAATTTATTTTTGAGACTTATTATATAGTTTTCCTATATTTTTTAAGTTTGTTATTTTGTTTTGAACATTTTTTCGGAAAATGAGATTGTCTTAGAAAGAATATCGTTTAAGTACGAATATCAATGTCTTGCCTATAAAAGTATGAACACCGGTTGATAAAAACATGAACAATGGAGCATAAAAGTATGAACAATGGCGTATAAAAGTATGAACTCCGATTAATAAAATCATGTTTAATTCACAATTTCGAACCATAACTTCCGTTTTAACAATTTACCCTCTGTTGTGTATTTGTTGAAAATAGCCCGATGTTTAATTTACAGGAATAATAGTTGTGAACCATAGTATGAACAATCAGTTGACTATATAAAAGTATAAACACCGATTAATAAAAACATGAACAATGGAGCATAAAAGTATTAACAATGGGCTATAAAAGTATGAACACCGGTTAATAAAAACATGTTTAATTTACAGTTTTGTACCATAGTCTCCGTTTTAACAATTTTATCATTTGTTGTGTATTTGTTGAAAATAGCCCGATGTTTAATTTACAAGAACCATAGTTTCGAACCATAGTATGAACAATCATCTGACTATATAAAAAGATGAACACCGATTAATAAAAACAAGAACAATAGAGCATAAAAGTATGAACAATTGCGTACAAAAGTATGAACACCGATTAATAAAAACATGTTTAATTTACAATTTTGAGCCATAGTTTCCGTTTTAATAATTTACCCTCTGTTGTGTATTTGTTGAAAATAGCCCGATGTTTAATTTACAAGAAGCGTAGTTTTGAACCATAGTATGAACAATCAGCTCACTATATAAATGTATGAACACCGATCAATAAAAATATGAACAATGGAGCTTAAAACTATGAGCAATGGCGTATAAAGTAAAAACACCGATTAATAAAAACATGTTTAATTTAGAGTTCTGAACTATAGTTTTCATTTTAACAATTTTACCCTTTATTGTGCATTTGTTGAAAATTGGCCCCATGTTTAACTTACAAGAACCATAGTTTTGAACCGTAATATGAACAATCAGCTGACTATATAAAAGTATGAACACCGATTAATAAAAACATGAACAATTGAGCATAAAAGTATGAACAATGACAAATAAAATTATGAACACAAATAAATAAAATCATGACAATTCATTGGTGTTCATAGTTTTTATTGCATATATGTCTCTTTGCTTGTTCATTATCAAGATCTAACTCCTCTTCAGTTCAAGAGTCCACATTATCCTCGTGTTTAGACAATCTTCATTGGATTTAGAATCTTGTACCAATTTTTGTTTCATCCTTCTTCTTTGTAGGAAAGATGCAAGTGTATCTGAAAAAATAATATAAAAAGACAATGTAAAAAAAATGTGAAGAGTTCAATCATGTAAAGAACAAAAGCTTCAACATTTACAAATACCCAACATTGCTTGAGGTTTACACAATTTCGTAAGGTGAAATGGGTGTGCCCAAGCAAGCAGACGAGTTCCTGTTACCTCATCTCCCTAGCCTCTCTCTTTTCAAAGGAGCATTGGGAATGAATTTAAGTCTATAGTGTCAGACCTGCCCTCCTCATAGTAATCACCATTCACCAAGTACATACTTAGCTACCCAATTTCAAGATTCAAGAATCTCTTTGAATTTCAACCCCAAGAGTAAGTAAGTTCTGAATATGTAGATTGTTCCTACATACGTACCAGCTAGGTAGTAAGCATGCAATCTCTCATAAATCCAACAACATACAAACTATACAAAAGCAATTTCCAAATCAATAATTTATGATTAGGGTAAATGTGCATATCATCATCACTATTTCATACGTTTATGAGATAGACTTAGTTTCTACCATAATAAGCAAAACCCTTCTACTCTCCCTTTCTCTACCCTGATTCAACAACTTCGAAAATTGCCTTTATTTTTACTCACCTACTTTCCTAACTTTGGTGTACATTCTTTCCATTTTCTTTCTTAACATCAACTCTTTAAAGAACCAATGCTCAAATAACAATAACGGTGTTATACACATTCAATCATTTCCTTCATCCAAAGAATTTCTAACTGCATGCCTTTCTTCATAACTCATAACTCCTATCTTAATACATACTTTTAAAAACATAATAAAGTATCCGAAAATAAGTTTTAGGTATATATTAACCACATGTTTTTAATATTTATAATTTCTATGAGGCATTTTAACGAATAGTTTGCGTGCATATTAGAAGCAACATAGAGATTATGCAATTGGAGGACATAGATCAACTCAACATATGTATATACATGCATTTTCGCAATCAAAACTATCAAACACAATAATAAATCAATCAAATTTGATTTCAAACACAAAATCAAAGGTAACAACCCTAAATCTAAAGATTAAAAACCTAAAATTAAGAGTACAAATTGAACAAAAAAACATACCTGAATCTTCATTTCTCTTTGATTTAACCATTGTTTCAATAAAAATCGGAGGAAATCCTATATGATTTAGTTGTTAGGCGGCGAGAAGGAGAAGAAGAACTCGAATAGAGAAGAAGAATGGATGTGTTGTGCGTGTGAAGACCGAGGTGTAGTGTGTAAAACGTCGGAAGTCTATTTTTTAACATTTGCCAAATTTTAACTTTATTTACCAAAATACCATTAATGAAGGGTGTGTGGGAGCCGCTGATTTAATTCTCATCCAATGGCTCATGGGCCTCCTAATTCCTATCCACAAGACATCTCCTCACCGGAACTAAAATATATATATATATATATATATATATATATATATATATATATATATATATATATATATATATATATATATATATATATATATATATATATATATATATATATATATATATATATATATATATATATATGCAAAAACACTTAAAAGTCACATATCATTCATTTTATACGATAGATATTATCTAATCACAATTTACCTTTTACTATTTTTTATCTACTTAAGTTTTATTCTATCTTTCGTTAACTAAATCTAATTATACTAAAATAGCTATATTTTAGTAAATAAAAGATATAATAAGAATAAACAAATAAATAAAAATAGTAAAAGTAAATTGTGATAAAATGACATATGTTATCCTATTTTTACCATATAAATCAAAATGAAATAAAATATTACTAATTAAAAAAACATTATCTACCTAATTACTATTTTCACCTTCTAAACACATTTTAATTTAATAAATAAATTATTCTCATGCATTAATTTCCTAATATACTTGATTGAGTAGATTTTTGTCAAACTTAATATTTAAATTACCAAATATTATAATATATGACGCTATACTTAACAAAAAAAAATATTTTTAATTATAACTGTTAGAAAATATAATTATAGAAAATATTTCACGCTAAAACACAAGAACTACACTAGTCATAATAAATAGCCAATTAATTTTTTATATATAAAAATTAAGGTCGTTTTGACCCCGGAATAACGACCCAATAACACCGAAAATGATTAGGAAAAGTTAAATGAACCCTTTGTGTGAAAAATTTCCTCTCTACAAATCAATTTTACATCTTTATGATCATGATCCACGTGTTCTGCTGCAATTTCGTCTTTTGAGGTTTGATGTTGTCTTTTGATGGTAGTTTTGAACTTTTGTCGAGAAGGGGGCATGAATTTGTGATCGACTTTTGACGGTTTTGCTACAGTCTAAATCTGAGGTATTTACAATTGTTCCTCAAACTTACTACATGTGTACTCTCTTCGAATATTAACGTTTATGTTCATAGTTTCCTGTTGGTTGGATCTTCCTGAATTTTTTTTTACTTTTGGATTTATTTTGATGTATTTTTATGTTTTGATTTTCTACTTTGTTGTAAAACGCTTTATGGATGTGAGTATTTACGTAATGTTGAGGCACATCATTTCGATTTGATCTACTTCCATTCATCGAATCAATTTAAATTGACCTCCTTTCACACAAATCATATACATATCTTATAAATTATTATCCAGTCAATCACAAACAAACAAGATTAGGTGAATATTGGCATATTTGTAACATTGTTCATATGTTGCCATGTCGCATATTTGGCAAATAGCTTCCAAATATGAAACCCAAAACAAAACCTCGTCCCAATTGGGCCCTCAGCTACAAAAGGTAAGGCTAATTCATTAAACACTCCCTTACTTATCTTCTTATTACACAAAACCACCCGCTATATCCAAAATGTATTAACTCACCACCTACTTAAACTTTCTGTCAAACTTCAACTAAATCTTGTAATATATGGGAAAGATAGGACCCGTACACAAATCCATGCTTGATCATGCGAAGAAGACCCGACATATAACCTGCATGAGAAAATTGGAATTTTACTTTATCCTCTTGTATTTACTTTTCAAAACGGTTAGAGGCAATGTAATGAAATTACAAAGTTTGCCCTTTAAAAAATTTAAATAACAAATTTAGAACATCAGCGCATTAAAAATGGGGTGTTACGGGCACGGTTCAAAGTTTTCGTTAATGCACTAGGGTTACGCATCGCGTAACCGTCACCGTAAATTTAAATTATTTTATTTTATTTTTTATGACATCATGATTCCAGGTTCCGTAACCGTGATGTTGTCAAATTTTATTTTTAAAAAAATTTTTTGGGTTAAAATACACATAGAAAAGTATCACGGATCCGGAACCCGTAATCATGATGGTTACGGGTTCCGTAAGGACCGTAACCGTGATGATTTTCTTCACTTTTTATTTATTTTTCGTTAGAATTCACAAAGAAAATCATCACGGTTACGGAACCCGTAACCGTGATGATTTTGTCACGGATTCGGAACTCGTAACCGTGACGGTCACGAGTTCCGTAAACGTCGTGACTTTATGAAATCTTGGCCCATGCGTCTACGACTTACGATTAAAAATTATGTTTAGCAAAAGACAGTTTTATTTCCTTTGTATGTTTGTTCGTCTAATATATATTTTATGGTATAAACTACAAAATTTATTAGGTGGATTTTATACTTTAAACTTCTAATCAATATATTGGAATTTAATTATAAATATTAATCGATATCTATTAAAAAAAAATGCATTCTCATTCTGTTTTCTTTCTTTAAATTTTTTTAAGACATATTTAACAAAAGAGGCTTAGTAAAACAAGAAAGATTCTCTAAAATATTTCTGATTTTGTTTTCTTTCTTCTCTAAAGTATACAGATTCAACTGAAAAATAATATTCTGAGTCTCACACAACATATGATCTAAATACATACAAATTTTAGTAGCAGAAAAAACATACAACACAACAATATTAACATACAGACAAGAAACAAATGTAGAGGAAGCCACATCCCAGTATCCCACAATCCCACATGGGAAAGAAGCATTCTTGGATCATGTGTGATTCAGAGAATCAAATAATACTGTGGCCCTGCTGGGGGTCTGGAGCTGGAGGATGGGGCCCATTTGCCCTTATAGGCCCCACAAGATTTGGGTTCTTTTTTTCCTCCTCAGTTAAAGCTGCAACTTCGCAACCTGCAAGCCAATATACAATCCCTAAAGAGAACAAAACAAAGGGGGAGAGAATTTCTGAGCCGAGATTATAGTGATGAGAGAGCCAAGTCTAGGATAGCGAGGATTTCTGAGAAAAAGAGGGACAAAACTGTAGGATTATAAAAGAAAGGAAAATTTGAGTGAAGCAAATATATATATTACTGAGTTGTTTGATATGATCTAAGGTTTGTGTCTATGTCTGAGTGAAAATCGAGGTGAGTATTTTTTATTTTTCTTTCTTTCTTACTTTCATGCATAGATATTTGAACTTCTGTGCTGAAAAGTTGGCAGAGATTGTGGAGGTTGTTTTTCTCCTCCAAATTCTCGCCCATATTTTGGAGGGTTTTTTATATTCTTCTTTCTTGTGCAATCTAGATGGCAGATAAAAGGGGGACTTGAATCTCCCTTTGTTTCTATAACTTTTTTCTGTGATTTCTTGTATTTTCCATCCATTTCTATCTTAGATTTCACTATTTCTCAAGACAATCGTGATGGGTTTTGAAGGTTTTTTGTGCAATCTAGATCTTCTTCTCATTCTTCCGTTTTTGTAGTTTGTTGTATTTGTATGTAAGTCTTATAAATCATTTTATTGTCTATATGCAGTGATGGGTTGGTCATGATTGCTTTGGGATGTGATGAACTACTTTCTCTTGCCCACAATTCTTGGATTTAGAAATGATAATATCTTGTACTGCAACTACTGTGATTATTACATTCTGGGTTTGTTGATAATCAGAGCTAGAGTTTCCCCAAACTTTCTTGGGGTAAATCTGTTTCATATTCTACTGTAAACTGTATAATCTGGTTACAAGGTGGACATGGACTCGGAAGAGCAAAATCAGTCTTGCAGCAATAGTAGTAGATCTTCAAAGAAGCAAAAACAAAAGAAGATACCTCAAAGAGGATTGGGTGTTGCACAACTTGAGAAAATTAGAATTGAAGAACAGCAAAAGATTGCCTCAAATGCAATTTTTGCTTATCCATCCATGTTATCACCAAACAGTTCTTCATCTTTACCTGTGTCTTTGTTCAATTACCCTTCAAGCCAATCCCCACCTCCTTCTCAAAACCCAATACTTAGGCCATTTTATTCAATGTCCAATGACGAAAACTCGTGTTTGAACTCAATATCAGCTCCTAGAGAGTTCAATGTTGCATGGCCATCAGTTCCTACAATTGATGACAATATGAATTTGCATAAAATGTGGAAGCCTTATGAGTTTAATCACGAAGGAGATCATTCTAGCTGGGATCACGGTATGCCTAGGTGCCCGAGTATGAGTTTGCCTTTTCCGGGCAGTCCCATCATGCCAAGGCCACACCAGTTTTCACAAGCTTCTGCTTCTACATTGGTGGGCATTGACAATAGATCTTTCTTTTGGTGTATTAAGTTTGTACAGATTTCTCTGTATTTACTTGACTGACTATCAATTTTTGTTTTGTAGATGAACATCCCTTTGCTAAGTTCTCCACTGAGTTCAAATTTCCAGTTAGAGCCCCCTTCAAACCAAAGTTCATACAGCAATTTATCATCATTGTGGCCAGAGGAAGACAAGGTGAAAAATTAACTCCATATACCTACCATCATTTGAAGTTACTTTCTTTAACAATGTGATTTTTTATACGATTGAGTTCAACAAGTCTCTTCGGCTCTTGCCAAGAGCTTTCACTAAACCGTAGTACATTTTAAGTAGCTAATGAGTTTCAAGTTACTTGGATTGGTCTTTTACTTCTTAAACTGTGATATAATAGAACAATGGCTTGTGCAAACACAGACTTTAGCTTCATTACAGTTTGTATGATCATTTTCTTTTCCTCATGAACAAATTTTGATCTTAGTTGTATATTCAATGTTTGCCTTTTCCTTTATGGTATGTAAAAGGCTTCCACAAAGAGACCATATCCGTTTCCTCTAGACATGCCTGCGCTCCCGTCTTTCCAGCACAAACTTCCTAGAATTGCAAGCACATCAGCCGAATCCACTCCATTTGGAAACATAAGCTTGTTGAATGCCAATCTCGCTGTCCCAGTCTTACGGTTTTGTTCTTTCTAGCTTTCCCTTAACTGATCTTCATCTTACCCTTTGCAAATAACTGTATGCTCAGCTACATTTATACTTTGAATTGACAGAGAGACTCCTATGATGCCAAGTAGTAGCACAACTGAACCAACTCAAAAAAAGAGCAACAAAGAAAGAAGTGGGAATCAAAATGGAAACTTTCTAACTCTTGGTCCTCCTTCGGTTACTTTCCCGCATCCAAGCTCTAGATTGATGTATTCTCCTGCACATGTAAGCAAATATTTGTTGTATCTCATTTTATGAGCTAGTATAGTTTGCACGTCACCTAAATGACATTGTTGTTTAACTTGAAGAGAATTACTGAAGACCCTGTTGCCAATTCGCCAAGATCAGCTGGTTTAAACTACCAGCAGCCATTCTTCAGCTTCTTCCCAGCCTCAAAGGCGCAACAAGAGTCATCATCATCATTGTCAATGAACAATCATACCAACTACAATGGAAATAGCGAAGTAGGAGTCATTGTTGATCTCAACTTGAAGCTATGAGTTTATGTATCTTATGGAAAGGGCCTTTTATCTCAAGGGAAGTTAGTTGTTTTCCATGTAAAAGGTAAAACATTGCAGTTGAGAGAATATGAGAAGTGTAGATTTTGTTTGTTTGAATGATGTTATCATACAAGAAGTAGTTAATGGTGAATCAGAAGATTTGGTGGGTGTGGATTTCTGAAATCTTTTTGGAAATTTGCTTCTATGAGAGGATGTCTTTTTTGTTCTTATGTTTGGTTGGTAGATGAATCACCCTCCCTCTTATTGGTAACAAACTTTGCCATGTGAGGATATCAGATTCTCTTGTCTTCATATCATTCTGTGTTATATTGAGTTTTTTTTTTTTAATCATAGATGAGTACTCTTATACTGTTATGTACTTATTATATGAAAAAGCATACCAAGTAAGTTGCATTTGACTATTTGAGCATGCCTGCAAATTGAAAAGAAGAATTAAAAGAAAAGGGTGATAGATTGAATATTCATTCACTGGTGAGAAGAACACAAAAAGTGAGTTGCTCTTAGTACATAAACTAAGATTACTGATTACACAAGGAAAGATTTAACAAGTAAACAATGATCTAATCATTAGCAATCAGAGTCAGTCTTGATAAGTCTATGACCATCCAAATTGGTAGTCAAGAACATAAACAAGTACCAAAGACAACGGGTAAAGAGAAAATGCAATAATCGATGTCCAGAGAGGGAATTTTGTGCGGAAGCTAGCCAGAAGACCCATCACTAGACAAACGACGAGGATGACAAGAACCTCAGACGAGAAGTCCCATGTTAGCCCTCTAACGTAGACAAGAGCTAAGAAAACCGAAAGACATAGGACATTGTTCATTGTAACAGCTCCATATAACTGGATCACAAAGGCAGATAGATCATCAGGATAAGTATCTTAGAAGCAAAATGAGATGTTAAGAACAAGGATGTTTTTATGTTTACCTCGGAGAATGTTAGAGATGCAGTTTTCTTCTTTTTCCTGCTGGCAAATATGATTGCTGACACAGCTTCACTTGAGTTTGTGGCGAGAGGGAGCGCGATGAATGAGATGAAGAATGTAGGAATACTTGTTGCATCAGAGAAGTTATCAACTGCATCAACTAAAGGATCAGCAAATATAGCTGCGATTATAGTTCCTATTATCAACCATATGATTGCTTTGATGGTAGTTTTCTTCGAATTTTCAACACCATGACCACTTTCCTCATTGGTTTCATCCTCTTCACCACCAAGCAAATCCTGTTGTACAGTTAAATCCTGCAAGAAATTGGCAAACATATAAGCTTTGACGCATAATGCATGCTATGCTGGCTTCAAATGGTTTCTAATAGCAAGAACTTACACGATGAACATCATTCAGATTCTTCGTGGTTCCATCCTGATTAACAGATACACGTCGTCCTAAGGTTATCTCAGCAAGCCATTTTGTAATCCCTAGCTTAAATTCATCAAAAGTGATTTTAGAATCCGAACGTGTGTCAAAATCTTTCATCACTTTCTTGACAATCTCATCTTCATCTAGACCCATCTCCTCCAAATCAGCTCCTAGTAGAAAGGCTCTCAATTCGGATGGTACAATGTAGTTGTCATTGTCAACATCGATTTTGGAAAACAATCTGTCAAGAACCAAAGATAAAAAGGTCAATCCATTTGTTTACACATTCTAAATAAGTTTAGTATCAACAAACCTTTCTAAGGCGTTTGAGTCAGGCCTTCCTTCTGCATCTGTCAGCCTTCCTAGGACATGCTTTTTCAAGTGTGAAAGGAAACCCGTAACAAGCCTTTTGTCTTTCGCGTATTGTATATGTCTTTTTTGAATCCAAGGCTGAACAACCTGATCCAGAAAGTAGAGAAAAAACCTTATAATGCAAACCATGGAGAGAACAGCAGTAAATTACAGAAGAATATGGCAAAATGTTTTTGTCCGGCTTCAGATATGTATTTCAGTGTAAATTTTGAGTGCAGTAACAGTTCAACCATTTATGCGGATAAGTATTTCAGTGTAAATTTTCAGTGCAATGACAGTTTAACCAATTATGCTGATAAGTACTTCAGTGTAAATTTTGAGAACAATAACAGCTTAACCAATTATGCTGATGAATATTTCAGTGTAAATTTTAAGTGCAGTAACAAGAACACTACAGTAAATGGAGAAGGATAATATTTGATTACCTGATAAACACAGTAAGCAACAAGCAGTGATAAAGAGAGGATAAGTGCAATAAGAACAGCTATGTGCCTTCCTGAAGTAGAGCTGAAAGCCTGAGGCAATTGAACAACGAGGAACGGAATCACAGACACGGCCATGATTCTCGCAGCGTAGCTAGTCCAGATATCAGTTGAAACACCAGATTCTGCAGAGGAAACATGTTATAAATTACATATCAAGAGAAAACTTCACAGCTGATCAAAGAAAAACTTGTCAAAACATACCAGTTAGACTAAGTCCTTTGGTATCGATTCCATCGAGTGCAACTGGACCATCAAGGTCACATTTGCCTATGATAACACATGATCCCCAGATTACTGTGATAAGCATCACAGTGGATCCTGCTAACAATCCCATCCCAACTGAAACTTGACTTTGAGCAGTTGAAGTACTGCCAGATAGTCCAGATACTGCAACAACGAAACCGTAATCAGATCCGGAAACTATTCGCTGTTATTCATCAAGATCCTAAGTCATTGCTGCTAATTAGTCTCTAGTTAGCCTCAGATATTCAGAAATTCAAAATCCTTATGCAAAAACTCTGCATTACTGTAGTGTTCTTGTTACTGATGAATCCTGAGTTATTATTCAGAAACTCAAAATCCTTATGGAAAAACACAAAATCCTGAGTTAAAAAGGCTAATTATCAGTAATTTTTTCAACATAACTGTGGACAACACAAAAAAACACCTGAACATCATCAAATTAACAAACAGTAAAACCAAAATCCATAAGAAACATGAAAGAAGGAAGAAGCCACTAATGTTCAATATCACTTGCAGTATATTATCAGGACAATAATCACAAAATTGCACAGCAGTCACATGTTTTTTGTGAAGAAATCAACAATATCAGTAAATGGCCCACACGCAAAGAGAAACACTTTCATACCAACAAACAGTAAACTCAACGACAAACAAAGCAAAACAAAAACACATAAAGCAAAAAACTGCTTCAATAAAACACGAAAATTACCTAAAATCAGGAGAGCATCAGGAAGAGCTCCAAGAACAGGAAGGAACAGTCCACCAACAATCCCAGGACCCATAATCTCCAACAAAAGCTCGCTACCCTCAGACAAGAAAGTAGCAGCCAAATACATCAAATACCCATAAACCAAAATCAAGAACAAGTTTCCAATCCATGTTGTAGTACACGGCATAAACCCATAAGTCTGATCGCAGCTACTAGAAGAGTTGGACGACAACTTAAGCCGCAAAAACGCATTTCCCACATCGTACTTTTGACTTTGAGCCTCGTCGGAGCCGAATTCCGCCGGAACCCTAGCGGCGGAGGCGACGGCGATGAGTACGGCGATTACTAAAAAGACACACCAAGACTGTGTGAGGAATTTCCTCGCCATTTTCTCTGGTAACAACTAACAACGCAATTTAGTTATGTTTTTTTTTTTTGTCTTTTTAGTTAGTTTTGCGGGAAATTCGGCTATTTATCGTGATTTATAATGATTTTTTTTTGCGGGAACTTTTTGAAAAATTCGGCTACCGTGTATGAAACGCGGACAAGTCACACCGTGTTCGTCGTGGGAGAAGTGTATGTGGGACCCACATAATAATAATCACAATAATTATGTACTTTATATGATAAAGTTTACAAATTGTAATAATATTTAACAAAATACTTTATTCTAAACTTAGATGTCATTTAGTCATCAGTAACTTTTGGTCAATGTTTTAGAGCTTTTAAAACATAAACGTATCGTAATTTAAGTAACAAAAGGACAATATTATTTTGGTATGTAGTGAATTAATTAGTTTCTAAATTTTGCACAATAGCTCATAAATTCATAATGTCTCATTCAATAGTTGAATTCAAATCGTTCTACAATTTTAAACCCAAAAATAATAATTATTTTTAAAATATAATAATTAGTTTAAAAATTACAGGCTTAATCTTACCACGTTAAAAAAAAAAAAAACAATTTGGTTTACTAGGCTTTTTTTAGTTTTGTGTTTAAGAAATGTAACCCTTGATAGAAGAGTGGGTAGAGTTTGAGAATAATTACAAAAAGTTGGAATATATTTACTTAATTGAAACATTAAAAATCCTAGTTACCACTATAGTTTTTCAAAAAGGTCTAGTTATTAAAATTGTCCTTTAAAAAATTCTCTCATTTTATTTTTATTTAAAATTATCACTACTCTTCCATTAATTCAATTTTATTATATAAAAGTGTATCTTTTTATTTTTATTTTTAAAATAACATTTATGATAATTAGTTATCATTATCATTTTTGAAATATTTAAAACCATCACTAGTTTCCATGAATTTGTATACATATATTCAAAAATAAATCTCCACTTGTTTAAGGTTACTTTAATTTATTCCTTGCTTATGAAGGTGGAATACTTTGGGCTAATGAAATACTTAAGTAGATTATTTAACATAAGTATCATTGTAAATAATTTTCGTAACGTGATTTGATTCCACTACATGTGCACACGTGATCAAGATTATAGCAAAATGGGCAAGAAATGCTTAGATAGTTATGGTTTGAGCAATGTTATATTTGACAATTTTGGAAAGTATCTTAATTAGATTTGTTGTTCATAGTTTTGTTACCTCGGATAAATATTTATGTTGTACACTCAAATATTTATATTTATGAAAAAATTAGTGTAATTATCGTGCCTTGTACGAATTTTGTTTTTAAATTTTATGTGAAATACATGTTATAATTATATTTTTTTTAAATTATAATTAAAATTATATCTTTTACTTTATTATAACATAATATATTATAATTTTCAGTATTTTAACAATAAAGTTTGAAAAAAATATAGACACGTTTATTATGAAATGAATAGAAAAACAATTTGTTTATCAAAATTAGAATGCATTTAAAAGGTAAAATATTAATTAGGTAGATAACGCTTTTATAGATTTATAATGTTTTATTTTGTCTTGATTTATATAGTAAAGATAGCTAGATTTCAGTTAATAAAAAATATAATAAAAATAAATAAATAAAATTGTGATAAAATAATATGTGTCGTTCGATATATAAATGAGTGACAAGTGACTTTAAGTACTTTTGTTTTTATAAAGTATATAGATATATCCGGTAAACCATCTAAATTTCACCAAATATGACAATATTGTATACAACATTGCCTTGATTTATCATTTTAAAAACCAACAAATACTACATTCAAAACCCAAATGTTCATGATAATTATACGATGTCATATTATATATTATAAATAAATAAAATTATAGTAAATTTAACTACAAAACTAAATATTGTAGGATATTATTTGTAAAAGTCAATATATTTAATAAATTGAGATCATTTGTAGAACTTTTCTAATTGCTATAAAATTGTTAGCAATTTACTCTAAAATCCAAATTATAGAATTGGGATTTAAGATTGAGTCTTTGAAGACTCTTTATCAAAATCAATTTAAATAATAGTAATAATATACGATAAACATTATAGAATTGGTAATTTCCTCTCATTCCCTTCTACACAAATTCAATTATTTATTGAAATTTCAACACAATTTGATTGAGTGGTAGGCAACACCTCTTATCACGTTGGCAAAAAATATATGCATATAGGATGTCACTTATGTGAAATAAAAGTTTTTTATTTTTGAAAAAAACAAAATCTATTTCTAATATTAAAAATAAATAAATTATATATGTATATTTATTTTTTTCATCATAATAAAAGTGATACACGACTAAATATAATTAATTTTAAATTCAGAAATCTATATATACATATATATATATATATATATATATGTATATATATATATGTATATATATATATATATAT
>BSUD01000008.1:131038616-131054379 GCA_033239045.1 Fagopyrum esculentum | reverse complement strand
TTTTTTTCATCATAATAAAAGTGATACACGACTAAATATAATTAATTTTAAATTCAGAAATCTATATATACATATATATATATATATATATATATGTATATATATATATGTATATATATATATATATGTATATATATATAAAGGTAATTTTGATTTAATATACTTCTTTTAACCATATAAAATATCGACAATAACTTTAATTTTTTTTTCTATATAACAAAATTATACCTCTATTTTATTGAACTATAAATATAGTATAATATTTGCTCAATTTTTAATATAATACGAAAATAGGCTAACGAAATAAAGTAAAAGTTACACAATAAAATATTTACCTAAATACACAAAAAAATACAAGTAATTAACTGGTGGCCTAAATATATTACGGGTTATTTCATGCAGTGGTTTTAATGCTTTATTAATAGATATAAAATTATCTAAAAATAATAAACATAAAATTATCATCTTTAAATTAATTATGTTTGAAGCAAAGAACCAAATTAAAGGTCGTTGGTCGGTACCTTTCATTTTTTTCTTAAAAGAAGTTGGTCGGTACGTAAGTGGTTAATCAATCGATATTACCGTTTATAATTTATTTTGTGAAGTCATTTTTAATAAAAAGCTTTTTAATCAACTAAGTATGTACTATTTAGTACTTTACGTTCTGCCGCCAAAAAAAAGGTACTTTTAAGTTTAAATATTAATTAGTGAATATTTAGATTAGTGAGAATTAATTAGTGAATACTTAGTGCCCGTTTGGTTGGAGCGGTGGAATGGAAACGGAATGGAATCGAATAAGGGTAGAGAAAGGAAATGGAATATATGAGATTACTTTTATGTGTTAAAAGACTTCTAACCAAACGTAGTTTTTGATTAATTCGGAATCATTCCGTTACTGGGAATGATTCCCGGTGCTTCCAAACGAGCTCTTAGATTAGTGTATCTCTGGGAGATTGTCCGATAATGGGGAATTCTCTGCTGCGCCGGCTTTCAGAGCTTTGGTGGTTTGCATTCGGCCGAGTGACCCCTTGACCACGCTGTATAAGGCTATTTAGAAGTTGGCGGTACCACAACGTGTCGGGACGTTCCTCTGGACTGTCGCGAAAGGAAAGTTGTTAACTAATCAGGAAAGATATCGGAGACACTTTAGCTCCAATCCGGATTGTCCCTTGTGTTCGAATAAACCCGAATCCATTCTTCACCTTCTCAGGGACTGCCCTACGACCGCTGTGCTTTGGGGGAACTTTCTCACATATTCTCACGCTGGTGACTTCTTCGGCAGCACACTTATCGACTGGTTGTTGGTGAACCTGTCTCGCAGTGATCACCTTGATGATAATTTACCATGGGCTCCGTGTTTTGCTGCGTGCCTTTGGTGGTGTTGGAAATGGAGGAACCATGTTGTATTCAATAACGTGACAATTCCCGAGTACCGCGTGGCTTTCATTGCAACTTATGTTCGTGGTTTTGCTGCTGCTTTTCAAAATAGGAGCCTTCATTCGCAGAGGGTATCTAAGTCCCTTATTCAGGTTGGTTGGTCTTGTCCGCTGTCCCCTTGGCTTAAGCTCAATACGGATGGTTCTGTCCGGCATAACGAGGCTCAGGTCACTGCTGGTGGGGTTATTAGAGATGCCAATGGGCAATGGCAAGCTGGATTTCTTATGAACATCGGTTCTTGCACGGTCCCGATGGCCGAGCTCTGGGGACTTGTTTCGGGCCTATACCTTGCTTGGAATAGTGGGTATCGGAATGCTATTGTGGAGGTTGATTCCGAGATTATCATCAAACTTCTCGATCAGAAGACCCCCACGTCTCACCCTCTGTTCACTCTGGTGGTGCTTTGTTAAGACTTCCTTAGTAGGGATTGGAACATCCAATTCCGTCACATTTATGGAGAAGCTAATGCGGTTGCAGATCATCTGGCATCTCTTGCTTACACGTTTTGTATTAAAATAATGATAAAATGTATAAAATTATATGAGAATAAAGAAAACAGTATTTTGAAAGACAATAATAAATAAAATTTTAGATAAGATTTTACTTATAAAAAAATTTAAACTTTAATAACACTGATAATAATTTGTGAATCAAATTTTTAAGGTTTTAATGTCAGAATATTTTATAAATTTTGGTTTATAAGTCATTTGGTTGTTTGTTTATTTTTTTATTTTAAAAATAGTATGTTTGAAAGGTGTTTAATAGTGGAGGCACACTAGTACACTACTATTTTGAACTTTCCCAATCACTTCAAACTTAAAAGTCCTCTTACATAGTTGTCATTTGAAGGCAATGAGTCACTCTTTTCTTTTTCTCCCTCTTTTCTTAATTATTATTCTGCAATGAATAAGTAATATTAGTATAGTTTCCGGAGTCAAATTGCGGTTATATTTCAAATTTTAATAGTAAAAAAAAAATTTATAAAATACTTTCGATGTACCGTAATGATTTTAATCAATTTATTTGAAGGGAAAATTTTTTTTTTATGTTATTATTAGATAAATAATGATTTTAGATTATAAAAAAAACTAATTTATATGATGTTACATATTTTTTTTGGTCTCTTATACAATTTAATAGTGAAGAAATAAGTTAATATAAGTTATCTATTTAGAGATGGTAAAATGAGATTAAAGCTTTAAAAATAAAATCAAAAACTGAAATGTAAATGTTAAATTAGGAAAATTTTTAAAAGTTCAAATTTAAAAAAAAAATTTACATAATTTTAAATATGATCTAAAGAATTTTTCCAAATGACCTTTTTTTTCTTTATTTTTATTAGGTACCTCATTAATTTTTACCACTTTCATTAAATTGAAGTTGGAAGATAAGGGGGTTTGAATAGGGATACATTACTAAACATATTTATACCATGAACCTAATTAATAGAGAAAAATCTCAAAAAGACTTACTTACCTAATTCGACCAAAAAAAAATAAGATATAACACTTATATTATAATAATTTGATTTAATGAATATTAACTATTTAATATTAAAAATATATATTTATATATTAAAGTTGAAATAGTAAATTATATAATTATTTTATAAATAAAAGTGAAATAATTTTTCTATATCAGTGATTTTTTCTCTCGTGATAATAAGAAAAATAAAAATATTTCTTATCTTATAAATGAATAAGATTTATAGCTGAAGTTCGGCTCACACATGAACCATGATTTGAAACTATAAATTAATATAAAATTTTTTACTTTTGGAAACAAAATAAATTTTATTATGAGTTACTCTTTTTTTCACACGTAACAAGGTCATGTGAAATTTTAGACTTTGTAGTAATTACTAAGCTATTGGTTTTGGCGGAAAAATGGTGACATTATAATATATAAGTAGAGAGCTTTTTTTTTTTTTTCTCCGAAAAACGGAAAGCGATTAGGTTGAACCATCTCCTAGAGGTAGTCCACCCTAAAACATACTTGCGGATGAGAATACAAAGTTCGGGATCGTAAACAGAAAAACAGGTATTGGGTTTCGATATTCCCAAATAGGTTAGTCGATCAGATAAGTAGAGAGCCTATTGGTTTTGATTGTAGAAGACAACATGAGCAAAATTGGTACTCATTTGGCTCTTGCTATATCTTCACAATTAGGATATGAATGTTACCCCAACATTAATTATTTATTGATTATGAATTTCGAGTTCTTATTCATAAAGATGCTTTATGATGGATTACTTTAAACCGGTAGACTAATTTAACCGATTTCCGTTGTCAAAAAAATATATAAAAAATTAAAATCTTAATGTTAAATTGAAACCCAACATGAGATGAAGAGTCTTATAAGGAAAACCACCTTCTGGAAATGCTTCTATGTGTTTGTAAACATTTTTTTTTGGTGAAGAGTGTTTGTAAACAATGGCAAAAAGACATACATGCTTCTTTATCTACACATATTTGTATTTGAATAAATTAGGAAAATGGGCCCTTTATATATTGCTTTTGTAAAATAGGCTTCTAGAGAAAACAATAAAAATTAGGCCTACACCTAGGGAAATAGTACATAACTAGTTTAGTGCCCGCACCTTGTGCGGGGTTGTCTAAATAAAAAATATTATATTTTTACTTTCATACATCATATATTTAATATCAATCTATAATAAAATTTATTTTTATTAATTAATATAACATGTGAGAAATAATTTTTTTAAATAAATAAAAGAACATAATTAAAATTCTATTACAAAGATTATTATTCGAGTATTATATTTATACCTTAATATATTATCACTTTTACGTAGATTTAGATAGATGAGCAAAATTTGATTTAGTTTTAAATTTAACAAATGTGTCAAATCTTGTTAGAAGATTTGCGTTAGATTTTCTCAACAAATCGATTTAGAATATATCAGTTTGTTAATTTTGATTGGTGGATAAGTAGATTTAATTTATTTTAATTATATATTTTAATAAAATTGACGTGGCATGATGACTGTTTACAAATTCTAATAAAAAATTTTCTTATAAAATAATTAATGGCAAATCTGTAAATAGGTTGTGGCAAATCTGTAAATAAATTGAAAAAAAAGCTTATGTGGACGGCCTCAGAGGCTGACACGTGGACAAAATGGGTGCTGCTTTAGTAGTATATATAGATTGAAATGATGGTACTGCACAATATTTAAATATTGATAGGATGTTTACTATTCATACTTTTTGGTTTTTTAAATAAAGTGAGGTAGACTCCCACTTAATTGTTCATATGTTAGGTGTGTTATTTATTTTTTGGGTATTGTATGACGAAACTGGGTTGTTATTTTTTTGGGTATGTTAGGTCTGTTATTTATTTTTTGGGTATTGTATGACGAAACTGAGTTGTTATTTTTTAGGTATGTTAGGTGTGTTATTTATTTTTTTGTGTTGTATGACGATTTATGTTTGATCACCCAAAATTCCGATCTCAAAATTAGGATATGTACTTACCATGTTCGATCTAATATATTGACAACCATACGAACAAACCACTTACCCAAACATATCAATATCTTACAAAACACTTACCCAAAAATGTGTTATAATGTTGGATATGTTTTATAGTTACCCAAAATGTGTTATATTTAAAGTGATATCGTGGATATGTTTTATGGTTACCCAAAATGTGTTATAATGATCAAATGTCAAGCGAATTTTGGGGTAATGACCAAATGTCATTTGATATTGATGTTTGTGTACAATATCGAGTTTTGAAAATTTTGGGTATGACAAATTTAAATTGGGTATGAATTTTGTATTAAGTGATGTTTAAATTGGGTATAAATATAAAATATTATCCAATTTATGGATATTGTTTTATATTGATATTTGATTTATTGGGTATGTTGTTTTCTAGTATATTTATGTACTTTGACAAATTTATTTTTGGGTATGATTATGATATTAGTTGGGTAAGCAAATTTTTGGGTAAGCGGATTTTTTCTGGGCAAAGGGCTGCATTTTTTTGTCCCCAAATTCCCTCCAAATGTCAATCAAAAGTGTCAAAGTCAGCAATCATATCAGCCATCACCCACTTTTGTCAATTTTTTGTCCTATTTATGAATTAGTCTAGGAAAGTAGAAGCCCTATTTCTCAATCTGTAATTGGTAGGGCCCTAAATTTTAACTCTATGGGGTAAAAGACCCTATATGCCAATTCAGCCTTAGTATTTTACCATATGGGAAACTAACGAAACCATCAAATGAGGCTTTGCTTAGGTATTACTAACTAAGCTACACTATTACATAAAAACAGAATGTTTCTAAACCTTACTAACCTATACTACTGTACAAAGAAGTGGAATAAATTACCAAAAAAATAAAACTCGGTATCCACTAACCGGAAAAGAGGAAACCTTGAGGACCCAAATGAAATTTTACCTATCGAAACAAGGATTTAAAAATATTCGAAAGAAATTGATTTTTTTTTTAAATTACTAATTTTAGAACATTATCTAAAATATATTTTACAAAATTATATGTTTTCTTTTTAAAGTTTCGGTGGAACTTCATGAGGGGTTTCTCGAAATGCTGACATTTAAAATAATTAAAATTCACATCGCTCAACTAATTTCATTATTTACGGTATGTAAAAATACGGTTGTCACGACAAAGTCAGAATTAGGATTTTTGCCAAAGCAATAAGACATAATAATTTTAGTAATACGTTGATAAGAAAATATCATTAATAGTTTTCAAAGTTAGTATTATTTTTTATTTAGTGTTAGATATTTTTATTTTTATTTTAGTTAAACATTACCGATACGAGAAAGGTTAAAGTAACTAAAGGTGAAGGGCATCATGATATTCACTCTCCACTTTGTTATCAAAACTAGATCCTCCACTTTCTCACTTTGCTTGTCAGCCAAGATTCCTTAATCTTTCACAAATATATGTCGGAAGGGTAGTTAGAGGAAAATGATGACTGGATGGCCCACAAGTTCACAACGAAGTCGTTTGTTAATCAACGTTACGACGTCGTCTGACAAGGAAGAGTTGTGATATTTGGGCAGAACGTTCAGGGTTCTTTTTGGGCCGTAATAGATTATGGCCCATTATTTATTGGGCTTTGGCCCAGTGTAAATTGGGCTTTTGAGTAAATATTGTTGAGTTACAACTTACAAATAACAAGCTCATTCAAACAGCAACGCCCCGCTTAAATTAACCGAAAAAGTACAATGAGATTGTTTGTTTGTTGTAAATGATGAGTAATTACTCTTATTCATTAGGTATGAACAAACACGAATCGAATGCGGTTCATTTGATTTTACGACAAGCCAACTACGTACTCGAGAACATAGATGAACACTAGGGAGAGCGGGTATAAGAGAATGGCGAGGAGAGAGGTCCAAAGAGGGAATGTAGTTCGGAAGCTTGCTAAGCCTCCCATGACAACACACACTATGAGTACTATCAATGCTTCCGACGTGAACTCCCATGATAATCCTCGGAAGTAGACCAACGCTAGGAATACCGATAAGGTTAGAACATTGTTCATGGTCACAGAGCCATATAGCTGCAATGTTACACAATCAATGTTACATTTTATACTAGAAGGCGGATAACCAAGTTATAGCGTAAAAACGTACCATCGAATATGTAAGGGAAGTGGATTTAAAGTTTTTCCTCTTTGCAAAGAGAAAGCCCGTGACGGCTTCACTTGATGTGACTAAAGGGAGGATCACGAACGAGATAAAGAAAGACGGGATTCCGGTTGCGTCGGAGAAGTTGTCGACAACATCCACCAATGGGTCGGAGAAGAATGCAGCTATGACAGTTCCTAGTAAGAGCATTAACAATGCTACTACGGTTTTTTGTGTTCTATTCTTGACATCACTTATCTCCGCAGCTACTTCCTCTCCATTATTATTATCTTCCAAAAGCGGTTCGTCTCTCCTTAAACTCTGAAAACGGAAAATTCAACTAGATCAGAATGTGATAAATGACTTATAGTTTAGATCTATAGAGTTAAATTTGAAGGTTATCTACATCGTGGAAGTGAGAAAAAGAGGGTCGGAAACTCTTTGATCTCTTGATCCATCTTGTAATTCCAAGAATGAATTCTTCCTCGTCGATTTGGGAGTCCTCATGCCTATCAAACTCCTTGATCAATTCCTCGACTACATCATCATCGTTTAATTCGATTTCTCGGATTTCCATTCCTACGATGAATGCTCTCAACTCGGATGGTGAGAGAGAATTGTCGCCGTTCAAGTCAATTTTTCTGAATAACCTGTAAATGGATAATAGAAGAATAACTGAACAACTTTATATAATAGTTATTTGTTATAATCTTTAAACAAGAGAAATCTAACTTTTTTATGACTTCTATATTAGGCTTCCCATCATTAGTTACGAGCAACCCAAGTGCATGTGAATCCAAATGCTTGATAAATCCCAAGAGAGTGTGTTTATGCTTTGCGTATTGAATTCGTATGTCTTGAATCCAAGGCTGAAAAACTTGATAAAGACAATACGAAATCAAAAGCAAAAGGGAGACAACAAAAGCAAGCAGAACCGCCAAGTGTTTTCCTGAAGACGACGAGAAGGCTTGTGGGATTTGGACTAAGATAAACGGTAAAACAGACAAGGCCATGATCCTAGCTGAATAGCTAGTCCATATATCAGTAGACACACCAGATCCTGAAACGGTAAAAATATGCTCTTTATCACTTTACAATTAATCTGAAATATTTTTTTCATAAATATAGTTGTCATTTTAGGCTAATACTTTTGTTAAAAAATAATTGTCATTTTAGTTATTTTGTACTTTACTTTACACAATTACAATAAAGTAAAACGTAAAAAGTAAAAAAATGATTAGGGATAAAACGGTTTTTATTATAGTCTTTTTAATAAGTACGTAGAAGGCTAAAACGACAATGTTTGTGAACGGGTATTTGATAACAACTCATGAAACATACCATTTAAACTGAATCTCTTTGTGTCCATAGAATCAAGTGCAATGTCATCCTCAAGATCACATTTTCCAATAATAAGACAAGCCCCCCAAATCAGTGTTAGACACAAGACCGTTGATCCGGCTAGCAACCCCATTCCAACCGAAACTTGGCTTTGAGCCGTTTCCGTGCTCCCGGAAATTCCGGATGCTTTCGAAACAAACAACAAAATTAAACAAGAAACATATCTAGAGATACAGTTCTAAGTAATAGAAGAAAAATATACCTAGAACGATCATGGCATCCGGTAAGGATCCGAGTATCGGAAGAAAAAGACCTCCAACAACTCCGGGACCGAGAATTTCCAACAAACGCTCGCTTCCATTCGATAAACATGTCCCCGCAATATACATCAGGTAGCCATATACTACAATGAGGAACACATTTCCTAGTATTGTGGTAGTGCATGGCAAGAATCCATAAGTTTCGTCACATGATGAGCTTGATGATGATACGCTTAGACGGATATAAGACGAGTTTTGTTGATCATGTGGTGTTTCGAATCCATCAAACACCAAACCCGGTTGTAGAAATCGCCTCGAAGAAGTGCTGTAGAACTGGAAGAAGAAAATAAGGATCAAAACAAGAGTTATACAAAGTTGCTTCTTCATGTTTTGTGTGTGTTTTTTTTTTGAGTATTCGTGATGGGTTTTTTTTCAATTCCTTTATAGTATATAAATAAGTATTATGGACAATTAGGTTGTGGGTTACCTTAAAATATTCATTGAAAATTTCCATAGATTTGGTAGATAGAAAATCTAATTACAAAAATTAAAAAGACAACACCAACGTAATAAAATTAAGATAAACAATATTTAGTAAACATAATTGACATAGAAAACAAACACGAAATGCAATCAAGATTCAAGAAGAATACATTGTTGCATGATACATATATATATATATATATATATATATATATATATATATATATATGAGAAGACGAAAAGAAATAGGATAAAAGTTGTTAGGAAAATAATATAAATTATATGAAGTAACGTGTAAGAATTATGGGAAATATAGTAAGGTTGCGTATTTGCAGCTAACATTTGCTGACACAAGATAGCAATTGGGTTGGTTGTAACAAAAAAAAAACTAAGATCACTTATTTTGTAATATAACATTTAAAAATATCATATTGGTTGTGAAAATATTTAATATATGATATAATTATTTGATAATATATCATCGTATTTTGAGGGATTTTAAATTTGTAAGTTGCCTTTGAGGCACCCATCATTGTAATTGTGGATGGACATGAATCACATGATAAACGTGTAATTTTACAAAGTTGTACTAATTTACCTAAAATGTATGATAGGTCCGATCCAAGTATAAGTCTAAGCTCAATAAAAAAAAATTATTTTTTCGGGCTAGCCAATTAGCTACCCTATTTCCTCTACGTCAACATTGACCTATCGACATTCTTCAAACCAAAATATCCTCTTTACTCGAGTTTATAAACCAATGTGGATACGGTAATCTTCCTCCAACCCCTCTCTTTTGCTAATTGCAATGCTCACACCATAGTCTCGCTCTTTGCTATCTCCACTGATGGGCTCCCTCCTAGAACCTTAGCCATGCCCAACACAACTACTCCTTCCTCTCCTCTTCATATACTAGAATATTTCAAACACCGCTAGAACATGGTTCATTATCAGTTTATCCGGAACAAACACACTTTGGTTAGAGGTCACCAACTTATCTAAGCATGTTTTCAACCTGTTAGCGAGAACATTGACATAGATCTTATACAACACGTTACATAAACTTACTGGCTTAATATCCTTCATTCTTATAGGTGATGCAACTTTTATTCTTATAGGTGATGCAACTTTTAGTACAAGTATTGTTCATCATTTCAGGAAAATGTACACCCTCGAGTAATTGGTGGATCAAACAATTCACGTGATTACTAGTAAGTATGGTTGGACTCTTAAAAATGCATCCTACTAAGTCTAGTGGTCAGTAGACTTAGTAGGATGCATTCTAAAGAGTCCAACCTTAAATTATGTTTCGATATTCCCAATTAAACTCGCTTGCTCGAGATCTTTGGAGCCACATTATTTCTTCTTTGATCATTAAGACTCTCATTCTCTTCCAACATCCTCCTCCTTCCAACCACATCACCTCTCATGCCATTTCTTTCCATATGCAACAATTTCTTCCTTGGCTCAGCTCAGTCACCACATTACCGAAGCTCGTTATGCTCCAATCATATATGTAGGTCCACTCCATATATGCTCAGTTTTCCCGTAATCTCATGTGTCTACATGATACTCAATGAGTTACTCCATGCATTTTGGATCACCACTTCATACCCTTTATCTTGTAATCATATAGATATAAACCTAAAAGGCTAGTGTTTACTCCATAGTGGATTATGATTGGACCTCAATCTATTGTTCATCTATATTTGGTTGGGTTAGTTTTAAAATTGTTTGGAAATCATATATTCTTAAAGTTCATAGTTACTAAAATATTTTATAGATTTACTATTGGTACATACATTAAATATTTTAGATTTACTATTGGTACATGCATTAAAAAATGTAAAATTTGCACCGCTCCAAATTTGTTATACATGTCGTCAAGTATCAATCAAATCAGACGGTTGTACTTAAGGGGGAGCGCGTGGAGGAAGAAATGTTTCATATCGCTAATAAAGAAATAAAGTACGAGCTACCCTTATTAGTGATTGTTTTTAGAATGGAATTTTACCGACTAATGAGTTGAGCTTGAACCCAACACGCGTGTGTTCATAGACTTGTGATAACCCCACGTCAGCTTTGAGCATCAAAAACTTCACACTAACCATGTATTTTTCCTTTTATAGATGAAAATGAGACAATGTAATTCAATATATTTCTCGAATCTTAGTTAGGATGAACACATTTTTTACATTTTAATAGGACTATAATTTTTGGGTAGAGAATGAATGACTACTAGATTATTTGTCGATGCATATCTATGATATTGATCGATAGAGCATTCTTTATTGATATGTACTCGAATAAACATAAGATATTGACACATGAATCACAAACTTTATTTTTCAAATATCTATTCATGATTCCTCATTGAAATCCTAACATTTCAAGATAATAACACAATTTTAAGCATATGTGTTATCAATTTATCATGAAGCAAAATTTAATAATGCTTTTTATGAACAATAAATTTGAGTTTTTTTTTCCTCTTTCATTTCTTGGTACCATTTTACAATTGATATGAATAAAAGAGGAGTGAAAAAAAAGGAATACATACTAAAATACCAAAAGGAAACTCACAAATTACAAGGAACAACAGTGGATAATGCACAACTCTTAGACCTAAAATCTCAATAGAAAAAGATGTTTAATTAAATTAGAAACTAATCCCTAGCTATTAAGAGGTAATTATGAGATGTTCCTTGGTAGTACATGCAATATTACTTGAGTTTGAGGCTGCAGCTTGAAGTTGAGTTGTGTTGTCATTCATATTGTAATTATACTCTTTGGCCATCTTCTTCATATTTTGCTGATTATATTTCTGCCTTAATCTCTCTATCTCCTTCTTCAATGCCTCTTGATGAGCTGCACAATAAATTTTTTAATTTCAATATTATATTATACACAATAGAAATAATACAAATTTCAATAAATTAAAAAGCAAATATATTCATATGATTATATACCAAAATGCTCACAAAAAAAAAACCCTTTACTCCTCTTCAGGCCCGTCCAACAAGGGATGTCATTCGGCCCAACAGCACAGAGCCCCAGTATTTTTTAGCCCCATAATATTTATTTTTAGTTAATTTACCAAACAAAATAGTGTTTGCCACAATGATTAGACCTTAACAATAGGTGCAAATGGTCAATAGTTTGAATCCCCTTTCTATTTTTTTTATTTTTATTAAAATTTTCCGTTTTATAATATTTTTTTATCTCCTCTTTTTATTTTTTATCTCCTTTTTTTGCTTTTTTTCACCAAAAATATATTAAAAGTAAGAGCGATTTTATTTTACTTTTTATTGTCATTATTTCATATATTTTTTTACTAAAAAATTAAATTTAGTTTTTTCCTCCAATTTTTTTCATGGTAAAATATTTTTTCTTAAAATTGATAAAAAAAAAAAAAAAAATGTTGGCACAGGATCTCCGAAACTCATTGGACGGTCATGCTCCTCTTTAAAAAAATAGACAATCCGTAAAAAGTGTATATATTATACATTAAAAGTTTATATTTTACAAATATAAAAAGGGTATAATTTAGTAAAAAATGTATTTTTACTATTTTAAGAACTACTCAGTCTGTTAAAAAAGTTATAAATTTTAAATATGTATTTTCATATTTATATATTTAGTATACAATTTATACACGCCGTATATTTTATACATTTTCCTTGTTATTTTTCATGATAAGATTGTGTAATTATTATCTAAACAAATAACTTAAAAGAAAAGTAAAAGGATAATTAATAAGTAAATACCATCCTTGAAGATCTTATCTTGAGCCAAAGCAGCAAGACGTTGCTTAAGAGAGCTGTTGTCGACGTTAAGTAGCAGCCTTTGATGATCCAGATAGGCTACTCTTGGTGATAATGCTGATACCTCAGTCTTCATTTTCATTGATTTCATTAGTTAATTACCCTAATTAAGGCTTTAATTAGCAGCTAATTAAGTTCATAATCTTACCTGCAATGTCGTTACGCTTCTTTCCAGCTCAGATATATACTGTAGCTTTCGAACTCTTGATCTCTGAGCTGACTGCCTATTCGCCAATATTCTGCTTCATATTACAGAATCATTATTATTATTATAAACAAAAAATAAAAGAAAAAGAAATTATATTGGACGGAAATGCCCTCTGGATTGAGAGAGTATTTACCTTTTTACCCTCTTTGGATCAGCGACCTCAAGCAGCTCTGGCGGCTGATGATCTATCGCCATATGCTTATCCTCACAGTTGCTATCTTGATCGGACGGAGAAGAGGGGCTCGAAGAGTTTCCCGTTGCCGGAGCTGCAGCAGCGGCGCCGGTGAGTTCGTCCGAAAACATGGAAATGAGTTGGTCATCGTCGATCCTGTCGAAGCAGTTACCGGCGGGGGAGTGCATAAAAGGAGCGGCGTCGAGGAATGCAACAGAGTCGCTCATAGAGCGACGGTGAGACCCCTTACCGGAATCGAGGAAGTCTCCGGTGAAGGGAGAGAAAGATGGGGCCCAGTGCGGAGAAATGGTTGCTGGGATTTTGGGTGGCAATTGTGCCATTGTTTGCTGAGATGAGAATTGGATTTCGATGAATTGCTAAATAGAAGGAAACGGAAATGGAATTGAACTGTGAGATCGGAAATTGGCAATCGACGACGAGACGAAGTTGTTGTTCAGAAGATGAAGGCGAGTGTGATGTAAGATAATTATAAACGAATGCATGAATATTTTGAAATTTCCGAAATTGCCCTTTAAGTAGAATTTATTTTCTTTTGGAATTATTTTTTGGGGGTTATAAGGAGAGGGTGGTGGTCACATGGAGGATGAAGAGGGGACAGCTATCAACAGCTGGTGTTTGGATTGGGAAAGCCTTTTAAGTTTCAATTAAGATTTTATAGATAAATAGTTTAATATTATAATTTTAAATTTTAATAATAAAATAATTAATATTATAAATTTACACTAAAATTTTACTAAATATTTTTTAAAGTTTATATATTAAATTGCATTTAGTCAAAATTTATAGAATAATATAAAATGTATTTTTACCATTTGTTAATATTACATTATATATGATATGTATAATAAATGCATTAAAAATTAATTTATAAAGATAATTCCTTAAATAGTTATATGCCATGAGTTTTGGACTTAACACGACACATTTAAATTACAATTAAGTCTAGATAGTTTTAGCATTTATTATGTATTTAAAATGGAGTTTATTTGTTATTTAAAATGGATTATTGTCATTTCGATCTAACAGTGGTAAGTCAATTATAATCTAAAAATTAAAGAGGTCTATAAAATAAGGTGTCATAGAAAAGAGTATACTTCACCAAATTCTTTTAATACGAAGTTGAGTTGGATGAGAATGATAAAAATAATAATACTAAAATTTATTCTTCTCACACTAAACTCTAATAACTTTACAAATAACTCCATGTCGAATGTATCAGGAGTCTCGTAATTTTAGTTGAGTTGGACAAGATGGTTAAAATAAGAAAAGTGTATGTTTTTACGAGTGTTGGTTGAAATACAAACTTAAAAGTGTGAAGGTTGGGTGGAGGATGAAATGTTCTCACGTCGACAATAAAAGTAAAATTGATAATGACTTAACGAGCTTAAACACAAGGTTGGTGGGATACTTCTCCTATTGTTAACGAGTTTTAGTATAGAACATCGATAGGTTAGTGGGTTGGACTCGGGTTCAACGCACATATACACTTACACGTGTTCCAAGAACTTCCATGTCATATATGACACGTTGAAATCAAGTATAATATCAAAGCAGTTCGATCTCTCGAAGATTGACTTTAAGACTCTAATTTGTGTTGAATTCGAACTAAACACTCATACACACTTAGACGTGATATAAAACCGGGTCATGTAGGAACCCCTATTTTGTACTTGGTATTAGGGTTCACAACAAGGGTTAGGGGTCATCTAATCGCACTTCCTCACTCGAAACGGTGTCGTATGAAGCCCTTTAATAGCTCGGGGATTAGTCAAGATAATATGATCTTATGTATAAAAGGTTCATTTATCTTTTCTTTTCACCTTGTCAAGTTATAACCAAACAAGCCCTTAAAATATATACACACATGAAATTGTGCAAAAAGGGTAGAGATGAATATGATGAAGGCAAGCCCACCACGTGCCGATGTGACCCGCTCTCTCCCCTATTCACAATATATCAATTTACAAAATTTGATAAACACAATAAACTATAAATAAGATTTACCCAATTTATGAAATATTTGATGAACTTATTTCTCTATTTGAATTAAAACTAAAACATAATAGTAGTGATATTGTTTGTTATATAAACATACATATTTATTTAATTTGCAATATCTCATCAATTAAAAACTCGGTTAGATATTGATTTATAAACCGTAAATGATAATATGTTATAATACAAAACTTAGAAAAACCAATTTATAAATATGTAATCTTGGATTTATTAACAACTTAATATCTCAATATGTTTTTTTATCACACCAAACAAAATTTTAATAAAATTTATTAATTTAATTTGTTTCTTTTTTAATATAAACCCAAATAAACTTATAGTTATCTTTATTTACTGAAAAATATGAAATGATAATTTAATAGTTTTGTGAGA
>BSUD01000008.1:131001567-131038447 GCA_033239045.1 Fagopyrum esculentum | reverse complement strand
AAAAAAAAACTTTCATAATCAGGGTATTTAATAAGGGCACACAATATGTCTTCTCATAAGGGAAAAAAAAAAGAAGCAAATAATTGTGTACTAGGGAAATACAATTTATAAAAAAGAAATAAAATAAAAAGAAATAAAAATGACAACTGCCCATGTGAAATCTTAGCTTTGGCCGCAAAAAAACAGTCACATGGATCCCTCTTTCGAAGGGCATCCCTCTCAACTTCGTTGCAGCTTCCGTCTCAATATTGCTCTATAATCTAAAATGCTCAAAATAGGTTTAATTATATGAAATTATGCAAATTTTGGGTTTTACTTACATTGTTATGATACTCTCTTATAATTGAAAGTTTCATTTATAATTTGTGGTTTTAAGATGTCATAAAATTTGAGTTTTATTTATAACCGGTATATTACCCGCACTTCGTGCGACTTCACTTTTAATAAATATTTAATACTTGAAAATTTATATGTATATTTTTGTAAAATAAAAATCCGAAAAATAAAATTATAATCAATATTATGATTTTTAATTCTATTTTAAGTATTTATCTCTTCTAATTAATTATATTTTTAAATTGATTTGTTAAAATATGCTTGTTGGTAAAAAAAAATCATAAAAATTTTAAAACTATTTTTATAAAATTATTTATTTAAATAGTTTTTAAAAAATCTAGAAATCAATTTTCAATTTATATTAACATTTAAAAATCACTTTTTAAAATAATTTTTTAGCCTTTGAGAAACCTGGCGTTGACACGTGGTAATAAAATTTTCTGCTTTAATAGATATAAGATTTGTGGTTTTAAGATGACGCGAATATGTGATTGCATATGAATTATGTTGAAAACGAACTCTGAATTTCGCGTTCGACAATATGCCCAACCGTAAGGAATATATAAACTCCGTAATTTTCAATTCTCATTTTCTATTAGAGGGATGTTAAATTTTTTTTTTTTTTTTATAATTTCTTATTCCTAATAAGTTTAATAATCATTCTCTACAAAACGTACCATACATTTAATAATTATTTATAAATCCAAAATTAGGGGAAATCATAGGTTCATATGTATTTGATTCGGTTGATTGTACTGCATATATCATTAGTTTTTGTAATGAATGAGTTAAAACACCTACGAGACATTAGCAACATGTTGGGGTCCATTTTAAGCCATAACAACCTGCAAGTAAATTACTGTTTAACCCTTAATTAATAGTCAAACTAAGTTTTATTAAACGTGTCAAAAATAATGACGTAAAAAATAAGATATACAAAACACAAAAACAAGTTACTAGCTTTACACGAAGACGTAAAGACTCAAACTCAAAATTATTAGAAATGTTAAAGACGTAAAAGTTCTCTTAACTAACCGATGAAGATCTGAAACATTACAAGATATATTCTATGTTAATTTGCCTATAATTTTGAAATATTGTTGGAAAAAACCCTCATGTTTGAGGTGATTGTAGAGGGTAGCATAACATTTAGTGTCCGTTTGGTTGAAGTGATGTAATGAAAATGGAATGGAATCGAATAAGGGTAGAGAAAGGAAATGGAATGGTTGAGATTACTTTTATGTGTTAAAAGACCTCCAACCAAACTTAGTTTTGATTAATTCGGAATCATTTCGTTACCGGGAATGATTCCCGGTGCTTCCAAACGGGCCCTTAAAGTAGAAAAATAACATCAATTGTATATTGATCTGCATAAATTTGGACTCGGATCAAACTTTTTAATAAAAATTGTTTGTTTTTTAGGTCGGACTTCAACCGAGTCAGGAACCCGTACCTAAAGTTACCCAAAAAATAGTGAAGTCTAATTATGGTGGACCTTGAATTCTATGTAGATGTTGACATAGTATAAGAGTTGATAATCTCGCCTTCTAACTAATTGGATATTTAGAAAAACACTATTCGTACGAACGAGTTAACTAACTTTAAAGCTTGTTGTCAAGTATTAACCAAATAATTATACAAACCAAACTGCAACCTAGTATATAAGTGTAATGAATTGTTCCCTACTGTTGTTATTTGGATAATATTTTTAGAGACCGTTTGGTTAGAGATGTGAAATGAAAACGCAATGAAAACGGAAAGAAAAAATTAAATGAAAACGATTTACAACTTTATTTTTTCGTTCCATGCGGAGCCTGTTCCACACGGGGCGAGACGGGCTAATCCCGCAAGAATTATGCACCGGTTATATTCAACATTTGTTCTTATTTTCTCTCATGTTTAAAGATACAAATGGTAAAAAAAACTCAATACCGAATTACCGATCCCATAGACCTACATTAGTGGGTAGTACATTCAAAACGAATACAGGTTACAAAAAAGTGTGTCTTACCGAGTCACATTCAAAAAATCTAGCACTGTAATACACTAACGATAACATTTTTTCACACGCCAATCACTACAAATAATTTACAAAAGATAATAATCTTGTAGTATTTATTATAATTTTTATTAATATAAAATTACAATATATATTATTTATCTATATAGTATTTGTAAAAATATAATATAATATATATATATATATATATATGGGACGGGACGGGATTAACCGGATTTTCGTCCTGCATCATGTCCCTCAAAATTTTTACGAGGCGGGACAAGATACACTTTTTTTTTAAAAAAACCGAGCAGGATCGGAACGAAACAGGATTAACCGGAATTCATGCTCCCCTTTACTTTGCTTTCATGGTCCCCTACTATTGTTATTTGGATAATGTTGTTGATTGATTAGAGTTTAGGCTCCTTTCCACAAATACCCTTAAAAATGGAGTTATTTTCTGCAATCAGCTGAAGTTACACCGGATTATGCTTTGGAGATGGCCGTGTCTATCTTTTCGGTAACAGGAAGAAAGAATATATGGAAAGCCAGAAAGAAAGTGGCCGGAGAAGGTACAATTCCAGCTTTTGAAGCGTGATCATACGTAACATGTGTAGACCTTAATTTTGCTTGCCCCGTGTAACATCTTCACCTAACACGTAGTTAAACACATATATAATACAGTTTACTGTCAGTTTAAACAGGTGTATTTCGACCATTATTAACAAGAGTTTAAGTTTCATCAAGCACTTAACACAGCTCACACTCCATTAACAAGCAGGTTTTCCACTTATAATGGATGAGGACAATCACGATCATTAGCACTATCTGACTAACTAGCCTGGCTATGTTTCTTGTTAATGGTGGAATGTTTTGTTTTTACATTGATTCATGTTTACAGCTGATTGTTAATGAACAGTGCTTAGCAGCTTCAGGTTCGGTCATCGATCTTTTTAAACGTGGGTACAGACAGGTTCGGCCTAGCGTACAATTTCAGTGCATAGACACGAGAGTGTTGTGGGTTTGGGTTTTGGTGGAATTGGAATAGCCGGGCAAGCGAACTCGTTGTACGGATCAAGGATACGGAATCCGTTGGGCAAGACAGAGTTTACGGGGAATTATGCATTTTTTTCAACCTCACGTTAATAGATTATGAGAATTATGGGAGAAATTATTAATTTTTGTAACTAAGAACGCTAAACGGACCCAGATATAAACGTAAGCGGATACGTCCCGTAACCCTCCACCAATTTCCAACCACCACGTCACCTAAGGTTTTTATATAAGCCAAGCTACTCAAAACTCCGCTGGGACTCGACTCATATTTCGATTGTTTGACTCTATTAACAATCCTACAAATGCCTAATAGTGTTGCTATACTAGCCGAACTGCTCAAGTTTGACTTGCAAAAAAAACTCGGTATTCTTTCTCGTGTCCTTTCTATTCGTTCCATTTCCGTCTGCCCGTCCCGCCCCTTTTCCATTTCATTGACTTCTTTTTTAATTTCTTCGTAGCTTTTGTTTTCCTCCATGTACATTTTTTTTTCAACCTCTTTATTCTTTTTGCTACGCTTCCTTTTATACCCTTTCGAAAAATGTCTTGTATTAGGTCGGTTTATGCGCCTACCTATTATCTGGATATACCAAGAAAGATGTACGGTCTAATGAGGCTACTACGAAATATTTACTCATGGGTGGGGCAATCTCCTCTATTCTGGTTCATGGTTTCTCTTGGCTATATGGTTCATCCGGGGGAGAGATCGAGCTTCAAGAAATAGTGAATGGTCTTATCAATACACAAATGTATAACTCCCCGGGATTCTCAATTGCGCTTATATTCATCACTGTAGGAATTGGGTTCAAGCTTTCCCCAGCCCCTTCTCATCAATGGGCCAAGCCAAATGTTAACATACTTTTAAGTTCGATTTTAACTTAAACTCAGCTAGCCCATAATGCTCTACATTGACAAAAATGGAGTGGAAGTGTAAGGGCTGCACTTTCCTCTGGACTTGTATGTGTGAGCGTCGTCTACAATTTGTCTAAATTGACGATTTAGAGAACTATCATTCATCAATGGATCACTATCCAACCAAAACAGTATTGCAAATTTGCAAGTAGGCCGTTCAAAATCAAGTCCGGGTATCCGAACTGGACCGGGTATCTAGGTCAATTCTGTTAAACAAAATTTATAAAAGGTCCAATTTTGAGCCCAAAAACAGGTATAGAACTTGGCCCACTCGATCTGGACTAGACCGGGCCTGAATATCCGGTCCAACAAGATATTTCAAGTCCAGGTCTGGTCCGGTCCGGTCAAGGTCGGGTCCAGTCATGGACAGACAAACAGCCCTAATTGCAAGGGCGAAACTTCATATTATCATACGGAATAAAACATGAAGGAACCCTCACAGTCATATTGAAGGCATTTCCCTCGAGTATATCAGGTTAGTTCAGACAGTCAACAGAATGGCGCATACGCACAAAAAATAAGCTCACCATAGTTAGTTTACAAATATGCTATAGTTAATTTTATCAATGAAGTTTTATTATAATTTATAACCTAATGTCACTGAAAACTAGATGAAGATGGCAGATATATGCACAACAAACAGAAGAGGGCAAGAGTGATCTGTAAACCTGTAATCAGAGTTGTATCAACAAGAGCTCTCGAAAAAAATAAGATAGTATACTAGATTTAGAACACTCCAAAACGAGAGTATGACTGGAAACAAGAAATCAAAGAATAAAATACAAGCCAAATTATCAGTACCCTGATGGAAAGATAACAAAAATCATATAGCAAATGTGAGAAACTGGAATTTCGATTCCACAGTCTATATCCTATAAATGGATTGATTAAAAGGACCGCACATATTTCCTCAACAGAAGCACTCCAAAATGTATACCTCGATAAATAGTCTTGCAAGAATTCGCACTGGCTTGATCGCGGTGATCCTGAAAGTGAAGGAATGACACAAATTCAAGTATATCACAAAGTTAAGTGATTTGCCTTTTAGTTTATGAAGAACAGCAACCATCCTTCTTCAAAGCTGAAACGTCATCTTTGCCGCTGATGTCGATAGTTTGTCCTTTGGGCAAGGCTGCAGGGTCTCCCCCGATTTCAAGTGCTTTCCTGCTTACTACATTGTATATTTGGGTAAGTACTTCAGTGAAAGCATTCTCAACGTTTATGGACTCGAGGGCAGATGTTTCCATGAAGAATGTGTTCTCCTTCTCAGCAAAGGTTTTGCCATCTTCGGTACTTACAGCACGCAAGTGCCTCAAATCAGCCTTGTTTCCCACAAGCATTATCACAATGTTGGTCTCTGTGTGATCCCTCAGCTCCTTCAACCATCTCTCCACATTCTCAAACGTGACATGTCTGGTCACATCATAGACTAGTAGAGCACCAACAGCGCCTCTGTAGTATGCACTAGTGATGGCACGATACCTACACAGCACGATGACAAACTCAATACGTTCATATGTGCAAGAGAAGCGCTTAAGTAATTTACAAAAGAACTACAACGCCTTCTCAGGTAACTAGGTAAGTTACATTTTCAGGAATGATCAACTTCCAACAGATCATATATGCAATAAGATCAGCTGAAACTGCAAATAACATTGGACCAGAACAGTCAATCTTGTGTTACATGTTTACCTATTTCCAAGGAACTAAACAACACCCCATAGAATCGGATATTCAATTTCCAGATCATTTGTCCCTAGATTTCAGGAAACGAAACTATCTCCGAATCGATGATTTTACAAAACAATTGACCGTCGAGTCTCGCTTTAAACGAAAAAGGTTTGACTTAATTACTAATAAAAAATCACAGAAATGCAACACACTTCTTCCTTTGACATTATAATGCCAATAACAGATCTGAAAACCCTAGCAAACCAATCCGTAAACATCTGAGCCGATTAATGTCAAGCATCATCATCTAATGCTCAAATAGTACTAGAGCAGCATAAACAAAACAAACAAAATCCAAAATCATCTTCATAATCACGCAACAACATAATACACAAAAAAATCACAACAATTAGCACCTTTCTTGGCCAGCAGTATCCCAAATCTGAGCCTTAACGATCTTCTCATCAACACGAACACTACGAGTAGCGAATTCAACTCCAATCGTGGACTTCGATTCAAGACTAAACTCGTTACGAGTGAATCTAGAGAGAAGATTGGACTTCCCGACACCAGAGTCTCCGATCAGCACGACTTTGAAGAGGTAATCGTAGTCATCATCCGCTCTGAAATTCGACATTTCAGGGATATTTGATGCAGTTTGGTGAAAGAAATCGGTTTGAAAAGGAATGGAGAAATCTTAAGGTCAAAAGCTTTGCATATGGATTTTGATTCAAATGAATAAGAGAGAGAGGTAGGCAGCCCAAAGAAGAAGGTGGAAAGCCTCGATTGCGCGTAGTTAGCTCCCGTGGGCGCATGTCCATCACGTGACTTTTATTATTTCTTTCAGACCCGGATTTTTCTTTTAGCCTTTTTGCCTCTTTTTGTCGCAATCTTTTCTAAATTTGTGATTCTCTGCTAATGTTTTGATTTGTTTACGGAAAGTAGACAAAAGGTGTCATTCATTTATATAATTTGGCTTTAATTTAATGGGTGACGATCAAATCTCTACTATCTATAAGATATTTTGATAATGATATTTTCTTAATCCCTGATCTCTTCAGTTTCATTGATTTGGGACTTTAGCTTTTAAAAACTATTTTGATAATAAAGTCTCACGTCGAAATCCCACATCTAAAGATGGGACACTCCGAGCCTGGTATATAAGGTCGGTGGACTACTCCTCCTGTTGCCAATTGGTTTTAGGATGGAACCTCGCCGGGTTTATGTGATGGGCTTGGGCCTAACGCGCATGTGCGCTCGTATGCACACGACCCCGCTCTACCGGTCCGTCGGTATCGGACTTTGACATGGTATCAAAGCGGTTAGCCTCAATTCCGCTCGCGATCCTAACCTGTGGACAAGTGCAACTCAGTCTATATCCTCTAGTTGCACTTGCGGGGGCGTGTTGGAGATAATAAAGTCCCACATCGAAAGATGGGGACACTCCAGTTTTAGGATGGAACCTCGCCGGGTTTATGTGTGCTGGGCTTGGGCCTAACGCGCATGTGCGCTCGTATACACACGACCTCCGTTCTACCGGTCCGTCTATATATATATATATATGTTTTTTAGCGTTTTTCTTGTTTCGTGGCTATGATATTGGACAAAAACTAATTGGATGATGAATGAATAAGGGCATTTTTCCGATGATTTGTCAATAAATGGTTATCCGAGCACACACATTCCACATAGTAATACAACTTGTTATTTTATTATATTATGAGAAAATATATGTATAGTGTTAATACATATTTTTTCATGTCATGAATCAAAATAAAAATAAATACAAAAGCTTTGATATAATTAATCGAGCCATTGGTGAATTTGTGAAGGATCATCCATCCGAAATTTGAAGGTAGAATTTTTAAAAGTGCACTAATTTCTTAATGAAAAACATAAATTTTGAGATTATTTGGTTAAATATTATTCATTTGATGATAGAATGATAGACCTAATTATTTTCAGGCAGCTCGTCTGAAAAAACGGGTGGGTATGAATAGAGGAGGAAGTCCAATAGGACCAAAAAGTCAGACCAGCCAGGCACGTCTGGCCAAATCCGGATACATCTCTAGGCCCGTCGGGTCAAAATGTCCGTCATGTTGGCACGAATAAAAATAGATAAATATAAAAATATATATTATATTGTATATATAATATATTATAAATATTAAATATAAATATACAATAATTAATATATTATAATTAATTTTATAGATATTTAAATTTATATTATTTTTAAACAAAATCTATATTAATAAACAATGTTTTAAATACCTTTTATATAATTAAAAAAGGTACCCGCAGGCCCAGTCAGCCGACCTGGCCGGGTACATCACCCACCAGCGGCAACCGAGTCCGGCCCGGATTCGGATAAACGAACCAAAAAATTTATAAAATTCGGTCCGATCTCGAATATGAACATGTTTATAGAGTGATGACTGATGAGTCCTTTTGACAATTATCCAAGATTCAGAACATATAGGACATGTTCCTTTCCCATATCCTGATATGGGTATGAATATCACATTTTGAATATCTATGTTTGGTAATTGAGTATATGAGTATCAAAGTGATATGCCCGGAAATTAACACTTTACTCTCTTTTTTTAAAAAAAATTTTTTTGGCCAAATAGATCATTTTCTAATATTCATTAGGTTTGTGTATCCCTTCAATTTATACCATGAGCCTAATTACTATAGATAAATCTCAAAATAAGCTTACTTAGCTGATTTGACTTTTTTTTAAATCAATCTTGATATCACCTTCTTTTCCTCTCACGTCTATACACTAATATTAGGATACGGAAAAGAACCTATCCATAAAAGCCTAAAAAACTATACAAATCACACACTCCCTCTCCCCCAAATTTTCTAATTTTAATGATTTTCACTCTCTAATATATGTTTTGGTTATATAAATAGGGCGATCGCGAATGATTGGCATCCCCCTCGGATACTATCAGCGGCAGCCTATCAATGAAATTATATGAAAACATAGATTCTAAATTGTGAATAAAATGAGACGAAAGGAGTATTGTATGATGTAACAAAATATGAGTCATTAAGACGTTTTTTTTGATGAAATGGACGTGCATTCTTGCCACGTAGCAAAGTACATAATATGTCGAAAATCTAATAAAAATTCAGAACCATCAAACTTTGAATCATTGATAAACATCCACCTCATGATTTAAACTATATTTAGGTTTTCATGATGCAGGATACGATTAGCTTTTGAATAACATGAAGTACAAACCAAGCGAAGTTGTTCATAATGAATGACGTTGAAAACGTAGTCTTGATTTTATTAGACTTTTAATTAAAGAGAGATTAGTTTTCACTGAAACCGGGTGCTAAGGACGTGAGAAATTTACAAAAATACACGGTGCGCGTAAGGTAGGCCGAGTGGCCGACTGCGTTCGAACCTTATTCGAGTGCAATCGAGATTCTTTCGTCCTTTGAAATCCAACAGCTATATATGAAACTTCAACGGAAAACGTTTGTCATTTTGATATGACAAAATCAAGCACCATCTCAACACATCTTTTCCGTCGCCCTCGCTTTATGTCAAGTGATTTTTACTTTGATTCCTTAACACCACATCAACGACTATTCGTATAAGAATGTGGTAGCCTCGTTGCCTCCTCTTAAAGATTATTCGATTTTATTGTCTTAAAATCTCAAAACGACTATTCGTATAAGAATGTGGCACTGAAGAAGCTCACATGAATCCTTTAGCACCAAACCGGCTAAACCCATGTTAATAAATTAAGACCAGTCTAGCTGCGAGTCAACTCAGTAAAGCCAGTAATTCATGCTCTGAAGAGCAAAGTACGCCCCCGATCGAGTCTATGATATGTTCAATGGATTGTGTTAATGCTTTGCATTTTTCAGTATAAAGATTATCCATTTGATCGCCTGCTACCAACACAATTTTATTTTGTTAACGAGAACATCAAAATCAAGCGAATGATATTTATGACTAAAAACAATCGGAACATCGATATTGTCATCAAATGAACGAAGAAACAAAGAAAGTTGCTCTCAGTCAAAAGGCCAGTTTTCCACAGCAGAGCAAAGAATCAGTCAGATCAACAACAAGATCGATGAACTTAAATCCTAGACGGGAACGAAATTCATAGAGATTGGTTAGAAGCACTTATCTCCCCCCTATAAGGGTAGAATAATAGAACTCTACACTTGTAGATGAAAGAATCATCGAACTTAAACCAACCACCATGAATGACGCTCAAGGACTTAAATTCATAAATCAAAAGCTGCAGATCCTTCCGAATCCGCTCTCTTCAGTGTGGTTAAAGCAAATAAGAATCATCATTGAGCAACGCATACAGCGAGAAGAAAATAAAACAGATCTGTGGAACTTACGAGAAAATGCAAATGAATCCATGGACAAACAAGGAAACTGCATGTCCAGAAGTGCCTGATTTCGAAAAATACTTTTGATTTCGCATCGATTCGGGATTTTCCTCTGCTATTAGCAGATTAACAGAGAAAATCATAGTGTGATCATGCGGATTTCAAAGCCAAATCAGAAATTTATTGAAAAAGATACGGAGAATACGAAAGATTGAACGGAAGAAACAGTGGCAGATCTGACGAAAATAGGAGGCACAGAAATGAATTGGGGATCGTCCCTCACCCGAATGTTGGTATTTGATATTTATACAGAGCCGAGCACAATTAGGGTTTTTGAGATTTCACATTTTACCCATTTTGCCCCTCTATATGAGAACGAATTGCAAATTGGCAACCCACCTTCTTCTTTTGGGTAAATTACAAAACTCAACCTTAAATTACATGTTTTCACAAGACAGGCAATTTAAACAACTACATGAAATTATCCGGAATTTTATTTCTTACAAAACCATAAAATAAAGTATAATGATTGAATTTAAATTTTAAAATATAAATTTATATAGTGTTTTAGACGTGGTATACTTGTGATTTGTGACAAATTAAACAACAAATTTATATTAATGTAGAAGCTATGGAGTACTTTTTAATATGGTTGTGAGTCTTATTATGCACGAACACTTCTAGAAGACGGCGTGTCTCGTGCTCTGCCGTGTCGGATACGCGGATATAACAGGACACGGTCAAGACACGTTTTCGAGATAGGACACGCCTAAGAATACGGAGAGGACTCGGATTGTGTCCGGTCAACACACGGTCAACGAAAATTTACCTTACTTTTAAGGCTAGAAAAAAAAAACATTTTTTTGAAAAAACATAAAGAAAAACTGATTTACACTAATATAGCCCCACGTGGACACATGCGAGATTGTGGTTGCTGCAAATAATGAATGGTTCATTTTATTATGTTAATATTTTTATCTACTCATATATCATTGATTTTTTTTACCATACATATGTATTTCATTATGATATAGGAATTCTATATTTTAATATCTTTATGATTTATTATTTGATGATATAGGAATTTTATATTTTAATATTTTTAAAATAATTTATTATTTGTTTTAGTCGCCGTGTCCCCGTTTTCTATAATTTTGAGGATTACCACTTCCCCGTGGATTACCGCTTCCCAGTTTCTTGTCGTGTCCGTTTCCCGTACCCGTGTCCGTGCATAGGTTGTGACTCTAGTTATAAGAGATTTTTGTTTGGATTATAAAATCAAATTTACATATGTAAGAATTACGTGACAATGGATTCATTTAGAAGTGATGAACTAAATTCTAAATGCAATTTTTATTCTTACAAATAATCCAATAATTTTTTATCAAATCTAACGTTTCTTGAATATCTATAAGCATGCAAAATTACATAGATGATTCTGTGAAAGTAAAAACTACTTTACTGAAAATTTCATCAAGAGAAATAACATCAAACTATAGACAAAAATGAAAAATTCAAGAAAGACTTTGATCATATCATAGAAATCATACTCGAAAGTAGCCGTATGTTTAACAGATTGAAGTATTCCATATATTTTTCTTCAAAAAAACTTCCAAGTTAGTACAATAGTAGGATTGTAAGCTTGAACTCTTCACAGAAACCCTTCAATCCCACGACCTGACATCCTTTGCCTGTACAAATTCATGGCTTCCTCCATCACTTGAGCTTGCCCAAGCAACTCAGCTCTGCGCTGTCCTGAAGGGTGAGTCGAGAGGTAGTCTCTGAATGCCGAGTTACCACCTAATTTTCCCAGCTTCTCGTACACAGAAGGCGCAACGCGGGGATCATACCCAGCTGATGCTGTCAACAACAGCCCTATATAATCTGCTTCTAGTTCCATCCTGATTTCGGAATTTCAGTTAGATTTAAAGCAATTGTTATGATCATACCAAAATGAAAATATGCTTCAAAATGATGAGGTACTTGATTGAGCTTATTATCTGAGAATTTGCATTATAGTCGATGAATGGAGGCATGTATGAGCTTAGATGGGTTATGGCTTCATCCGTCCGCTACCTTAGTATAAAGATTGCTAAACAAATTACTAAGCCACTCATAGCATATCTATTATTTACTTCAGCCATCTCAAGAGACTACAAACACTATGCACAAAAACAGAAGGCAGGAGAGTAAACATTCAAGTATAATACTACATAATGCCGGGAATGAAGAGTCTTCGGTTGATCAAAATTTTGAATTACACTGATTATTTTGTTCTTACATTTAATTAAAACAACTTCATTCCTTGGGTGTGCATCTATCTTAAACTTCATATTGATTTCTACTCTGTCAAATATTTTTCCAGCCTTAACTAGGCAAAAAGTCTCAAAACAGTAGCTACTAAATTCAACAAATCATCTTTTAAGTATTCAAATATTCATCGTTATTTAGTAAATACAATATGACTACACAACCCAAGTTCACACTCAATCATCAGTCAATAGAATATAGTTATGAAATAACGAAAATGCACACAGAAAAATTAAGCTTATGACCCATAAGACTTACTTTCTAGAGAATGGCAACCTCATTAATACAGTTGACATGGTACTAACGACATCAGGCATGACAAACTGAGACAAGATTAGTTGCACTATAGCCATCCACAAGTTCTTTGTAATCTGTTCAGCAGCATGTCGAGCCACAACATGCCCGACCTGATCAACAAAGAAAATATAGAAACCAAGATTATCAACCTCTATAAAAAAAGAGAAAATCACAAGTTACCATTGCACTGGATAATGCACATTAGTCTAATTACCTCATGCCCAATAACAGTTGCTATCTCAGCATCAGAAGGAAACTGCTTAAGAAGACCTGTAAACACAACAATCTTTCCACCAGGCAAACAAAAGGCATTGACAACAGGTTCATCAATAACAACTACTTCCCAGTTAACATGCTCCAAATGTCCGGTATTAGCATTCGCCCCGCGAGCTTCCCCTTTCTGCCTACTTGTATGAACCCATTTATCATCAAGAAGCTCATCCTCCTTTCTCCAGTCTCCTTCCATCTTCAACTGTTTCTCCTCATCAAGTCCCTTCAAGGTCTCATGAGAACCGTATTCTTGGTGGAATTCAGGTGTATCCGAATTATAATTCGGGTCACTCCATACCTGGTCATGGCTTATACCTCTTTGGAGTGCCTCAATCACATCTTTTGCAATCAATCTCACCCTCACACTATCAGGATGAATTGCAGGCAGTATTTTCCCCTTGTTTGAACTCTTTATCTGCTTAAATTGGGAATCACCCAACTGTTTTTCAAGATCTTTTGATAAAAGCACAAGATGTGTTCTCTTTGTATAAGGTATAGTCTCGACATTACCAAAGTAAATAGTGATCGCACATCCAGAACCGACCAACACAACAATCAACATATTTCTAGGGTTTTCAAACCATTTCTTGTAACCCCTTGGCTTGAAATGGCGAACCTGATACCTATCTACATAGTAAAATCTTCTAGCAGAATCCATGAACGGAGTTTTTGGGGTTTGATTCAATCGACCCATATGGCCAAATCTTGAAGAAAGTAAAGATGACCCAGAAAACCCCAATTTCCATTGATCAGAAAGCTGAGAGACTTTACCAGAAATGGGGGGCGGGAGGGGTTTTCCGGCGAGATGCTTGGAGGCCAAGCCAGCGTTTTGGAACGCGTCAAAGGCTAACTTGGATCTCCTGTACCAACCCATAGGCTTCTTGTTCGCGATATCACGGTATGGAGTTCAGCACATGAAAGCGTTAATGAAATTTTTGGGATGTTGGCAGCTGGGAAACGGGATTGAATATGAAGATGATTGATATTTGGGGAAAGGATGAAGCGTCTATGAGCACACACTCCACACAGGCCGTAGAAGATTCTCGATGAGAAGTGCACAGTGGAAGAAGAAGAAGAAAACTTCTGTTACTTATATTCTTCTCTCTCTTTTATTGGTCAAGAAACCGGGAACGCTCAACAATGTGTTCCGCTTCGACTTGTCCTCATGCTTGGACTTTTAGCAATTCAACTTCTTTATTTCTATTATGACGGTTAATTACGTTAGATATTTGGTGTATAAATCACACGAAAATAAAAAATTTATTAAAATTACTCTGGCTGATTTTATTTTTTTTATAATCTGATTATAGTGTTGTGTTTTTCCATACAGACATTCTTTGTTCATTCTGAGTAATTAACGCTTAAGCATTTAACGGTTTTTTTTAGTTTAGGAACGCAGGTGTCTTCTCAAGGTAAAATAAATCAAAAAATAAACACCAAGTAAATAACTTTATCTGATTTATTTAAACCAGTTAAAAAATAAACCTGAAAATAAACTATAAACCCGAAAAAACAAACTACAAGAAACCAACCCTAAGATTCGAGTTTATTTTATTTCCGGTGTTTTTTTCGTTTATGTATATCAGTTCGATGTAGTTTATGTAGGAAAGAAATATGAGAGAACAACGTAATGGACCCTTTTCAAGAAAAAAATAATAAATAACTTTTTAGGCTTGTTTAAAAACCAATTCATGTCGGGTAAAGAAAGAAAAACAAGTTTCAGAATCGAAGACCAAATAAAACCATGATTGAATATTTAAAATCTACAAATTTAAAAAATATATATTCAAAAAGTGAGTCTTCAAGGTCCTAACTCCTAAGACCAGAGAGTAAAAAGGACACTACACCAGATTGCCTTGCGAAACATGGTAAGATAGATTTTTAGTGCACTACTAATAACTAATGCTATCTGTTTTGGTATACAGCTTCAGGCCTTCAGCTCCTGTTCCCTACAGGCAATAATCAGAGTATATACATGCGGAAACATAATCTTACACCGAGGTTATACCTTGATCAAATGAATCAATTAATATGTATACAAATTTAAACAATAAACCATTTTGGACGACACAAGCATCCCTGGTTGATGTGTCCAGCAACAGCTTAATTAGCCGTGCAACCAAATGCTGATTTACAGTTTACATCAATTCGTAAAACCTCATCCATTTCGCCAAAACTTCCAACGGGAGCGGTCTCAGTTCATGTTGTATTGACTCCTGTAGGTCATGACTTGAATGTCACCTGCGTTTATCAAAAAGCAACTTATGCTACTGCACATCTTATCAAGTCCAACAGTAAATAAATATGAGTATGAAAGGGTTGCAATAGATATATTTGAACTACTTTGAAAATATGAATCCGGTAAAATGTGTTTTGTGAAATTTCAAAACTTTTTTCGAAAATGATATACATCCTTGGGTTACTTCAATTTCAAAAAGGTAGGGGGGGGGGGGAGGGGGGTAAACTTATGGAAACACTAGTTTTATAGAAAAAACAAGTTCCAGGACTTCAATTGGCTATAGCCAAAGGTTTAGGGACCATTTTGGATGAAGCCCAAAGATTGAGAACCTTTGAACCCTTCATGAATGAGCTTATTTACAGAAGAAAGAAAAAAAAACGCCAAACGATGTTAGAAAATCGGTTTCTGTCTAATAGGACTCAAAAGTGGGAGTATAATGATGGAATTTTAAGTTGATTCTGTAGACATACCATTAACATATCACAAACACAACGGAGATCTTGCTCCAGCTGCTGCTCCTCATATACTTGTGGTTCACCTGCAACTTCCTTGCCTTTCAAAGCACAGGAAGCTCGATGTTCTTCCTTCAGCAAAAACTTCTTAATTCCTGGTCTATCTACTCCGCTCTCTCCCCCCACCCTCTAATTGTTTCTCTTCTTATCTCAGCTTCCTCCCTCTTTCTTTTCCTCTCCTTCACATCTTCGGACTTCGACCTTCCCCTCTTTCTTACAGTTTTTTCCCCATCACTTTTTTTTTCCTCCTCTTCTTCCTGTATTTGCTTCTTTTCCCACCACATTTCCCTCCAACTTTCCTATGCAATTGAATACCTCCTTCCATGAGCTTGTCAATTTCAATTCACCACTGAACTCTGTGTACAATCCAGAAGAACATTGAACATACATATTCAAGTCCGTAAACAGAGGGTCTTCTCCTTCCTTCAAAATAGCACCAACTTTCACTACATAATGAAATTCAGGTCCATAGATTTGAGCTGCACATGCAGCCTTGTAAGCCATCAGTGACATGTGACCTGCACTCGACGAAAGAAACAAACTTGTATGAGAGAGTTGTATTGAAAGACATGGTCAGCTTCACAAGTTATAAAGTATAGATATAGACAACTACAAAACTTTGCATGTAAAAGTCATATCCATAAACAATTAGCAAACATAAGCAATTTATCTATGTTTTTAATTTTTATAATTGTGCAACTAGAGCCACGTGAAGGATATGACCCTCTCGTGTCTGCTAATGTACAAATTCCTTTTTTAGGAGAAAAAGTATAATATAATAATTGTTACAAAATTTGTGACCTCACATTTTATATTTAAAACCTGACGAAAAATATTGATTCTTCGTAAAACTATGACATTTGCCAAACTATATATCAAAAGAAACAGAAGCATTTTGTTTACTAGTTTGTAGTTTCTTTATCTTCAATGGAAAAGAAACTTAAGTTATTCACCATTAGTCCATTAACCCGTGCACTTGCAAAAAAAATATAATGAAATATACCTCCTGCCATTTCAGATGCCAGCGATTTCTTGCTGAAGTGTCGATGCAACCAACATTTACAATGCAACTTCCAGTTCATTCCCAATACACCCTTCATAAACATAACAGGGATTTTCTGATTCTTTCTTTTCCCTGCAGCTATATCCCCATTTAAACAAGTTGAGGAACGGTCTTCTTCACACTGATTAACTTTTAGTAAACATGAAGCAAATATTTTCCAAATAGCATCGTCAGCAAACGAAGCATCAAGGTGTAGAGCCATCATCTCCAGAAGTCTTTGAGCATCATAATCTCCTATTGTTGGGTTAAAATGCAGAAAAAATAATACATTAAGGGCATATAACTTTGAAAAGAATAATCTAACAATATAAATAATGGAGGTTCAACTCCAGCAAAAAAGACAATGAAAATCAAGCATACACATAATTTTAATACCCGTCTGCACAATTGCAAGTTATGGTAAATATCAAAGTAACAAAATTTTAGTACCCATTTGATATGCCCGAACAAGCCTTGTTAATGAATGTTTGCAAGTAGGGTCTTCCTTCAAGATATCTTCATAGTAAGAGATAAGTAGTTCATAGCTGTTGCAACCCAAGCACTCAAAATAATGAGCCTTCAACCTAGCATCAACAGACATGAGAAAATTCTTTAGAAGATGGCAAAAGAATGTCAATTGTATGCGAAAGTAGAAGTATCAGCTAACAAAAACTACTCCAAATGGAAAGGGGAGAATGTTGATTCTAAGTGATCTTTATAAGCTTCCAGTAACTACACCTCTAGCAAAATCGTTATTTTCGATATACTTTTCTAGTTGCATAAAGATAATGAAGTAGAAAGCCGTGTGGCTGAAGATGGACTACAGCACAATTTCGGACAAGGTATGGAGCTAGAAGCCTAGAATAATGCCTCTTTGGCACCATAGAACTCTAAAAGTTCTAAGATGTCTAGTGAAGCTTTAGTGGAGAAGAATAGTATGCAGGAAAAATCTCAGAAAAAACTTAATATAACAAAGTCAAAGAATGAGACTTGAAACTCCCCTATAAGATACATATCTTGATTTTCAGAGCAGATTTCTGATCTTTTCATTTTTTTAATGATTTTCTCAAATCACAGGCTCCTTACCTAGAGGCAAAAATTGATTTTGAAGCATAACAAAAATTTTCTAGCTCATCCAAGGCCTCCTTGACACGATCATTAAGCAAGAGTATCTGTTCAGTTGATAAGAGAAGGTAAGGCAATCAGCAGCAATATACTAATACAATCAAACTTCAGTGGAGCGGGGATTGGAAAATGAGGGAATAAACGATTAGACCACATAAAGTGACGCTTCTGATGCTCCACACGGTGAGTTAAATGGAGCTGTGACGGAAAAAGGAGTGATGAGCAACAAAAATAAATGCCAATCACCTGCACTAAAGGAAGTAATGCTTCTTCTGCTCCAGGTTTGGAGTTAAGAGCTTTTCTCAAGTATTCCACCGCATCCTTGTAATCGCTATTTATATGTAATGATTGTATTACATCTGCAATGTTCTCATTCGATGGATCCCACTGTACAGGAAATAACAATGAGTCCGGAATTCCTGTTGCAAAATAGAACATCAATGAACAATACCATACTATTACTTTAGCAAAATCATATATACATGTACTATGCTACTTGTGCGTCCTGCAGAGCATGCTCATTCTCAATTTTACAATCTATAACGCCACATTCTTGCCAAAATTAAATGCATATACATGTTGATTAGATTACTTTTGGAGCATGCATTCACTAATCTCAGGTTTTTTGCACACTTCAGATAAAGGAAAAGGCAGCCTTATACTGATGCCATTTCAGACAATCTTACAAGTAATAAGTCCTGCTCTTTATAAACTAAATGCTGTAGCAGAACAATAAGGTTCCAATGCACCCATAAAAGTAGCTATTTGATTAATTTGTCTTCGTATATTATGCAGTACAAGCCTAAAAATAGCTATAAATGAAAAGGAAGGTGCTCACGATGAACTTGAAGCAACCATGGAATTTTCATCGACTATCTTGTGGTAGTTAAACAAATTCGTGAAATTGAATTGCATATTACACTGACTTTTAGGTTAAGCTAAAATGCACATAAATTTACCATTTTTATTGAAAAAAATAGAAGGATCGGTCTAAAATGCGCTGTATGAAATATCAAGATGAATAATTTGTCCATATATGTTAGAAACGAAAGACTTCCTATTTCATTGTCACAACGAAAATCATATACAAAATATAGATCAAACTTACCATGAGAGGAGAAGGCCGGCGAATTTTGTGTTTTGGTGTTTCTATTCATAAGAGGCCCTCCTTCTGATCCACTGGTTTGATCAGATTTTATATACAGGCCCTTTAACTGCACAGCAGTAGCAGGAGGCACTGAATCTTTTTTATTTAAATTGTCCAACAGAATCACCTTATCATTCATGATAGATGTCTCTGATTTATATTTGAAGCTGGAGTTTGTATCTTCTATACTGCCAGCAGGATAGCCTTCCGAGTTTTCAACTACATCATGCAACTCTGTCGCAGATTCTTCTGTTTCATCAAGCATATCAGCATCATGAATATCAGTCAGCTGTCTGTCTTCCGGGAGTGTTGTATACCACAATTCATAATAGCATAAGCCCATTATTAAGTTGGATATAGGGTCGGAATCAGCTTCACGGTCCTGACTAAGGCTAATAATAGAATGACAAATTTCAATACATAAACTTGCATAAATTAGGGAACAGAATGATACCAATATATTAATTCTAGATCTTTCAAAAAACCAGGTCACAATGCTAACAAAAGTGAAGTGTTTAAGGGGATTACCATAATGCACATGCCCGAGCTCCATCATAGTTCTTCTGCATGAGGAAGGTAAAAATGGAGTCGAAAAGGACAAATCTATCCTGTAAAGAGTTATCAATACCAGAATTTAGCTAAGGTTGCTTTCCCTAACAAGGATCTCAAAGTGTGTGTCTGATGGATGACTTAGAGAGAATATCAGAGTGCTCATTGTAGCATGTATGGACCAAACAGAAGATTTTCGTAACGTATACCTTCCATGGTCTATTTTTTGGGGGGGCAATCTTTTGCATCCATAGATTATAGATGGTCTCGGTGTCCCTTGAGTATGCATGATGGCCTTTAATATGCCCAAGAAGTTCCATTGTTAACTAAATTGACATCAAATATAATACAAGTTGTCAAAACTCAAAATACACAGACATAACTATAAAAACATCAAAACAACAACCAAACAAACAGAAACCCTAGACGAAGAACTTCAATGACAGAAGCAAATAGCAAGCCTACTCAAAGATACTATTGCAGGGCAACAGATGAATACCGAATATTTTATACGGTTGTCATGAAGCGATCTTTCTTTGAAAGTTCCCTTCAACAATATAGACAGAACTCCGCCTGCATCGTTCCAATTCCGCCGCCTCACAAGCCTATTCAGAATATGTCGCAACCTAACGCGAGTCTCATGACGCAAATTCCCTTTCTTTCCAAGGAGTAAAGTGGTTGATGGCTTGGTTAATTGCTGCGTAATCCTCCTGTTCCGCTTCAAAGCTCTCAGTGCATCAGCGTCCAAGCATTTGTCGGTGGGATTCGCGCCCAATTCGCCCTCATCGCAATCGTTGAATTCGATATCAAACATTGCGAATTGTTCTTCGATACCAATAGATTCAGCCTCTTTCGGCTATTGCACTGATAACAAATTATTCTTGCGGGTGGCGCGTCTACCGTAGGGTTTGAAGTTTCAGGTTTTATGTTTGGGAGGCGGCGGAACAGTAATTGACTAATTGATCCTTAGTTTTGTAACTTTTGCATATTAGTGTCTAAACTTTTGAATTCGTTTACTATGTAGCTTACAAGTAAATAATCCTACTATTTTTTTTCTAACTAGGATAACCCTTGAAATTATGAAACTTAAAATATAGTCCTTAACTTATTGTTTTTTAATTTTCACCATTTATTAAAAAAGAAAAATTTTAAAAATCAAAGTTTATTTAAAAAAAATATATATTAGAGGATTTTTGAAATGAATTGTATTATACTAATTGTGTTATTATTAATTGTATTGGGATTGATTGTATTAACGTCTATTGCATTGTCATTAACAATATTATCTCCCACTATTGTCATCATTCAATTTCACTAATTGTGTTATCATCAATTGTATTGTTGTGAATCGTAGTGTTGATACTGTCGTTCTGATATTATCATAATTTGTATCATCAATTTTATTATCATCACTACATTGTCACCCGTTTATGTTGTTATCGATGCTGTAAAAACATGGGAGACAAAAATTATTCGTTTTAAAAAAATTGAGACTATAAAAAAAAAAAAGAGGGTGAAAAAAAAATTTAGATTTCCAATTTAAAAACTTGAAGTAGATTAGTTACAAAATTCTTCCAACAAGTTACAACTTGGCAACTATTTTTATTGGCTTATAAATTTTAAATTGTTTTAATAAGGTCCTTCCATCGTTAAAAACATCTTGGTGGCATTCTCTCACTATAATCTCACTTTGTGAACTAAATTACAATAATATACATGTATTTATTATACTAAAGATAGGGAATTTATGTAAAGTGTCATTTCAAAAGCAAATTACGAATTAATGAGCGATATTTATGGTTATTGATTGTAGTTGGAGTTTTGAGCACTCAACTAAAGGAAAAGTATTTTCCAAACTCTACTTTCATAGAGGCAAGCTTGAGTTTCCGACCTAGTTATACTCAGAGGAGTGTTATTGGTACTAAGAAGGTTATTAAAAGAGGTTCTTGTATGAAGGTAGGGAATAAGGCAAGTGTGAGATTTTTTAGGACAAATGGTTGTTGAGGCCGAAAAACTTTAAACCTCTCATTCGACCTTTAGGAATTTGAGATGGTGTAATAGTGTTGAACCTTTCTAACTGAGTGAAGGAGTTGAGGGAGGAGTCGGTGAGAGAGGTTTGAAAATGAGGTTATAGAGTTCATTCTCAAAATTCATTGATATAGAGTCCAATATTGTTATGATTGGTATTATGAGAAGGACGGGGGAGTTTAGTTAAAAGTGCATATCATGTTGTTTGTGGGCAAATAATGCTAGGGGGTAAAATATTGAGGCATCAACCGGAAGAAGGGGTGGATTGTGGAATAAAAATGCTATTTGAAGATCCAATATAGGATTAGATATATTCTTTGGAGGGTGTGTAGAGGTTTGTTTCCTTATCGGTCAAATATGAGTGGTAGAGGAGTTGTTTTGGATCCCTCTTGTGAATTGTGTGGACGGGTGGAGACTAGGAGTGTGCATAAATCCCGATTAATCCTGGCTCGTCCCGGTTCCGTCCTGATTCCGACGGGATATGGAAAAAGAAATGTGTATCCCGCCCATGTCATGTCCTGCAAAATTGTTAGCATAACGCTAACGCAACTACGTGTTTTTTTTTACATCATTTAATTGTTGAATATCTAGTATGGTGAAGTTATGAATATTATACGTTATATATTTATTATGTGTATTTTGAGATTAATTCAATCCCACTTGCTAGTTTGTCAAATAGATTGACCATTTTTATTTATTTTTATTTTTGTATTGGTTGGTTATCAACCTTTTGACAAGTCAAGGTGAGTAATTAATGACGTTTTGGAAGCACATCGGGGTTACACTTGATCATCATTCACCCTGCCTCAGAAGTTTATGTAACTTTTAACGTAAGTTAACATTTTAATATACGTAAGTATGATTGTGGGTCTTAGTCGATGCATACTGAATGCGTTGTTATATAACTCGTTGAAGTCTTGTTAATTAGCATGATGCGGATTTCAGTACTAGTAAAGAAAATGTTGGTATTGTAAGCATACCTAGTAAGATGTTAAACAGGGTGTTACAATAGTTGGTTTCAAAGGCAAGCTGTTATTAAAAAATAATGATAATAATAAGAAAAAAAAAAAAATAGTATATATACAAAAAGGTAAACGGATAAGGGTGTAATCATGTGAACTTTAGGGGTCATCTGTATACCTTAATTGTCTTTAAATTTTTTAAAAATTTTATTTTATCTCATCATATAATGATAAATTGATAATAATAACTAAAAGGAGGATTCTTGAATTCATATAGTGCAACAACGAGTAACTCGAGACTAAAGGAGGGATTACAATAGGCACAACCACAATACTCTACTATGCAAGCAAATAGTTCAAAATCAAGCAAGAAAAGACCAACACGTTCAATTAAAGCCATAAAGAGATGATCTCATGTGATGCTACAAGGAAACTTCATTCAAGCCAATAATTAAATTGAAGTTGATGGGAAGCGGAATCAAATTCACTACTAAACCAATAATCAAATTGAAGTTGATGAAAAACTTCATTCAAGCCAGTTCATCTAGCCATGCCCTCTCCATTTTTTGCTAGCCTCGAGTGTTCCACGTCTTCTCCCAAGGAGTAGTTGTTCTGATTTTTTGGATCTTCCTCGCCTTTTCGGTCTTTGCTTGCGGTGATTGTATTGTTTCCGTTTTTTGGTTTTTGTATTTGCATGCGGTTTGCCCGTTTGCCGGTTGTCGGCCTCTCGATACACCAAGTATGTTTGGTGTAATCGAGCCTCTTACCTTCTTGATCAAAAAAATAAAAAAAACAATGATCAAATTCAATCCAAAATTGAAGAAGCCGGGCAACATTTACAATAGGCAAGAAAGTCATAATTTTAGTGCGTTTCAGTTAGTCGGATCAATTCAAATAAAAAAGGTCCCACAATCCGCGAAGAAGCAAACAATGTCCTTCCTCATGCAACGTCCTAGAGCAAACCCTTTGTGCTGCATGTGATATGAGCACGCTCTCATGCGAAGTTACCAACGACGATGATATACCCCTCTCGTGAAGAAACCCAACGAAAGATTTTTGTGTTTATTTATTTTTATTTTTTTCATTTTCTTTATAAGTTAGTACCTAAAATCTAACCCTTTTACATCAAAAGGGACCCGGATTAGAATAAACCGAAACTCTAAGAATATCAACCAAAAAGTAAAAATCGGTAGACATCAACTAAAGAAAGACGAAACCTTGATGATACCGGACGAAATTTCTCTTGTAATTTTATAAGATGATTTTAATTTATCATGTTATTATAAGATTACTATACATACAACTAATACAAGTGTTTTATAATTATAATTATTTATTTATTTTCTGGAAACTAAGACATCGGATATATGATCTACTATAGACTTGAGTCCAAAACCTAAACCGAAAAATACCAAACCGTCAAACCGGCGGTTTGATAGTCTGTTATAAAAAAAAATGGCAAACTGGAGCTAACAGACGGTTTGAGGACCAAACCGGTCAGTTTGGTCCCTTTAAAAATAAATAAAAAAATAAAAAAAATTAATCAAACCGACGATTTGACAAACCGACAAACCTAAATCGTCGGGTTGACCAAACTGCCGTCGGTTAAAAACTGTCAGTTCGACGATTTGCCCTAAACCGGACCGTGACATTTCTACGGACTCATTGTCGACGCCTAGGGCTTACTAACCTGATCCGGTGAGCCACAAACGAAAAAGGCAGTTTGTTACCCCCCAAAGGCCAAAGCAAAATCTAACCCACAAGATAACACTCGCGCGTTCTTCCCTTCATCGATATTCATCAGGGAGAAATCTACCTCCAATAGCATGATTTTCACTGTAATTTCGCATTCATAATCGCATTCTACCGTGGAGAGATGGCCTCTTAGAGCAGCTATTAGTAATTTCTCTCAATGGGTCGACCGCCGAGCAATGGAGGCCCTGCGTTTCGCTTCTCCGCAAAAGAGGTTGAAACTCTGTCAATGTTTTGTTCTTTCATCTGATGTTGACTCTACGGTTCTTGATATTGCATTGGTTTATGATGATTATGTTGTCGTCATTGTGATTTCGATTATTCAGTTTTCGTCTTAGGGTTAGGTTTTTGACACCGGAAATTCGTCTCCTTGAAAGAGTGATACTGTTGCTTTATCGAAATTTGCCTCTAAGTTTGCTGCATTTGTGCCGACTATGTTGATTTCGCTTGGTATCAAAATAGTAGTATTGCATTGTAACTGCTTCGTGAACTTTGGGCTTTGTACAGGCTGCTGAAATGGAATCCATTTTGCAAGAGCATAAGATTAAAATGCCATCTAATGATGTAATTGAAGCTCTTGCAGAAAAATTTAGGTTTGCTTTTTGCTTCCTGTATAGATGAATTTTTTTTCGTGGCTGTATATTTATTGGGAATGTTTGTGTTGAATGTAGTCAATCAGCAGAACGAGCTGGCAAGATGAGCGTGCAAGTAAAACAGGTTTTTTGCCCTACTTTTCTTTTTTTGTTTCCATAGATGGAAGAAATGCTAGTTCAAACTCCGCTTATGCAGTCCATTCGGTTTACGATAGAAGTATTGATCATGCTAGTTTGGAAACATTCATGTAGGTTTGGAATTGGTTCCAGAATAGAAGATTTGCTTTGAGGTCTAAGTTGCCAAGACCTCTTCCTGCAAAGGCCACACCTGTGAGTGCAGTGCCTCAGGATATGGCCCCAGTTAGAAATGCACCGTTAGTATCCCAACCTCAGCCTGTACAAATTGGTAAGTCCGGCCTATGCAACCATCATGGTTGCGGTTATAAAATTTGTTTTCTTAAGATTTAGTTTTTGTTAAAAAACCATATAGGGGTGTTTAGTAAGAGTTTTTATTTTTAGATCTGGTTTTGAGAAATGACTATAATGCCCTCATATATTTTCACACTTGATACCCTCGTGTGCCCTCTGTGTTGGTAAAAGTCTATTAATAAGACTTGTTTAATTAAGTAAATATATATATATATATTTTATTATTGAAAAGGGAGTAAACAGATTAACTGTCGATGACAGATAACTTCCCTAACTGTATCCTAACTGTAACTTCTGAATTAACTGTGGCTGACAGTTCAGAAACTTCTCTATATATAGAGAATAATCTTCACAAAGAAAAGATAAGAAAGAAATCAGATTTGCTGTCAGATTTCTTAGAGGGCTTTGTTGTATCCTAGGAGGTGAATTTGTTTGAAACCCTACAGCAATTATAAAGGGGACAAATATCACTTTAAAGATAGTGATCTTTCACGCCTCAAAGCAATTTCTAGACCCTAATATACCAACAATTTTAAAGTGATATTCTGTCATGGAGGCTGGATCACAAGCAGCAGCCCTAACGTTAATGAATCAAGATTTCTTTAAACTTGATCGATTTGATGGAACCAACTACAACCGCTGGAAGGACCAGATGATGTTCTTACTAACAGCCCTGAAGATTTCCTATGTGTTGGAAGATGCACCGGAGGTCTACGACGTTCCAACAGAAGAGGAAGGCCAAGAAATCAAGGAACAGAAAAAGAAAAAAGAAGAAGATGAAGTCTTGTGCAGAGGCCACATCCTGAACCGACTCTCAGATAGACTATACAATCTATTCACTGCCATCAAATCTCCTAAGGAGATATGGGCGACGCTTGAAACCAGATACAACAATGAGAAACAAGGAGCAGATAAGTTTCTTATTATGAAGTATTTTGAATTTTCCATGAAAACTGATACACCTGTGATGGATCAAGTTAATGATCTGCAAAGTATAGTCAACAGACTTAAGGAATTGAAAATAGATATTTCTGAACCATTACAAGTGGGAGCCATAATTGCAAAACTTCCTGCCTCTTGGAATAATTACAGGAAGAAACTTTTGCATACCACTGAGGCACTCTCTTTAGAGCAACTTCAAAAGCATTTAAGGATAGAGGAAGAAACTAGAAAACAATACAATAAACAAGTGGAATCTGACTCAAAGGTTAATAATGTTGTTGGTGAGTGTTCTGACAAGAATGCAGGAAATAAAAGGAGAAAACCTTATGAAGGGAACAACCACAACAACAAGAGATCAAAGAAGGAAGGCAACGATAACAGACCCAAATGCCACTTCTGTCATAAACCAGGTCACTTTAAAAGGGAGTGCAGAATCTGGAAGAAAAAACAGCAGGAAAGCGGAAACAAACAAGCCAACATGATGGACAAAGAAGTTCATGAAATTGTTGCAATGGTTTCTAACTTACATATTGGCATGGTAACTGAATTGAACATGGCTGCAGCAGTGATCACCAAGGACTGGTGGTATGATTCTGGTGCTACAGTCCATGTCTGTAATGATCTCTCTCAATTTACAGATTACAAGGCTTCCGAGAAGGATGATGGTGTTCTAATGGGCAACAATAATGTGTCTAAAGTTATGGGAATGGGAGATATTCACATTCAATTCAGTTCTGGAAAAAGAGTGAAATTATCAAATGTTTTACATGTTCCTGAAATTAGGAAAAATCTGATTTCAGCATCTTTGCTATGTAAGGCCGGTATAAAGGCTGTTTTAGAATCAGATAAACTGATTTTAACTAAGGGTGGGATGTTCATAGGCAAAGGATACTCTTGTAATGGAATGTTTAAACTCAGTATTATTAATAAAACTGATAATTCTGTTTATTCTGTTGTGTCTTCTGATTTGTGGCATTTAAGATGTGCTCATGTTAATTTTAGAACACTTAAATTTATGTCCAAAAATAGTATGATTAATGGAGATTTTAATTCTAAAAATAAGGATTGTGAAATTTGTGTTCAAGCAAAAATGTCAAAAAGACCTTTTCCTGCAGTAGAGAAGTCAAATGAAATATTAGACCTTGTTCATTCTGATATTTGTGAATTAAATGGTGTTTTGACTAGAGGAGGAAATAGATATTTTATTACTTTTACTGATGACAAGTCTAGATACACTCATGTGTATTTAATGAAGAAAAAAGACGAGGCATTTGAGAAGTTTAAAATATATAAAGCTGCAGTAGAAAATCAGAAGGAGAAGAGGATTAAGATTCTAAGAAGTGACAGGGGTGGTGAATACTTCTCATCTGAATTCAATGAATTCTGTGAAATCAATGGCATTATTCATCAAAGAACCGCCCCTTACACGCCACAACAAAATGGTTTGGCTGAAAGAAAAAATAGAACACTTTGTGATATGATTAATGCAATGATGTTGAATGCAAAAGTTCCCTCAAACCTATGGGGAGAAGCTTTACTGACAGCATGTCATTTACACAACAGAATACCTTCAAGGAGAACTAAGGTGTCACCATACGAAACCTGGAATGGTAGACAACCAAACTTAAGTTATCTGAAAGTATGGGGCTGTATAGCCTACTACAGAATTCCAGATCCTAAGAGGACTAAGTTGGGTCCTAAGGCATTGAAAAGTATTTTTCTAGGTTATGCAGAAAATTCTAAGGCTTATAGATTTCTGGATGTAGAATCAAACTTGATAATTGAATCTAGGGATGCTGAATTTTTTGAGACAAAATTCAGTGGGGATTCAACTTGTGACATTGCTGAAAATACTACAAGTTTGGATCCATCAACCTCTTTTTCAAGAAAGAGACAAGTTAATGAACCAATAGAGCAGAGAAGAAGTCAAAGGGTCAGAATTCAGCAACAATTTGGTTCTGATTTTTCATTACCAAATGATGTATTGCTCCTAGTCGAAGGTTCTAGAACTGAATTGTTGACTGAAATACCTATAGTCTTTCAAGTTGACCAAGTAGATGGAGATCCTAAGACGTTTAAAGAAGCTATGTCTTCAAGAGATGTAGCATTCTGGAAAGAAGCTGTAAATGATGAAATGGATTCAATTATATCCAATAACACTTGGATTCTTGTGGACTTGCCTAAGGGATCGAAACCAATATCCAGCAAATGGGTATTTAGGAAAAAATACAGCACGGATGGAACAATACAGACCTTCAAGGCCAGATTAGTTGCCAAGGGGTATAGGCAAAAGGAAGGTATTGATTACTTCGATACATATGCACCAGTAGCAAGAATAACATCAATTAGAGTGCTTTTAGCACTTGCTTCGTTGTATAAATTAGAGGTGCATCAAATGGATGTTAAAACGGCATTTCTGAATGGAGATTTGGATGAAGAGTTGTACATGGAGCAACCAGAAGGATTTGTAATTCCTGGTAAAGAAAAGAAAGTATGTAAACTAGTAAAATCCTTGTATGGATTAAAACAGGCTCCAAAACAATGGCATGAGAAATTTGATTCAGCCATCTTGTCTTATGGTTTTAAACACAATGGGGCAGATAAATGTGTTTACACCAAGTTTGCTGAAAACTACAGTGCTATAATCTGTCTTTATGTCGATGACATGTTAATATTAAGCAATAATATGAATGGAGTAAATGAGACTAAAGATTACTTGAAGTCAAAATTCAAAATGAAAGATTTGGGAGAAGTAGACACTATTCTAGGTATTAAAATACTCAGAAATAGTGGGGAGTATACCCTTACTCAGTCTCATTACATTCATAAGATGTTAGAAAAGTTTAAGCATCTTATAATTAAAGAAGCAAATACTCCATATGATCCTTCATGTAAGTTATTTAAAAATGAAGGCAGATCAAATTCCCAAACAGATTATGCAAGTGCAATTGGGAGTTTAATGTATGCAATGCATTGTACAAGACCAGACATTGCATTTGCAGTCTGCAAGCTGTCTAGATATACTAGTAATCCTGGAATTGAACATTGGAAGGGAATTACTCGAGTTCTAGGATATTTAAAGAGGACAGTGGATCTGAAATTATCCTACAGTGGCTTTCCAGCAGTTTTGGAAGGTTTTACAGATGCGAGTTGGATATCTAGTACAGATGAAAATAAGTCGACTAGTGGATGGGTTTTTACACTAGCAGGAGGGGCTATTTCATGGGCTTCAAAGAAGCAAACATGCATAACTCATTCAACAATGGAATCTGAGTTTGTAGCCCTTGGTGCAGCGGGAAAAGAAGCAGAATGGCTGAGAAATTTTCTATTGGATATAAAGTTGTGGCCACAACCGATGCCAGCCATTTCTGTGTTTTGTGATAGTGCTGCTACAATGTCTAGAGCATACAATAAAATTTACAACGGAAAATCTAGACATATAAGCTTGAGGCATGCTTATGTTAGACAATTAATTGAAGAAGGGGTTATTACCATTACTTATGTCAAATCTTGTGAGAATTTGGCTGATCCTTTTACAAAGGCACTCTCGAGAGAAGTGGTAAGGAAAACCTCTACTGCAATGGGATTGAGATTAAACTAAGTTACCACAACAGGAACCCAACTTCTTTCTAGAGTTCTAGTTACGAAGTTTAAAGGGTAATAACAAGTTGATGATTAGTGACTTGATTACTGCATTTCTAAGAGCTTAGATGCAAATGCAGAGAAGGAGGTTGAGTGTTGATACTCTTAATAAGGTTCTAAAAGTTTACAAGACTTTAATGGTGTTAGTGAATCTTACCTATGTAGATAACATAAGAGCGGAGTTGCTCTTAAACAAAACAGTTGTTTTGTAAGTTTTCTATGAATCTGAGGTGAACTCAAGGCTTAATAGCAAGTTTTACAATAAGTGAAGAAGCTGGAAAATGTTATATGTATGCCCTATCCGGTGTTAATAAAAGAAAGATGGTTTAAGGACTTGACCACCATTGAATCTGTTGGCACTTTGATAGAGTTGTACTAATTGAAAGTTTAAGTTGAAAAACACTTTCATTATGTATGACATTAAAAACAAAAGTCTGATTTATAGACTTAGTGGGGATTGTTGGTAAAAGTCTATTAATAAGACTTGTTTAATTAAGTAAATATATATATATATATTTTATTATTGAAAAGGGAGTAAACAGATTAACTGTCGATGACAGATAACTTCCCTAACTGTATCCTAACTGTAACTTCTGAATTAACTGTGGCTGACAGTTCAGAAACTTCTCTATATATAGAGAATAATCTTCACAAAGAAAAGATAAGAAAGAAATCAGATTTGCTGTCAGATTTCTTAGAGGGCTTTGTTGTATCCTAGGAGGTGAATTTGTTTGAAACCCTACAGCAATTATAAAGGGGACAAATATCACTTTAAAGATAGTGATCTTTCACGCCTCAAAGCAATTTCTAGACCCTAATATACCAACACTCTGTATAGACCATGAAGGATTGAACACAAAAACGAACCCTAGCAGTGAAAAGCAAGACCACGATAGCAGTGAACTCGAAGAAGGCGATTGCTGTGAGGCTTCCCGTCGGTCAGGTTCATGTGCGTCTCTCTTCCCTTCTTCGAATCCAGTTCATATTTGTTTTGAACCGTAGGTTCTGTTTACAGTTTATGTTCTGAAGTTTGCAGACTAGGAATTCGAAATAGAAATACAGTTCACATTTGTTTTGTTGTTACGGTTCTCTTTCCCTCTTCGATTCTGAAATTTGCAGATTAGAATTCGAAATAGATATTTGCAAATTTGAATTTGCAGATTAGAATATGAATCCAGTACATGTGTGATTACAGATTAGTATTCGAAGTTAGCTAGAACGGTGAACCGAAGCTCTTACGATTATGTTTACAGATTATACATATTTCGAAATTGTACCTTGATAAGGGAAAGAATTGTTAGTATTTATTTTAGTCCATATTTTATTATACTGTATGTTATCGGATATCCTGAATTAAATCATTAATAGTATTTGCTTTAGTCCATATCCAGAACAAAAAAATGGTTGAGAATATCGGTAACTCAATGGCTATGGGAAAGGAAAAGTCCTTTGTTTGGACGGATGCTCTTACTAGAATTCTTATTGAAATGCTCACCGAATATCAGAGGCAAAACGGGAAGAATGGATTCAGTTGGATTTACTTGACAGAGTCGTTTGAGCAAAAAACGAACTTGAAGTGCAAGAAAGAAACGTTGAAAAATAAGTACAACAACATGAGAGGGGTTTGGAAATTGTGGACGACCTTAAAGCATGGGGAGACTGAATTAGGATGGGATAGTGAGAAGCAATGTATTGCTGCAAGTGCAGAATGGTGGGCACAAAAGTTGCAGGTAAGATGATACAAATTAACTTGAATTATAGTTCTTGTTTATCTTTTTCTTACTTCAATATTCTTTTATGACTATGTTGTAACTAAGCAGGAGAATAAAGAGTATCGGATCTTCAAGAGGAATGGTTTCAGCCCTGAAATCGAGTCAATGCTGAAATTTCTTTTTCAAGGTACAATCGGAACAGAATCCCATTGTGTTGCCCCTTTTATGGTACAGAAGGCCCCGGTGCCGAACTCCATTTTGTACCAAGAGAATGTAGCCGCTTCATCAAAGGCTAATCATGCAATGGTGCCCATTTTGGAGGCAGACGCAAACTCGGCTGCACAGGTGGCTTCTAATCAACCAAAAAATACCTGCGCTGAAGCATTGAAGATTATTGAGGTTATGGTCGAGGAAGGTTTCCTTGTCCAGGGCTCGTCTCTTTGGTGCTTTGCTATTTCAATGCTTTGTTCTGGAGCTAATCGTAAGATCTTTACCTTGCTGCGTAGCAACAAAGCAAGACTACCATGGCTTGAGTGGGAGTTCAAGATAGAAGGGAAAAAGGGTCTTTTGCCTGATGATTAAACTTTGTTACATCCGGTTAGCTTTACAATGTCGGACTTCTGTCTCCAAAAGTTGCACCTTGTTGTAACAATGTATATCATTCTGCTTAGTGTCTCCTTTTCATTTGAACCTAGGTGAAGTACTTGTTCATGTACTTATGTGTAGGTACTTATGGTTCATGTACTTGTGTGTAGGTGTTGGACATTTTGTTAAACTGTGCAACAAAATGTTGCATCTCGTCCTGCAAGGAGATGAAGTGCACTTGTTGCTGCTCTCTTGCAGATGCAAAGAGGTCTTTTGGATGAACATTATTACAACATTTGCATGCGATACGTGTCTATGACTCATCTTTTTACGAGTTTACGATGGATGGGCTCAATTCTAAATTTTTACACAGCCAAAATATATCCATGCCTTTTGCATGGGAAGACGTGTTTCATAAACTGTATACGGACTTGATGGATATATACATACTATAGTCGTCCCTTCAGATGCGGGTTGTCAAAAAGGTGGAGATTTTCGTGCACACGGTTGCTCAATGAATCACATATTGAACCATGACCAAGAGATTTCAACGCTCAATATTCAATGAGGTTTGTCGTAGTTGGACGTAAAAAAGGATTTACCGCACGGCAAGATATAGACGGACCCCTCGCACATATAAGTATTATTTTTTTTTGAAATGTTACGTTTCCGGTTCGGCTTTACCTACGTCCGGATAGGGTATATTTCAAGGGAGTTTAACACCACAACCAACCAACCAAATATTGGTGTAAGTATTATTTCAAGGGAGCAATCGGTTGCATAAATAGAATTTACATAACCGTATGTATTTGGTCAAATAGCTGATCCGGTAAGCCAAACGAAAGAAAGGGTTTTTTTTTAATCTCCCAAAAGCAAAACCTAGCCCACGGAAGGCACGGATAGCACTTGCCCGTCCTTCCCTTCCTCGATCTTCATCAGCGAAAAATCTACCTCCAATAGCGTAAATTATACTGTAATTTCGCATTCATAATCGCAAATCTACTGTGGAGATATTGCCTCTTGAGCAGCTATTAGTAATTTCTCTCAATGGGTCGACCGCCGAGCAATGGAGGCCCTGCGTTTCGCTTCTTCGCAACTGAGGTTGAAACTCTGTCAATCTCTTGTTCTTTCTTCCGATGTTGATTATTCGGTTCTTGATATTGCATTGGTTTATGGTGATTCTGTCGTCGTAGTTGTGATTTCGATTATTAAATTTTCGTCTTAGGCTTAGTTTTTTGACACCGGAAACTCGTCTCCTTAATGATACCGTTCCTTTATCGAAATTTGCATCTAAGTTTGCTGCTTTTGTGCTGACTTTGTGGATTTGGCTTGGTATCAAAATAGTGTTAGTGGATTTTAATTGATTCGTGAACTTTGGCCTTTGTACAGGCTGCTGAAATGGAAGCCATTTTGCAAGAGCATAAGATTCAAATTCCGTCTAAAGAGCTAATTGAAGCTCTTGCAGAAAAATTTAGGTTTGCTTTTTTCTTTCCTGTATGCATGAATCACTTTCATGGCTGTAAATTTATTGGTACTGTTTGTGTTAATGTAGTCAATCAGCAGAACGAGCTGGCAAGATGAGCGTGCAAGTGAAACAGGTTTTTTGCCCTACTTTTCTTTATTTGTTTCCATACATGGAAGAAATGCTAGTTCAAACTCCGCTTTATTGGTAATTTCGCGGTCCATTAGATTTACTATAGAAGTATTGATCATGCTAGCTTTTGGAAACATTCATGTAGGTTTGGAATTGGTTCCAGAATAAAAGATTTGCTTTGAGGTCTAAGTTGCCAAGACCTCTTCCTGCAAAGTCCACACCTGTGAGTGCAGTGCCTCAGGATATGACCCCAGTTAGAAATGCACCGTTAGTATCCCAACCTCAGCCTGCACAAATTGGTAAGTCCGACCTATACAACCATCATAATGATATGTTCACTTTTATATGAATATATAAAAGTGAATCCTTGCTACATAGTTTAAGCTTGACAAAAACTTCTTGTGTTGAATATTTCTTTTGAAATTGTACATGGATGTTTTAAATGCATTCTTAGTGATTAGGTATATGTTGATGGGAATACATACTTACATATAATCATCCTTTATAGTGGAGGTGGTTTGGGATAATATAAGTAGTTTGGTTGCTAATATATGTGCATCTTTACGCAGGAAAAAGTGCTACAGAAAATCCCCAAATGGAATTCGAAGCTAAATCTGCCAGGGATGGCGCTTGGTAAGTAAAATCCGAGATTGAAATATACGGTTCCTTCATTTGATGCTTCTACTTTACAACATTTATTTGCAAAAAGACAAAAAACATTGTTTTGAATTACTTCATTTTATGTGATCTTCAGGTATGATGTTCAAGCATTCGTGTCTCATAGATATATTGACTCAGTGGACCTAGTAAGTGTCTGAATCCTCCTACTTCACTTTCATGTTTATGGATTTTGACACTAACTACCCTTGTTAAGGCTCATGCATGGTCCTTCTGTCCTACTAAAGAACTTATATCCTGGAAACTATCCAAAGCCAATGCTTTTTTTCTTCTTCTTTTTTTCTTTCTTTTTATTTTTCCTTTCAATTAACAAAAGCTAAAAGCTAAAGGAGTATTGCATATCATGTTAGCTTTACTCTTCTTTGGGTCTTTTGGCAATTGTTGAGTCACTTTGTATCTAATTCAGGAAGTTCGAGTCAGGTGTGCTGGATTTGGAGCTGATGAAGATGAGTGGGTTAATGTTAGCAAGCATGTTAGACAACGATCTCTTCCTTGTGAATCCACAGAATGCTTTGCGGTTCTTCCTGGGGATCTCATACTGTGTTTTCAGGTAATGACACTTCCATTCAAGTGCCCTTTTTTGTGCTCATATTGTATTTGTATCTGTAGGTAAATAAAGATATTAACCTCTCTAAACATTCTTCTCTCGCCCTATGATTCAATGCAGGAAGGTAAAGAGCAAGCCCTTTACTTTGATGCTCATGTCCTTGATGCTCAAAGGCGAAGACATGATGCCAGAGGTTGCCGTTGTAGGTTCCTTGTCCGTTATGATCATGATCAAACTGAGGTATTCTCGAGTCCATGGCTGCACTCTTTATATCTGATTATCCTTTCCTGCTGCTTATTTATGCTTTAACCTTTCCGTCGAGTGTTGCTTACTCCCTTAATACCAAAGGTTAATTTGACATCGTTTCAATATCAGTGCTGAAATCAATTGGATCCTTTACTTGTCCTTCTATATCAGTAACATAAATCAGCTCCTCTAGATTCTGCAGTTCAGATTCCACATTTCCAAACTTGAAATTTGATTATTGATCAAAATCCATACTAATTGGAATTAGTAGTTTTTGATTCAGTGGTTGAGATACAAAATTTCTAGTGTTTGTGATCTAATACTTTGTTACTTTCAGCGTTGGAATCGTTAATTACTGTCAAATGCTAAAGGGTTCTTTGTGTGCCAAGAAAATAATGAAATTAATGACTGAGAACGTTATCATCTTTCTATTTCAAGTTCATTCATCAAATTCCTTTTCCATCTTCCTTCAGGAAATTGTACCTCTAAGAAAGGTCTGTCGCCGACCAGAAACCGATTACAGGTTGCAGCCACAACACCCTACAAGCGAGTCTTCACCCATGGTCACACATAAAGCGGTTTCCGACACTTCAGGGCTAACTCCAAAACCAGCTAATCCCACAGTGCAAATGAATCAGAAACCTACAACAAATCCCAGTGTCAATGTAATCCCCGTCCCCACCAGTTCAAGCACTGCCCCTCCAGAACCTAAAAAGGTCGAAAGTGCTGCTCCGGTGCAAGCTTCAGACGCCATGGCACCTTCCCCGAGTGAAACAGCGAATCAATGAAGTTTTCAAATGTGAATTGTTGATCAAGCTTCACGAGTTTTCGCTCTCTACAGCCTACAGTTGCTTTGTTTGCAATGTTGAATAGCATAGACTTCGATCCATCCCTAAAATTATGTTGTTTGTAGTGTTTGAGAATCATGTGACTAGTGCTATAAAATTTGGATGCTTAACTTTTTCGCATTTTGTATACAATTTATGCAAAAAAATAGGTTTTAGTTAAAATTTTTTATTAAGGGTATAATCTAGAGTTGTTACCGGTTCAAACCAAACCGCCGAACCGGCGGTTTGTGAACCGGCTCAAACCGCCGGTTTGACCAAACCGGCGGTTTAGGTTTGCCGGTTTGGTTGGACCGGCGGTTCGCGGTTTAGGTTTAGGTTTGGTTCAACCTAAAACCTAAACCGCCGGTTTGAGCCTTTTTTTTATTTTTTTTTTATTTTTTTTTTGGCCAAACCGGCGGTTAACCGGCGGTTTGGCCAAAATTTGAACGTTGGCTTTTACCAACGTTCACTCCAACGGCTATAATAGCCGTTGGAGGTTAAATT
>BSUD01000008.1:130989131-131000417 GCA_033239045.1 Fagopyrum esculentum | reverse complement strand
TAGTAAAAAAAAAATTCTATGTATAAAATATAAAGTTATAAAATAATTTTAATTAATATACATTATACATTTATTAATTTATACATATATATTATATTACTTAATACTTATATATATATATATACATTTTTTTTTTTTTTTTTAAAAGTCTTGTGCCAAACCGCCGGTTTAGGTTAAACCTAAACCGGCGGTTCCTCCTTGGCCGGTTTAGGTTTAGGTTTGGCTTTTGCCAAACCTAAACCGCCGGTTCCTAAACCTAAACCGCCGGTTTAGGAACCGGCAACATGTCTAGTATAATCATCAATACCCCATATTTAAGGTTTTATGATAAAATATTTCTAATTTATGAAGATCTTTCGATTGGGATGCTTGGTGTATAAAAGAGGGTTTATTTTAGAAAAAAGTTATAAATTCTATACATTAAACAATTAAAAATAATGATAATTTATAGCATTACATGGGATTTATATTTTTACTCATACATGTCCATATTATATATGTTTAATTCTTTTATGAAAAAAAACTACAATGAAATAATGATAAAAATAACCAAATGAATAAATCATATTAAATATTACGATGAGATGGATGAGTTATATAAGATGTTTCCATGAAATAAGTCGTCTCAAGATGCTCTAATAGAAATAACATAAAGGGAAAAATTACTAAGTATGTTAAAGACTTCCCTCTTCTTAGTTTATGTACCGTAATTTATAAGATTGTCTAAAAAGCAATTGATAATTGCTAGCCTCTTCTATATGGGTTGGTTGAGCCTATATAGAATGTTTTTGTCCCCTATCACTTTATTACTAACAATACTTTAATTACATTTGAAAATTTTCATATATCGATGAAACATCAAAGACTGTTTTGACAAGGTATGTTATTTTGGCCTGAAGCTCGACATGGTGAAAGCGGGTTGAATGATCTTTTGTGGATACTCATGTGATGAAGATGAGATTCTCCGGTGGGTGGTTAGTAAAGTAACGAGCTGCTTAGATTCAGTCTTTTTTTTTTTTTTTAGAAAAACGGAAAGCGGTTAGGTTGAACTATCTCCTAGAGGTAGTTCACCCTAAAGTATCCTTGGATGAGAACACAGAGTTCGTGATCGTCAGAAAAAACTGGTGTTGGGGTTCGAAATTCCCATATGGGTCAGTCGGTCAGCAACACGGTTGGTTTCTCTGAAAATATGTATGATGTGAACTTCGTCAAAGAAGCGGAGATCCAGCATGGAGTCGGAAATAGTCATATCGACCTCCCACGGGCAACTCCACAGTCCTTAGATTCAGTCTTGTTTGATTTCAAGTATATTGGATATATTTGAGATGGTATTCTATCTTTAGGGTTTCACCATAAATGCCCAATGTCTCCATATTTGTTTATTCTATATGTAGCGGTCTTACCTTCTTCTGCAACACGTCCAGTTTTACTCAATGAAGTACACAAGCTCAAGGTCGGTCGCTTTGGACCTTCTATTTAACATTTTCTTTTTGTAAATAAATATAATTGCTTTGGTGTAGGGAATATACATGAATGTTCCAAGTTAATTGATATACTCACGATATATGCGTGAGCATGGGACCATACAATAGTCGTGTTCAAATCAGATGATTGCTTTGTAAGAATGTACTTTGTCACATGCTAACATTGATTACCTTCTTTATCAATATCAAGAAAGTAATATCATCTCAAATATATCCATTATACTGGAAATCAAGCATGAGGAACTTCTTTGGTTCCAGAAATCACGTTATAAATGGATCTTGGAGGGGGGGTCGAAAGACAAAATATTTTCACATATCTACTGTAAGCGAAGACGAGCCAACCGAGTCGAGGCAATCAGCACTAACGATGGGGCTTGGATCTCTAATCATAGACTTCTTTAAATAAACGCTCTCAACTATTTCAAGAGCCTCTTTTCAAAAGATCTGAATCGAATCTTTAGCAGGAACTTCATATGCAATTTCCCACAACTCAACAACTTTGATGTGGATATTCCCGATGCACCTTTCACTGACATGGTCATCAAAGCCACCTTGATGAAGATGGACCCTTATAAGGCGTCGGGTAGCAACGGTTTTCATGCTATCTTCTTCCAAATATCCGGGATATTATTGGTACCTCTATCCTTCTACGTGTCTCCAACTTCTTTAATACTAACGTTTTACCAAGTGGCTTACATGATACCATTTTAGCACTAATATGCAAAGGTGTGAGTCCCAATCAAATGTCCAAATTCAGACCAATCGGCCTTTGCAACGTCGTCTATAAGCTCATTTCAAAGCTCATGGTTAGCAGATTGCAATCAATCTTGAATAAAGTGATTCATCCCTATCAAAACAGTTTTATTCCGGGTAGACTCATCGAATATAACGTCATTCTCGTATAAGAAGTCATTCATTCTATCTCAAGGAAGACGAGGGAGAAACAGTGGATGAGTTTCGAAACTGATCTCGAAAAAGCTTACGAAAAACTGAACTGACGTTTTATTGAGGAAACCTGCACAATTTTAGGGCTGCCAGATATTTGGACCAGAAGGATCATGATGTGTGTCGAGTCCTCGTCGATGAAAGTGTTTTGGAACGGTGAACTTTCTGACACCTTCCAACCCTCGCGTGGGATCCGACAGGGAGATCCTTTATCACCCTATTTGTTCGTGTTGTGTCTTGAAAGATTGCTCACTCAATTGAACACCTTGTCGACCTTGGAAAATGGAAACCGATTACTTTGAAACGTGGATGCCCCAACATCTCTCACATTTTCTTTGCGGATTGTTCGTTTTGCATAAGCTTCTATCTATCATATGAAAGTAATTAAAGGTTGTCTAGGTGTTTCAAAATCAATAATCGTTGTCTCCCCTTATGTCAATGTCCGTTTCAAAGACAGAAATCCAACATTCTCCAGGATTTCCTATTACGTCCAATTTTGGCAAGTACATGGGGATTCCTATAATACGCACTAGTCCATCATAAGGTGATTTCACTTTCATTGTTGATAACTTGAATCAGAGATTATGTTCATGGAAGGGTAGACTTTTAATATTTGCTGGTAGAACAACTTTGGTGAAGTCTGTTCTTAATTATATCCCCTCTCACGTAATGAAAACAACGAAGATTCCGAAAAGCATCTGTAACAACATATGCCGGGTTTGTATGAACTTTCTCTAGAATGATGCTCACAGTAGCCACCATATCCACCTTGTTAAAAATTTATTAATGTTAAAACGACATTTATTTATAATTGCAGGTAAAAAAAGTTTTCCATAATTTTTTTACCATAGATATTTTTGCTCTATTTCTAAAACAAAAAATATTTATGTTATATATTTTTTTTATTATTTTAGAAAAAAAATCCTACAAATTGCCCACCCTAACCTCTTTTTATGATATAAAAACTCTTAAATAAGTTAAATTTACCCGAAAATACATTTGGTATTTAAAACTCAAATAAACTTTATCGTATGAACTATAATTTTGTTATAAATACATTTTGAGTCTCTTTGTTGAGCCTAGAAAATTATTTTGAAAAAATTGTTATTTTTAATAAACTTTCACTAATTTGATAATTCATACATATTTGGTTATTTTTTTGACCAAATTAATCTCTCAAAATAATATGGCTCTAAAACCCCCAAATCACCGACCCACCAAACACACCTTATAACCCTCGATTTTGCAACTGGTTTAAAACAAATCGTCACCCCGCCTTTGCGAAACTGAAAATTACTCCAAATATTCGTCTCGGAAAGTGTGTGCGGGGTTCATTCCGCCAAATCCAGGTCAGCAATCCGCAATCCGTGTGATATGTAAAAAAACACATCTCCACCGTTCAAGACACATCCAATCCAACGGATGATATCAAATCTCTTCCGCTTCCTTTCGCTCGTATTTGTAAACTCCCTTCTCCTATAAAAAGCCATCCCAAATTCTTGATGAAATCATCACACGCCTAAACCTTCCCGAACATTCCAATCTTCAATCCTTCAATTACTCTCTCTCAATGGCTCGTACTAAGCAGACCGCTAGGAAATCCACCGGAGGAAAAGCTCCAAGGAAGCAGCTGGCAACCAAAGCTGCCAGAAAATCTGCTCCAGCCACCGGCGGTGTGAAGAAGCCCCACAGATTCCGCCCTGGAACAGTTGCTCTGAGAGAGATCAGGAAGTACCAGAAGAGCACTGAGCTTCTCATCAGGAAGCTTCCATTCCAGAGGCTTGTTCGTGAGATTGCTCAGGATTTCAAGACTGATCTCCGATTCCAGAGCTCTGCCGTTGCTGCGCTTCAGGAGGCGGCGGAAGCCTATCTGGTTGGTCTCTTTGAAGACACTAACCTCTGCGCGATTCACGCCAAGCGTGTGACAATTATGCCTAAGGATATTCAGCTTGCTAGAAGAATTAGAGGCGAGAGGGCTTAGATTTGTGTTTAGGAAGACTGTGTCGTTGGCTTGAACTAGGGTTAGGATGAAGTTTTTTCGTTTTCTGTCACAAATTGTTGTTGTAACTCCGAGAAGATGGAAATCTCTTCCGTTTTCTTCTTAGTTGCCGCTTGTGTTCTGTGAATCCTGTTGAAATGATATTGCTATCTGTTTTCGTCATCTGGTGATCTTGCTTATCTAATTGATCCATCTACGCTCGGATGCTTTCTTCTTAGCGAGAGAACAAAAAAATTAGGCAGTTTTATGGATATAGCTCAAATTATGAGTGGTTTTGTGAAAATTTCTGTCAATAAATTGCAATAATATAATGGGTGTTACGGTATGGCTCCAAATTGTCAACAGGTTGTTTGCCAAAAAAACACAAGGCAACAGAATATCAATACAGTTGGAAAGAAAATTACTCAGCAAAAAAAGAATATCTCTACTCAAGAGGCTGTGACTCATACTTATCAACAGACTCACGTGGACCCAAATAATAAGGTAGTGAGGCCCACCGGTGAGCAAGTCCAATCTGTCATCAACCCGTTCAGAAAGGACAAAACAAAAAATAATCAAACAAACCCTACTAAGACAGTTGACAAGGCAGAGACAAGCGCAGCAGGCACAAGTAGAGGGAAAACGAAACTCATTTTCGGGGCCACAGAGAACAAGGACAATAGGGGAGAAGCTGAGCAAATAGAAAAGAGACAACGAAGGAATAAGCTTCGTAAAGAAACCAGAAAGATTGCTGCAGAACATAAAAAAGCAGAATCAGCCTACACAACAGAGAAAGCAATGAAACGACCACGATCACAAGAGGACGATATTACTCCCACACGTTTAACAAAGGAAGGTAGAGGTGATACTGATCAAGCGGAGAAGGCAGAGGAGTGTTTACAACTAAAGACTACGAGCCTAGATGATCTGACTAATCAAGTTACACCAGCTACTGAAACATATGAACATGGAGGGTTGCCCACTAGCTCCCCACACCATGCCAATGTACTAACATCTGGGGTACCAACACCAGTGGAGACACAAGAAGTAGCGACGGCGATGGAGATCACTGCAGTCGCTACAGATAGCATGGAGGCGTAATGCCCCCAGCTTTGCCCGAGGTTTTGCTCATCCTTATCTTAATCTTAATGAATTGTATTATGTGGAATGTTTTCGGTGCCCGCAAGAGCGGTTTCCGACGTGCAGTTAGGTACATCTGCAACCACCACAAAGTGAATATTTTGGCCATATTCGAACCCCGTATTTCCGGAGAGATTGCCCAAGCTGTTTGCAGCAAAATCAATCTATCAGAATGTTCAAGAGTTGATGCTGATGGTTTCGAAGGAGGTGTTTGGCTCCTATGGGACAAAGATAAAGTTCACATCTCTATCATCAATAAAAACAAAAGCTTCATCCATGCAACCATCGGTGAAGGTAATAGTATTACTCATCTAATAGTTGTTTATGCCCCTCCTGACCTGAATAGACGATCGATATTCTGGACCGACATAGACAAAGAACTAACTGCAGTAAACGGACCTTTAATAATCGGAGGAGATTTCAACTGTATTATGTATAACCATGAACGAGCTGGTGGATCGGGTAATCTACATGGTGACTCTTCGATCTTCAAGGATCTGCTCTCCAAACATGGACTTATCGATCTAGGGTATACAGGCCCGGACTTTACTTGGGACAATGGCAAAGAGGCGAATAGAAGAGTCAGCAAACGTCTTGATAGGATCCTTATGAATCAAGAGAGTAGACATAAATGGCCGGATGCCCATGTAAGACACCTCGCCCGCTTCTCCTCTGATCACTCACCTCTTCTCCTGGAAATGACACCACGAATCCATCACCAAATTGAGAGACGTCCTTTCCGCTTTGAAGCTGCCTGGATGACACATGAGGATTTCTATCCCCTTGTTACAAACGTGTGGAACAACCTTGTTGAGGTAAATGATAATCTTAAAGTGCTCAAAAATTCTCTACTAACTTGGAACAAAGTGGTGTTTGGCAATGTTTTTGACAGGAAATGCAAGTTACTGGAGAACCTGAAATCTGTTCAAAGCAATCCCAACCTTATAGGCTCTCAGAGACTAATTGCACAAGAGGCTAAACTTAAAGATGAGCTTGAAACCACCTTGGAGCAAGAAGAACTTATATGGCTCCAGAAGTCGCGTGAATTATGGCTCTACAATGGAGATAGAAACACATCTTTCTTCCATACATCTACTATTATACGCAGGAGGAAGAATAGAGTTTCTGGCCTATTTGTGTTGGATGATACTTGGGAGGAAGATTCAAACCGACTTGAAGCCCATGTTGTCGAGTATTTTAAAGCCCTTTACAGCTCACATGACAATGGAATTGAACTGGACGCTACATGCAACTTCCCGATATTGGACAACTCTGTTTGGTCCGACTTAGTCCGCCCAGTCACCCAGGAGGAGGTTTGGATAGCGGTAAAGAGTATGGGAGCATTAAAGGCTCCAGGAAAAGATGGTTTTCAACCCATCTTTTATCAGAAATGCTGGAAGATTGTGGGAGAAAAACTCACAACGGAGGTCCAAAATTTCTTCATTACACATACTCTCCCAGCTGATATTAATGATACAATTATTTCTCTCATTGCCAAGGTTGGGAATCCGGAACGTATTAACCAGTATAGACCTATCGCCCTCTGCAATGTGAGCTATAAGATCATATCAAAGGTATTGGTTCAACGACTTCAACCCGTCATCTCTACCCTTATTGGGCCAACACAAGGAAGTTTCATTCCGGGAAGACAAATTCAAGACAATATTGTCATTATGCAAGAAGTCGTCCACTCCACACGACGTAAAAAACACGGTAAATGTTGGATGCTCCTCAAACTAGATTTAGAAAAGGCTTATGACCGGCTTCGATGGGATTTCATTGATGATTCTATTAAGCGGGCCGGCTTCCCTATGGAGTGGGTGAATATGATTGAGAGTTGTGTTCGCACTCCTAAGATGCAGATTATATGGAATGGTGAGCTTACCGAACAATTTGTTCCGGATAGGGGCATTAGGCAAGGTGACCCTATATCTCCCTACATTTTCTTGTTATGCATTGAGAGGCTCAGTCATATGATTATAGAGTCGGTTGAAGACGGAGATTGGAAGCCTATATATCTATCGAGAGGAGGACCGGGTCTATCTCACATGTTTTTTGCAGATGACATAACACTTTTTGCTGAAGCTTCTTTGCCTCAGATGCGTAACGTCATGAATGTGCTAGACAAATTCTGTATGGCATCAGGTATGAAAGTGAGCTTACAAAAGTCTAAGATCTTTGTTTCACCAAACGTTTCTAGGGAAACCAGGGAGAGCTTCGAGCGCCTTAGTGGAGTTGAAGTTACTAAAAAGTTGGGCAATTATTTGGGGATGCCTATTCTTCAAGGAAGGATATCTAAGTCCGATTTTGAACCTCTACTAGATAAGATGTCAGCTAGACTTTGTGGTTGGAGAGGACGCTCGTTAAGTTTTGCGGGCCGCATCACTCTCACAAAATCTGTTTTGTCCTCATTACCGGTGTATTCAATGACTGTACTTAATATACCTAAAAACGTATGTGAGCACATTAACAAGATTTGCAGGAACTTTATATGGGGCCACACTTCCGAGCAGCGGAAAATCCATACTGTTGCCTGGAGTGAGATCATTAAACCCGTGGACAAAGGAGGATTAGGTATCAAGGATATGACTAGCCTTAACCTTGCTCATCTAGGTAAATTAGGTTGGAGGTTTGTAACGGATAAAGATGGGCTATGGACTCGAATCTTACGTGCTAAGTATTTGAGAAGTTTCAACAACACTGGTAGAAACCATGCCCAATCTACAGTCTGGAGAGGTATTACGCAGGGAGTTAAAGAGGTTGTTGTGCATGGATCGAAATGGATCCTAGGCGACGGAAGAACGATATCTTTCTGGAATGACACCTGGCTCCTGGAAGACCCTTTACGCACGGTTGTTCCCAGCACAGCTATGTCTCAAATTACTGAGTGGTGTGTTCGCGAGTACTGGAATGAAGATGGTGGCTGGCGATGGGATATCCTGGGCAACCTTCTTCCATCTACCGTCCTCCTAAAGCTGGCCATGACCCAACCTTTAGACAGCCTTTTTGGCATTCACTCTACAGAGAACACTGATTTTGCTACAGATGCATTGACCTGGAAGTTTGCTCAAAATGGAAACTATTCTATTACTTCAGCTTATAACTTCATCCAGGGGTATGACAAACATCAACTGGGGGAAGGTAACTTGTTCGAGTCAATTTGGAAGCTCAAAACTCAACAACGAGTTATGACTTTTACCTGGAAGCTTATTAAGGGAGGGGTACTTACCAACTGCGAGAGATACCGACGCCATCTCACCACAAATGACGTATGCCCTGTCTGCAAGCAGTCCCAGGAAACGAACCTACATCTATTTAGAGATTGCAAGGATGTCAAGGAAATGTGGATGGAACTTAATGCAGCCGTTTTCATGGAAGATTTTTTTGATGCCCCTTTTGCAACTTGGATTAGAGGTAATCTTCTTTCTACACGGTTCTATTTAAATCATTGTATGTGGAACGATTTATTTGCTGTAGGACTATGGTGGACTTGGAAGTGGAGAAATGATATAGCATTTAATGACACAACAAACCCGGTGATTAAACGTATGGACATCAAAAAGAAAGCTATGGAGTACATAAAGGTGTGGTCCAATAGACTAAACAGTAACATCCAACGACCTAGAAGCCTGCAGCTCGTTGCTTGGGAGCATCCACCTCATGGCACTTTCAAAGTCAACACCGATGGCGCCAAGCGAAGCACCGGACATGCTACTGCTGCGGGAGTCATACGTAACAATGTAGGAGAGTGGCAACAAGGTTTTGTGGTTAATCTAGGGCCATGTTCGGTACCCATGGCTGAACTTTGGGGGGTCGTTCATGGCCTTAGGATTGCTTGGGAGTATGGCTACCGATCGATTATCTTAGAGACTGATTCTCAATTGATAACTATACTCCTTAAGAAAACCCTGCCTCGGCACCACCCTCTCTCCAGTCTGGTATCTATTTGCCAAGACTTCCTTAGAAGGAACTGGAATATCCAGCTCCGGCATGCCTTCCGCGAGGCGAATAAAGTAGCGGACTATCTAGCTAACATTGCTTTTGATTTTTCTCTTGGCTTAAGTGTATTGCGTGACCCGCCGGAGGGTGTTTTTGACCTTTTGCATGCTGATGTAAGGGGTCAGGCTATCCCCCGATTGATTACTACTTAGCCTCTTTTATATAATAAAAGCGCGACTAGATGCGCCGGAGACCACTGAATCTCCTTCCCACCAAAAAAAAAAAAAAAACCAGTTAAATGTTTAAAATTGAGTTTAAAACTTTAACACTAAAAGTAAGAGTTAAAATTTAAAAGTTGTTTATGGAAGGTATAACGAAAAGGCAACTCAAGGTGATGGTATACCCACTGCCTAGTGCATCTGAAAAACCAAAGGATTGTTTTTTTTTTTTTATATAAAAGAGCTTCATATTATAATAAAATTAATTTTGAAAATTAATTTTGAAGTATTAGACATTTAAAAACTACAGATTTAAGCATCACACATTGATAACTCAAATCTAAATCATTAAAAGTCATGAAAAATAATATTTGAATCATGTGAAAAATGTTAAAGTTAGTTTCAGCATCTTCTTTAACATCGAAGAGAAAAGAAGTCCATTCAAAAAAGATGTTCAGTATTTAAAAGGAATAAAGATGTTCAATTTTCTAAAAGAATAAGTAAAATAAGACAACTTTTTTTTTTTTTGGTGTGAAGTAGAATATGCTTGTTATGGATTGAATGGAGAGAAAATGATTTTTTGAGGGAAAGAAGAAGTAATTTGTTATGGATTGAATTGAAAGAAAATGAATTTTTGAGGAAAAGAAGAAGTGATTTGGAGTGTGGGGTATGCTTGTTATGCTTTTAGAACTTCAAGTAAAAATTGTCAAATTTGTGGGAATACAAAGATTGGAGAATGGGTAAGGAATTTGCATTACCATAGACTCAAAGTTAACCATTTTGGCATCAATTGTAGAACACAATTGAATTTGGATAGGACATTACATGAAATGGAAAGGTAGTTGAGGTGTAGATAGAAATGGAACGAATATAAAGGACACGACTCACGGGAAAGAAGATCAGTCGCGTCCTCATTTATTCTCATGGAATAAGAACTATGTTTTACTAATTTAGTCAATCTAATTGATAATAGGCTGCATATGGGACGTATGAACAACAAAAATACAATTATTTCCCACTTATAGGCTTATGCAGGTGGGGTTCGGCAAGAAAAAGTTGTTGTTCCAAAGGTACTTGCTTTTATGCTAAATTGTATTTTCGTTTTCTTGGGTAGATGCTTGTTATTCATCTAATGAACCAAATTCCATCATAGAATTTGGTTCTTTTCCAACATGGGACCTTGTAATGCTTCTTGACATTTCTATAAAGATAATTTTTATTTTTCAACTAAAATAAATCAAAATAACTTTAAAATTTTTTTTAATAAGAGACTAGAAATTTAAACATAAAGTAATTTTTTAAAAAAAATAAATTTCTATTATTTATTTTAATTTAAAATAGAAATATTATTATTTTATATTTTATTTTATTGTTTTTTATAATATACTTTCCATACTCTTAAAATTTTTTTAAAAAACATAATTTTTTAAAATTTCGAATTAATATAAATTATATAAAATTTAAATTCAAAAACAAGTAAATTTATTATATTTTTAATTCTCTAGACTCTTAATAAAATTTCAAAAAAATTGTTTTAATTATATATATATATATATATATATATATATATATATATATATAT
>BSUD01000008.1:130833108-130988975 GCA_033239045.1 Fagopyrum esculentum | reverse complement strand
TATATATTTAAAACAATTTTTTTGAAATTTTTTTAATTCTCTAGACTCTTAATAAAATGTCAAAACAATTTTTTGAAATTTTTTTTAATTCTCTAGACTCTTAATAAAATTTCAACAATTTTTTTCAAAAAAATTTCAAAAAAATTGTTTTAATTATATATATATAAAAATTTCAAAAAAAATTGTTTTAATTATATATATATATATATATATATATATAATCGAAAGTAAAAAGTAAAAAATATTTTTGATTTATTTTAGTTGAAAAATAAAAATTATCTTTATAGAAATGCCAAGAAGCATTAAAAGGTCCCATGTTGGAAAAGAATCAAATTCAATGATGGAATTTTGTTCTTCCGATGAATAACAAGCATCTACCCTTGAAAACGAAAATACAGTTTAGCATAAAAACAAGTACCTTTGGAACAACAATCTTTCCTTGTCGAACCCCACCTGCATAAGCCAAAAAGTGAGAAATAACTGTATTTTCGCTGTTCATACATCTCATATGCAACCTATGATCAATTTGTTTGACTAAATTACTAAAATAGAGTTCTTATTCCATGAGCATAATTGAGGACATGTCTTATCTTCTTTCTTGTGAGTCATGTCCTCTATATTCGTTCCATTTCTATCTGCACGTCCACTACCTTTTCCATTTCATGTAATGTCCTATCCAAATTCAATCGTGTTCTAATATTGATGTCAATATGGTTAACCTGGAATCTATAGTAATGCAAATTCCTTACCGATCCTCCGATCTTTGTATCCACAAATTTGACAGTTTGGTGACTTCAAGTTCTAAAAGCATAACAAGCATATTCCAAACTCCAAATCACTTTTTCTTTTCCTCAAAAATTCTCTCCATTCAACCCATAGCAAGCATATTCTACTTCACAAAAAAAAAAAGAGGAGTCTTATTCTACTTTTTCCTTTTGACTAGTGGACAACTTTTCCCTTCGATGCTGAAGAAGATGTTGAAACTGACTTATCATTTGCACATGATTCAAACTTGGTTTTTCATAACTTTTAATGATTTAGATTTGCGTTTATCATTGTGTGATGCTTGAATCTTTAGTTTTTACATGTCTAATACTTTAAAATTAATTTTATTACAATATAAAGGTCTTTTATAAAAAAAAGCATTGCCTTTTGTCTCTCAGGTGCGCCTAGACGGTGGGTGTGCCATCCTTGAGTTGCCTTTTGCTTTTTCTCACACTAAGCTAAACTGTCTTTATACCATCCATAAACACCTTTTAACTTTTGACTCCTCGGGTTGAATTTTAAACTCAATTTTAAATATTTAAATAGATTTTTATGGCAAACAACATGTTGTTAATTGTATAAATTTAATGTCAACAAGTAAAAACACTAGCTGAAATGCCCAAGCAACCACTTTCTAAGTGAAATAAAGTCATGATTACAATTTGGAGCCATACCGAACTACAATCAAGAAACTGCATGAGATAGAAAGATAGTTGAAACTTTCTCCTTGTACCTCGCCAAACCATTTTGAAACAACTAAGTATAGAAAGGCAAGGCATAAAAAACAACATTCAAGTAAAACCTAAGCAGGAACGCTTACTGAATGTTTAAATTTTCATACACACAAACATACTGTTGAAAATGTTCCCTACAACTTTCAATTGACAAAAATCATACTTTTTGCTATACATCATTTACACATGAAACCAATTACACATTTTAACACTCTCAAATACATCTATAGACAAAGACGTACGAGTATAAGCGGGTTTTATACACACATACTCTGTCTCCGTGTGGCATAAACTTGATGTCCTCCGCTCTCATCTGATCTAACTGTGAGCGCAAGGATCTCAACCTCTCAAGTGTCTAAAGTAGGGTCTTTGGGACAGAAAGTCTCGAAGCCCACCTCGCCAACCCATGCTGTCCAAGATCCTCCGCCGCCGAACAACCCAATGATGGGAAGTGGGCGTAGATCCAAAACTGAAATCATTTAATTAAGCGGTTGTGGACCACCGTTAAGTAAATCTTTTGAAATGCCTTATTGTATAACAAATGTTACCTAAAGCAATGACGTACAACCCCTGAACGTCTTCACCATCAGTTGTGAAGCGTCGCTCATCATACTATAATGCAATATTTAATGGAAGATTATTAATTGAAGATTAGTGATATTAATACGTAGAATATAAGTAGGCCAGGACACATGCGCTCCATGCTAACCCCCTTGTAGGTTGGTGATCACGTACCAGATCAATCAACCATGACCGAATCTTGTTCGTCGATTTATCGACGAACAATGATGACCCCCGAGAAGAAGAGAAGGAAAACAGAGGTGACATCCTCAGTTGGGGTGGCTGGGTCACATCGAATGATTTCAAATGCCGTCCTCAAGGCATCTACAGACAATGTTGTCTGGTGTCCTCGTGCCTCGGCATCTGTAATGTGGAACACGTCACATAACCACTAAGCACGCTCTCGTGCTGATAACAACGTCACTAGAGACTCTCCATCAATCCTAAGGCCTATGATGACGGCTACGTCATGGAGTGTGATGGTCATCTCACTCCATGGAAGGTGGAAGCTACTGGTCTCCGGATGCCACCGCTCAACGAAGGCATGAATGAGTGTGTGGTCAACACCGGCGAAAGAGACGTCCAACAGATCTGTCAACCCACTTTAAGAAGCTATACTAAACCAAGATACGAGGTCCTCTCTGTCGGCTACTAAGATCCATCTGCTGAACATAGAGATGTGCTCTATCCGCCTTAGCGCGGTAATGGGCTTCCTATAGTTCTCCATAAAAATTGAGATTTTGATTCAATTAGACGTTTTATTGATTAATTTTGTAACTTAAAATAATTACTATTGTGGTTTAGTTATCTACCTCTCTCATCCACACACCGCGAGCACGGTGACCATCATAGCATGTCAGCAAATCGCTGGTCAATGGTGCCCCGTGTTTGCAACAACACGGAGTCGATCTGCCGGTATGAATAGCTCATGTGGCGCATCAACGTGCTTCTTAGCTGGAACATCATAATGAAACTCTGCCGCCTGAATATGATCACCAGCTGGTGTATCAACTGTTGGTCGTTTAATTTGCTCGTCGTCAGTAATATCGGTGTGCTCCTCTACAACTACATGATCTGGGTCCTCTACAGCTACATGCTCTGGATGTACAGAAGAAACGGCCTCCTCACCCTGCTCACCCTCGGTAACATACGACGGCAATGGAATATCCATAGGTCGGACTGCTGGAGATGGATTAGACATAGAAGGCCTCACTCGCAACTGAGCCGGGGGTGTGCCGGCATCCGGGCGAGCAATTTGAAAGCTAATCTCAATCGGATGAGCTCTATCCATCCGATGTGCTCTCTCTATGAGCGGAGGCCGTAGGACGCCTCCACCTCTCTATTGCGTGTAATATCTGTTGTACTATATGCGTTACGTAATTATATTTGAATATTTTATAAGGTTAATGTAAGATGAAGTTATAAGGTAATTAGGATGAAGTAAATTAATTTTAATTAATTTCATTTTATTTTTAATTAAATTGATTGAATTTTTTTTTAATTTTTTCAATTAAATTGATTGAATTTTAACTTAAGGGATTTAGGATAAAGTTATATAAATTAATTCAATTCATTTTAATTAAATTAAGTCATTTTTTTGTTAAAATTAACTAGGATAAAGTAATTTACTTTTAATTTCAATTTGAATTTAATTAAATTTGAATTTAATTAATTTTAATAAATTTTAATACAATTTAATTAATTTAATTTAAATTAATGCATTGGAATGCATTATAATGCATTTTAGTGCATTATGAACAGTGGCACCACAATTACGGAACTCGTGACCGTGTACCACTATTCATCATCTTCGACAATCCGCCTTCGATGACGGACTGTCGAATGTTTAAACACCTCTCAATCAACCACTTTCAACCTACAATAGGCTAAATCAACAACAATCTAACCAAATATACTCAATTTCATACATAATTACGAACACGAAACTAAAAATCAAAACCCGAACAAAAACCGAACATTTAACTCTTTCGGGATGTGTTTCCGCTTTTGAAATGATCTTCCTCCGTCACCGTCTTGATCCATTGCTTGATTTTGTGTAAAATGGGTTGGATTTGGTCGATTTGCCCCTTCGTCTTCTTCGTCTTCGTTCACCCGCTGTTCGTTTTTTATTTTTTGATGAACGAAAAGCGCTTACGGATACAAGATCCATAAGCGCTTTTAGGGTTCAAAAGCGCTTATGGATCCCGTAACCGTCGTGCTTTTATAAAATCTTGACCCATGCATTTACGACTTTCGTAATATAAAGTAGAACGTCAAATTCGATCTCGAATATTACCGACATTTTAAACTTTGTATAGTCACATTACCATTTTAACTTTAAAGTGCTTAACTTGTAGTTTGAGTTTTCTTCTATCTTATAAGAATGAATTGTATACTTAGAACAATTTAAAATATATGCTTTCACAGCCTTAGGCCCGTTTAAAATTATTAAGTAACTAAAAATTAATTTTCTCATATATTGATTATCCCCGACATTATAAATCTATGTTCATTTTTTATGAAGACTGTATCGCTGGCTTGAACTAGGGTTAGGATTAAGGTTTTTCGTTTTCTGTCACAAATTGTTGTAACTCCGAGAAGATGGAAGTCTCTTCCGTTTTCTTCTTTGTTGCCGATTGTTCTGTAAATTCTGTTGAAATGATATTACTATCTGTTTTCGTCATCTGGTGATCTTGCTCATCTAATTGATCCTTTTACTCTCGGATGCTTTCTTCTTAGTGAGAGAACAAAAAAATGAAGCGGTTTAATGGGAATAGCCCAAATTATGAGTGGTCTTGTGAAAATTTCCGTCAATAAATTGCAATATTATAAAGGGGTGTTGTTGGTATGGCTCCAAATTGTCAACATGTTGTTTGCCAAAAAAACTAGTTAGATGTTTAAAATTGAGCTTAAAATTGCAACCCAATATTTAAAATTGAATTTAAAACTTCAATCCAAGAAGGCAAAAAGTTAAAAGATATTTATGGATGATATAAAGACAATTTTTTTTTCAGTGTGAGAAAAAACAAAAGGCAACTCAAGCGATGAACATACCCACTGTCTAGGTGTAACTGAGAAACAAAAAGGACTGCCATTTTTATAAAAGACCTTCATATTGTGATAATATTAATTTAAAGTATTAGACATGTAAAACTAAAGATTCAAGAATCACACAATGATAAACTCAAATCTAAATTATTAAAAGTAATGAAAAACCAAGTTTAAATCATGTGGAAAATGATAAGTCACTTTCATCATCTTCTTTAACATCAAAGGAAAAAGATGTTCATTCAAACAAGTGTCCAGTAGTCAAAAGAAAGAAGTAGAATAAGTCTCCTTTTTTTTTTGGTGTGAAGTAGAATATGCTTGTTGTGGGTTGAATGGAGAGAAAATGATTTTTTTGAAGAAAAGAAGAAGTGATTTGGAGTTTGGAGTATGCTTGTTATGCTTTTAGAACTTCAAGTCACAAAACTGTCAAATTTGTGGGAATACAGACATTGAAGAATGGTTAAGGAATTTGCATTACTTTAGATTTTAGGTTAATCATATTGACATCATTAGTATAACACAATTGAATTTGGATAGGACATTACATGAAATGGAAAAGGTAGGGGACGTGCAGATAGAAATGGAACGAATATAAAGGAGATGGCTCACGGGGAAGAAGATCAGACATGTCCTCATTTATGCTTATTGAATAAGACCTCTGTTTTACTAATTTAGTCAATCTAATTGATCATAGGCTGCATATGGGACGTATGAACAACAAAAATACAATTGTTTCTCACTTATTGGCTTATGCAGGTGGGGTTCGGCAAAAAAAGGTTGTTGTTCCAAAGGTGCTTGTTATTCATCTGATGAACCAAATTCCATCATTGAATTTGATTCTTCTCCAACATGGGACCTTTTAATGCTTCTTGGCATTTCTATAAAGATAATTTTTATTTTTCAACTAAAATAAATCAAAGATAAATTTTTTTAGATTTTAATAAGAGACTAGAAGTTTAAACATATAGTAATTTTTTTAAAATTAATTTTCTATTATTTATTTTTATTTAAAATATAAATAATATTATTTTATGTGTTATTTTGTTATTTTTATAATATAATTTTTCATACTCTTAAAATAAATAAAAAACTTTTTAAAATTTTCGAATTAATATAAATTATATAAAATTTAAACTCAAAATTAAATAAATTTATTATATTTTTAACTCTCTAGCCTCTTAATAAAATTTCAAAATTTTGATTTTAATTTAATTATATATATATAATCAAAAGTTAAAAGTAAAAAATATTTTTTATTTATTTTAGTTAAAAAATAAAATTATCTTTATGGAAATGCCAAGAAGCATTAAAAGGTCCCATGTTGAAGAAGAATCAAATTCAATGATGGAATTTGGTTCATCCGATGAATAACAAGCATCTACCCTAGAAAAGGAAAATACAGTTTAGCATAAAAATAAGTACCCTTACCACAAAAACAAGTACCTTTGAAACAACAACCTTTCCTTGCCGAACCCCACATGCATAAGCCAATAAGTGAGAAAAAACTGTATGTCTACTTTTCATACATCTCATATGCAACCTATGATCAATTAGATTGACTAAATTAGTAAAATAGAGTTCTTATTTCATGAGCAAAAATAAGGACATATCTTCTTTCTCGTGAGTCGTGTCCTTTATATTCGTTCCATTTCTATCTGCACGTCCACTACCGTTTCCTTTTCATGTAATGTCCTATCCAAATTCAATTTTGTTCTAATATTGATGTCAATATGGTTAACCTGGAGTCTATAGTAATACAAATTCCTTACCCATTCTCCAATCTCTGTACTCCCACAAATTTGACAGTTTTGTGACTTGAAGTTCTAAAAGCATAACAAGCATACTCCAAACTACAAATCACTTCTTCTTTTTTGTCAAAAAATTATTTTCTCACCATTCAACCCATAACAAGCATATTCTACTTCACACCAAAAAAAAGGCACTCCCTTTAGTTTTGTGACTTGAAGAAGATGCTGAAACTAACATATCATTTTGCACATGACTCAAACTTGATTTTTTACAACTTTTAATGATTTAGATTTAAGTTTATCATTGTGTGATGCTTGAATCTTTAGTTTTTAAATGTCTAATACTTTAAAATTAATTTTATTACAATATGAAGGTTTTTTATCAAAAAGGCACTCCCTTTTGTCTCTCAGGTGCGCCTAGGTAGTGGGTATGCCCATCACCATTCAACCCATAACAAACATATTCTACTTCACACAAAAAAAAAGGCACTCCCTTTTTATTTTTACAACTCTTTTAGTTTTTTAATTTTTTATGTTTAACATAATAATATATGTTATTATAAAACATTTTTAATATATTTTAAATAAATTATTTAAAAAACTATATTACTTTTACTTACAATTTTTAATTTGTATTTTATTGAAGTTTACAAATTACAACCCACATGTCTTTTATAGAAGATTATAAATAAAAACTATAATATTTTTACTTATAATTTTAATTTATATTTTATTAAAAAATTAAAATATATAATAAAAATACATTATAAAATTACAAAACACTAACTACAACTTAATAATCACATACAAATATCATCTAATGATTACATGCAAAAAACAAAAAGTAAGTGATTTGACTATATTATGGTGTAAAGTAAATGAGTGTATGTAAGATGACCCTTTTTATATCATCCATAAATACCTTTTAACTTTTGACCCTTGGGTTGTAGTTTTAAACTCAATTTTAAACATTTAACTACATTTATTTGGCAAACAACATGTTTTTAATTGTATAATTTTAATGTCAACAAGTAAAAGCACTAGCTGAAATGCCCAAGCAAACACTTTCTAAGTGAAATAAAGTCATGTTGACAATTTGGAGACATACCGGACTACAATCAAAAAACTGCATGAGATAGAAAGATAGTTGAAACTTTCTCACTGAATTTAAACATCAAGGTACCTCGCCAAACTATTTTGAAACAATTAAGTATAGAAAGATAGGGCATAAAAAACAACATTCAAGTATAACCTAAGCAGTAGCGTTTACAGAATGTTTAAACTTTCATACACACACATACTGTTGAAAATGCTCCCTACAACTTTTAATGGACAGAAATCATACTATTTGCTATAAATCATTTACACTTGAAACCAATTACACATTTTAACACTCTCAAATACATCTACAGACAAACGTACGAGTGTAAGTGGGTTTCATACACACAAACTTTGTCTCCGTAGGGCATAAACTTGATGTCCTCTGCTCTCATCTAATCCAACTGTGAGCGAAAAGGATATCAACCTCTCAAGCGTCTGTGGTGGGGTCTTCGGGACAAAAAATCTTGAAGCCCACCTCGCCAACCCATGCCGTCCAGGATCCTCCGCCGCCGAACAACCCAATGATGGAAAGTGGGCGTAGATCCAAAACTGAAATCATTTAATTAAGCGGTTATGGAACACGGTTAAGTCAATCTTTTGAAATGTCTTATTGTATAACAAATGTTACTTGAAGCAAAACCGTATAGCCCCGTATCGTTTTTACCTTCGGCCGTAAATCGTCGCTCATCATACTATAATGTAAGATTAATGGAAGATTATTAATTGAAGATAGTGAGTGTAAACTTTGTGATTCATGTCTGTATAGGGTAGATTACATAAGTGCATGCAATGAAATTGACTTGTAATAGTTCCTAGGTCTAGCTTAGTTAGGATAAGGTTATTGATGCTTGTTGTAGCTGACTAGTGTAGTACTCGTTGTCGGTTCATTGGACCTTGGTGGCTTGTACTCATTAGGCAGCTGTGGCATGTGTTGTGTTCTTATCTCTGATGTGTTGTGGTGGCCTTGTTGCATGAGATGGTGTCTTTTGGGCAACAACTTGTGTTATGTGATTGGACCGGGTTTACGGTGTGATGTGCTATCTTCAGAAGCTTTGGCTCGGTTCAGAACCGCCTAAATGAAACGGTGCGTTTGGGTTATGAAGATGAGGTATAAAAGCTGCATTCGGCTTACTCTAACCCTAAGCGAGTTTAGCAGCCCTTGCCGCTGAGAAAGAAAGAGAGAGAGAGATAGAGCTCCTCTGAGAGAAAGAGAGAGAGAGCGATCGAAGAAAAGATTGGAGGTGGCTCGCTAGGGTTCGAGACGTTTATCCTCACCTACACCTCTCCAGAAGAAGATCTTCCCATTGAAGATTGCAAAGCTTGAACAGAAAGCATTGCGTAGCCGCACAGGGGCTATTTCTGAACCTTGTTCTTCGTATCTCCTTTGTTCTAACTCGTTTCTAGATATAGGGCTTTTACTTGTTGATATTGCGTGCATCTTTGTAATCAAACCTATATTGTAATCGCCTTGAATGCCTAGTGAAAAATGGGATCGGACCTCCCCTCTTGAGGTTCCGCAGATGTAGGGTTTTAACACCTGAACTGCGTAATCAACTCGTGTGTCGATCTTTCTTTTGATATATAATCGTATGATCACATAATAATCATTCTACATATAGTATTACGTAGGATTATAAGTAGGCCAGTACACCTGCGCCAAATGCTAACCCTCTTGTAGGTTGGTGATCACGTACCAAATCGATCAACCATGGCCGAATCTTGTTCGTCGATTTATCGACAAACAATGATGATAACTGCGTCACCAGGGACTCTCCATCAATCCTAAGGCCTAGGATGAAGGCTACGTCGTGGAATGTGATGGTTATCTCACCCCATGGAAGGTGGAAGCTACTGGTCTCCGTATGCCACCGCTCGACGAAGGCATGAATGAGCGTGTGGTCAACATTGGCGAAAGAGACGTCCAATAGATCTATCAACCCACTATGAGAAGCTATACTAAACCAAGATGCGGGATCCTTCTTGTCGGCAACTTAGATCCATCTGCTAAGCATAGTGGTGTGCTATATCCGCCTCAGCGCGGTAATAGGCCTCTTGTAGTCATCCTTCAAAAAATTTAGATTTTGATTCAATTAGACGTTTTACTGATTACTTTTGTAACTTAAAATAATTATTATTGTGGTTTAGTTATCTACCTCTCTCATCCACACCGCGAGCATAGTGACCATCATAGCATGTCAGCACGGTGACCATCGGATGTGCTCTCTCTACGAGCGGAGGCCGTTGGACGCCTCCGCCTCTCCATGGCAAATATTTGTAGTACTATATGCGTTACGTAATAATATTTAAATATTTTATAAATTTAATGTAAGATGAAGTTATAAAATAATTAGGATGAAGTTAATTAACTCGATAAAACAACTTCAATTTAAATTAATTTAATGAATGTTACTTCGGAAAAGTTAATTAAATTAATTCAATTTATTTTAAATAATTGAAGTTATATGGTAATTAGGATGAAGTAAATTATTTTTAATTTTAATTAATTTCATTTCATTTTTAATTAAATTAATTGAGTTTTTATTTAATATTTGTAATTAATTTGATTGAATTTAATTTAAGGGATTTAGGATAAAGTTATATAAAATAATTCAATTCATTTTAATTAAATTAAATCATTTTTAATTTAAAGTAATCAAGATAAAGTAATTTACTTTTAATTTAAATTTAAATTTAAGTTTAAAATATAATTAGTTTTAATCAATTTTACTAAATTTTAATATAATTTAATTAATTTAATTAATTTAATTAAAATTAATGCATTATAATGCATTCGAGTTCATTATGAACAGTGGCACCACGGTCACGGAACCCGTGACCGTGTGTCACTGTTCATCATCTTCGACAATCCGCCTTCTATGGCGGACTGTCGAAGGTTTAAACACCTCAATCAACCACCTTCGACCTACAATAGCCTAAATCAACAACAATCTAACCAAATATACTCAATTTCATACATAATTATGAACCCGAAACTAAAAATTAAAACCCGAACAAAATCCGAACATTTACCTCTTTCGGGTTGTGTTTTCGATTTTGAAATGGTCTTCTTCCGTCACCGTCTTGATCCATTGCTTGATTTTGTGCAAAATAGGTTGAATTTGGTCGATTTGCCCCTTCGTTTTCTTCGTCTTCGTTCACCTGTTGTTCGTTTTTTTAATGAATGAAAAGCGCTTACTGATACGGGATCCGTAAGCACTTTTAGGGTTCAAAAGTTCACGGTTACAGGATCCGTAACCGTCGTGTTTTTATGAAATTTGCCCCGTGCGTCTACGACTTCCGTAATATAAAGTTGACCGTGAAATTTGATCTCGAATATTACCGACATTTTAAACTTTGTATAGTCACTTACCATTTTAACTTTTAACTGCTAACTTTGTTATTAACTTGTAGTTTGAGTTTTCTTCTATCTTATAAGAATGAATTGTATACTTAAAACAATTTAAAATATCAAATCTATGTTCCTTTTTTATAATGACCCGATATTTATTCATGAGAATAGTTTTATAAAAGAATGTCAAATACTATATTATCTTAATATCGTAAGGTTGATGTATTCTTAGTAAAGTTGCAAAAAATCTATTTAATATTAATGAACAAATGTATTTTAATTAAAATGATAATATGCTTTGTACGTGTCTATATATGTTTGAGATTATCGGGCCTTGGTCGGGGCCGATTTAGAGCCCACTAGAGACAACGAAACCCACTTTCGTATGTCTATTTTTTTCCCTACATGCCCAATACTTTCACACCCATAGGCCCGTTTAAAATTATTAAGTAACTAAAAATTGATTTTCTCATATATTGTTTATCCCCGACATTATAAATTTAAAATATAAAAAATTATACTTTTTATAGAACTCCTTTCAAAATATACAATATGCCTTATATGATTTAAAGAAGAATTTATCAAATAACGAGTTTTTTTTAATCATAAAAAAATATTTAAATGCGTATCAACAAATAAAAAACCTATAAATATACTAACCGTTATGTAAATAGTAAATAAATATATAATGGGATGTAATAAAATATTACAAGAGTTATATGGTTTTCTCTACATAAAGTGATCATATTAGAGTTTTGAATTAATAAATCTTCTCAAAATATCCAATTATTACTCTTTTTAAAATATTCAATTTTTCTTTCGACCCCAATTACAAAACTAATGGCGGATGATAGACGTACCGGCGAAAATCGCTATTAGTAACCAAAACTACGCACGCGAAACGCGTAGTTTTGTTTTTCAGCTCCGAAATCTAACAATGCTTGTGGCGTGCGTAGTTGGAGCCGATGCGAAGCCGATAAGAGTCGATGTACTACGCTTATTCTAAGCGTAGTTGAATTTGAATTTTTTTAAAAAAACTTCAACTTTGGTTCCTTATACCAAAGTTAATTTTTAAAAAAAAAACTCCAACTACTCTATTGACAAGCATAGTTGGAGTGAATTTTTTTTTTAATAAAAAAAAAGGAACTTCAACTTTGGTTCCCATTACCAAAGTTGAATTAAAAAAAAACACTCCAACTACGCTAATTTTTTTGGTTAAAAAGTTACTTCAACTTTGGTTCTTATTACCAAAGTTGAATTAAAAAAAAAACACTTCAACTACGCTTACCAATAGCGTAGTTGGAGTTAATATAAAAAAAATATTCATCGGTTCCAACCGGCTCAGGACGGGTCTCCAACTACGCATGTAAAAAGCGTAGTTTGAACCCAAATGCGAAAAGCGAAACTACGCTCTTCGCGTGCGTAGTTGTGACTACAAATAACATTTTTCGCCGGTACGTCTAAAATTCCCGAAACTAATTAAACAATATTTCACTCTTCTGGGTCCAAAATTATGAAAATTTTAATGAATACATATGAGTTTCTTTAAGATGAATGGAAAAATATTATTAAAAATAAAATGCAAATACATAATAAATGTAATTGCATTTATACTTGACATAAAAGCCGAACTACATTAAGTTTTGGTCAAACAAACTAAACTACATTAATATCGCTTGCTTATCATAGTAATATGTATTAAATGCATATTTCTAACAATAAATGTAATTGTAAATGAGGCTCCTCATATGATTAATGTTTGTCAATTAAAACTTATTACTGCGTAATGTTGACCCCTGATTTCCGCGTAGATTTTATTATAACATTTAAAACACTTTTTGGGTCTTTTAATTTTATTTTTAATCATTCTTTTTTGCTTAGATGATCTTATTTAGATTTGTAATTATCTTGATTTGGATTTATTGTATATTGTGTGATCCTCACTTCAATTTTTGGGATTATCTTAATTAAATTTAATTAGTTATAATTTATCTTTTTTATTTGTATATATCTAAAAAATAAAAATGAATTGTTTACTACTTCTTTTTTATTTAACAAATTGGGTCACATATAAAATACTAACATGTATTCTTATTCATAAAATATGAGTTTTTTTAATTAATCTATTTGAATTATGATATTTAATAAATTGGGTCACATATAAAATATATCTTTGTTCAAGTATTTAACATATTAGGGTTTAGTATTTCAATTAGATAATTTTTCCTACTAAATTTTTTGATTAAAAATATAATATCAAATAAAAAATATTACTCTATTTGAAATTTTGAATTATGAAAAATATTTAAATACTGCCCAGTCCTATATTTTTCTCCAGCATTTCAATTTATTAGTAAAGAAAAAAGAAAAGAAAAAGAAAAAGAAAAACATGAGGTATTTTCCTTATAAAAGATAAAAGGAAATTCGGTAAAGGAAAAGAAGAAAAGCAAAATTGGGAGAGACGAAGAAGAGCAAAACACTCGTAGTTTGGAGCTGTGACCTCGCTCTCTCTCTTCCCTACTTTCGCTCTCTTCTAGCCATCTCTCGCCCTCTCACTTGCGTCTCTCTTTCTCTCTCCTTTGCTTCCTTTCCCATACTGTAATCGCAAGCTCTCTATGTCTTCCTCTTCGATCGATTACGGATAGCAGTACAGAGAGATTGTCAGAGATTGTTTTGTGTTTCTCTAGCCTTTTTTTTCTTCTTTTTAATTCTCCAATCTCTTACAAGTTCCGCTATGGTCGCTCGTCTTCTTCGTCTTCCTGTCTCAGGTTTCTTGATTCAGATCTGAACATAAGGAATTTCTTCTTCTTTTTTGTTGTTGTTCCCTTTCTCGCTATTCTAAAGGGAATGTTTGTGGCAAGGTTGTGTTGATTTTCAATCGAGATTTCCGGCTTTTGCTTCTTTGTTGAATTGGGGAATTATCAGTTTCGCAAAGTTCCGTTCTGTCTCTGGCCAGAAGTTCTTCGATTTTTTTTTTTTTTTTTACTCTTTAGCATTGCTCCTTTTCGTTTTCGAGAAGCTTCTTGGGGGTTTCAATTTATTCTACTTCAGTTGGATATCTGAATCGCTACTGGTTCCCCCGTGCGTTGTTCTCTTTAATGATGATCTTTATGGAGAACTGAGAGCATTTTCAATTATCAATCACTTTTTGTCTCCGAGGTGGAGTTCAGACACTTTTAGGTAATTGCATCTTCCAATTTCACACTGTTGGAGTTATACTGTTGAATGTTATGTCTATATCTATAGCGGCAATATATTTATTTAAATCTGTTACGATGTTTTCCTTTAGAGGCATCATTGCTTATTATAGGAACAAGGGACCGACTTTGTCCCTTAACGTCAATGTCCTCTTGACGAACTTGAAAAGCTTATATCTGTGTTTTGAATTCCATAAAATCCTATGAAATGACTGTGTAAATATGTTTATCCTTTAGTAAAATTGTACATTTATTCGGAAGTGGTGAGGAATTGAGTGTTATAATTTTTGGTACAGTAGAAGTCTTAGAAGTTTTGATACAGGATCTACGTTTTGGCTTTGCATTTAGTTAGTTATTTGTTTTGATAACCTGGTTCTAATTCGTGCAGTGGTTGAAATGTGCGATTCATCGAGTGAGACAGAGACAAAGACAGTACAACGAGCACGGAAAGGCTCGTCGTCAGCTAAGGAGGACAGCAATGTTGGAAATTCTTCTGGAGGAAGTCATTTAAAGAAAGGTCCATGGACATCTGCAGAGGATGCAATTTTGGTTGAATATGTAACCAGTCAAGGAGAGGGGAACTGGAATGCTGTCCAGAAATACTCAGGGTTGTCAAGATGTGGAAAGAGCTGTCGTTTGAGATGGGCAAATCACCTAAGACCAGATCTGAAGAAAGGTGCATTCAGCCCAGACGAAGAAAAACGGATTATAGAGCTCCATGCTAAGATGGGAAATAAGTGGGCTCGTATGGCTGCTGAGGTAATTCATATTTTACTTTCAAGTCTGATTTATCGTCTTTATTTTGAATGTACTGGAAATGTTTTATTCTGCCCTGGAGATACAAAGCAATGTTACTTCACTTTAGTTTAATGGGAAAAATAGTTAATAATCGATCCTAGAGAGTGAATATGCAAGTAAATGATGCTGTATATGTGCTCCAGTTGATAATAGAGGCTCTTGACTTTATTGGTTCTTCTTGATTTTCTTTTCATTCACTTTTTAGGAGGTGATGCATGTCTGGTTATTCCTGTCCTTCATTTATTCTTGCTTCTGTAACTTTTATCAGCATAAAGTGTGTCAATGGTGTATTTTTGTTATGCATGAAAAGCTTATGGTTTTACCCCCTTTGCATTGCGGTGCTCTGTTCCTGCTGCACTACTTTTGACATGTTAAAAGGTTGGATTGGTCTATGCCTCTATGGAATTTGGCAACATGATTTTAAAGGCTATACCAATGCTAGCATGATGCCATATGTTGTCTTTTCATTCGAGTATGAATGTCTGCTTGGATGAAAGGCTGATGGTTTTCTTTTCATTCTAGTATGCAATATCTTGTCTAATTGATGAAAAAGTCACATGAATGATATGACCTTTGTTATTTTGGGGCCAAATTGTCAAAATGGGATTTTGAAAATATGCTTTAGCACGGATTTGGAATTTTAAAGGTATCATCTTCATTATGGTACATCAAAATCATCAGTGTGACACTTAGACCTTATTGAAATTTGGATCTTCCATTTAAAACCGTTACAGGACTTATGTACATCAGTTGAACATATAATCATTAGTTGAATAGGTTTAATATCCCATGAAATCACCGGGTGGGATGAGGGGGCAGAACCCTAAATTACAAGGCTTTTGGGTAGTTTAGTACTCCCTAAATTACAAGGCATTCGGGTAGTTTAGTACTCCTCATCAATCAGCTGCTTTCAGATTTGCGTGGAACCTTCCGCTTGATTCTCTGAAAATGGGTTCATAGCTTCATTTTAGTAATAAAGGGACCATTAACCAAATTATCCTGAGTTCCAACACTAACTGTGTTGGAACTGTAAAGTTAGTTTGTCACCCAGTAGGCCACAAAAGAAGAAAAGGAAACATTTCTTTTATTATTATTTTTTTGAGTTTTCTACTTGGTGTTGAGTGGTATTGGAGATATGCAAGGATCGCTGAGGATAATGAATTGATGGTGGTGCCAGCCAGGGAATTGGTGTTTTGGTCTCAATTTGCAAAGAGATTTTGACAACGGGTAACCACCACTACCATCAACAGCACATGCTTCTGTGATGCCCTTCTATGGACCATCTTTTGGTACCTGTACTTTTACAAATATCATTCTATCAATAGGTGGTAGCGTTAAGTTTATTTGGAAATTATCCGTTTTGTGTGTCCGTGGGTTCATCAAGATGCTGCTGGAGGTGAACCACTTGATCAGTTACAAACTTACAATGATTGTTTTTTATCATGGGTAGGATATCTTTGATCTGCAGATCTGTCTGTTCCTCGTTAATCTAGGTATTGGCCAGTAAAATTGCAATTTAGTAGTTGCTACTATCCTGAACTCTTCATATTTTTTTTTGCTTGCTTGTGTGTGCATATGGTTTATTCTATAACATTTTATTCCTGAGAACATTTTACTTAGTCTCTTTAGCTTCATATATAGTTTTGTGGTTATTCATCTCTTTAGCTTCATGCTTGCTGCGGTGTATAAAATTAACTGATTAAAGAACAATCTTAGAACATGTAATTTTTGTCATAGTTTTGCATGTCTGCTTCTAATATTGTTGAATTCTTTTCACTTTTCAGCTACCTGGACGCACAGATAATGAGATAAAGAACTTTTGGAATACAAGAATTAAAAGGCTGCAGCGTGCAAACTTACCGATTTATCCTCCAGAAATCCATGCACGAGCTATGTGCGAGAGTCAACAATGTCAGGATCTATCGTCTGCAGGACAAAACCATTCAGAAACCTCTGAAATAAGTCATTTCGAATTTCCTGCCCTTGATATCAATAAAGTTGGGCTGGCTCAAGGATATTTGAACTCTTCATCATCCCTCCTCAGTTTACCTGGTCACAGCATCCTTTGCAAAGACACGAGCTCGTCACTTGACTTCTTGTTCCCTCTGCATCCACATAAACGTCCTCGGGAATCCGAAACAACTTTCCCAAATTCCATTGGACCTAGAAGCATGTGTGATGGTTTCTCATCATTTGCTCAAGATAATACTCGTTATGGGAAATATAACGGCCACTCTTCTTGGTCGCCTTCTTTTGGTGCTGATCTAAACATCAATAACAACAATCCCTCTCCAATTGATATGCTTTGTGGCAGCCATGCCCTTAACAATGGCAACTCCTGTTCTTCCAAGCCCATTTCCGTGGCTATGAAGCTGGAGCTCCCTTCACTCCAATATTCAACGTCTCAAGTAGGTAGCTGGGCACCTTCTTCTTCCCCTCTACCTTCACTCGAGTCTGTTGATATTATCCAATCTCCTTTGAGTGATCAAACTCAATCAAATTGCCCATCACCACGTACCAGTGGCCTGTTGGATGCAATTGTTTATGAATCACATATGAAGAAATTGAAGACCAACTCGTTCCCTCCTATTTCAGAATCACCAATTGGTGACGACTTTCTCGAATCATCAAAATGGGACGTTTCTGGTGATTCAGTATCCCCCGTCAGCCAATCAACAGCATCAGTTCTGCTAGAGTATACTCCACTCAGTGGGAGTTCTCCAGATGAGCCTCAATCAGCAGAGACTATGCACGGTAAGAATATGGCTTTTTGCATTGCTGTTTTAAATGATGCAATTTCCCCCTATGTTTATGGTAATACAAATAAGATTTTAGGGCTTGTTTGGGTAATAATGTGGGAAGTGAACTCCAGGGATTTAACAAATTTGAACTAAAGAAATCATGTTTGGTTAAATTCTCAGGAAGTAGTCAAGTAAAACAACTTATCTAGGATTTCCTAGTCAATTGAACTTCATTTGCGTCAAAAAAAATGTAAATGAATTTGTTTTGTGCTACTTTTAAACGTTTTCTACTTTATGAGCTTGTAGTAGTTAACCGAATGAGCTCTTATTTGGTCTTTTTCGGCTCAACAGGATTCAAAGGCAATGCAGAAACAGGTAATTCGGTTTCAGCAGATTCTCATGGCGATATGCAAGATTTCCCTACACGGTTGGAGGACTTGAGGCCTGATATGTTGCTTGATTCATGCTGGTTAGGATTTCCAGGAGTTGCCAAAGATGAGTCTATTGCAGGTGATATAGGAACACTCTTTGATGATGATGAGAACTTTGATGAGTATGTGCAACAAATATGCAGTTTATCAGCTGAATCCAACCAAAGCAACGTGGCCGGGTCCTCTCCATGGGAAAACACAACAGATATGTTCTGATTTTCGGATCATCTATGAACTCGTTAGGAGTCTATTTGAGCTTGGACAGACATTCTTCTTAGTTTGCATTCTGAATATTGGATTCAACATTCTATTGCATCAGTGACCACAGTGTCGCCTGAAGGACATACATACTTCTAGGGTTGGTGCCGGGACTTCGTTTGCGTTGCTCGTCGACAAATGCATTGTTATGTCGACTTGATGAGGATAGTATTGTCAACATTCTGTTCATGTCATCTTAAAACCCTTGCCTTGTTGGTGGGACATTTGTTTTAGTGTTTCATTTCGATTGTCATTTAACTCTCTAGTATCAGCTGAATCATTGAATTGCTTCTTCCTCCTCTATTTCTTCTCCAATCTTTGGTGTTCATCCATGGCAAAACCTCCAATCCCCAATGAAACCCCCAGCCAAAACATGCTCCGGAAACACCAAGGACATATGCAATATTGTTTTTTTTAAAAAATTATGGCTTCTTAGCTTAATTTTAACTCTGATTTTATTTATCGCTAAACAAATTATATTTCATTTAATAATGTTGAGGAACATTAACCGATTGAACCGGCTGAGTAAAAAAAATAAAATAAACAAGGGTCGCTGATTGACAGACCACAAACACTTTGGTAAAAATGTCATTGAGTTAATCAGTTGGACGAATATGACACATGATGATTTCAACTTGACTTGATCTTGAATAAGGTGACAATCAACTTCGATATACTTGTTTGTCGTACCACATGTGAGCCAAAAGGGCTCACATCTGTTGTATTTATATCCCCGTACTAGGATTCGGCCCAAGAGTCGGAAACAATTTGTTGCTCCTTTGATTTTCAGGATACGGCCCATACGGGGACATGGCCTAACATAATGAAGAAACCCGTAATAGAACGGTGGGTAAGAGGACTTCTAGTGTAATTAGATTCACAATAGGCGTTCAACCGAAGATTATTGCGGATGGAGAGAAGAATGCATTGGAGAGGGAAAATTTTTAGATGGCACAAGACACGAAGAAACTGTCTTGGGAAGCGGACATGATTCCGATATATCCATTTTGATTTCTAGGTGTCACATGTTAGAGTTCAACATGTCTTTAGGTAAATCAACATTGTTACATATAGACTCGCATCTCTTGGACATAACTCGGATTCAGATGACGGAACATTTTGCGTGGCGTTGAAAACCTCATCCGAAAGGATGAACTGGGACGAGCTAACTTCTAGATGCTAACCTTCTTCAATTACTTTTGTATTAAGAAAAAGCAATAAAATTTTGCTGCATGAAAATAAATTATACTTGTATATTCTTCTTATTTTGGTAATGATTAAACACATCCACATTTTTCCTCAACCGTCTTCATGCTACCACACTCGAAATGCGGAAATAATGTTCAAGTTAATAAAAGACAATTCCGCACATGAAGTGCATAATAAAAATCGTCTAACATTGATTTTGCATATACAACACGAAATATAAATATTCTGTCAAAGAATAAAACTCAATTCTACGCTAAAATTCCAATTAAATATCTTAAAAATAATATATATAAATTCGTCAAGCATTAAAGCATAATTTAGACAATCTTTTTATCTTTAAGTTCAACTATAATAATATGACAATGTCTAGTACTCTAGTCAGGCGCTTTCCAAAAAATAGGATTTTGGCGACAGGGAAAACCTAGTCTTCATCTTCGATTTCCACATATCCACAATAATAGGTGTACTGCGACATGACATCGGAGATGGAGGAACTACACAATCATTAGGGGAGACTCATGCTCTCAAAAGATGAGGGTAAGCTCTCAAAATTGGATTTGGAAATTGAGAATGGTCTGAAAGGAAATCTCGACTTCTCCACAGTAGGTATGATCTTTATGAGAAGGAAAGTAAGTGATTTGGTTCATAGGAATACTCTGAGGAGGATCTAGAAAATAAGGAGAGATGTAGTAATTAAGGAGCAAGGGGACAACAAGTTTCTTCACAAGTTTTGTGATAAGAAAGATAAGGAAAGAGTGATGTTGGGACGACAACGTGATGGTCCTTTGTGATGTTGATTCAATAATGAATGTGAATGAAATGAAGATTGGCACATCCCCTTTTTGGTTGAATGTCTTGGATGTGCCAATAGCCCTTCATAGAGGAAGGGGACATAACTTAAGAAACCACTAAAGTTTAGGGTGGAGATAGATGTCCTTAAGCGAATTCCGAGGGGAATGATGGCTTTGATCAAAGGAGAGGAGAAATGGTTCATGTACGGGTCTTGGCTATGATCACTGCCCTATACAATTAAAGAGATACAAGTTGAGCTAAAGAAAGTGTAGTTGAGACACCCATCCACAAGATCAACAGAAAGAGGAAAAGATCTGATTATACAATTAGACAAGCTTTAGAGGGAGGAGGAATTTTATTGGCACATACGGGCCAGACCAAATGAGATGAGAGACATAGACCGCAACACGTCCTATTTCCACTAGAAAGCAACACAGAGAAGTCGCGGGAATGAGATCTTAGAGCTCAAGGATTAAGCAGGAACAAGGTGTACCATAAAGGAGGAAATAGAGGGAATTAAATGTACGTTCTTTGTTCACTGCTGGAGACATTGCCGTAGACTGGAATGAAACAGTGGGGTTTCTAGAGAGTAAGGTTACGAGTTAGATGACAGTGTGCTGACTGGTTTGCCAACGGGAGATGAGATTTGGCTTTCGGTATTCCAGATGCATTCCGCAAAAACCCCTGGGGTGAATGGGATGCACGCGGTATTCTACCAAAAGCATTGGGTTTTGGTTGGAAGTGAAGTGATAAAGATTGTTTTGAAAGTCCTAGCAAATAGCTCAAAACAATACTCCTGTAGATTATCACAAAAGAGCAAAGTGTCTTTGTAGCTATAAGGAAAATTACATATAATGTATTGGTTGCCTTGGAGATTTTTCATCAAAGATAAGTGGAAGCGTAGGGGAGATGGCTATCAAATTAGACATAAGCAAGGCATATGATCGAGTGAACGGGGTTCCCAAGGGGCGTGATGGAAAGGTTTGTCTTCGTTGATTTGTGGGTGGATAGAGTTATGGAGTGTATGACATTGACATCAATGTGTTTCAATATCACCGGGTTAGTGTCAAAAGAGAGTATTCTCTCTCGCGGTCTCATGCAAGGTGATCCGATCTCCCCTCTTCTTTTCATCTTATGCGTTGATGTTTTCTCCAATATTTAAAGGGTTGAAGTAGGAAGATGAAATTTTTCCGGGATACAAGTTTGTAGGGCTACCCATATGGTATCTCGTCTATTCTTTGCACATCATACTTCAGGTTTTCTTCATTCCTCGAGGCGCCGTTAGGATCGGTCCCAAGTTTATCTTGGAGAAGCTTGTGGAAGGGTTCGGGATAGGTCTCCTAACAAAGTGGCTCATGAAATGGCCAGGTCTCTCTCTGCATGATGAATGCATGGAGTTGTTCATAGGGATTAATGTTATTCAACTCGTTGTATTGGACATTGAATGATTATACATGGTTTTACTTTCAATAATAATATGACTTTGACCACACTAATACCGGTCAACCTACAAGTACAACTACAAAGTCAACATCATGGATCATTAACAAAGTCAACATTAATGTTATTCAACTCGTTGTTTGTCATTACTTATTAACAACTCCTTTCCCATACAATTATACAATACAAAATTTTAAGTTTTTTTAAAAGACTTTTTATGAGAGTTGTTTTTAAAAATTGTTTTATTAATTATTTTTAATCAAAAATTATCACTCGCATTTTTAAATGATGATATATACAAAATATTTAATAAGAAGTTTGATTTTTCAAACCCAACAATTTAAAATTTAATGAGAAGTTTGATTTTCCAAAATTTACTTTCACCATTTTCCCAACTAAAATTTCCACCAACCAATATTCATCTATTAAAATTGTAATACTAAATTTAATACATTTCCATGAATTACAACGCATAGATTTTACTTCAAGCTTTACAAGGTACATTTCCACATTAAACCAAACAAATCCTATAAAAAAAATGAAACTGTCATCTTAATTCTAGGAACTAAACTCCTTTTTTTTTTAATTAATTATAAATATTTTAATTTAATTTACATCTCAAACAACCCATTAAATTACCCCTAAAAAAATACCACTTGCAAAATCCTAAAACAAACTCTCCTACTTGCAAATATCTTGCATCTTTCACAGTCACACTAAACAAATCTTTAAATTAGTTAGAACAACCCATAAGATTATGACTGTTACAATTTTGCACAAAACCATCAAGATTAGCATCAAACATGAAGAAAAGAACAGCATACTTCCAATCACAATCAGGAAGGCAAATTTGCCATTAGAACAGCTCAAAGAGTTTATGTTCTACAACAAATTCTTCACTGCAGATTTCCTACATGATACACAAACAAAAAACAGCTTTGAAGATCTGCAAACTGTTTGAGTAAAAAACTAAACAGTATGCATCTTCAACTAATCTGCAAATTCAGATGATCAATTGACCATCATCTTCATTGCCATTTATTCCTGCCTTCAGCTCAAATCTACCAAAATTTGACCATTTTTAATGGGTTTTTGAAAGTAAATTGAATATGCAGAAGCATAGACATTACTAAAGAGAACACAAGATCACCATTGCCTACCATGGCGTCACTGCCAACTCAGCCTGTTGATGATACACTGTATGAACCAAGTAATGGTTACCTGGCTCAGTTGGATAGTTTGTTTCAGTTGACCCGTTTTCTGGATCCGGATTGCAGAAGCAGCTTTCACTACCGGTTCTTTGCTTGTAATGCTTTGATCTATGGCCGCCAAGTGCTTGGTAAGTTGAGAATTTCTTCTTGCAGGTTACACAGCTGAAACCAGTACCCGGACCCGGAATTAGATCCGGGTTAAGCAGTTGGGTTTCCTGATCAGGTCCGTTGATGATCGGATCCACATTCTTCCTCTTCCTCCCCCTCTTCTTCTTCTCCTTGTTACCATCTTCAAAAACAACTTGAATCCCTTCAGAATCCGACCCGTTCTTGGGTATGAAGCAATAGCTCTCGGGTTGACCCGTTTCCTGGCTAACACCAACACCACCATCGTTTTCAAGAAGTACAGAGCAGGTTTCCTCCTGAATTTTAACCCCAATTTCTTCATAGTCCCACAAGTAGGGTCCACCGGATAGCCACAAGAGATTCTGGGCCGCCTCCAAAATCTCCGATTCTGGAGCCGGAAAAGAGCAACCGCGGCCACGTTTTCCGGTCACCGGCCACCTGGGTAATGACCTAAGTAGATCAAAGCCCTTTTGAGACGACGCATTTCTAACCGAATCATCAAATGGAGGTAGAATTCCCCTCCATTGTCTTTCAGGGTGACACCTCATGTGACCATACAAAGACTTCCATGATTGAAAAACCTTTTCACAGACATCGCAAACAGGGGTTTCGGAGGATTGGAAGTCGCTATTCGGACTTTTATTCTTTCGAGAATCTTCGGAGAACGAACAGATGAACGATTCGCTATTTTTGTATGAGCTTGAATCTTGGGCATGAACTCTCATGTGACCTCCTAATGCTTTTCCGTTAGCGAACTTCTTATTGCAGATCGTACAAAGCTTTTTAGGGTTCTCCAATCCCGTAATTCTTTGATCGATTTTCAGCTGCTTCTTCTTCCTCCCCCATTTCCTCTCCAAGTTCTGAGGCTCATCCATGGCAGAACCTCCAAACCACCAAGAACCAGAAAACTTTACAAAACGCGCAATCTGAGCTGGATTCTTCAATTGGAAGCTCAAAATGAACTTTCCGGACTCGAATTTCAGTGGGTATTGAACTATTGATGAGAGAGAAAATCAGAAACTCACAGGAAGACGAAGATTGACAGATTATCACAAGAAGAGGAAAAAAGAGATTTATGATAAGACGAGAGTTGAATGCACTCTTCTCTTTCTAGTGGCAAATGGCGATCGGTTCCCTTGATATGGCAAGCTGCGAAAAAAGAGTGAGAGAAGATGAAGCCAAAATTTTCTTTTTTTCTTTTTTTTTTCTTTTAGTTTGACTTACGAAAATATAATATATTTTTTTAAAATTAACAGGGTTAAAAATGTCATTTGAGGTCCATCAAGCAAAATCTCTCTAGTACACAATCTTAAGATCCTGAGTATAATCATAGCAAACAAATACCCGAAGATCTTCTCGGTTATTTGATTTTGTGGCCTTTATTATAATTTTCCCAAAAATATATCACCTTGTTATATCCTTCCATTTACATTTGTTTTTGTGGATGATTTTGTACATGATTGTGAAATCTGGTATTTTACTTTTTGGGAAGATTTTTTATTACTCAAATCTTGTTATAGAGTCCGTTTAAGAAATCTAGAACCATCAGATTATTGTAACCGAAGTTATTGAGGTTAAAGATGATTGAGAGTAGCTAAGATAAATAGCTGAGAACGAGCTGATTTACTTTGACAAATTTAATAGGTGTTTGGAATAACGAAGGTTATCGAAACTGATCTAAACATAAAATTACCGAAAAGGACATCACTTTAATTTTTTTTTATTGATTTTAATTAGATTTGAAAAAAATAAATATATTTCTATATAACCGTACTTTTACGTTACATGAATTTTATTAGTAATATTTTTTTGTGTAAAAGTTATCATCACATTTTTTTAGTGGAAAAAAATATTCTTAAATTTAAGAAGAATTTTATTTAGCTATTATATGTTTTTGTAAACTTGATTTTTCTACATTAAAAATACTTAAAATAATTATTGCTGATTATATTGAATATAATTTTGAAATATAGATATAAGTAAATTGGCCAACGAAGATTGTCACCTAATAGGCCCTTTTTATAATTATAGTAATTTGATTTTTTTTTATTATTGTTGAGCTTGGGATAAAAAAAATGAATATTAAAATTTTAAAATAAATTGGGATGAGGGTTATGTAAATTTTTTTTTGTTAGTTCATGTGTTTTTTTTATTTAATATATTAATTTGAGAATGCTGTGTTGTGAATTATGAAATGGTTTAATGCAGTGATACAAAGGGAAAAAATATAATGTGACCTAATTGCTCTGTTTTGTTGTTATATAATAGATTTGTTTATAATATCTTAAAATAATAAAATGAAAGATATAATATTTTTATTATTAAAAGATCTGGAGTACTAAGAATAAAACTAATTAACATATACTTACATTTTATTTCATCTAGTTCATATGCTTAAATATTATATTACAACACGTTAAATTAGGGATGGTCCGGATGGACTACAAATCGATCCAAATACCCGAATATTTGGGTATAAATTTTTAGAAAACCCTGATCCGCATCAAACACTTTTTCAGGGTCGGACTGGTTAATTATGAATTCCAAAATATGGTATCCGAAATGATTTTAGCCGGATCAGATAATAATTCGCGGATATCTAGATTATTTGTTTGATCCAAATGACTTTTGTTTGAACTGGGTGATCCGAAATGACTTTAGTCGGATCCGAATAACTGATTCCGTTTAATCTGAATATTCGCTTGATCTGAGTATTCGTTTGTTCATAGTATGTTGTTTCTACTTTGTTTATCATAAAATGTAATAAAATAAAATAAAATAATATTTTTATAAAGCTGTATTTTAAAACTGGGCAGACACTAATATGATTGAAAACTGGGCCAGACATAAGCTTTCCATATGGCAATTAAAAAAAAGTTTATTGGGTTGTATTTTAAAACTGGGCCAGGCAGTTCGGAAGTAATGGGCTACAATTGGGCTTTTAAAGTCTTATGAAAAGGCCCAAATTGGCCCACTTAAACTTAATGGTATGATTTTCCAATTTCCATCGCGGCTGCTTGCTATATACTTTGCTAGGGTTTAATCTCTGTTCTCCCTCTCTCTCTTCCTAGTTATCCGGTGCGCCACAAAAAAAGCATTCCAAATGGCCATCACCTTCTCCGATCTTCACACCGAAGCCGGTGTCAAGTCTCTCGACGAGTTTCTCGCCGGAAAATCTTATATCTGCTGGTACACCCATCCCTAAGCTTTGCTGATTGCCAACTGAATTTCAGTGATCTACGAGCTTCTTGGCTTAGTTCATTAGTTTGTTGAATTTGGTACTTAAGTCTAGCTGGAGACTAGAGTGAGTTAATTGGCTTCATTTGTTTAAGAATTTTATTAGGGATTCTGATCTGTTGTATTGAGTGTTTGTTGACTGAACTTTAGTTGCGATCATGTCCATTGTAGTTTAGATCCTTGTATATATATGAAGTTATTGCGTAAAATTCGATGGAGATTAGAGTGAGTTAGTGGCTTGCTAGCTAATTATGGAGTTCTGATCAATTTTGATGGAAATTGTTTCCAGTTTGATGGTTGCGGAGTTTATTGATTTAATTATGTTTGTTCGATTTCAGCGATGCATTTACCAAGGATGATGTGAAGGTCTATGCTGCTGTTCCAGAGAAGCCGGGAAGCTCGTTCCCTAATGCCAGCAAGTGGTACGAGTGTGTTTCTTCACACTTGGCTTCAAGGTTTGTACATAATTACTTTGACTGATTTTGATCACCAAGTTTTACAAGTACTTCGAAAATCTTTAGTTCGTGTTAATAATTCTTTAACAGGGACAAGGCAATACAGGGAATTTTTTTTTTTTTGATATTTTAAAGTCTACATCATTATATTTGTTCCATAGGGGCAGGATTCTTCTCATGTTTTGGGCGTGTTATATTTTTAACGAGGCTAAGGCTTAGGTGATTACACATTGAGACGGAGAAATGAAGTGTATAAAATCAACAATTAAACATAATTCAGGAAAAATGTAATAAATTTAGCTGAAGATCCAAGATGCCAAGTATAATTATAATAGTCTTATGTTTGTATATGTCATTTCTGTTTTCTGCATCTGTTAGTTCCCTGACTATTTATTTCCTAGGAATCTAGGATAACTTGCTTTCATTCTTTCATCGAAGTACTTATTCCCTTAAACAAATTACCAAATGTATTTTTAAGGACGTGTTTGGGTTTTCAGCTTCTGTGATTACTAAAATTGTATACTCATGCTTGCTGTAGGGTAGTATGCTAGACTCCTAGTCTTTGATGTCATTCTGTAGAGATCCTCAGCCACACCAGCAGTGATCTCTGTAGGCAGAAAGTCATGATACTATCATTAGTTACTAATTACCAAATATAAGAAACAAGTGGTGGATTATTGATAATTTTAACTTACCCTGGCTTGTCATACTATGGAGGCTTAAAGTATGGGAATGAAAACTGACACTTGCACTACTAACTGCAATTGAGTATTGCATCTTAAAGAATTTACTGCAAGCTTGGCCAACTAAATGGGGTATTACACTAGTAGCTAGAGGAAAGCTTCTAGCGCAAGTCTGCAAACAGGCACAACTTAGTGACCCTTTTACCCATATGAGGACCCTTGGTTGTGCTTATTTAAGGTGGCGGACATCCCTCAAGATGTAAGGCAATCTATTACCTTAGCTATTTGGTCTAGTTGTAAGGCAATCTATTACCATTATTCGTGCCACACCCTCGATGTGTTATACTCATGTTTCTTTGTCGGCTTCTTCATATTTGATCTGATAGGTTTTTGTTGTTGGGTTGAATTAAGCAATATCATTAATTACAATAATTTATATGTTATTCCCTCATACTTTTTTGCAGCTTTCCCGGCCAAGCTTTGGGAGTGAGCATCTCCGCCAATGGAGCTCAAGCTGATGCTCCAGCTCCTGCTGCATCCAAGGTAAAATTTTGTATTGACCTTTATCTGCCATTATCATTTTTGCTTTATAGTTCATCACGTAGTTATTTATTAATGAAACATTTGAATTCATATTTTGTAGCTTGATTAATACCATTGTACCGGTTTCAATAGGTGAAATTTTAATTTTTTTTTTTTTTTCAAAAGACCACTATGATTAAATATTGAGGGTGAATCTCCCATCTAATGTCTTTTAAGGCTGCACATTCTGCTGGTGACGACGATGATGATTTGGATCTCTTTGGGGATGAAACCGAGGAAGAGAAAAAGGCTGCTGAAGAGAGGGAGGCTGCTGCTAAGAAGGCATCCTCAAAGAAGAAAGAGAGTAAGACGCCCTTGTCATTTCAAGTATTTTCATTTGTGTACAGATACTTTGCCTCTTTTCTTCTTACATGAACTCGTGGTTTAGGCGGAAAGTCATCTGTTCTTATTGATATCAAACCATGGGATGACGAGACTGATATGAAGAAGCTAGAAGAAGCCGTCCGTAGTGTCCAAATGGAGGGTCTCCTCTGGGGAGCATGTATGTTCTTCGCCTTTGCACTACTCTATAAACTCACTGGTTTAAAATCACTATCAAAAAGTAAAAATCTTATAATCGCCATTGAACTTGATGCAGCAAAACTGGTTCCAGTTGGTTATGGCATCAAGAAACTGCAAATCATGATGACCATTGTCGATGACCTTGTGTCGGTTGATGATCTTATCGAGGACTACCTCACAGCCGAGCCAGCAAATGAATACATCCAGAGCTGTGATATTGTCGCCTTCAACAAAATCTAAGTTGCCAAACACTTATCTATTTCTCAAAGTCTCTTCTTTCCCTTTTCATGATTTTGCCTTAAGACGCATCTCCATTAGATTACACTCAGAATCAAGAGAGGAGAGCGGCAACCTCATGGAATTTGAACTACAATGTCAAACTGAACATGGATTTTTGTACGTTGTTTTCATTTGTCATGCTTTTTGGTGTATGGTAGAATTGTGTTATGCTTTGTCTTTGAAATTCTATGCCCTAGAATAACATGTGACTTTCTGAACCGGATAAGTTATGTAAACCAATAGTTAGACTTTTTTTTTTTTATTCGTACTGAACCGGACACGACAAAGTAGTTACGTGAAGTCGTTAAAATAAGATTCCCTATCACATGGGTGATAATTCTCCAAGACTATTTCTTGACTAGCAAAATATCATATAACAACTTCCATTCTGTAAGATGTGGACAGCAGGACATTGACCAAATAGTAACGTTTAGGTACAAATGACTTTTTCCGTATGGATATATACAATCCAAATTATCTAGATTTATTTATATAATTGTATATTATAATACGTAGTTTATATTGGGTTTGTTTGGTACATTAAACTTATTGAGATGCTGGGGTGAAGTCCATCTTAATCACTTCACAATTGTTCACATGTATGAGGTTATCAAAAATAAAATATTGATAATGTACTGATTTGAAAGCTATGCTCTAAAGGAATAAGAACTAGCTTAATAAAAAGAGAATCCTAAATATTAAGTAATCTTAACTTATATGTCGTATATGTAGGCATTGTTTGACCAAATATATTCAACTTAACATTCAAATTGTCCTTTTTTACATAAATTCCATTTAAGTGTTACGAGATTTTGGGATGGATACGTACGAATAATTTTTGTTTGGATAGGCTTATCTAGTTGTTACAAGTTTTAATTTTATTTTTACTTAACTAATAGTAGTTTGGATAGCCTTATCTTATCCGGTGCTATCAAGTTTTAATCTTCTTTTTCCTGTAACTTCGCGAAATTTAAAGGGCAATTTTGATAACGAGACCTTTTTGAAAAACTATAGTAATAACTAGACTTTTTAATGTTTCAATTAAGTAAATATACCCAACCTTTTATATTTATTTTCAAATTCTACATACTCTTCTGGGTACATTACTAAACACAAAACTAGAAAAAACGGTTTACGAGTAAACTTTGGATTTACTTTAGATCACTTAATTATTTCACATTAAGTTTATTTTTTTTAATCAGATTTACTAATAATTATCTAAATTGTCGTTATTTTTGATGAATTATCTCAAGTTTGATCACCATAAATGACATTTGTCCTTTTTTCTTTGTATTTAATAAGTGATTGACGGATTGGAAAAAGACAGATAGGGAATTTAATGAAATTATACCTAAATCAAAACAATATATTGATGATTTTAATGTAAAATAAATATTATACCAATAAAAGATAAAATAAAAAAGGTAAAAATTGGAGCGTGTAAGCGAGTCGCCCCTAATAGCCGTCTACTTTGTGGATCGGAATCCCAACTCTCTTTCCAGTTTCCACCCACCTCCATAACTTCACTATCCATCTCTATTCTCTCTCAGGTATCTGGATCTTCTCAATTTCACTTTCACTCTCCCATGGCGGTCTTCTCTTCTTCGGTAATTTCTTCCTACCTTCTGTCATCGGAGCCTTAGGGTTCCTCTTTTGCCTGATTTAGCTATTCTTTTATTTTCGTGATTTGACTGTTCGTAATTTCAATTCTTGCTCAATTTGTCTATGTAGTTTTGTTTCGGATGCTTTTGGTTTGATATTTGGGTTTGGAATAACAATTCGTAATTGATATTGGAGATTTAGTTGTGAAATTGGTGACTTGTGTTGTGTCTTTTTTGTGTTGAATCTGACTGATCTCGATTAATATGGCTATGTTCTTCTCTTTCATAGATCTTGATGGTGTTAGTTTTGCGGTTTGAAATCTTACTGTGGAACAATTGGATTTGTTTTTGTTCATTTGTGAAATACAGTTTGTAAAAATTGAAATTTGATGGACGAATCTGTTCTTCTTAGTCTCCTTGATTTGATTGTGGTTGTAAATTACTTAAATCTTGATGATGGAACATTTGATTGTGAAGAAGAAGGGAGTTTAATCGAGTAACAGGGAACTAGAGGCTCAAATCTTCAAAGGAAGGGAGAGAATATAGTATTGGTAGGATGTCGAGTGGTGGAAACACACACTGGTGTTATCAATGTAGACAAGCAGTTCGTCTTCAGAGCCGTAGCATGACATGTCAGTACTGTGATGGAGGTTTTATCCAAGAATTGGATGAGTTAGGGAGTCGTGGTAATCGCGATAGTCCTGATCAACTAACGGGTTTGATGGAGGCTTTTGATTCTCTCATGTGGCGTAACAATTTGGAGCAGAGGTTTGGAGTCATGGAAGCATTGGATGCTTTTATGAGTCAGAGGAGGAGATCAGGTCTCGATACAGAACGTAGCCCTTGGTTGATTTTTCAAGGCCAGATGCCTGCTAGAATGGCAAGAAATGGTGGGTTTGAGATGTTCTTTAATGGTAACTCAGGAATAGGGTTTACAAGAGGAAGCAACGGTGATTTGTTCGTTGGACCAGGGCTTCAAGAGTTGATTGAGCAGCTATCAGTAAGTGAACGCCGTGGCCCACCACCTGCTCCTCGTTCCGCTATTGATGCAATGCCTACTGTTAAGATCTTACACAGTCATCTCAGAAGTGATTCCAATTGTCCGGTTTGTCAAGACAAATTCGAGCTAGGAACCGAAGCTAGACAGATGCCTTGTAATCATCTCTATCATTCTGATTGCATTATCCCTTGGTTAGAGCAACATAACTCTTGCCCAGTTTGTCGCCTTGAGCTTCCACCACAAAGTTCAAATTCTTCTCGACGTAGTCAAACCTCAAGCAATGGGACTCGAGCCAGTAGAAATGCCAATAGGTCTGATACAAGGGATAATAGCAGTGAACAGAACTCAAGCAGGAGAAACCCGTTCTCGTTTCTTTGGCCATTTCGTTCATCATCAAACACAACGAACCGTGAATATCCAAGAACAGATGCTAGCAGCTCTACTACACATAATCACGAGGAGAATCATGAAATGAGTTACTCAGGATGGCCTTTTGATTACTAAGGTTTGTTTCACTTTTGTGTCCATTAGACTTATGGTTATGGCTCATGCATTTCGTCAAGCTTCCTATGCGTTGTTAATACATAAACTGCAATGCGTTCATCTTTGAATTTTTGTGCACTACAATGGTCTATTATGATGCCACTTTTTTTCATTTTAATCTCTCTCTTCTCATGTAATGCTTCGTGTAATCTTTTGAACAAGTGCTTGATCATTTTCACAGAACTTAAAACTGTCAATACATTGTTGCCTTCAATCTTATTAAATAATGTTTTGTTACTGATACATCTTGCTGTTTAGAATCTACAGAAACTTTGCTGTTAAGGCTTAACAATGCAGATTCTTGATTGATCAATGTCATATTCCTTCCATCTCACAATATATTTCGCTTTAGAATTTTGCACACCAAATAAGAAACTATTGAATAAACTTGCTTTTCGTGTTTATAGTGGAAGTTTGAGATTTTTGCATTAAATTTTGCATAGTAAATTGAAATTGAGATGATTAACAGGATAGTTCTAAGTTAAGCTTAATATTGAACCTTGCTTTAGAAATCATACTATGAGATGGAGGTATGGTTGTGTAATTCTTACTTGTTTTGAAGTGAGTCGAGTTCTGGGCTTGTTTAGTCGAGTGAACGAGCCTGACCTAAACTTTTTTTCGAGCCAAGTAGCTCGATTTATATATCTTGGCTCGACTTATGTATCAAAACTACCGAAGATTGATTCATCAAGTCATCTTTAAGGTTGTTATACTAGTCATTGATATATTCATTTTCTAACCCGTTTAGATTCGACTTGACCTTGAGCCGTGCGAAGGAGAGTCAGTTGTCTCCGGCGCATCTAAGTGTGCCTAATATTGAACCTTGCTTTAGAAGTTTTTTAGCAGAGCTCGAATAGGTGCTCTAATAAAAATCGAAATCTTAAAAAACCGAAGAATCGGGGAGTTTCAGTAAACTGAAATATCCTTGAGCCATAAAACTCAAGATTATTGTGAAGATTAATGAGGCAACAATTTCAGTACCGAAACATAAAGAAAAGAGCACCACAATGAAGAACCGTCTATACTCTAAAGAACATGTAGCTTCATCAAGCCCCTAATCACCAGACGAATAATACCTTTAAAGACATTCTTCAACAAGTGAACCAAAATGAGGACAAGAATAAAGGAAATAACCGTCGTACTTCCGATGACCATGACACCAAAGATGTTGGGCGTCAACGAAATCGACAACGAGAAGTAGCTTAGAACCAAGAAACACAAGGCACTCGCAAGCAGAACTCGTGCGTAGCGCGTGCCTCTGTACAAGAACGAAAGCAGCATGGCTGATAAGAATCCGCATGTATTGAACGCTATGAAAACAAGATACAGCCTCGAGGGACATGTATCCACGGGATCCGTGTGCTTAGCCGCGTACGTCTTGCGCCGTAGACATTTTAGACTAAGACTCATGTTTTCGGCCCATAGGTTCGGTGGAGGGGACATCCCTGTTGTGTATGTAACACTTGCTAGTAAACTCGCCACAAACGCCGCCCTTTCGTCTAATCCTCTTGATACATTCTTGAACACAACCTCTGCCGGCTCCATCAACTCGGTTTTCTCTTCCTCTAACTCTTTTCTTTCTTCTTCTTGGTTCGCTTCCTCCTCTTCCATTCGCTGATTTTTGACCCGTTGCTTCAACTCGTTTTTAGCTTCATCGTGTTCCTTTTCGTCTAAGCTGTTCCTTCTGTCTCCATTTTCCGAACTATTCTTGTTCAGCAATTCACATGCCTGCCAAAAGAACAACGGATACTTTCAACACGTGTTGAAAGACCTCTAACATGATTTTTGATTTATTTAAAATCATTCTATTTCCGGAAATGATTCTTAGCGATTCCGTTAACTTTTCTTATATCCTTTCCGGTACCAAATGACGTTACCAAATGACGTGAGGGGCACACGTCCGGTGAACCACACATACAAGCATACGGGATTCCATCCTAAAGCCAATTGACAATAGGAGGAGTAACCCGGATGCTTATATGATAGTATCATCTCAACATATTATTTTCTTTTCCGCGGGTCGAGCTTCTCTTTTTAGCTTGCCCACAATTTCTTTTTCGACGTGTTTCACATCTCATTCTCTTTTACCTAATCCACGAAGTCAGGAAACCGGACCCGAAAATGATGTGGGGCACACGTCAGTGAACCATACATACAAGCACACGGGGTTCCTTTATAATACCAATTGGCAATAGGAGGATTAGCCTGCATACTTGTATGATAGTATCACCGGATTGTGTTATCTATGTAGGATACTTTTCCATACATCTCAACATATTCCAAATATCTAATATAAGCAAATTTTGATTACCTGAAGCTGATCATTGGCCACAGCAACATCAAGAACAGTTAGTCCCTCAACATCTCTAGCATTAAGAATATCCGAGTTCTCGCCAAGTCCTTGAAGCAATGCCTTAAGAGCATCAAACTGACTGTTCTTGACAGCAAGATGAAGAGCCGTCTCCTCTCTATCTGTAACTTCCTTAGCACATTCCGGACACTTAACTAACAACTCCCTAATCACATCCCTCCGGCCTTTAAGAGCCGCATAATGCAACGATGTACGAGTCCCTTCATCCTTTACAAAACACAGATCAGGACTCACTTCCAAAATCGCCTTCACAATTCTCACATTGCCTCTTGCACAAGCAATGTGAAGAGGTGTTAGTCCTAAATTGTTGGTTTCACGAGCAAATTCAGGATTAAGCTTCATCATTTCCTTGACAAATTCGGGTTTTCCTGCAAGTGTCGCGATATGTACTAGTGTTTCTCCGCTCGGTAATGGCTCAATCTTTTCAAGAGCCAAAGGATCTTCATGAAGAATATCATTCAATTGTTGAACATCTCCTTTATGAGCTGCTTTCAACAGTTTCTGATTTTGATCCATCCTATAATTTAGGAGCAATTTTTATTTTATTTTATCAGATTCTATATCAAAATGTATAAAAATTCAAGAAAAATGAAGAAAAACAAGAACCTGGCTTTTCAATTGTATTTAGAGATGATCGAGGAGATTTCTGCTGTCTCCCAGATGTTGTTTATCAGGATCGAGACTGTAACTCTATCCATATTAGTTCAATTTTTATATATACATCATAACTTTATGACCAGAATTATGGGAGATTTTCTATTTTGAGGATGTAATTAAGGTTTACATTTACAATGTGTTCCTATTTTTTCTCTTTCACTTGTCGTGTTTTCATTGTTATTTGGTGAAATGAATGATTTCAGAACATGTTTAAGGCATTTCAATATTCCAAATTATTTTTATAATTATGAAATGAGGCAAAAATGCGAAAACATCAGCGGAAATTATGCACGTACTTCTCGTAGTAAATTTACAGAAAATATAATTATTTGTTCATAAATCAAATCAATTTTTCTTTTTTTTTTAAAAAAATGTTGCATTTAATGTAAGTACCAAAAAAATAATCTAATTTAGTATAGTTATATTGATTGATTAACGACATCACAATAAACATATAAAATAAGTTACCATTTGAAAGGCAAAAGAAGCAAGTTCACATGATGAAGGATAATATGAGCATGTTGGTGGGTCACCATAATTTGAACAAATCCTTAAAAAGCACTTAAACATCATCATCAAATGCCCATAATCATATATCATGTAACACAAATTGGTTCAGAGACCGGTAGGGGTGCAATACGAGCCGAACGAGCCGAGCATCGGCATGCTCAAACTTGCCTCGTTTATAAACGAGCCTAACCTAAAATTTATACGAGCTTTAAAATGTGCTTAAGCGTGACCTGTTTAGAAAGTGAACGAGCTCAAGTATAGCTTTTGACGAGCCGAGTAGTTCGGCTAAAATAATGTTCCTACAGTGTTATTTTAGCCGAACGAGTCGTGCATAACCCGAACGAGCCGAACATTGACATGATAAAGCTCGATTCGTTTATAAACGAGCTGAACCTAAAATTTATACGAGCTTTAAAATGTGTTCAATCTTGGCTCATTTAGAAAGTGAACGAGCTTGCGTTGATCTTTTGGCAAGCCGAGCCCGAGTAGCTTGTCTCATATTACAACAGCCATAGTGACCGGCCAAAACAGCTTCCTACTAGTAACTGCAAAAGATACTTGAGTGGAATTCATGGCCATACTTGATTTATGGTTAGGTAGAATTCAAATGGAAGCAAAAGATACTTGCACATTTCCAAATGTACACAAGTTAAAAATGCAGATATGGTCATTTATGGTTCATTTCTGCAGCTCATACACAAACTAGTAACTGCAACTTATGAGGATAGGATTCCACAATAAACTTAAAACGTTTTGCTTGGTGTCAACACAAATACATAATCAATGAGCTCCATCTAGAGGAAGAATAGTCTGTCTTTACTCTCATCACAAAACTAGTAGCATTTGGATTATTCAACATGGTTCTGAGATTACATCAAACAGAAACACAAAAATGCGACATCAGCGTTTCCCCTTTACATGAGCTGCATGGGGCCTCCTTTTCCTCGTCATTGCAAATTCTCCAAATTTATGCCCAACCTTTCCTTCCGTGATCTTGCAGCGAATGAAATTCTTGCCATTATAGATCTGTACCACTTTGTTCACAAACTCAGGGAGAATGGTGGATCCCCTTGACCAGATCTTCTTGCCCTGAGGCATCGTACCCTTCTCCTTCATCTTCATCAAGAAGGCGTCCACAAAAGCCCCCTTCCATACTGACCTTCTCGGCATCACCTCTTCAAACAATAACAACCTTACATATTCATAATCTCATACACAACACACAATAACTGCAGTTAACTCCAAAATGAAACAACATATTTTTATTGGATGCAACCACCACTACCCATGGCACTCTAAAACATAATAGTCTCGATTTTAACTGCAGTGATACTTGAAATTCATGAGAAAAACTATTCACTATTTATCATTTAGGGCCCATTTGTTTCCAACCCCATAAACGGAAACGGAATGGAAACGAATTTAGTCCATATCTATATCTTTATTCATGAAATTGTATGGAATCATTCCTTGTGGTTTAAGGCAAAATGCACTTGATTCCCCACATTTTGTTACCCTATAGGGTATTAAAAGTAATCAAACCACTACTTCAAACCACAAGGAATGATTCCAAAAACATTCGTGAATAAGGGTATACGTATGGACTAGATTCATTTTCATTCCGTTTCCGATTCCGGAGTTAAAACCAAACGGGCCCTTAATGTTTCGAGTAAACCTACCGAGCAACAAACAAAAATAATGAAACAAATCAAGTTGCAGTGCGAAATTCCACGAAGCAAGTCATTCTAAATTCCTTTACACAGTTCGAGTAAGCAAACACAACCTCACAATACATAAGCACAACACTAGCCGCCAGAAGACTCAGAATAATAAAAAGAAAACTACACATATCAGGCACATTGAGTCTTTGCTGCTGAGAAGGTTAAGGAAAGGACTGGACAGCCCCAAATCCGTCATAACATAAGGAAAGCCATTCGGCAAGAGACTCAAAAGACAAATCGCAAATCTAAATCCATGATCTTCAATCATGAAATCACCAGAATAAGTATACTGAACTTCTCAACTTAGGACTATAGCTCACTTCCTAACATTATTCATAATGCGTTTCACAAGCCATTGAATCAATTATAAGATCAAAATGCAGTAGAGCATAATACTGTCCATGGAATCGAATCAATGTCTGCCATTATACTACAGTGCAAACAAAAAGAGTGAAGTAGAGCATAATACTGTCATGGAATCGAAAATCAGAAATAATCCACCATTGAATCAATAATACGATCAAAATGCAGCAAGGAACGTTCTGGCAGTGGAGAAACAAGACTACATAGCAAATGGGTTCAATAATCAAAACTAATCCACCAAACAATTATGAGTGGAATGACATCCAACTATAAGATCAATTCGTTTCTCAATTTCTGAACTTAATTGAGGGTTCAAGAATCAGTTGAGAAACAAAATTTACCTAGCAAATGGGACTCCGGTAGTGGAGTTCAAGGCGGATTCCGGCGGCACAGGGGAAGGACTACTCCAGCAGGCCAAGGAACGCTCCGGCAGGGAAGGTCCAGACGCGAAGAGAAAACCACCTAGGGTTGAAGACGCGAAGGGAATGAAAACAAGTGGAATAGCACGGGGACTGGCTTCGATAGTTTCTATTTTACTAAAATTTTAAAAAAAATTATAAAAGGGTATTTTGGTCATATAACATCCAAGTATAGCAAACACACCCAATCTCGAATAAGAGCATTAATCGGGCGAACGACGACACAAAATTTTCAGGCTTACTATTGGTGCTGTCGGACGCCTTGACACAGGCATAGTTCGCCCCCGCGCCAATGCTCGCGGAGGTACGCCTCAAGGTGGGGCGGACTCGGACTGCACCTCCGCCCCAAATGATTTTCCATTCAAAATTTCAGCTTATCGGGGGTGTTCAATTCCAAAAAATGCAATCGGTCACATTGTACCCTTCACTCCTTCGGTTTCAATTTTTCAAAAACCTAATTCTTAGTCTATTCAACCATTTAAGAAGGTTTATTAAGTTTGTTCTATATATTGACATATTCATTATTCTTTCGAAGTGTTTCGATTAATCCTAGTCGCTGGATCTCGGCTATTCTATTTAAATTCCGATAATTCATTGGTCAATTTAGATCCATCAAAGTTAGTTTAACAAAGTCACGTGTATGCCTTAACCCTGAGTAGTCGTGATTTTGTTTCAATTAGCTTATTTGGATTTAATTTTTTTTTTAATCAGGAAGAGTTGTTTGCTTCGAATGGGCCACAAAGAGTGGATGCGTGAGAGTTCACATTCATGTACAAGCAATGACAGAGAATCATAGATAACAAAACGTGTAAATTACAAAACCAACAAGTTCATTAATTCATTAAAGAAAATAGTTCCCAAAATAGTTTATACTCCACCCTTCAAACTTTGCACCAGGAAAAAATGCACATCAAATACTCAAGCGAATGAGAGATCGAATTCGAGTCTTCAGTTTCCGATGGGGGAGCTTCATGAATCCAAGGGGCTCGAGCGCAAGTCCCTAAGTTAAGTTTCATGTGTATTTTCGCGTATTTTACTCTACGTACCGGTGCTATGGATCCTATTGAGAATTTTCCCTTACACCAACCAATGGATTACAAATCTCAAATAAGAAGACTGAACAAAGGATCACAAGTGATTTAGTGAAAATCATGGAAAACATGACATTCTTCAAAGAGCTTGATTCATTAATGCTTCTTAGCATGACATACGTTTCCTGTCCACAAGTATTGGAGAGGGGAGAGCCCTGTTGTGTATGTAACACTGGCTAGTAGACGTCTCGCCACAAATGCCGCTCTCTTATCCAGTCCTCTTGATACATTCTTGCTCATTACTGTCTTAGCAGGTTTGATTTCCTTCTTTTCTTCTTCTTTGGCTTTCTCCTCATCTTTCCGCTGACTTTTGATTCGTTGCTTGAGCTCGTTTCTTTCATCAACGCAATTCTTTCCATCCGAGTGACACCTTTCTTTGGTTTCTGGATTATCCTTGCTCAATAATTTACATGCCTGTCAATGGTTCCAAAATAGGTCAGCTTCCTCACCCATATTACAATGACTTTCATTTCTTGTGCAAGTTCATAGTTTGTTGATCATTGCAAACAAATATTTTGTAGACAAATAGTTCAATTATGGTAGATATCATATCACCCATTGATCCATATCCTGAAATCAAAGTCTTGATTTTTGGATTACCTGAAGTTGATTCTTGGCCACAGCTACTTGAAGAACAGTTTGGCCCTCTGAGTCTTCAGCACTAAGAAGCTCAGTATCCGCTTTGTCGCCAAGTGTTTCAAGCAATGCCTTGAGGGCTTCGAACTGACTGTTCTTGACAGCAAGATGAAGAGCCGTCTCACCTTTATCTGTAACTTCCTTGGCACATTCCGGGCACTTGGATAATAACTCCTTGATCACATTCACCCGGCTTTTCAAGGATGCATAATGTAAAGCTGTACGAGTACCTTCATCCTTTACAAAGCATAGATCAGGGCTGACATTCAAAAGCTCCTTCACAATCCCGACATTCCCTCTTGCACAAGCAATGTGAAGAGGAGTGAGGCCTTCTTTGTTTGTTTCACGTGCAAATGAAGGCTTGATCCTCATGATTTCCTTGACAAATTCAATTTTTCCAGCAAGTGTTGCAATATGCAGCAGGGTCTCACCGCTTGACATCGGTTCAACCTTTTCTAGAGCTGAAGGATCTTCCTTTAGAATTGCCTTCAATTGATCAATATCTCCCAGCTGTGCGGAATTGAACAGTCTCTGATCCATCCTACCAAAGAAGGAGCAATGTTAACTGCATCATTATACATTCAATTGATGATATGATCTTTAACATATTAACTCCTCTCAACAGACACATGTACTGTCAAGATAAATATTGAAATCTCAATCTCAATCTCAAAACTCCAGATATCAAAAGCCATAACCAGTTGTGTAAAAACTCAAGACGAAACAACAATAATTAAGAGCAAAAGGTTTTGAAAGCAACAGAATAATAATAACCTGGCTTCCCAATGGTTTTTGTAGGTGATAGAAGCTTTGATGATTGATCGTTCTCCACTTCCTGATAGGTTTAATGGCAGAGAGGAGATAACTTGTATTCCTGACTTTTTGTGTGTGTAACGGAAAAAAGGCAATCCTGTTAATCAATTCAACTTCTGTGCTTCAAAATTTGTATGCTCAAAACATGGAAAGATTCCTATTTTAAGGATGTAATAAACTTTTACCTTTTCAACTAGTTCCTATTTTCTCTATTGCTCTCACCTTTTGTGCTCTATCTTCCTCTGTTAGGATAAGTGAGCAAAATAGGGAATGCCGAAAAACAAGCACATAAACAAAGATAATTGACCCATGAATTCAGTATCGATCCACTGAAATCGAGTTTTTGAATTCAATTAACAACAAAGATGAACATATTGCTGAGATATTCAGATGGAGAAAGAAACTGGAATCACGAGATAGTGCAGACCAAAAATAACCTGTCATGAACTCATAGCCAATAGTCTGTATCAGATTAACTGCATTATTCATTACAAGCTTTGAATTTATTAGATTTACATAATATATTGACACATTACATATATTGTTTGCCAAAGGGAAAGATTTAAAGCTCAAGAATCATGCAGAATCATGACATTGCTCACAGTAAACATGTTTTTTTTCTTTCTGTCATGATCATCTTATTCCACCTGCAAAACATAATATCAGAGATCGAAGACATGTCAATAGCAAGACGATCAATCATTCTCCCAATCTGAAAAATTATAATTGTGCGATTGAGTTTAGAAACGTCACCCTAACTACTGGAACCATCAGAAGAAGCATCTCCAAGGTACTTAAACTCCTGAACTTCCTTAAAGTTCTCCCATGGCTTCACCCAAACTTTAGTCTCGTAAACCTTCTGCTTATCGCCATCCTTAGCCTCCAACGTGATGTAGTAAATCGTTCCGGCAACTACTTGCTTTTTCGTGTTCACGACCTTGACAAAATCAAGCATGGCATTCTGCAACAAAAACCAATTTATCTCCATCAAACTCGATGGAAAAAAAATCCAACGCCTTCAATCAATCAATTCAGAAGATCATGAAAAATATTGAGAAAAATGAAATGAAAACCTCCTTCGTGTTGTGATCATCGACGGCGAATTTGGCAAGATTCTCAATCTCGAGGTTGTTGGATTCATCGTCGACTTGCGAAATTCCTCCTACCAAAGCCATACTATATCTCAATCTCTTCTGAAAATTGTTGTGGGATCAGATTACACGGACAAATTTTAGGGTTTTATAAGGTTGGGGAATTCTCGAGGGGGTTGTGAGTTCGCGTTTCGTTTTCGGAAGTTATCTTCCTCATGCTCGTTATTGGCGCCGCCCGCGTGAGGAATATATAATATCTTTTGCACGAAATGGACATTTCCGTTATTGAAATATCATTAAACAAATCATATTGATGCGCCAACTTGACATCATTCTGAATTTATATGAATATTAATTTCTTTATTTATTTTTCGGTATTATACAAGAATTTTTTTAATATTAAAACTTATACAAAAAATTATACATGTGATTTACGTTGGTAATGGTAATATGTTTTTACATTGACATCCAACATAAAAATATTATTACCAAATTGCTACCAGCTTGAAAAGGTTTTCAAAATAACGAACGAAAACTCAACGTGTTTAAAATTTTGACATTGTAAATTTCGTAATTTCATGTATTTAAATTGTTTATTAACAAAATTTGTTGTCATGTTACGTCAATACATACCTTTATAACATCTTTCAAGCTTTAATTCATAAAATTAACTCAAAATTATACAAAACAAAAAATTTCACAAGTTCACTTAAATGCTAAAAATACAAAATTGCAATGTTTATTATTTGAAAAACTGCTTATCGAAAGACATAAATTATTCATTATAAACTTGATTTGAACATTATTCGAATTTGACAAATATCTCAATTGGAATGTTTATTATCGTGAAAATTTTCAAATGAGACAATTGGAGATTACAATTACAAATTGAGGGGAAAAAAATGAAAACTAATGATATTGGGTCTATTTTATAATTTCCTATAAAATTAAGTTGTGGTTTTTCTAGTAATTATTTTTAATTAAATTGTACTCCAATTAATTCAAACCACAAGAATTGATTTCAAAAAATTTCAACAACAAAAATATATATATGCACTAGATTCGTTTTCAATTCGTTTTTGTTTCTGGAATTTAAATCAAACGGACCCTTAGATCACTAATAAAATCATTTCATTTCTTACAAAAATTGTCACATTTCCTTACCAAAACAACGTATTTTTACTTGTTTGTATAGTGATTGAAAATAACAGGCCCAATAATCATAAAACCGGACCGGTTTACTTGTCTAAATTACACAAAATCACCTTAATTGTGTAATTTAGACAAGTAAACCATTCCGGGTTTATGATTATTGGGCCTGTTATGTTCGGCCCAACTAATCGTGCCTGATGGGTTCAAGTAATGGTCAATTATAAGCACATTATTCCAATATAACGACGACGGTCAACGACTCAACGGCGACTGAGAAAGGCTGATTCTAGAGTTCTAGTTTACGAGCTATGGCGTCTCAGGCGGCGGAGGAGGAGAATGGATCGCCGGTGGAGACTACTACTCTAGCTTCGCTTTACTCCAATTACCTCAAGAGTATAATTCCAGCTAGCTTCTCGAGCTATAACATTCCTTTTATAGGCAACGTTTCGAGCTTCTATCGCCGAATGATATGCTCCAGCTCTGGCCGGCGGAAGCTCGTCTTCCCCCTTCCTCTTCCCGCAAAATCGATTGATTCTCCACTGTAATACTCTATTTTTCTCCTCTCTTTAATAATGAGTTTCTTGCGTTGAAAGAGAATGTTAGATATGTATTAAGTGATGGCATCGTTAGGTTGATTCGGGATTCTGAGTTTCTTGAGGTTGCAAGAACTAAAGGTCATTTGTAGGTAGTGATTATTGCATGTTTTAGGAACTTATGCATTGTTCATCAAATTCAACGAAGATAGTGTATTATATATCAATGTATGACTTATAGAATTGATTCTTTTGCAAGAAATGCAAGCTATCTGCATAGGCAATCTGAGCGATAAAATTAGCTCTATGGTTCAGGTTCTGAGTTATTTTTGATGCTATTTTATAGGATTGTCAAGCAAGAATCTCCAATTTTTCATGTATTGGAGGATATTTTAGAGCACATCTTCCTGAATTTGCACAAGGTTCAGAGTAATCTTCGGTTCTGGCAATTGAAAGCTGAGGTTGGATAATGACTTGGCATGATGCAATGTTCTTCTGCCTGTAGACATCTTGATTGAATTTTTAATTGCAGCTTTTATGTGTGATATGCAGGGCTCAAATACCCAGAAGTTGTGTTTCATGTTTTTACAAAGAGGGCCACGTGCTTTTGTTCAAGAAACGGCTCAACTGATTCACAGTTTTAGTTCCGAGGGTTCTTCACTGCAACAAGTCAGCCAGTCAGTTTCCTCATATATAGTGGAGAGGATCACTGTTTTGGATACCTTAAGATGTATACTTGCTAAATTTTTGTCCAAGGTTTGCCTTGAATTTGTCTAATAGAAGTTGTTGAATTCAATTGGTTGTGCATCTGTGTCTGTTTTGTATTATGGGATGATGCTACACCAAAAATTAAGCTCATGAACACCAGGTTATTGAATTTAATGTTTCTTTACTTCCTGTTGGCAAACAGGTGTATTTGGAGATAGAGAGGCATGGTGAGGATCTGGTAACTGATCCTCGAAAGGCGTTACCCTCATTCTTTAGCACTTTGAATACTTTGTTTGCAGATTTGGAGTCTTCACTTAGTCACCGGCATGATGAACTCCAGGTTTGTTACTGAAGAAGATGCACGGCTTCCCCTATCATCGTCCTCATACTATTTTGCTTTTCAGTTGAGTTCATTCCAATGGTAGTTTGTGTCTCCCTTCCATAGGGTGTACTTGGTAACCCGTGCCTTATGTTCTGCAGATAGATTCTACTGTTGGAGGAAACAAGTCATCCCCATTGCTGTTTGATAAACTGACAGCTTTTATCATAGTAGGATCTGAATTAACAGATTTAGAAGTTCAAGATGCTATCAACCTGATTTATCAGAACCTTCATAAGCTGGATTGTCATTTATCAGTCCTAGTAAGCCTGTGATATCTCTTTGTACATTTCAATGTAGCCTTGGCCCTCCTTGCATATACTATAGCTCAAAAATAAGTAACTACGCGCAAGTCTTTATATGTTGTACACTTGTTTATCTTATTGCTTACTTCTCATTAAGGTTGCTAAGCATAAAAAACCAACAAAATATGCTCAGTATTGGGTTCATTACACATGTGGAGCTATTGGACTATCAGCCTGCTCTTTATGGCTCTTACGCCATAGCAGGTTGGTTGGAAGTCCTGACATAGACAATTGGCTCCGTGAAGCCAAGGAATCTACCACTGTCTTCTGGAATGATCATGTGGAACAACCGGTATGATTCTATCATGAATTTTCTTTAGAAATCCTAGTTGGCGGTCTTCTTGCTTTCTTTTACAGTGATGAATGTGGTTGATTTGTGTACATTCGCTTGGGTCACTATCTGCAATGTTTTTCTGTTTTTTGTTATTCAGTTGGAAGTCACGACTCGCAATGTTGCTTATAGTTTGTAACTCCATAATGGTTTTTTATTAGTAAATTATTATATTTTTACCATTCAATAGAGATTGAGATTCAGCTGCAAACCATTGTAGCATGCACAGAAATTATATTAATTCCTGTCCTAAAATGATGAGCAAAAGTATGGTGATTCTTGAACATTCAGTGTTAAAGCATTATGTAAAATTTGACCTTGATTGTAGATTCCTTCAACCAAAATAGAGTATGCACTTTACTCGATTAAAATGTTAGTGTGCTTTAACTTCAAAAGGAAGTTGTGGTTTACATTTTTCTCTCTTTGTGTTTGAATATTCACCCATAAAAGCATTACAATGGCTAGTCCACTGCTTCTTGCCTACCTGTGGTTTTATATGATAGATCATGCAAGTATTTTATTATTTTGACGAAATCTAATTGTAATGCTTTCTCAGATTCTATCAATCAGGGATGAACTCTTTGAAACATTTAGAAAGAGGCATAAAGGAGTGATGGAAGCTGAAGAAGTGCAATTAACAGTAAATTCATTGCACAGGTCTCACCTCTCTGTCCCTGTCTGTTTTTAACCGAGCATGTAATTGTGATATATAATTTTAGATTGAGATTAGTAACTTCCATGGATAGAATGCTAACATACAGAGATGACCTGTGTGCTCAGATTAATATGTGGAATTCTATCACCTAATAGAGCGTTTAATTTAGATAATTTGCAAACAAATGCAGGTTTACGGATTATACCATTCTTTTTTGCCATCATTTCCTTACGATTTTTATATCAAAACAATATACAGAATGTTGCTGGCTTTCTCTGAGCAAACACAAGGTCAAAAGCTTCCAGAAAATGCTTCAGACCAGGAAATGCTTGAAATAGTTATGAACAGGTGAGAAACTACTATTACCATGTGGAATCACCAATTCTACCTTAGGAATCGGTCTGTGCTCGACAATCTTTTTATATTCTAGAACAACTTTTAGAATGCAATGTACATATTTTACACTGTTCAAAGAAAGTCAATATTTAGTATTGGTACAGGTACGAGAAGGAACTCATGCACCCATTACAAAATCTTTTTAGTGGAGAGCTTGCCCGCGCTTTGCTCATCCAGGTTAGATCTTCTATTATAAGGATGTTGCCCCTTTATTCATTTCCAGTCGGTTCATGAATGACTTTTTGAAATGATCAATTGCAGGTCCAGAAGCTGAAGCTGGATATTGAAACGTAAGCATATTAAGCCTTATGTGTCACTGTTGATAATTTGATTAATTCAGGGTGCACATTGAGATATTTGCTTTACTTGCCTCTTTTTATCAAGAGCAATGCTTGAACTAGACCAGATTCTGAGAGCCAATGAAATAAACTTCGCTGTTCTGGCTGCTTTACCAGCTTTTTTCCTATCACTTCTTGTGATTATGTTAGTACGGTCATGGATTATTCAGGTAATTTCCACAGACCCTTTACTGATCTCTGTAGATAATTTGGGGTTTTGAGACTGAATTAATTTTTGTTAGCTCTACCCATGGAAATTCAGACGTATTTAGAACCAGTTATTTACAAAGATGATGTTTTCAAATTTAATCATATGACATGTCCTTTGCATGAACCGTTGATGGTATTAGTTACCTGTCATTATGCCACTTTGGTTAGCTTGTTCTGACTGTTGCATATTAGGACAAAGGAGCAAAAGGTAGAGGAAGAATTGCTCGCCGCCAACGGAGGCTTCTTGTTGTGGAAGTTGAGAAAAGGATAATGCAGTATCAGAATTTCTTAGAAAGAGGACAGGTAATGCTAAAGCAAGCGTCAAGGCCTATAAAACATTTTACTAAAAGTGGTGTTTTGATGCTCTTCTGTCAATAATGCTCTACTGCACGTGCCCTTAGTATTATGTGTTAAATTTCTCAGATTCTTGTTTAATGAAAATTTGATTTATCTCCACAGAATGAAGAGGCAGAGTACATGTTTGGGTTGCTCCTATATAGCCTGGACCTTTTGTACCACGCAGTAGAGAGACATGCAAAGGCAACCGGTGAATGGCTATGGTTAGTTTCAATTTAATTTTTAGTCTTTACAGCTTTCGTTACAGAACGGGAGCTCTACTATCATACCAGGAGCTAACTGCTGGAAATTTACGCAGCTTACGACAAGACATCGTTGACCTTGGGAAGTCAGGCCTTCCTATTGCATATAAGCTTACAGTCACATCCAGACTGGAAAGAGTTTACGACTGCTTGCTTCCTATGCCAAAGAACTAATACAGGTTTCTCGGCTTTCTCGTGTTCTTTTGCAACTCAGAGTTGATGAGCACTTATACAGGATAACATCATACTTTAGATGTTCTCCACTTGTGAAGTGTAACTAATAACTGAATTACTATAAAGCTGACACTTTGCTGCAGATGTTTTGAGAAAAGTTGCACAATGATATCCTACTTTTTGATGAAATAACATGTTTATGGAGCTAAAACATGGTAGAAACTTGAGCAATTTGTTTATGAAAGTTTAGGACCCGTTTGGTCGTGTATTTGGAATTTAAACGGAAAGGTAACTGTCAAAATAGGAAATGAAACTATCCTAAATTACCTTCTTTTTTTTCTCTTTCGAAGATAATCAAAAGCAAATCAACGATTAAAGTCTAAAAAGTAATTAATTTTAAATCTGGTCAATGAGAGAACAAATGGTCTAGAAAGTATATGCTTTGGGTTGGCTTAGTTATTAATCCCTGCGATCGTAACATTTTGGTCAAATATCAATAACAATTAATTAATTAAAAAAGTGTTTTGTTTAACCATCTAAATTCTAGAATATAAAGATTAACTATATTTATGACTAAGTTTTAGGAAATTGTTCATGTAAGAAGAGGTTCTTCCTGTACGAACAAAATGAACCAACTAAATGGTATATAAATCATTAGTTAAGAAATTTGAATGGTTAGTTCATGTTTATAAAATTTATATTTTAGAGAAGTTTTAAACCGTTTAATTCCACTAATACTTGGTTGTTTTCTCATAAACTTTAGTAACTTTAGGTATGATTATAACAGTTCATATTTTTCTATCATTTTAGTAATTTCACAAGCTCAAATTAGCGGTTCATATCCTATTAACTGATTAAACAAACGTTTCGATCATTTTTCGCGTATGGTTTACGTGAACAACCCTCTAAATTTATAAGTCTATAAAAATACGACTTTGGTTCGTATTCATGTTTGAACTTTGACTAAATGTCACAACAATCATCAAGAACGGGTCATTGGTTCGTGCAGGACGTAAAATGAATATAGCTAAAAGATCACGTGAATCTTCTTGATTTTGTCCAGATCATTAGGATCTATATATTTAGTTGTATTGCAAAATGTTGAGTCATAATTCATATAGTCAATTCAACGATCATCTATTCACCTAACCTTCCTTATCATAATGTCATATATTTGACAAAATCTTCCCCTTCTCACCCCTTACAAACCCCTACCAATTCTCACCCCTTACAAAATCCCTCTATAGTCCAACCAGATAAAAACCCAAAACATGTCAACCGAGCCACTTGACGTCGTTGACTTCGTCGTAAACCAAGGCCACGGCGTAAGAGGGCTAGCCAACATGGATCTAAACCACGTGCCCGCCAACTACCTACAACCACCCGAGGAGCAGTTCAACGCGTCCAAAGTTGTCTCCGATGAGTCAATCCCGATAATAGATGTGGCAAATTGGGACGACAATCATGCTCGAGTTGCGATATGTGAGGCTGCAACTCGATACGGGTTCTTCCAGGTGATCAACCATGGGGTTCCGTTGGAAGTGATGGAAGATGTGAAGATGGCGGCTCATCGATTCTTCGAAATGCCGACATCGGAAAAGATTAAGTACAAGACTGATGGGTTTGCTGATGCCAACTTTGGAACTAGCTTTAGCCCTGGAAATGAGAAGGTTTTGGAGTGGAAAGATTATCTTAGTCTTCAATATTCTTCTGATGAAGCTGCTTCCAAATCTTGGCCCGATATTTGCAAGTAATTTTCTTCTTAATTTTTCTTGAATTAAGTTATTTACATATATATACTTGTCTAAAAACAGTTTTTTTTAATATGAAAGTACGTTGAATCGGTGGGTTAGGATATTATCTATAAATTTTTTAACGTTAATTCCTTAAAATAACATAATTGAAATTAAAAAAAAATCAATTATGTTAAGATTAAGAAAGATATACTTGAATTAGTCTATGATTATATGAATATAAAATGATCTAGTAATAAAACCAACAAAGCTAATATACTTAAATCATGAACCAAAGTATTGATAATTAGATTTATTAAATTAACTTGCAGGAATGAAGCACTAGAATATTACAAAAAAGTTGAAGAGATGGTGAAAAAGATATACGACGTTTTACTTAAAGACCTAAGCGTACAAACCGGGTTCGACGAATCCAAAAAGTCTCTCCTAATGGGTTCAGTCGCGATGAACTTCAACTACTATCCATCATGTCCTAACCCCGAGCTAACCGTGGGCGTGGGCCGCCACTCCGACGGGTCATCTTTAACTGTCCTCCTCCAAGATGACGTGGGTGGGCTCTATGCACGGGCCCCACACGATGAGGACGGGGTAGAGTCATGGATCCACGTGCCGCCAAGGAGCGGTGCGCTTGTGATCAACATAGGAGACATGATGCAACTCATAAGTAACGGTCGTTACAAGAGCGTCGAGCACAAGGCAATGACTAGCTCGACTAAGAACCGGGTTTCGGTGGCGATTTTCGTGAACCCGGCTTTGACCCGAGTTGTGGCGCCTCTAGAGGAGTTGTTGGAGAGCTCTGGCGAGAAGCCATTGTATAGGGAGGTTGTGTATATTGACTACCTCAATTACTTTGTTAGTAAGGGGAATGATGGTAAGGCTAATATTGAGTGGGCAAAGATTTGATTGGTTAATATGTTTAATATGTGGGTGTTCATGTTAATTCGTATTGTGTCTTTTACTAGATGTAAATTGTAATATGTAATATATTTGTGATAATCTAAACTTTTTTTCATGCATTTAAATTTGATTGGTGACGTGGAAAATATTGTGGGAATCCATTTATTCTTGTTTTATTATTTATCATACCAATTTTTGTTAGAATCATGTTACAGTTTTTTGAGTTTATTTATTATGAAATATGACATGATTTGTTTTTCCAAGCGTAAATAGAGGAAAGAAGGGTAGTAAAACCACGTAAAATTATAATAGAATACACTACAAAAATAGTATTTAGCTGCTTGGTGATTCTCAATAAAGCATTCAAAAATACACTTTCCCTCACAAAGTAAACTACTCACTGACCTCTAAAGGATTACTACAATTATAATCCATAATTCAAGGCCAAAATGGAGCATAAAAGTCTGCAATATACCCCCTTCCTTGAATCACAAAGTAAACTACTCACTGACCTCTAAAACATAACTACAATTATAATCGATAATTCAAGGCCAAAATGGAGCATAAAATTCTGCAATATACCCCTTCCTTGATACCAAAGTTATTCATCTATATATCTATATAGTTAGCTAATCATCTTAAGAATATTGTTGACCAGATGGTCCAGCAGCTCCATCTCCTGCAGTTCCTTGCATCCATTGATCTAATCCTTCTTGTGTGCTAATCAACATTAATAAACCAAAATTAAACACTAATCACATATCAATCAGATAGAAGAGCTGAAGAAGGGTGAAAGTGCAGTTACCCGTTGAACAAATCAGCTAAGAACTCGTCATCGAAAACGGCATCGTCAAACATAAATGGATTTCCCGATGCAAAGTTGTTGTCACTATGATCGGTGGCAATTGGGTTAGCTTGTGGAAGAGCTGGAAGATTAGTACCGGCGGTGGGAGCTACCGAAATCGGCTGAGCTGTCATTTGAGGAACAGGTGGCAACATAAACTGTTCACGATCCGGCAACTGAGGAGTGAACACATTATTCTCAACTTTCGGAACAGTCCAGGAGCAAGAACTGTTGAAGGACGGCGTGAATGAAGGATTATATCCAGTACTCATCCTAGTTGGCAAATTATAGCCATTTACGAATCTCGATCCGTACTGAAAGCTCGAATGCTGCTGATGATGAATACGAGGAACAGGATGATGATGATGGTGATGATGATTGTAGCCGAAGCGTGGAATCGTCTTGATGTTGTGACGGTAGCAAGAATGTGATGAACCAGGAATGGTGTTGTAATGACTTTGAGTTGAAACGACACCAATTTTGTCGTTTTTAAGAACAAGAGGCTTATTCTGCCTTCTATACTTTTGAAGATGACTCGCTACGCTTTCTCTAGAAATTTCTGGAGCATTCATCATCTCCATAATCTTCTTAGGCATTGCCTTAACTGGGCCTCCCAATTGAATAACAGCTTGAGTAAACTTCTCTTGCAAGCTTCCATGCCACCTCACTCTCATCTTCTTCTTCTTACGCTCGGATTCATCCCCATTCACTTCTTCATTATCATCGTCGTTCTTGGAAGACGAAGACGGCCCAGAATCATCAACATAATTAACCAGAGACTTAGACATATCTTCAACTTCTGAATTAGCGTTCATAAGTCTTCTTCTGTAGACATGTTGCCATAAAGTCTTGACCTTTGCAAGAGATACCGGTTTCGAGATAATTTCATCTGCTCCTTGAAGAACTCCTTTGATTAGCGTCGATGTATCTTCTAACCCAGAAACTAAAATAACTGGTATGTTTTCGATCTTCATGATATCAACTATAAGAGTAAGGACATCCATGTCGTTGTATGTATCTGTAATCATCATATCGAAGCTTTTAGGGTTCTTCTTTAGGGTTTCTAGGGCTTCCGTTGCTTTTGCTACTTCCGTCACTGCGAAATCCACATTAAACACATAATCAACATACTTATTCGAGATCGATTAGATATTTTCAAGAAACTAACCATATATATATAATCGATCTACCTACGACTTCAATTTTCAAGAAAACCCAAGAAAACCCAAGAAAACTATAAACCCTAACCAGAACTACCAACGAAACGAGAGAAGTAGATCAACCGAACGCCATGAATTACCTTGGTAATGGCAGTGTTTGAGCATCTGGGAGATGATCTTGACACATACAGGGTCGTCATCGACGACAAGAACGCGTAAATTCTCGGAGAAAGGGATGTATTCGGCTGCCATTGACTGAATGTAAAGAACCCTAATTTCAAGGAAGAACTTGTCTGTGTTCTAAGGACGCGGAGTAAGAAATAAGGGTCTGGTTTGTGTCTGGGGGGCATGAGGGGGAAGATAGTAAAAATAAAAGTGAAGAGAAATTGAGGTTTTATATCCGCGTTTTACTTGGAAACTAAGGAGATTGGAGATCCTTAATTAATTTTTCAAAAATAAAATTTAAATTATAAAAAAGAATGACAAAGGGTTTTAATTTAGGCTGAAGTACACATAAAAAAATTGTCCAAAATTAAGTTATCCGTTTTAGAAGAAAGTTGGATATAAATTTGGAAAGAAAAATATCTAGTATGTTTGTAATAGGAAAGAAATCTCTTCCATTAAAAAGTTTAATGTTAAAAGGAAGCAAAGTAAATAACGAGATTCAAAAGTTCATTTATTTTTAAAAATATCTCTGGTCTCTTCCCGATTCCTCTCTGATTAATTGCTTGTAGCTCCAGTACAAAGTATAGTGTTTGAGTTTAAGCTACATGACTCACCTTTTCATACACTCCCAGTAGAAGAACTAAAACGAAAGGAATTTTTTTTAAAAGGGCCAAAAATTCAGTTAAAATAAAATATTTTAATATATGTCATAAATTAAATATTTAAGGTTTTGTGATCATTTTTAAAAGTTTATGAAACATGAACTAATCTTTAGAAGTATACAAATTATTAAAATTATGAATTAAGTCTTGTGAAATCAAGAAAAAAAAAATGTTAGTGAAATACTCCCTAAGTTAAATTGAGTCTCATTTTAGTTGTTAAATTTTAATAAAAATTACTACATATTAGTCTTTTTATGGCCAACTAGTTCTTTTTCATTGGGCTGTCTAAACGATCGATAAAGGTCGCCTTAAATTAGGACAGGATATTTCATGGCCTACTAGTTCTTTTGTTACTTTAACACTAAATCAACACCGTTAATTAATGGATTTTTCTCTTAATATCCTTCAAATTAAAAAAAAAAAAATTTGTATCCATAAGTTTTTAAAATTTTATTTTTGCCTCATATTTTAATTTGTTTTCTCCTTATATCCTTTTACAATATATTTTAATAAAAATTTAACTATAAAATTAAAAAATCTAAAAAATAAATAAAACTAATTATAATCACTCTAAACATTAACTTTATAATATACTAAGTAACTTATAGAAGTATTTATTTTTATTCAAAAAATCTAGAAAAAAGGTTAATTTAAACTACTTTTTTATTTGTTGAATTAAAATAAAAAAATATAGAAAATACAGTTCGAATTAAAATAAATTTGTAAATAAATAATTCTAAACTAATTCGAATCTAAATAAAAGGGGACATAATTAGCTATAAATATACTTTTCTAAACTTTTTAAAATTAAAAAAAATACTTGTATGTCATTACTTAGTATTTTATAAAATTAATAATTTTGTAAAATTGAATATACTCATAATATATAGTAAATTTTTTTTAATTATTTTTTAAATTTGTTTTAAATTTAATTTTCTATATTTAATTTTCATTCTAAAATTAACAAAAATAAATTTTTTATTTTTATTTTACTTCAACAAAAAAAACTTTTATATTTACTTTTTAGATTTTTAAATTAAAAAAATATAAAAACACTTCTGTTATAAAATTAGTTTGTGTCATAAATTAATTAGCTTCAAATTTAATAAGGTCATAATTAATTTTAAATTTATTTATAATTAAATTTTTAATGAGATATATTAAAAATTGGTACAAGGAAAAACAAATCAAACCAACCTAGAATTGAACCAAAAAAACAAATATATGAGATAATTTAAAAAAGAAACTTTCAAAAGAGATTTTTTCTTTAAAAGACCACGCACTCATGGCTTCAACTAGAAGGAGGGGGGAAAAAAGTCTGATAATCTCAAATTTCCTGTTCCATTAACCGTCGATCATCTGAAACTCAAGTAAACCGACTGCATTTCGAACCTATGATTCATCAAAATCAATTTATGCACCAAATTTAAGATACAAGCAACTAAGCAAGGCAAACAACTCAAATGATCGTACTGGAAACAAAACAGGAGCGACATTACAAGATGAGATCAATGAAACAAGAATAAGAGAATGTAGGTAATTATCGAACTTCAACACCCTAACTCTGCTCCAAATCAATTATACGAACAAGGAGAACGACTAAAATTTTAGTCGTTAAGAACAAAATCAGGAGCGGCATTACGAGCTGAGATATATAACAAAACTAGACAGATAGAAGAGAAGATAACTATCAAACATCAACAGCCTGAATCTGCACCAAATCAATCATACAAGCACAGAAAACGACTGAATTTTTTGTATCAAGAACAAAATCATGAGCGGCATTACGAGACGAGATCTAATCGAACAGGAAAATGAGAAGATTAGAAGTAAATATACCTCAGCAGGATTACATGAATTCGCATGTTTATCAGAAGCTTTAGAGATCCAGTATCTCACAAGAACATGAGCTGATTATGGAGCTCCAGGAACCTTAACCAGCGTCCAGAGGAGCAATTAATCGGCATGAAACAAAGGATTGAACAGAAAATACAGAAACGACATGAAAACGAAATTGAGCGAGTTCTAGCAACGAGAAAATAGGTAGGACGAAAATTAGGAGCGAAGAAGGGATAGCTGAAGTAAGATATAGCCGCGATGAGAGCCTGGAGACTGCGTTTTCACCAGATCTGTGCGATTCCGTGAGGTAAAAACAAGGCTGTCGAAATAGGGAGCAGGAAAAAACACCTAAGGAACCTCATACATCACAGCAACAAATGGAGGGAGAAAATAAGAATCATTCTCATCAATGCGAGGAACGATTTTATTCGAAACTCCAGCAGCGTAATGCACTCCAAATTAGTCTACCGCGCAATTACATTATTATTAATCATTTATGAACTCTAATTAACAAATTGGGGATGTAGCTCAAATGGTAGAGCGCTCGCTTTGCATGCGAGAGGCACGGGGTTCGATCCCCCGCATCTCCATTTTTTTATTCCCGGTATTTTTTTATTTTTCTTCACAATACTTTAATATCTAATACAGTTTGTTTTAATAATAAATTTCAAAATATAATATGCTCGACATCTAGTAGGGAGGAGACAAGCATTTGGTCATATGTCAAATCGTTTAAATTGATTCATCAGTATGTTGGCAAATCATGATCATATACGAACAAGTACTTTTACTTGTATTTAGAGATAATATTCAATATTATTACTCGGCTAAAATACAGTTTATTAAACTTAATTTGAATTAACCCCGTTTGATTAGAAGTCCTGAAACAAAAATGAAATGGATGAATCTAGTTCATATGTTTACCTTATTCATGAATATTTTTTTGGAATTATTCCTTATTTTGCATGTAAAATGTAGTTGTTTCCCCCATTTTGTTATCCTATAGGTATCAACACTAATCAAATTTTACTACAATTACTTATATCACAAAAATGATTCCATAAAATTTCATGAATAATAGCATACATATAGACTAAATTCGTTTCCATTCTGTTTTTGTTTCCAGAGTTGGAATCAAACGGGCCCTAAATGTATACAAGGTAGCTTATGACAAATAAAAGGCTGAATTTGCAATGTGGGCCTTTTAGAATGTAGAATTTGGATTTAGGGTCTCTCGTCATTTCATTTAGAAAATGGGCTCCTATTGTATAAAAAATCAGAAAAGTAAGGGACATAGGTTTCATCTGATTTGATGGGTGACATGTAGAAAAAATCAGAAAATAGTTCAATCAATTCAGTCATCCCATCTTTTTCCCTCCTTTGTCCCTTCTTCTTCCCTCCTTTCAAACGTAAATTTATTTCTGGGTATCCATATGCATCTCTTTTCTTCTTCCCATTAAAACGCAGGAATTTAGACTGCTTGTTGAGCTTCTTCTTCACCGGAATGTATTTGTGGGTAAGCAGTGTTTGTTCATATTTCTGGGTAAGCAGTGTTTGTTCCTATTTCTGGGTAATCTCAAACTTCCTGGGTAATGTATTTGTGGGTAATCTAAAACTTCTCATCTCTTGTTTTTGTGAATCTAAAACACTGAAACTTCCTGTTCTATTTGTGGATAAGCAGTGTTTGTTTACATTTTCTATTTGTGGGTAAGCACTGTTTGTTTACATTTTCTATTTGTGGGTAAGCAATGTTTGTTTGTATCCATGGATAATCTCCAACTTCTCATCTTCATGGGTAATATATTTCGGGGTAAGCTGAAATTTCTCATCTTCCTGGGTAATGTATTTCGGGGTAATCTAAAACAGTCAAACTTTTTGGGTAATCTATTTCTAGGTAATCTAAAAATTTCCGGGTAATGTATTTCGGGTTAATCTATTCCTGGGTAATCTATTTGTGGATAAACAGTTTTTTTTCCCCAAAAAATTAACATCAAATCATCTCAAAAAAAAACCTGCATCCCTCTCTTTCCAATTCAATGTCCACAACCTATTTTATACTTTTCAGACCTATTTTATGTAGTTAGTTTATTAGAGGTCCATTTCACAAAATGAAAAATTTTGGGGTCCTCTTTCTCTAATTATTTGCAAATAAAAGGATAGACAAGGTAGCCGAGCTATATATATATATATATATATATATAGTTGCTTTTTAGGTAAAAATTAGTATAGTACACTTTATATAGAGTATTAACCATCTTATTTATAAGAGTTTAATCGTTATCTCACAATTTTAAAAGTTACTCGTGATTGAAATTTCAACTCAAAATTATGAAGGAAAAAAAAAAGCAGAGAATCAATTGTAAGACTTATTACACAGTATTTAACAAGTTAATAATTCAAAATGACATAAAACATTATTTAACAATATTTATCCTAGTTACAAATATTATTTTTATCAATCATCATTCTGTATTTGACGATTTTAATCATAAAGAATTAAATTAGTACACGAAAAGGGTGGAGTTTTTTCTTTTTTCTATTCTTTTGAAGGTTGGTTATTTGAAGAATATAAAAGCCTGATGATATAAATTGACTCAATATAGTATCTTATCGTTATAATTACTAATGTTTTAATATTGTAAATAAAGATATCTATAATAGTAAACTTATAAAATAGAAAGCATAATATTTTTCACAAGAAGGAAGAACAACCTTAATAAAAATTAATTTTATTAAAAAAAAAACTAAGTTACCTAATATAAATATTTATGCTTCCAACAAGTATTTATAGGTTAATAGAAATTTACTCTGAAATAAGACTAAATTTTAGTCACTAGTCTATGATGAAATTTGTAATACAACATCACTAGAAGGAATTATAATTATGAAAGTAAAAAATATGAACAAGACGCATGTTTTTGGAACTATAAATGTGGAATTTCAATTTCAATTTCAATCGGTTCCAAAATTTACATTGAGCTAGAAGGAAGACGGGCAACAAGTTGTGCCGCCAATTCTTTCTGGATAGCGAATACGATCCTCCTAAAAACAACATCAGAAGACCTAGGAGACATCACGTTGTCATGCAAGACCCGTTGCACCCTCTTGAGAATTTGAATAGCATCAGACGCAAGGAAACCAAATGTGTCGAAAGCGAACGGAAGAAACACATGTTGATTTTCAATACAAGCTTTCTCATATTTGGCCACCTTAGCAGAAGTCGCATTAAGCACCGCCTTACCCACCGCAAAAGGCCCACTACCCAAACAAACAAGTGTGGAATAATAAAACATAAAATACTCATGACTTTGGAACTACTACAAATGTGGAAAAAACACATCATGACAATGTAAAAAATAGTTAAATTAAGAGAATAGTTCGATAAAAAAAAAAACTAGATGGTGTGTGGGCGATGGTAAAACAATAAGATTTGGAACATACCAAAGGATTTCCAAATAACCGCTTCAAGACTCGGTGAGTAACAAAACCTTGATCAAATCTACAAAACTTATTTTTACTACATCACAAACAAGCAATGAAATCACCAACTCCTAAACCAAATAGAAGTAAGCATACCAAATGTCACAAAAATAAAAAACTATAACATATCCATGAATAAAGTACAAGATATATTGTATTGGACATGATGAAATTGGATGGTTTTCTACCATATCTACTATGAAGTTGATCCAACAACGTAAGATTAGAGTAACCCCTGACAAAACACATAGATATGATAAATCAACATGATATACCTCGGAAAAAAAACTTCTTATGGAAACTCTCCTTAATGATGTTAACATTATAACAAAACTCCATAATCATGATACAACAAATAACAAAATAACTAATATCATTACATAAATTAAAGAGAACACTTACTCAATGGAACTAAGACAATATTTTACATGGTTGTATATTTGTCTAGCTAAAAATCAAACAATCTTTAGTGAAAAAAAAGTGCAACACGATCTAAAACTTAATGTGAAGAACGAACTCAACGAATCGAAAAAGGCATATACAAAACGAATCAACATCAACAAACTACCAAAACTGAGAAGGGAAAAAAATCAAATGGAAAAGATCACTTATAGCACATTTTGTCAAAATCAACTTTGACACCTCAAGAAACTCGTGTTATACTAAGACAATAAATCGAGGTATACTGATACGATGGATCAAGGACCGAGCGAGACAAGCTCTTTGTGGGCCTTCAACACAGGAAGATTAGCGAGCGAAACCACAAACGCTTTGTGGTGTATTCTTTTATCCATGAAAGTATATTGAAAAACCTAACTACAAGGTTTGTGCAGCAAAACCACAAAAGTTTTGTCTTCTCTCTCTATTCACGGATTAACTCGTCGAAAATCACAACAACTCGTTTGACCGATATACTTTTGAATATATTTCCGGAATAATCTTGCATGATCTCTTGCTACAAGGAAAAGAAGATGTGAGGATGATTCTATTTTAGAGGCAAAAGCTTCGAATTTCGAGATAACCTTCAAAAGACTGCAAGTCTAGGGTTTACATTTGTTGAGATTACTTGATGCTCATTAATTCGATCAACCAACCTTAGAAACCACATTGGGAGCGCGAACATAAAAGTCCTAGATATCTCATACATTATAGTGTGCTACATATGTATAGAGAAATCAACGTCGTTGTAGTTAGACTCGCGTTACTTGAACACAACTCGCACGCAAATAACAACCTCATCCGAAACAATGTTGTAGTTACTTGAAATCAACGTCGTTGTAGTTAGACTCGTGTTACTTGAACACAACGTCATTGCAATTGACGACCTCATCCGAAATAATGTTGTAGGCAACTAGTCTCTAGAAACTACTCTTTCTCCTTACTTTTGTATAAAAAAATAATAAATTAGCCAGTGATATTGCCTTTTTATGAATTTTATTTAAATACATAGTTACATTAGTTCCTACTAAATTAATTTTTATCATATATCTTTAACCAAAAGAACACCTATTTTAAGTAAATTGATAAAGGAAAAAAGAATGTATTAGAAACTCAAAATTACCTTCTATTCCCTATTCACTTTCACTTTTCATCTACTATTGCGCGCACACAAGCAGTCATAATAGCTTGTCAGCTTTGGATAATAAAGTGCACCACTCTTTAACCTTTTTCTTCTTGCTTCTCATTATCACATTTTTACCACTTTTTGTTACACCCACATTAGGTTTCCTATTTTCCATATTTCAAGTCCCAAACACCAACCAAAACGGTCAATTACATCCCAAAACACAAGACACCTATATATATATGTATATATATATATATATATATTAGCCCTAAGCATTTATTTTATTATTAACTTTTAATGATTAAAAAATATCACACAATTGTTATTAATAAATAATTAATATAATGATTAAAAAAATATCAAATTCACAATATAAGTACTATTTTAATTTACGGTTTTGTTTTCTGATCTAACTATCCAATTCCACACTTGAACCAGTACAACCAAGAAAAACAAACCGATACCTTAACTGAAAGTCCCAAGGAGACTCACCATTGGCACTTGATTAACGAGAATCGAGCCATTAAAACAAATCCGAATCAATTAAGTATAATAAATATAATTTAATGTAATAAGAAACTAATAAGGAATTAGTTTAGCATTCCACGCAAGCACATGCGGCGCGTGCAACAGCTGCCGGCAAATCCGCAGCTCGGCTCCACTCCTCGGTTGCGCAATCAAAGATCAACACCAAACCGCCTTTGTGTCCTCTTGCAGTCCTCCCACTCCTCCGCAACAAATCGTCAATACATCCCATTACTTGAACAAGAACCACCTTATCCTCCGCTCCAACGCAACTGAACCTCACCGTACTATCCAATCTAACTTGCGCAGGCAACGGCGGTCCTTTCATTCTACTCCATTCTCCGAAACTTCCGCCATTACCGGAGACTTTTTTCCGAGAAGAGTTAAACCGCCAGAACGAAAGCTCAACAGCGTGGCTCGATAGTACATAGATGTTTCCATAGGCACCACAAGCAGCGACAACACAACCTCCTCCGGGAACAGAGCGGCTCCTCAGCCAAACGCGAGCCTCGACGTCGTATAAGTCCATAGAGCAAGCGTAAGCTTGAGCCTCGGTTCCGGATAACGTCGATCCGATCCTCAGACCTCCAATTATGTAGAAGACACCGTCCATACCGACTCCGATGCATCCGTATCGTCTCCTCGGCGCGTCGGATACGATGCTCCATTGATTTGTCTCCGGATCGTAGGATTCCACCTCGGAAGACCTAGCCGATCCGCCGGTGACGTAGATCCTACCGGAGATGGATGCTGCGGCGAATTTCTTCCTTGAATAGATCATTGGAGGCCCGAGTCTAAAGTAGGACGTCCAAGCGTCGAGCTCCGCGGTGAAATTACAGCCGAGGAGGTAGATCTTGCGTCCGATTGTTGCTACACGCGCTTGAGCGTTAATCGAGACGGAGAAGAAGCCGGAATCAGCGGCATGGAGGTCGGGGGGTTGCCAATTGGAAGAGGGAATGAGGTGAAGGGAGGAAGTGAGAAGGCCGTAGACGGAGAAGGAGAGAGCGAAGAGAGTTGGACGGAGGAGGTGCCGTTGACGGCGGTGAAGGAGGAATGAAGGGGAATCAACAAGGCGGTGCCAGTGACGACAGACAGACGGGAGAGAACTAAGGGAGGAGAAAGGGAGACGAGACAGGATGTCGAGGAGAACGTCGTCGGGGAGTAAGGAGATGGAGGTTGTGGTGGCGGTGGTGATGGAGGTTTTGCGGACGGCGGTGACCGGTGAGAAGGTCTGAGAACCGTCAGGAGCAGGGCAGCAGGATTTGACAAGCCATGAAAAGTGGCGAGAGTTGCAGCTCTCTGACATTTTCCGTTGAGATTCTCTTTCTGTGATCTTTCACAGTTTCACTCTCCTATCTGAAGCCTTTCATGCGATTTATTTACATGTTACAGGGGCAAATGTGGGAATCTGGATCAGTGGAGTACTAATCTAAGGTTCTGTTTGGATTTGATTTCGTATTTTATAATACATTAATATTTTAAATTCTATTACTTATTGTGAAATGTAGTATAAGTACTAATATATACTATTTTGAAAATACTGATTAAGCCGTAATACTTATTTTATAAATTAAGGGCCCGTTTGGTTTAAGCTCGGAAAACTGAAACGAAATGGAAACAAATCTATTCCATATGTGTATCTTTTTCATGAAATTCTTTTGGAATCATTCTTTGTGCTTTCATGCAAAATACACTTGATTCCCTCATTTTGTTTCCCTATAGGCTATAGGGTATCAAAACTAATCAAATTGTACTACAATTACCACAAACCATACGGAATGATTCCAAAAAATTTAATGAACAATGATATAAGTATGGACTAGATTCGTTTCCATTCCGTTTTCATTTTCGAAGCTTAAACCAAACGGGCCCTAAGAATATGGGAGGTTTTGTAAAAATGATCTAGTTGGTAACTTTGTATATTATTTTTCATGAAAGCGTGATCACCAAAATAAATAAAGAAGTTTATTGGTCGAAACTGAAATAATGAAAGATAGGTTAGATAGTCACTTGTAGATATGATGGGTAAGTTTCTCCTATGTATAACTGGTTTTAGGATGACACTTTTACGTAATGAGTTGAGACTTAACACATATTATTAGTATCAAAACGATTAATCTCTATTCGTCTTGTAATCTTGATATGTAAGAGAAATTTAACAAATTTTCAAATATATTTCACTAATATAAATATAACCAAAGTTCCAAACATAAATTGACTCTCACCAATACATATCTCTCAAAGGAATCCCATTAATAATATTTTATTTAACTAAAATCAATTTAAATATAAATATTACACTAAGTCACAAAAGCGTAATATATAAGTTACTTAGGTTATATAGACTCTAAACGACGAATACATCAATTTTAAATAATCAAAAGTCAAATTTAAACACTGTACTAACGAATACATCGATAATTAACATGATATTTGCGTGATCTTTATTCATAAAGGTCCTTAAAAATGTTGATTCCCTTTCCCATTACATATTTAGCATATGTATTTTTTAATTGCTCTACGTGTAACATCACAACCAAACAATTGAACACATTGGAATGTATAGTTTTGTATTATTTTACATTTATTAGACAAAAGCGAGACACTTTATCGGGGAGGGGGACTGAATATAACTATATTTTATACAAGTTATATCTAACAGGCAAACTTATTCATTTACTGTAAATTGCATCTAAAATTTACAGTATATATAAGATTTAAGAATGTTTTGGTAATTTTTGATAAATTTAGGATTTCCACTGGTAATTATCTAAAAGTTAGGATATTTCAATCAGTCCGAATGATGATGCTTCATATTAAAGATTTTGGTATGTAACGTTACATTGGGAAAAAAGAGACGTATGATTCGTGGAAAGACGACGAGAAGGGTGAAAAGCACGTGACACTATAATTATTCATAAATCACGCATGGGCCCACCGGTGGACATATTATACATGACAAAACATTGGGAGCCCCAATTATATTTTATGGGTATAAAACTACAGCTCTCTCATGTGACTTGTCACCCTTTTGGTCCTTGTTTTCGTCAAATTATCATCTTTTTATATTTTATAATAGTGTGTATAATTTAAAAAAAAAAAAAATTTTGGTAATTTTATGGAATTACCTTATAAAATGCCAATTCTATATGATGTGCATATGATGCTGACTTTTCAGGTAGTGTTTGATTATTACTACTCATTCTTTTATCAACTCTCATTTTTTGCCCATTCATTGTGCGAAAGTTCGAGATGCTTATTTCCGACTCCAGTCTGGACCTTCGTTCTTTCAATGAAGTCCAGATTAAACATATTTTCGGAAACCCACCTGGGTGATTTTCTCATCCGTAAGGATATTTTAAGGTGGCCTACCTCTGGGAGGTTGACCAACCTAACCTCTTTCCGTTATTAAAAAAAAATAAAAATATGCGAAAGTTTTCCGCATAAAAAATGTGTAAAAAAGTCGAAAACATCAGGTTTAAGTAGTCTTAAATATCGGGCCTAGTTTGGGCCTAAAATATTGGGCCTGGTTTGGGTCCAAGCCCAAAACTCTATAAAGTAAAAGAGAGAAGTTCGGAAGTGAAAATGAAATGACTAGTTTTGAATGAAAAGATTTCAGGTTCTCCACTTTCATAGAAACGGTCAGAAGACGTGGCAAAATAAGAACCGTGGGATGGAGTGAAAAGCTCATCCAACCGCCAGAATTTGAAAATTAAATAAATTCTACCGTTACAGAGAAGAAGCGTACATGACACACTAAAGGCAGTAAAGACGCTCCCTGTTCCAGTGTTCTGATCATCCACTATTGCAAATCAAGCGAAGAAGAAGAAAGCAAAACGATAAAGGGAGAATTAGTTGGAAGAAGTGGCGACCGAAAGCGGAGAAAGCGGCGGCGAGGAGGCGGGGAATAGCCGTCTTCACGTGTTTCTGTCGACGTTATTGGCGAGTATTGGTGGAGTGTTTACCGGAAATCGTCAGGATCTAGACGAAGAAGAGTCGGAGATGGATTCTTCCATAGAAATTGCTCCTCCTCAGGAATTTCCAAGAGGTAATTTCTATTTTCCCCTTTGAATTCCTGTTTCTAAGTTCTTGTAGGTTTATTTTCAAATTTTCATGGATTATGGAAATTGGTGCTTTATTCTGGTAATTGATGTTTGTAGATGATGTAAAGAAGCAGAAAGAAGGTGGAAATAGGCGAGCCCTTCAAGAAATTAGCAATATTGTAGTTAATCCTACAGATCTTCCCATAAAGTACTTGAATCTTCTTGGTACTTCAATTTTCCTTAATCTACACCATACTGAATTTTTTTAACTAATTTAGTTTTCCTCTCTTCTAGGAGCTTTGCTGCACTGTCACTAGCAAACAATAATCCACCTGCAATCGTCAAGAACAATGACAAGGTAAGCTGAAATAACTTAGACTAATTTCATCATATATTGAAAATTGTAAGTCTCTCTTACAAAATTATTTATATAGATTGTTAAGCAGATGCATCCTCCTCAAAAGAAAGTCACATACAAGCAAGAACCAGACACCATTATCATAGTAAGCTCTGATGAAGAGGAAAAAGATAACACACATTTGACCCGACTGAAGAAGACTGACTTGAGTGAAAGGAAATGCAGTACTGTGAAAAAGAGGCCTTCTAGGAAGAAGATCAATAGTCTAACTTCCGTTCTTACTGCTCGTAGCAAGGTAAAACTCATTCTTTTACACATGGACAGTGTTTCTATAAATGAATGCTGACAACTTTGACAAACTTTTACAGGCTGCTTGCGTGGTTGAGAGTAGACCAATTGAACAAATCATCGACATTGATGCTTCTGATGTCGACAATGAACTCGCTGTTGTTGAATATGTTGAAGAAATCTACAAATTCTACAGGCTTACTGAAGTAATAATTGATCTTTTGGTTCTGTTTGTTTTAATAAGTACAAATAGAAACCTGACTATGAGTTGTGTATAATGCAGGAGGAGCATCACATGCATGATTACATGAATTCACAGCCGAATATAAACAAGAGAATGCGAATGATACTTGTCGATTGGCTAATAGAAGTTCACAACAAGTTTGAATTGTTACCTGAAACTCTATACCTGGCAATTGATCTAATGGATCGTTATCTCTCGAGAAAAGTTGTTTCGAGGCGAGAACTTCAGCTAGTAGGCATTAGCTCAATGCTCTTAGCCTGCAAGTATGAGGAGATTTGGGCTCCAGAGGTTGATTGAGACTTCTCTTAAATATTGTATGCTTTACTTGATGAAAAATCTTGTAAAGTCTCATGGCTTGATTGATTTGCAAATTTCAGGTGGATGATTTTGTATCCATATCTGATAGATCATATAAGAGAGAGCAAGTTCTTGTAATGGAGAAATCCATTCTAGCAAACTTAGAATGGAATCTGACTGTCGCGACACCTTATGTTTTCCTCGTTCGATTCATCAAAGCAACTATGCTATCCAACAATGAAGTATGCTTACACCTCATGATGATAAACTTAAATAGAATAGTCATCTTATTGATTTCATGCTATTAAGAAAATTACCTTGGATTGTGACTTTGTGAGTGCAGGTGGAGAATATGGCCTTTTTCCTTGCAGAAAGTGGTCTAATGCATTATGATCTCATGTTGTCTTGTCGTCCATCACTCATTGCCGCGGCTGCTGTCTATGGAGCCCTTCGTGCTCTAAATCATACCCCTTGTTGGACTGAGACTCTTCAGCATTACACAGGATTTGCTGATCATGAGATTAAGTAATAAGCTGTTTTTTTCTGCCTTCTTATATTGGTTTAACTTTGTATATGCAAGTCTAACATAAGTTGTAAACTAATATGATGAATGTTTTTTTGTAGAAGGTGTGCTGATAAGCTATTGAGTCTTCATCTGGGACTAAATAAAAGCAATCTTCGAGCAGTTTACAGGAAGTTCACAGATCCAAGTAAGGGCGCCGTTGCACTTCTTCCTCTTAAACCAGTGTCTGCTCAAGAAGAAGAGCAGTCTTGAGTTAGATTAGGGTTTTCAATTAGAGATCAGAATGCTTGAATGATCTTAGTGAGTTTTTTTTGGTTTTCTTTTTTTTTGGTAACTTTTCATGCTTGGAAAAGCTTCTGTGCTGTGTGAACCTGTGAGGCTTGATTATGCTCACTATATTTTGCTTGTAATTTTTTATGCTTTGAAAGATTCTGTGTGTGCAAGTAGAATTATGATTTGGTCAAGATTTATTTATTCTATAGCCTTTTTTTATGATCTCATCTTCAATTGATATTGCATATTGTCAGTAATGCAAATTATGCAATGAACAGAAATGATCAAAAACAACATTGAGAATTACTAACAGAAATGCAGCAAATCACATAATCAGATTTCTTGTAAAGATTCAGAATCTGGAACTGAAAACACAAATGATCAGCATGAGAGTACATTCAATTCAAACTTAGCTCATCTTCACTTGATAGTACATATTTTCAGTAATGCAGTAAGCATAAATGATAAAACAACAACATTGAGAATTACTATTAAGAAATGCAGCAAATAATCAGAGGCATTGAAAACACAAATGATCAACATGAGTACATTCAATCCAAACTTATTCATAGATATAGAGCATAACAAGTTGTTGCATACGATCAATTAGAAACTTATAGCTGGCCACAATCAGTGATGACGACCTGCTTGGAGGTCCTACCAGACTGAGAGCCAACCTTCTCAACAGTCTTAATAACATCCAAACCTTCAACAACTCGTCCAAAAACAACATGCTTACCATCCAACCACGAAGTCTTAGCAGTGCAAATGAAGAATTGTGATCCATTGGTATTTGGACCGGCGTTTGCCATCGACAAAATCCCAGGCCCTGTGTGTTTCTTCACAAAGTTCTCGTCCCGAAACTTGCTGCCGTAGATTGATTCTCCTCCGGTTCCGTTTCCGGCGGTGAAATCTCCTCCCTGGCACATGAAACCAGGGATCACACGGTGGAAGACGGATCCTTTGAAGTGCAGAGGCTTCCCGCTCTTTCCAGTTCCTTTCTCCCCGGTGCACAGAGCTCGGAAGTTCTCGGCGGTGGCGGGCGTTGTGTCGGCGAAGAGCTCCATGACTATACGGCCGACAGATTTGCCGCCGATGGTGACGTCGAAGTACACCTTAGGGTTTCCCATTATTAATTTTAGGAATTTGGCGGGTTTTTGGTTTGATGTGAGTTGTGTTCAATTCAAGTGTTCGTGAATCAGGTATTTATAAATGGCGGGGTGGAGAGAGTTGATGAGAAAATGTTCAAGTTTAGTACGAAAGCCGAGTAGGCAATTTCAACTTGTATTAAAATTGTAAAAAAAAAACGATTTAAATTATAGTAAATTATCAAATGCATAAATTAAATAACACAAAATAAATATAAAAAATTAAATATATTAATGATAAATAATATTTTTTATTTGAGGTGAGATGAAAATTTTTCAATATTTGAGAGTTGAGAAAATATTAAATTTCATTTCTTAATTGTATCTTTTTGTCGTATTTGATGAGGTAGGATTTTAGTATTATTTAGTTAAAAGTGAGAGCCGTTGATTTGAGACACGTGGCAGAAGTTGGAGGAAAGAATAGGATCGAATGGTGAGCGTGAAATTTAGGCAGAATGAGATTCAGTGGAGTGGTCCGAATCGGAGAGAAGTTGTCAATTGGCATATTATTCAAACGTTCGTTTTTTCATTCAGCATTGGCCCAATGATTCATGAGAAGAAATTGGGCAATGTTCATTATTGGCCAGCATGTACATATGGTTCGGGCCAAAAAAGGAAACTTAAATACATGTCAGATTTATCCGTACAGTTCGGGTAGACCGTAATTTTCGATCCGGTACGAAATTGCACTGCCGTAGTGTACAAAGTTCAGACTCATGATACATAGTTCAGCTCATTTGAAAGCGCTAAGAATTATTTTCGGAAACAGAATAATTCCGAATCATTCAAGGAACTATGTTTGTCTAAATGTCTTTTAACACGTGAAAGTAATCTCATTATTTCCATTTCCTTTTCATTCTGTTTCCATTCCACTGCTCCAACCTATTAGCTAGTAAATCTGTATCTGTTTAGATTTATCTGGATTTATCTGTTAGAGATTTAGTAGGGTTGTTAGCACTAAATCTCTGCAGAAGATAGCAGCTTGTTTATGTATATATACCGTCCTTTACCTAGTTAATAAGTATTGAGATTCACAGCTTATATGGTATCAGAGGGTATTCGATCCATATCTGACTAAATCACCATGGCTGAATACTCAAACACTCTACAAAACCCCCATGAACCTACCAAACCTTTCACTATTGTCATTCTCACCAATATTATCAAACTCACACCTACAAACTTCATAACTTGGAAGCAGGCAATCTTGGCTACCCTCGAGGGCTATGACCTAGATGGGTACATCCTTGGAACCGTTCCAATTCCGGATCGATATTTACCAAACACCACTACACCAAACCCTGCATACAAAACTTATACTCGACAAGACCGTCTCATCTACGGTGCTCTACTTGGTACGTTATCCACAAAGGTTGCAAGTTTTGTCGCCACAGCAAAGAGCTCACACGAGGTTTGGGAAACTTTAAGGCTTACCTATGGTAATCCTTCCAGGGGTCATGTCAAGCAGATCAAAGAGCGTATGAGGACGATGACTAAGGGCAATGACTCTGTATCGATCTACATGCAGAATGTACGCAAAGCAACCAATCTGTTGGCCTCTCTCGACTCGCCGGTCTCGACTGAGGATCTTACAGATTATGTGCTGAAAGGGCTGGATGAGCCCTACCTCCCTGTTGTTCACGCCATCAATGCAAGGGACACACCGATTGCATTCGAGGAACTCCACGAAAAACTCATAAATCATGAGCTTTCGTTGAAACATCATCACAAAGAAGCTGGTGGAGTGATGACTGCCTTCACTGCTCAATCCAAGTCTTGGAAGAATAATAGTAAGTCTAACTCTACTGTATCTGCTAATAACTCTCAGAATACACCTCCTGCATACCGTAACTTTCAGCAACCTAGCAACCACCCCAGTCAACCTTCCCCACCTCAACAAACCAATGCACCCAAACCCTTCAAGGGCCGCTGCCAGTGGTGCCGTCAGATTGGCCATGTTCTGGCACAGTGTCGTGTATATAGGTCCCTTCATCCAACCATTGAGGTACCTTCGTCGGCACGGTTTCCCTCCTTCCCGACTCATCAAACAAACACTGTTACCACTCAACAAACCTCTTCACCGTGGTTAGTTGACAGTGGTGCTTCTCATCACGCTACGAATGATCTCAATAATCTTGCTCTTCATTATCCATACAATGGTGATGATGAAATGGTTGTAGGCAATGGTAAGGGTCTATCTATAACTCATGTTGGATCATCAAGAGTCAATTCATCTAACGTCCCTCTGTCTGATGTTTTATGTGTGCCTACCATGACAAAGAATATTGTGTCTGTTTCTAAGCTCACCAATGACACGTCTTGTTCCGTTGTCTTTTCCTCTGATGGTTTCCAGGTGAAGGATCAAGCAACCAACAAAACCGTTCTTAAGGGACCATGTGTTGATGGAGTTTACATCTGGCCTCACTCCAATCCTATGTCACACTCTGCCGTCCGTGTCTCACCCACGTCCATGCATCATAAGCTAGGGCATCCTTCTACGGAAGTCTTTCATTTTCTAAATAAAAGTGTTAGTCTAGGTTGTCCTCCTTTTCATCAAAAAGATTGTCATGCTTGCAACATGAATAAAACTCACAAGCTTCCTTTTCACACATCTACTATTGTATCGACTACGCCTCTTGAGGTTATTTTTAGTGATGTTTGGAGTTCACCAGTTACATCATTTGATGGCTTCAAATATTACGTGATCTTCATTGACCATTACACCAAGTATACGTGGTTATATCCTCTTAGGCACAAGTCCAAAACAAAGCAAACTTTCATTCGCTTTAAAAACCTTGTTGAAAACTACTTCCAACAAAAACTCAAGGTTTTATACTCAGATAATGGGGGAGAATACATTGCTCTTCGATCTTTCCTTAGTGATCACGGTATCACACATCTTACATCACCCCCGCATACCCCGGAACACAATGGTCTTGCCGAACGAAAGCATCGCCACATTGTTGAAACGGGGCTTGCTCTCCTCACCCACTCGTCTATTCCTGTAGATCATTGGCCTTTGACCATGATCATGTCGACATATCTCATAAATAGACTACCCTCTCCTTCCCATGGTTTTTCCAATCCTTATCAATCTCTCACAAATCTTCCGCCTAACTATCATAAGTTGCGAAACTTCGGTTGTCTTTGTTATCCATGGCTCAGGCCGTACACTCAACACAAACTTCAGCCAAAGTCTCTTCCATGTGTGTTCGTTGGGTATTCGGCTACTCAAAGTGCATATCAATGCTTAGATCCGGTCACAAAAAGAGTCTATACATCTCGTCATGTCCGGTTTGTTGAAGATGAGTATCCGTATAGTCATATGAAAGTCATAGACAGTGTCATATTACCTACCTCACATGAGTGGGCCCAATTTAGTTTACCAATCATTGCAGGCACCTTACCTTCCACTGCTCCTAACCATTCAGCTCAAAGGGAGTCGTCACTGTCTAATACCAACCACAACTCTCCAAACCTAAATCTCTCACCCATTTCTAGTTCCCCACAACCTGAGCTCTCCTCTACAAATATCATACCAGCACCTATCCTTCAACCCATACCACGTCCAGGAGCTGTCACCAGATCTCGCAATAATGTTGTCAAACCCATCCAAAAGTTAAACCTTCATACCAATGTTTCCTTCTCACAACCGGTTGAACCGAAATCCATTACCCAAGCTCTAAAAACCCCTGAGTGGCGTTTGGCAATGCAGATGGAGTTCGATGCTCTATGTTCCAACAAGACTTGGGAGCTAGTTCCACCAACCGATCAGGTTAACCTAGTTGGTTGTAAATGGGTTTACCGGATTAAATTTCTTCCAAATGGCAAAGTAGATCGGTACAAGGCACGGCTTGTGGCCAAAGGTTTCAATCAAAGGCCAGGTTGTGATTACACTGAAACCTTTAGTCCAGTAATAAAACCGGTAACAGTGAGGGTTGTTCTCCTGCTAGCTGTTTCCAATGGGTGGGCTTTGCGCCAACTGGACATCAACAATGCGTTTCTCCAAGGCACTTTGTTTGATGATGTGTATATGAGTCAGCCGCCAGGTTTTATTGACAGAGACAAGCCTCACCACATTTGCAAGCTCAAGAAAGCCATCTATGGATTAAAACAAGCACCAAGAGCTTGGTACAATGAGTTACGATTATTTCTTATCAGCTTGGGTTTTGTTAACTCTATTGCAGATGCATCATTGTTTGTGTATACAAGTGGTGCTGTTATTATCTACCTACTAGTCTATGTCGATGATATCATCGTCATAGGAAGCAACAACAGCCGGCTGGAAGATCTGATCAACTTGCTTGCGAGAAGATTTTCCCTTAAAGATTTGGGCATGCTGTCTTATTTCCTAGGTGTTGAAGTTACTCCTACTGCCAACGGTATGTTCCTATCTCAACGGCGTTACATACTTGATCTATTGGACAAAGCAGGCATGCGTGATGCCAAACCAGTCTCCACACCTCTACAACCCGGTGATCTCATTTTAGGAAGCTCTGAGTTACTTCCCGTGCCTTGAGACTACAGAATGCTTGTGGGAAGCTTACAATATTTGTACTTAACACGTCCTGATGTTGGCTACTCGGTCAATAAGCTGTCACAGTTCATGCATCGTCCTACAACTGCTCACTGGACTGCCCTAAAGAGAGTATTACGTTACTTATCTGGCTCACTGCACCTGGGTGTTCACATTTCTGCAACTCCTACAACCAATCTGCATGCCTTCTCAGATGCTGATTGGGCAGGAGATCGAGCTGACTATATCTCCACAACAGGTTACATCATCTTTATTGGGAGGACACCGGTCAGCTGGAGCTCCAAGAAGCAGAAATCCGTTGCTAGGTCTTCAACAGAAGCAGAATACAAGGCCCTTGCAGACACCACTTCTGAGATACTATGGATTACTCAACTTATGCAGGAACTCAAGCAGTCCATGTCTCTCCCTCCAGTTATTTATTGTGATAATATGGGAGCAACTTCACTTTCTGCAAATCCGGTCTTTCACTCACGAATGAAACACATTGCCCTTGCTTACCATTTTGTTCGTGAACAAGTTAGACAGACCAAGCTGCGTGTTACATTTGTCTCCACTGATGAGCAGTTGGCTGATATCCTCACCAAACCTATGATCCGCTATCGTGATGCTTCACTCGAGGGGGAATATTAGCTAGTAAATCTGTATCTGTTTAGATTTATCTGGATTTATCTGTTAGAGATTTAGTAGGGCTGTTAGCACTAAATCTCTGCAGAAGATAACAGCTTGTTTATGTATATATACCGTCCTTTACCTAGTTAATAAATATTGAGATTCACAACTTATACAACCAAACGGACACTAAAATTTTCAAGCGAACAAAGGTAACTGGTAACTCAACTTCATCGGATCAAAACAACACTCATCTCAAAACGATGTCATAAAATGAGTCAATAACTAACCAAGATCTCACATTTGAAACAAATACAGCCCAACAAGTCAGTGATTTTTGTGTATTTTAGGGCCAATCTCAAGTTTTTGTTTAGCACATACAAACTTAAATTGAATACAAATCAGTAAAAGGAAAAGCAGGTGAAGGATGCTAGTATAAGAGCATAACCCTGCAAACAAATTCACACCAGACTATAACATATCAAGCAACTCCTACAACCAATCACTGAAGAAAATCCTATCTAATTTACATACATATAGTCCTGATGAAGAAGAAAATGTGTCTACTTGCTGACAGCGGTTCTATCGCCTGGTCCTGCCAGCATTATCTGGTAATTTGGATTGCAAAACATATAGTTAGGGAATTGAAGTAAAGAATCTTGACTTCAAAATTTTTTTATTTAGGGTTCACTTACATTACAGTCGAATGCAAACCTTCTGGCAAGCATAATGGTTGCATTCCTGTCCCTTTCCGATTCGAATGCTAATATGAAGCTAAGCCCTGGCTTTGCTTGCCAGAATAGTGCTTGAGATGCAGCATTGCCGCCTCCTCTGACCCCGCAAAGCTGGATACAATGGCAAAAAGGATATCAGCAGTTGCATTTCCTGAGTCATTTTCTGCTAAAGTCCTAATTCAACTTGGTAGAGCCTAAAATGCCTTATCCATATTTTTTGTATTTGGTAGAGCCTAGAATGGGAACTAAATGATTTCCTCAAATGGGAACGACCACCAATGAATGAGACTGCCTAATTCCAACCTGATTCCCGAGCCATACCAAACGAGCCTAAGAATACTTTGGCCAACTCGCATATTTGAACATCAACCAGCAGAGGTTTTTATGCGTTGAATACGGAATGCTTAACACAGCTTTCACAGCCTAGTCCTTATGGAAAATACAAGTACTAGTAGATAACCATCAGCCTACCTGCATTGAAGTGGAGTAGTATTCCTTAGCTGCAGTTGTTTTGCCTTTGCAAAGCTTCATTCTCATCTTACCAACATGAAGAACATGGATAGACTGTGATGGCGGGTCCACTCCATTCATTTGAGTGACAACCACCTAAAAGCCCGTATGAACAAATTTCAAGTTTAACTCACTGAAGACCATCTATCTTGAAAGGTGCTACATGAATTGATTACTGTTTGTAGTATAAAGTTGTTTATCCCAAATTAATCAAGAAATGTACATACAACCTATGTTAAAGTGGTCAAAATCGAAACTTCAGTTGATGCTCAAAACACAGATTCGGAAACTTAACAAGAAATACTTACATTAAACTCAGTGTCATGTCTATGCACAAGTGCCTCCACATAGCTACCCAATCCAGGTGCTGCTTAAAAGAGACTATTAGCAATCATGGAATTTTTCACAATATAAATCAATTTATTAATCATAGAAAATGTAATGGGTGAAGTATATAGCAATCTGTTGGAGAAATAGCCAGTACATAATAGTTATGATATGATGATCATCCAATTCATGTTTAACACCAAGGGATTGTGAAGAAAACCTGGATCGATAGGACCAGTTGTGGATAGAGTGAGCTTTTGGTCATCAAAGATGACGTCTGCATGCAAGAGTCTTCCAACGTCAAAAGGCTCAGGAGCATAAACCGTCTTGGTGGCCCCTGACATAGTTAAAACCAAATTGTTAGAAAAGGCAATATCCAGCCAAGCCCATGGAATGAACGGTATTCTAGAATTATGGACTCTAAATTAGAACAATAGTGAAGCTTGTACATTTCTTTCATAATTTTGGCAATAATTTTCCTACAAGGACAATTTGCAGATATCCATCCCAAATTAGCAATTGATCAAGTTGAACACTACAGTGCTCACTGTTCAGATATCAGACTGTAGTAGCACAATCTGATTTTGCAGGATCCCTCAATTAATCTAAGCACATTGGTTGGGAGTTGACGAGTGCAAGACTGCTGACATGAAAACTCAAAAAAGGTTGCATACGATGATACCTGATATGAGTTCCCTTTTTCCACTTTCAGCGGCCACTCTGTACCACTGAATGGAACACTCTGAAAGCTCCACAGCTTCAACAGTGCATGTTTGGATCCGCAAATAGGAACCTAATAGCTCTTGACCCTCAAACTCATAACGGGTTCGGCTATCCGCCTCTTTCCTTGCCATTGATATCTGCAATATGTACAGGGTTAGACAACTAGAGATATTGCAGAATGCCTTCAAATTTTGTACATTTCAGTAAAGTTTTGTTTGTCATCACTCTTCTTTGGCCCTTGAATGATAAGGGGTTTGTGTTGTAATTGTAAATATACCATTATGATTTAAGATTGATTTAGAATCATACAAATTTGCAATTAATCTATTTTGTCAGAAAGGTCCATTTTATTGCCTTTCTAATAATAATCTTTCCTGTCAGCAGTTTCATAGTCGCAGTTAATCACAAAAGATACAGGCATGTTCTACATTAAAGAATTTCCATGAAGTGGGCTTCTGAGAGAATGTATACCTCCTTCTGAAGCCGAAGTGAATGCTTAGATTTTTCCATTAGTTGAGCTCTTAAAGCTCGAAGTTCATGGTCCATGTCCATAACCTGCAAAAGTTAACTATCAGCTGAACCCTGTAATGAACTTTGATTCAAAGATTAAGAATAAAAGGTATGCAGCAGTTATCAACCAAAACTACTTCCCATGTCAATTAACAACTTTTGCTTCAGCTACCGTCTTTATTGAATTTAATTTACAGGTTATAGATATGGATAATGCAGCAGTTATCAAACCACTACATGCAAGAAAAGAAGTACGAGTCTGGCAACAAATTTTGCTTCAGCTAAAGCATGTAGCGAACTTCGCTTTTACTATTATTGTGGATAAAAGACAGCAGTTATCAACCAAAAATATATTTGTGCAGATAAAGAAACCCGGGTTAGTAATAACTTTTGCTTCAGCTAACACTTGTACTGAACTTTGATTTGCAGGTTATGGATAAAAAAGAGTGGACAGTAATTATCCAAAAGTATTTTGTGCAAGAAAAGAAACCCGAATCAAGTAACATTTTTTGCTATGTCAAGATACATTCTCTATATGTTCTCCACCTCCTTTCCTGATAGGACAAACAGAGCAGCAAAATTGCAGAAGCTCAACTGAAGTGCCTCATGGAATATTGGTTAAACAGAATAACTTGTTACCTTGCTGGGCTGGTGCAGCATTTTGATGCGTCTAGCCTCTTGAACTTCCTTCATTAATTCTTCGTAATCCTGTGGCACAAAGAGAGCAATAAGCGGAACAGGAAATGAAGGCATCATGTAGTCAATGCTGAATATTTTTGGGAAATACTATAACCCAAAAAATTCAGGCTACACTAGAATGTCAGGAGGTGATTGGTTAGACTGTTCATAAAAGACTACCCCATTACTCCTGTACCTTTTGGAAGAAGTCAGCTATCTGACACTATGTGCAAATGCTAGAATGGTATAAGATTCAATAAAATGTTGAAAGCAAATAATCGAACTTATGCAACCTGCTTTCCTGAAGCACGTGAAACTTGCTCATGTTCTTGAAGAGCTTCCTCTACTCTTTGCACTGCAGTTCTGGCATTCTCAATCTCTGATCGGGCAATGTGTCGTTCCTCCTCAACAAGTTTCTTTGCATCTTCTGATGCCTACAGAAGAACAAAAAAACAAAGGTTTTAAAAACTATACAAACATGTCTGGAAGGTATCTGAGAAACATTAATGATAGTTAGAAGCTAATAATGATTCTGCCCCTCAACATGTAAATAGAGGTACAGTTTTAAACTCCCATAAGATCTACAGCCAACCATTTCAAAGGAATAATTATGCTCATCAGATTAGACCTTGTGAAGCCCATTGAGCAAAATGATTTTCGTAGGCACACGCCAAACATTAGCTAGAATAGTTCCACAGGGACAGTTCATCTAATGACGGCAAAAGAAGAAGCAAAATTGCGTAATAACATAGAAATCTTCAGAAAACATTACTTTAGTATAGCAAAAACTTGTTGAAAACAATGATCAAAACTCTAGGGTAATATATATTTCATAATAAATACATATTCATCTCACCTGCTTCAGGAAACTGGCCAACTTTTTGACCTCATCTTTCTCCTGAATTAACTCTCCTTCTCGTTGAGCCAGCTGAACTGCTAAAGCTTCAACCTGAATTCAAGCCACAAGGATTATTCTTCTTCAAGAAGCATGTAAGGTTATTTATATACCACAGGAAATTTCCATCACACTTCAGATTTAGCTAGTTCTGCTCATAGTTGTATATCACATGCAAAGACAAAATTGTCCTTGGAGCTGCTATGGGACAACAGATGAATTGTTGGAATAAACAATAACAAAATAATGGAAAGCTAAATAATCCTAACCATGGCAATAGCTTCCTCCATATCATCCTGGTTTCTTCCAGCCACACGACCCCTCAAAGACTCTAGTGCATCTCTAAGCTTCTTCAACAGAACATGCTTTTCCAGTGAGGCAGCCTCCTTCAGTTTAGCCTAATTTCAAAACAACAAACCACTTAAAATCTTATTTGCTTCTAAATTTTCAGACCAGTAGGATTGATCGATAAGCAAAATAAACATAGAAACCTCTTCAGACAACTTAGCAGCAGCAGCCAAGCCCCTCTCAAATTTGTTTGCAAGGTCGCGAACTGATAAACGCTTGTGTTGTTCCAACAAATGCGCAGTTTCTCTTGCAACTATCTCTTTAATGGACAATGCTTTCGGATTATCCTTCAACTCAATGATTTGATTACCAGAACCCCATTTGTAGTTCGGAAACCGAGTAGATAGGAAGATAACATCGGATGAAACAGCTGGTACTGCCTCTTTTTGCATTGTGTAGGAAAAATCACGACTCATCCTAGTCATGATTCCAGATTTTTCACAATCCTGAGAAGAATCAATTGGGAATCAGAACATTCATTAGCAACTACAATCAAACCTCTTTGGTAACAAAATTTCAATCCTATATTGCACAGAAAGTCACACAAGAATGAAGGGTTCTTAACAAACCTAATCAATAATGTGGGCCAGTCAGTATTCACCAAACAAAGAATCTAAAGCAGATTGACAACAACCCAGACAGCATCCAATTTTTTTTTCATTTTTTCTGCCCATTGGGAAACATAAATTAAACTCCAAATTGAAGACCAAATGGAAGACTTCAAGCTAGATTAAGGCCCAAAATGATAAGCATAACACAATCTGAAGTTAGAAAAGTAGCACATACATAATCAATTACCCATTTAAAGCAAACATGACAAACAAGGACTCAAATCAGACAACAAAGAGCAAGAACAGCTACAAATTCATAGAAAAAATGGAACAAATCCCAGCAAGCCTCAAACAAGAAAACAGAAGAAGACGGTCACAAAAGGGAGGATGAACTTACAGATCATGATAAATGTAGGAATTAAGGGACTTTGGGGGGTTTAGAAAAGCCTTGGATTTGGATCAGTATAGCTGGGTTCGTTAGAACTTGATTATCAACAGACAGTACGATTGATTTGAGAGATAGAAGAGAAGATGTAGACGCAATGGAAAAGGGGTAAGGTTTTAGATATGAGATGTGAAGAGGGTTTGCGGAGGATGAAGGCCTGCAAAGTACAGAGAGAGAAAGAGAGTAAAGATTGTTGCTTTTTGAAAAGAAAAGCAAAACAATGGCCAATGGTCGCCCATCTCCATTTTCTTTCCCTCATTTTCTCCTTTCCTAATTTGTCTACACAAGTTTAAACTAATTCAAGTCTACCAAAATCTAATCATAATACGTTGAAATTGATTAATTTAAAAAATATTATAATATTTTTAAAATTATTTTGTGATGCTTAATCTCTTTATTTCTTTATTTGACATAAATTTTTCACTACATAAAAATCTATTTCTATCAAATGTAACTTTCATTTTTCATTAGTTCTTAGATTTATTTTATGTGATTTGTTCTCTTTTTCAATATAAATAAAAAAAAGGTTATGAGTGTATGGACCGGAGAAAAATAAATTTTTAATATCACCTAAGTTAAAGTTTATTGAAACAATTTAGTTTACTAGACTTTTTTTAATTTTGTGTTTAGTAAATGTACCACAGCTTATCCTTCTTTGGTCTAAATTAAACATATGTACAAACATTAGGGAATTTAACTTGTGATATATCATTTATGTTCATGTTAGTTATTCAACTTGAAAAGAGTCTGAAATGACATATATTCTACTAATTTTGTACTATATGATATGTATTATCTGAAAAATAATGATTTTGATGTGTGCAGTATGTGGGCCTTTTAATATTTCACAATTCTTATTAATTATAAAATTGGACTATTAGTGTTGTTTTTAAGCACAACCTTGCAATGGAGTATCTTTGCGCTTGAAGCAATCATAGCTACTCATAACTACCAATCTGCATGATTAGCCAAGTGCTGCTTTTTATTTATAACACTTATTTTATTAAAGTTTCACAATTAGTTTTTAAATAGTTTGGTAATAAACAAATTATTATCCTGATAACATATATTAATATTTTATTTTAATAAATAAATTAAATTTATTACTCTAAACTTAAAATGCACAAGCTAATGTCTAGTAGACCCCCATAAATTTATAGTAAAAAATATTATAAAAAAGAGATTCAGCTTATGAACTATATGCCCAAACAAGGCATATGAAGTTGTTGAAAACATAATAATATTTATAGCATAGAAAAAACATAATGGGCCCAAATAATCATTATGGCCCAGCCCATTTCAAGCTAGAGCCCAACAAGCACATGTCCAATGGGCCCATCTTTGTAACATAATTTGGGCCTACTACCATTTGTTGAAGTTTTGATAGGATCAGAGATTTTGAAACTTTTGTGTGTTTGCTGTCACTTTATAAATATGTTTTCACAATTATTAATTGTTTATAATAAACAATTTACAAAATGCATTTATAAAATTTTTGCCTAAAAACTATGCCAATTTACTCAAGTAGCAAACCTAAACCAAACACATACCCTTTCAAGAGTTCAATCAATATGCTCATTTGAATTGGAAAACAACGAAAAATAAATAAAAAAAAATGGGTGTCGGCTCTAGACGAATTAACTGAGATAGAAAATTTTGCAAAAACGTGTTTCTCCTTGTAAAAAGAGAAATTTATGGTTATAATCGCGTATATTATTATGGGCGCCGTGCCTAGATTGTAAAAAAAAAAAAAAAATTTTAAAAATGGCCGGCGTCATCTGTCAACACTCAAGATAGGCGCCAGAACCTTATGAGTTTGTTCATCCTTATGAATTTGGGCGTTGTGTGTATAACACGCCCCAAAAACAATCTTATGGAAAAAAGAAAAAAAATCACGATCCAAAGTCAGGACTAGTGAGTTCACCGGTTATCAGAGTCTGCCGTCAAATGTCTTAAGGCTGACTAGTCCAATAAGTCAGGATCGGTAAGCCCTTGTACCGGGTCTATCCGTTTGATTTTCTCGATCTCTCGATACACTTGGGCCTCTTGCATACATATCAGAGCAGCAGCCTAATCCATCTATACAGATTCTAAGATCGACAAACCCGAATCCAATCTGTCTATGGAAGTGCCAGCCAAGAACGTATGAAATTTATCCTGGACCTGAACCCAACTGCATCCAGGATTCTTCTTCACTCCCCTTGATTTCATCCGTTCCCTAACTGCCTTCGCCTCTTCCCATCTCCCGGCTTCAGACAACATATTCGAAAGAAGTGCATAATACCCACAATGTTCAGGTTTCAGCACAAACAGATGCTCAGCTGCCCACTTTGCTAACTCTATATCACCTTGGACGCGGCTTGCACCCAACAAAGCCGCCCAAACATGCACATCCGGTTCAACCGGAAGGTTCTTGATCAGCTCCACAGCTTCATGAATTAGTCCAGCTCGCCCAAGTAGATCAACCATACACGCGTAATGCATTGTTGTACACTCAATCTCATTAGTCTTCATCTCATCAAAATATCTCTTGCCTTCTTCCACAAGTCCTCCATGACTACAAGCAGAGAGTACAGTGATATAAGAAACTGAATCATATTTCGAATGATCTGATTTCATTACCTCGAAAAGCTTGACCGCCTTTTGAAATTCACCTAACATACCGTAGCCTAAAATCATTGTGTTCCAAGAGGCTGTGTCTTTTTCAATGATATGTTTGAATACCTTTTCTGCTAATTTAAGCTTTCCACACTTTGTGTAAAGATCTAGAAGTGAATTAGCAATGAATAGCCGAGTGTGAAACAATGTCCTCACGGCATACCCATGAATCTCTTTCCCTTTCTTGAATGCAGAGAGATTTGCACAAGCTGCAATAGCGCCAACAAAAGAGACTGTATCACGCTGCATACCAATGAATCCCATCTCTTTGAATAAACTCAGAGACTCTACACTCTTCTCTGTTTGAGAGTAGTTCTCTATGAGTATGTTATACGAAATGTGATCTTTCCGGGAGATGTCAAATACATTCCGAGCAATGTTGAGGCAATTGCACTTGGCGTACATATCTGTTAGGGCATTTGAGAGAAATAAGTCGGATGCAAATCCAGCACGGATTGATCTTCCGTGAATTTCCTTTCCAGACCGAAGTGACCCTACCCGTGCACAGCCTGGAAGAAGGTTTGTGAATGTTACAGCATTCGGAGAAATGCTGTGAGCTTGCATATCTATAATGAGTCTTATAGCAGCTAACTCAGCACTGTTTTGTGTGAGATTAGCAATCATAACATTCCAAGATACTTCGTTCCGTAAGTTCATCTTGTAGAACATATTTGAAGCTGCATTTAAATCACCCGATTTTGCATACATGTCAATCAATGAGTTCGCTATGAATAGATCCGAGTCAAGCCCTGACCTAATGCTGAATGCATGAACCTCTTTACCGGTATCAAATCTCTCCAATTCGACCAATACTGGTAACAAACTCGAAATGGTCACATCATTTGCTTTTTCCCCAACATTAATCATCAATCTAAACATACTTAAGGCATCAGTGTAACATTTGGCATGCGCAAAACCAGTAATAATAGCATTCCATGACACTGTATTTTTCTCATTTATTTCTTCAAAAACTTGGGTAGAACTCTTCACATGCCCACACTTTGCATACACATCAACCAATGCATTGCTAACAGTTATGTAATTATCCAGACCAGTCTTAATAGCAAACCCATGAATCAATCTTGTCATCAAATCATCTTCTAGCTCAGCACATACAGGCAAAACACTCACCACAGTAACCACATTAGGCATAAACCCGGACTTCAATTTCATTTCCATGAACAAATTAAATGCTTTTAAATAAAAACCCCGTACTGAAAACGCCCCGATCATAGTATTCCAACTCACATCATCTCTCTGAGGCATTTCGTCGAACAAGTTCCAAGCATCCTCCGAATCACCACACCTGCAGTACAACAGCAAGAGAGTATTCCTAACAAACGAATCCGACCCAAACCCAAGCTTAACTACAGCCCCATGGACCTCTCTTCCCTTCCAAATATCCGAATGCTCAGCACACATCTTGAAAACAGAGGGGAAACTGTGATCATCCGGCCGAATCCCGGATCTCATCAGACCATTATAAGCTGCGAACCCATCACAATCCCCCAGATTTGAGTTTGATCTAATGAGAGTATTCCACAAAAATGCCGTTTTACAATACGACACCGTCGATTCAAAGAGAGCACGACATATATTGGAGTCGCCGCCGAGATTGGCGTAGCTTACAATAAGAGCAGCGCAAAGAGAGACGCTTGAAGGGAGAATACCTTGGACGAGAGCGAGAGCATGGGTCTGTTTTGTTTGGTGAAGGGATTGGAGGGACATGCATAGGGTGAGAAGATTGGAGTGGGTACGGGTCGGAAAAACGATTGGAAGGCATGGTGGTGGATCGGCGGCTGACGTGAAGAGGAGATGGGAGAATTTGAGAAGAGGGGAGGTAAAGAGCTTGAATTTGGAGGGAAGAATCAACTGGAGATTGAGAGCATGGCTGAACATGTGGACTTTTCACTTCATTAGGGTTTAGGGAAGAAGGAAGCTGGCGGTGTCTCAAAGGAGGGAAATTTGCAAGAGATTCCAACGGTTATCTTTTTCCTTGCACAAGTAAAAGTAAAATATTATTATATAATTTACATTGAGATAGAACAAAAAGTAAAATATCAACTTGTAACATTGAGGGTCACTTACGTTTAAATTGTTTAATTATTGAAAAATTAAAATCATTCAGGGCCAGTTTGATTTTAACTCCGAAATCGGAAGCGAAATGAATATGAATCTAGACTATATGTATAACCTTATTCAAGAAAATTTTTGGAATCATTCCTTGTAGTTTGAAGTAATTGGAGAAGACTTTGATTACTTTTGATGCCTTATAGGAAAACAAAATGTGGAGAAGCAAGTGCATTTTGCATTAAAGTATAAGAAATGATTCCATAAAATAACATGAGATATACATCTGGACTAAATTCGTTTTCATTCCATTTCCGTTTCCGGAGTTGGAATCAAACGGACCCTTTGTCTTTTGTTAGAAGAGTCGGCTAATCCAGCACCTAACTAAAAATCATTTTCCCCCATCATGTTTTGTTAATAATTACATAACATTAGCTCGTTAATTTTACTAATGATTGTTGCCAATTCTCTAAGAAAAGTGACTAGTTGGTCCATCTATTCAATCGTGAAAAATGTTTAGACCCAAAACCTTAAAGAAAATAGAGATGGAGACTTGCCACCTTAAAGATATGGGGATTTCAAGTGAATGAGTTGTGTTGAATTTGACCCCCTTTTTGTATATATTTACTTGTGGGATCCATATAAGTTTTTATATTTTGAAATGTGTGCATCTAGGGGTCTAATCATAAGAAATTATTTGTAGGGTGGATGCTTACAAGTGCAAGCAACTGCAATATCAAAGATTGAGATATTAAGGCTAATCAAATGAAAAATCATGGATTGTTATAAGTTTTAGAGTAAATCGATTAAAATTAAAATATAATCACGTGTATATAGTGTTTTATATTTTATAGACAGTAACTAAATATATCATCAAAATTTGCGGATTTGTCATTTAATCAAATATTTTTCGGCATTTTCGTCCTAGTTCAAATCCGCCTCCCACTTGTACCAAGAGTACAGCTCTCGGGTGCATTGTATTTGTGTCTCCCAAACACACTAGGAATGTGGTCCGACTCTTATTTTGTGCAAAATTCGAATGTTGGAAATTATTATAGTCGGTGGAGTCACTTGGAGCAACGGTTATAATTAGACGGGAAGCATTTTATAAGGTTTATAGGTCTCAGGGCACACTCACGATGCAAGTAGGAGCCATAATGATGGTATGTCTGGGTCCGCTCTTGTAGTGTGCTCGGTTTCTAGTACGAAATTGCATAATTCATTACTCAATAAAATCACTAGGTTGCTTAAACATCAATTAACATTTAACACATCTTATTCCTTTGTTTTCCAAAATTATATAAAAAGCTCAAAACATAAACTATGGGTACGAGATTGATATTGATATATGATATATGTGTTTGACAAGATGGTGACGTATATTAGATATCAAAAGCAACTTCAGTAAGCAAAACAACTAAACAACGAAATATTGATTATTATGTATACAAGTAATTTGATGAATATGAGAAGAAGGGCCAGTATTGTGTTTGTTCGGACAAGAGCAACTCAAGAAAACTGCAAGCAAAGACATATAAAAATAACAGATCATGCAATATCCTTGAAAAAACTCAATAGAAAAGGGAGTTGTTACCTTGAAAAAAATCGTACTTTATTTAGGAGATTCGAAGAGGAAGACGTGAGAGGGAGACGTAGGAGGAAAAGAACGTGATATCGGTCGATTTCTAGGAATATCATAATCGATTAAAAAAAGTAAAGTATTGATATATGAGTATATCTATTTGATACCATGTACCCAATTACCAAGGATATCGGATACGTGATATCCATACTCACATCTCATGTGAAGATATGGAGAACGAACCGACCCTTATACCGTTATCGATATCTGATAGACTGATATTAAGATATGGGAAACGAACAACCCCTCAACTACAAAGGACCTATGATAATTTACCAAAGTTGAGTAATAGAGGAGACCTAAAAACTAAACCCGAACAAAGTGCGGACAAACAAATACTCAGTTGGTCTAGTATGAAAAAATGATATTGGGAGGGTATCCCAACAACAAAGTGCGAATCCGATCGAACCGGGAGTTATCAACCTTTTAAAAAAAAAAGTTTTCACAATAAAAACATGATCCAACGGCTACAAGCAACGTGATTAAAAAAAGGAGGGAAGCAATTTGGGCCGTTAGATCCGACACATGCAGCTCCTTAGTCCTCACTCTCTTTATTTAACCATTTTTAGGGCTCCTCTCTCTTCACACAATCACACTTCATAGCTAACAGTTATCACACTAATCTTCCCTCTTACACTTACTCAATCCGCTGCGAGATCCAAGCTCTCGATCTTGCACTCTTGAGCTATATGTAAGTGGCATGCTTTTGTCTTTCTCTCTAAATATTAAGCTATGGATTTTAGAAAATGCTAAGATTTGTATCAACGATGAATTATTTGAGCTCCGATTTGCAATTCAATGTTGATAGGTAGCTATTGTGTTGATAAAGTTATTGAACAGGACAAATTTGTTCCTCTTAGGTAATCTGTTTTGGAGATGTGATTGTGCTGATATGGATTCAGGTGAAAATGAGAGAAATCCTTCATATACAAGGTGGACAGTGTGGAAACCAGATCGGAGCGAAATTTTGGGAAGTTGTATGTGATGAACATGGAATTGATCCGACTGGAAGATACATTGGAACCTCTGATCTCCAATTGGAGCGTGTTAATGTATACTATAATGAAGCGTCTTGTGGAAGGTTTGTTCCGCGTGCTGTTCTTATGGATCTTGAGCCTGGTACAATGGATAGTGTTAGAACTGGACCTTATGGCCAGATCTTTCGTCCTGATAACTTCGTCTTTGGGCAATCCGGTGCTGGTAATAATTGGGCTAAGGGGCATTACACTGAGGGAGCTGAGCTTATTGATTCTGTTCTCGATGTGGTGAGGAGAGAGGCTGAGAATTGTGATTGTCTTCAAGGTATAAATTTAGATCGAGTTTGAGTGATTTATGGAGGTTTTGTGATTGATTTATTGTAATTTTCTGGTGATCTGTAGGCTTTCAAGTATGCCATTCACTTGGTGGAGGTACTGGTTCTGGGATGGGAACATTGTTGATCTCAAAAATTAGGGAGGAATATCCGGACAGAATGATGCTTACATTCTCTGTGTTTCCATCCCCTAAGGTCTCGGATACTGTGGTTGAACCTTACAATGCCACGCTCTCTGTTCACCAGCTTGTTGAAAATGCTGATGAATGTATGGTGTTGGATAACGAGGCGTTGTATGAGATTTGTTTCAGGACCCTCAAGCTGACTACTCCGAGCTGTAAGTATATGCATATACACTTGCATTATAAAATAGTATTGATTAGGGCTTTTTTGCTATGTCTTAGATCTTTTTGGGATGCAAAACGAGTATGTTGAATGCCTTGGCGCCTTGCATTATAAAATAGTATTGATTAGGGGTGAGCGAAAGTATTCAATTCAGCCTACCAGATTCAGTAACCTCACAATTTGGTCCAAAAAATCCAATCCCATACGTTTTTTTAGATCACTGGATTGGATACTAATTAAGGTTTTGTAAAATGACCGGATCGAATATCCTCTTAATCTGTCATTTAGATTGGGCTTGGATATATCAAATTGATTAGAGTAACAATCACTCGGATCAACTAGATATCGGATCCGGATATCCTCTTAATACCATTTACAAAGAGAACATGTATTTACACTACATTATAATTGCATTTTGTACTTTGTAGACATAGACATGTGATTGGAATTGCTGTCAAGATCTTATTAAACTCCTACACAGCCCTTTTGAGTTTGTAGCCTAATTCTGATTTCTGAGTGACACAGTTGGTGATCTAAACCATTTGATTTCTGCAACAATGAGTGGTGTGACATGCTGCCTCCGGTTCCCCGGTCAGCTAAACTCAGACCTGCGGAAGCTAGCAGTGAATCTAATTCCCTTCCCTCGTCTCCACTTCTTCATGGTTGGATTCGCTCCTCTGACCTCCCGTGGCTCTCAACAGTACCGAGCATTAACCGTCCCTGAGCTCACACAACAAATGTGGGATTCCAAGAACATGATGTGTGCAGCTGACCCTCGCCATGGCCGGTACCTCACAGCCTCTGCAATGTTCAGAGGCAAAATGAGCACAAAAGAAGTGGATGAGCAAATGATAAATGTACAGAACAAAAACTCATCCTACTTTGTCGAGTGGATCCCCAACAATGTCAAGTCTAGTGTATGTGATATCCCTCCTAGAGGACTATCCATGGCTTCCACATTCGTTGGCAACTCAACCTCAATACAAGAGATGTTCAGGCGTGTGAGCGAGCAGTTTACCGCCATGTTCAGAAGAAAGGCTTTCTTGCATTGGTATACTGGTGAAGGTATGGATGAAATGGAGTTCACTGAGGCCGAAAGTAACATGAATGATCTTGTTTCTGAGTATCAGCAATACCAAGATGCTACTGCTGAAGAAGAACTCGAGTACGAGGAAGAGGAAGGTGTTGAGGACATGTAGTGTATAAGCATTAAGCAAGTATGGTGATTGACTGATTGTGCTGGTTTGCATATGCATTTTGGAAGTAAATGAGTGATGATAGTTTGGTGATTTTGTTTTGAGAAGTACATACATAAGAGAAGCCTGTGGCTGTGTGCGCTTGTTTGTCTTATTGAAAAAATGTTTTTTCTTAATGTATTTTTTTTTGTGCTTGTTCATATTTTGGACAAATGGAAAATGTAAATTGCTCTTTTTTGTGTGGTGATTTTGCTAATTTGATAAAGCTTTCTTTTGCGTGATGAGATTAATGAGTTGGCTAGGTAGGAGAGGTATCCATGTCAATAAGTTACATGCATCTTATCTTATTATTTCACTAACTGGCCCATCCAATTTTATTTTATTTTTTTTCAGGTTGTGGATCATTTCCCTACTACGAAAAGGACATGATTCCTCGCACCACCGACGCTACTTGCAGTTTCCCTTTTCAATCAGAAGATGTTGGTTATATTTAATGATCAGATTTTTGTAGGTAAGGTTAAGAAAATTATGCAAGAAGAAAATTTTAAAAAAATTATATTTTGTTTAATGGTTAAATTTTTTGACAAGTTCATGTAAAGTGTGAGACTCTGCCAAATGGTCTGTTTCGGACCGCTAGCACTTCTTAACGGTTCATAGACCGGACCAACACGATCCGGACCATCTGGCCCGGCCTGACATAACATGGTTTAAGATCTGGCTAGAATAGTTCAATCCAAGACTGGATCGGATCTCGACAATAACGATCAATAATCGGGTTGTAATTTCCGGTCCGGTCTAAGAAAGATGAACGGATTTAATTTAAGAGTGTGGTTTGTAAATTTATTAAATTATTCAATCTTTGATATATAATTTATATTTAATGAATAAGAAAGATGAACGAATTTTAATTTATGTTTTTTTAAAAATTTTTAACAAACCATCAACTCAAGTATATAACTTTTTTTTTTTAAAAAAAAATCCAAAATAGCTAATTTAACCATTATTCTTCAATAGAAATAAAATGTAAAACAAAACAATATTTTGCAAGAAAATTTCCATTTAATTATATAAAAGTTTGGATAATAATAAATGTTTCTTTCGGATAGGATAACATGGCAAAAAGGTAGCATTCCGAAGCACTCAACCATGTGACCTTGAACTTCAAGTGTGGGAAGGAGATCAGATTCTGAACTAAACACTCTGAACACACATTCAAGACTGACAGATGTCCTTCCAAGCAAGAGAATGAAAAAGGTATAAGATAATTAATTACATTTGTTTATATTATATATAATATTTTTTATAATTCTATTTAATATAACAGTCGGTGAAGCAGAATCTCAAACCATAATTTCCCCCTTTCCTTTCCTCAAGAAGCCATTAAAGCATCATCTCTATAAAACTAGACTTCTGTGTTTAGATTTTCAGGAAGAACACCAAAAGAGAAATTGAAATTCCAAATTCCAAATCTTTGATATCAATGGATATGAGTAAAATCTATTTGCTTGCAGGAACTTTGTTAGTTTTGCTGTGTTCAGAGCCAAGATTTGCTGAAGCTTACAAGAACTACACAGTTGGTGATTCTTTGGGTTGGTATGATGATTTGATCAACCCTGATGCTGATTATCAGAAATGGGCTGACAGCAAATCCTTCTCCTTGGGTGATTTCCTCAGTAAGTGATCATCTGTTCATTCTTGTTCTTGTAATCTGCTGTTGCAGTAATCTAGGTCAGATTCATCAAGTTTTCTAAATTTGGGTGGTTATTGTATAAAGATTATTTCCTGTTGAATGCCATTATCAATAAGCAAAGCATCTTCCACCTTTTAGCTATATCATATGAGCTGTAAAGAGTAACATGGCAAGACTGAAACTCATATTAGTTAAGGGACCATTTTAGTAAAGTTTCCTACTATAGCAATTATTATAATAATCTAATAATTGATCTTTTTAATGTTACATTTTTATCATAGTTTGGAGTGTTGTTCTTGAAAGTTGTTGAAATGTGTAGAAAGTACCGCATCGACAATACGATATGATATTGTGTGAATCTAGTATATAAACATCCGGGCTACTCTATTGCTAATTGGTTTTCCTCTATGTCATTTCGTTTTGGAACGGATACGAGAAAAAGTTAACAAAAGTTGTTTTTTTTTTACTATTTTTACATGAAATCACTAATCTAATGATATTCATGCAGTTTTCAACACAGACAACAATCATTCAGTTGTTCAAACGAGCAACATAAGTTCATACAAGTCATGTGATTACACAGGCGAGGATTCAACTGAATGGTCAAGTTCAGATCCTTCATCAACAGCTGTATATCCTATTACAGTTGCAGTTCCATTGCTAAAAGAAGGTTTAACATACTTCTTCTCCGGCGACTACGACGGTTGGCAATGCCAACATGGCTTACAGTTCTCTATCAATGTCTCCCATGGTCAAGGACTTCCTCCTAGCTTGAAATCAGATAAAGATCTGTCTTCCTTGGCGCCTTCGCCATCGGAAGCTGATTCCGGTGATGATGAGTCTGTACCGGACACTGTAATTTCCGGCAACTTCAACCACCCTAAGAATATTAGCGGTAGTGGTGATGATGGTGGTGATGAGGAGCCGGCGAATGCCAAAGCTTCTGGGTCTTGTCTTGTTTTGGTATGGAGGATAAGCTTTTTGTTGCTGGGTTTGATTCTTTTCATTTGAGAGAGAAGATTTTTCTTTTTTTTTTTTTTCGGTTTGGAATTCTTTGTGTAAAATTTATTTCATATTTATACTTAGTTTTTGTCAACATAATAAAAAAGAAACTCATGTTTGTAGGGATTTACAATGACTGTATTGTTGTATGGTTAATTAATAATACAAGTATTTTTCAGATTTTGTCATGGAAATGAACTGTTTTCTTGCTGAATTTTGTTGTTTAGAGGCTTCCTATTTTGGAGGATAAAGTGTCTGCTATATAAGTTTGTTGTATTATTCTTATTATCAATTAAAACTGAAAGATAAAATTCTTTTATCACTATTACTCTATTAGTATAAACTCATTTAGGGTATGTTTCTTTCCCATATCGTGATATGGGATATGGGTATGAATATCACATATCCGATATGCATGTTTCGTAATTGAGTATATGGATATCAAAGTGATATACTTAGACAACTATTTTTTATCGATTTTGATATCTTTAAAAATTAATAGATATCACGTTCTTTTTCTCTCACGTCACCCTCTCACCTCTCCCTTCCAAGTCTACCTCTTCTGATAAACCTCGCCATCTTGTCAAACACAAGTATCAGATATCATACATCAATCTCATACCCATATCCCTGATACCGATACCGATAAATGTACCCATTTTAACCCAATTCTTTCAACCAGAGTGAAATTATATATAGGGTAAATTAGAGAGGTCTAAAAAATTAAAAGCCTATAAAAAAAGTTTATTTAATTCAATTCTTTTCAATTTGACGTAAGCTTAGAACTGTCGGAATTTCACAAATATGATATAAATCATGCATATATCTGCAGGTTTGCATTTTGTGCTTGATCAAACTTACTTGTAATGAAGTAATATGGCTGGTCACTTCAATCTTTGTTGGACTTATATTTTGGTGAAAATACAAAGTAATTAACTAAAAATAAAAAATTAAACCGAAAGTCCAAATATTTAAAAATTTTAAATATTAATAAACAAGAGTTTATAATCAAATTACAAGCCACTAATATAGAGAAATAACTCTAATCTTTGAAGTTCATCATGTACAATGAGCTTTATTAACCTTAGAAATCCCAACAATTACAATCAACATCAACTTGAAATTAAAATTCTCTTACAAAATTGCAACAATCTGTACAAAATACAGCAATTGGAGAAAGAAGAACAAAAATACTCAAAAGATTATATTCCTTTGCTCTCATCTTCTATTATGCAAAGGATTAGGACCTGACTTGACTGATCTCTTACCATCACCAAAAATGCAATGAACACCATCAAATCTTGAACAATCAACATTATTACCTGGCAATTGTTCGCGATGAACTCGGAATCTCGTAGTAGAATCATCAATCTCTGATGAAGATTGTGAGATGAGTAATAACATGATGCATAAACAAGAAATCCAGTGTTGCAGCTTCATTTGTTTGCCTCTTTCTAAAATCTCAAAACAATAGGCCAATTTGAGAAAGAAAAGGAAATCTGTGAGGTCAGAACCTTAATTTTGTATGAACATTGAAAGGCTCTGAAAAGAGATTTTGTGAGTGAAATGAATTTGGTTGTTCAATGTTCATAGCTTTGTGAGGATGGCAGATTCAGTAGTTTGAAATTTTCAATGGTTATAATGTCAACTTGTGGGGACAGGGTAGAATCATAACTTGTCTAATTTTAAAAGCTCCTTTTTGAAATATGTATAATATGTGTGGTTTTAAAAGGAAAATTTTTGTCCTTGTAGATCATGATGGTGTATGGGCTTTGTGAACTTACTGTTCTTCTTACTTGTTCTTTCATGGTGTGGAATTCATAATGTTTCCTATCTTTCAATGGACCTTCTGTTGAAAGTCAATTTGTAAGGTAAATCTTGTACCAAAGTACACGTTAAGGGTCCGTTTGGTTCCAACTCCAGAAACGAAAACGGAATGGAAACGAATTTAATCCATATGTATACTATTATTCATGAAATTTTATGAATTCACTCATTGTGGTTTTAAGTAATGGTAGTAAAATTTGATTAGTGTTGATAGGAAACATTATGAATAAGGTAGTCATATCCACTACATTCATTTTCATTCCGTTTTCGATTCCGGATTTCTAACCAAACGGGGTAACACTACTTTCACAATCTCAAAATACATGTTATATTGTTTTTCCTTTTATTATTGAAGTTTGAAATTCCGGCATCTCGAAAACCGCAAATAATTTCATTGCACATCCGAGCTTACATGTTTGTTGGGCTCGAGCAAACACATTAGTCTAGTGAAATTGTATATTAAAACCAAATTGAGAATTAGTTCACCAACTTTGTACACTGAATCCGTTATGTCTTTTGGTTGTGACAACGTTATTCCCCGGTTCATTTCGCTTCTATCATCATGTTTTTATTGTGAATTTAGTGATTTTTTTTATAATGGAAAGCGGTTTGGATAAACTATCTTGGTAGTTCATTTTAAAGCATCCTTACGGATGAAAACACATAATTCAAGATTATCATAAAAATCCAGTTAGATTAATCGATCTTTAACACAGTTTACTTCTCTAAAAATTGTAAACTTTATGATTACAACTTGCAGGTGACACCCACCATTGCCATGATGGGGTCAAAATGAAGACTTACAAAACATTTGTGGGTTGAAACATTATATTCAAAAGGAAACACTTGGAGATGAGAATTCAGCTTCATCTTTGACTCACATATTCAGCTAAATTCTCAGAAAATAACACATGATTTCTGATGATGATCATGATGAATTTCTGATCCTCCTTCCATTGTTTCTGTAAGTGAACAAAATAACATGAAACCCTAAAATTTACTGATGTGTGATTTTTGGGGTGCAAACTGCAAATCAATTGAATATGTGGGTCAATCAATCCAGTTAGTTGGCTGTAAATGACTTCCTGTTTACACTGATCTACAGATGGAAGCATTACTATCAGATCATTATGATATTCCATTATTAATCATCATTAGAACCCTACTCTCTTGTAATCAAGGGCAATTAAACAGTGAAAATGAAATTGTCCCAAGATAAACATATATATATATATATATTGTTCCATGCAGTAAATAAGTAACAATGTACAGTGAAAGAAGTTTTACCTTATTTAGTTACCGGGTGATTTCGTGGTGAAGGAAGTCCGGCAGGGGCGACCTGAGAACACACAAAAAGCAACCATTATAAACACTGGCGCGTTTTATGTGGTCTAAGGTCGCTCCTGACGAACTCCATCACCTATTATCGGCCTCTAAGATAGCTAGAATGATATAACAAATTGAGTTCATTGCATCATTTTATAAGGCAACAAAGAATGTAAAGATTTAGATGATAGTACATGCATTAGCAAAGTTTGAAATCTTATGAGTTTGTACGTACAACATTGTACTCCCAATTATTAGTGTTCTTTGCTAAGGGTGTGTTTGGTCTAAACTGTAAATAAAAAAAAGGGGGAAAACTGTTTAAAAATGATGAATACACCCTAAGTTGTTGAATTTGTGGATAATAATAGTCCATTTGATGTAATTTTGAAGAAAATATGATCTTAAAATTAAGATAATTTTAGAGAAAGTGTACTATAATGGATTGAAAGAGCAGTACAAGAAAGAAGATGTGTTTCCAGTACAAGTACTAGAAGTACTGCTTCTTGCGTGTCTTTATGGTCTACTGACTATTGATTATTGCCAATCTTCTATAATTGAATAAATCTCTTCTATTGCCCCAAATTGAGGAAATGTTCAATTTTCTGGACTGGGCCTTTGGGCCAAGTTTTAGGTATTTTGGGCTGGGCCGCTGCCGTTATCATTAGGCTTTGGGCCCATCTACACACTGGACACAGGTACTTCATACTTTATCATAGACTAGTTTAAGGCCCGTTTGTGCCAACTCCGGAAACGAAAACGGAATAGAAACGAATTTAGTCCATATGTAAATCCTTATTCATGAAATTAGATGGAATGATTTTTTGTGGTTTCATGCAAAATACATTTGTCTCCCCACATTTTGTTTTCCTACATAGTATCAAAAGTAATCAAATTCAACTCCAATTACTTCAAACCACAAAGAATGATTCCAAAAACTTTGATAAACAAATGTATACATATGGAGTAGATTCGTTTTCATTCCGATTTTGGAGTTATAACCAAACGGTCCTAAATGTTTAAAGCATTATGTGGGTTTATTTTTTTTAAATTCATTAATAAAATAATTTATAATATTTTATTATTGGATCCAATCTCATCATGTAGAAAGGTCTCGTTTGGGTAGTATTTTGCGTTGAGAAGTCTTATAAGATACCTAGAATGGTATAGCAAATTTGTATAACTTTAAAGGCGTGACTTTGTAAACGCACATGTAAAATATTCCTACTCTTTTCTTTGTCTTACAGAACCTCACATTCATCTTCTCTCCGTGTTGCAGATGCTCACATTCATCTTCCGTGAGATGTATTTGGTACTTTTCTTTTGTCATCCTCTCTGTCATTGCGTTCCGACTAAGCCAACGTCACACTCTCGGTGGTACTTATCTAATCCTCACAAACTGGCCGGAGGAAAGAGAAAGTGAAATTGCCACAAGTCCCTAAAAACGCTTCAAGGACTTTACAAAGTATTAGCTCGGTAAAACCATAACAAAAGATTTAACTATACCAATAGAATTATTAAAAAATTAATAAATGAGTCTATTTCAGCCAATTCTTTATTTTAATTTTGAATTACAAATTATTTTCAAGGAAAATCTGTATGAAATGCATCATTGCAAAAATTATTAAACAGGATTTTGTGAGTAATAACTATTGTAATATAAACTTAAAATCAATTATGAAATGACGTAATATAAAGGTATTATGCGATATCTTGCAACGTAAGAAGTAATAAAATGATATTAAAAGAACGGAAAACCCTAGTTGGCGGCGGTCTATGGCGATTCCCAATGCGAAAACTTTCCCCCCTCCCTCTGAGCCTATTGCGCCGGATCCCAATGATCAACAGCCTTCTCATCCAGTACCAATTGCTATTGGTAGTGATAAGCAGGATAACCCTACCTTTGTGCACAAGTTAGGGCAACAGGCTGTAAGCCCCGAAGCAATGGTGCCATCCTGGAGTAATATGTTGTTTGGTGATGATGCTTGGAAACAAATGCCGGTGCTGCCGGAGAATCTTGTTGATACTGGACGTATTAAGATCGACTTTCCAAAAGGACATGATGGTACGCCGGTTATTAATGTGGCACATGAAGTGGTACAAGTACTTAATGCGCCATGGAGAAATTCAATAGTGGTTAAGTTATTGGGAAGAATGATTTCCTTTGCGGCTTTCGACAGAACAATTCGACAAGTCTGGAAACCGAAAGGGGGATGGAGTATCTTGGACCTCCCAAATGAGTTCTTCCTTATCCGATTTGAGAATGAATCGGATCTGCTTGATATCCTATCAGGGGGACCATGGAAGCTATATGGGCACTACTTGATGATGGAAAAGTGGGATGAAAGCTTTGATCCTATGACATCGGTGATCTCATCTACAGGTGTGTGGGTAAGGATTACGGGTCTTCCTTTTGCCATGTATAATATCTCAGTTTTGAAGGCCATCGCATCGGCGATCGGAACCCCTCTACGCATCGATACTAACACGTTGGGGGTGTTTCGAGGGAAGTATGCACGAATATGTGTTTCAGTCGATCTCACTCGCCCGCTAAAAGGAGATGTGATATTGAATGGCAAACGCCTGCTACTTGAATATGAAAATCTGCATACAATTTGTTTCGGTTGTGGGTGTTATGGACACTTGGTTGACTTATGCCCTTACACTTCAAGCAGGGTGGATCCTGTTACTGAAAAAGATGATAGACAGACAGATCAAGTGGAGCCAGGAAGTGCAAAGGCCACAGTAGCACATGTGGAGAGGGTGAATGACCGAGTGGTTACAAATGAAGAGGGTCATGGCCCTTGGATGGTTGTACCTCGCAGAAAGGCTTTTAACAAAGGCAAAGGAGTAGCAGAAGATAAAGATATACCTGATTCAAGGACAGGGGGGCAGACAGATAAGGAATTGGGAAGGAAACCTAAAATGGTAGGTAAAGGTTATGAAAGGGAGAAAGATAGTTCTGAAGGGAGGCTATATGTACAAGGCAGTGCGAGCCAGGCTCAAGTAAAGAAGCGGTTTAGAGCAGAGGAAAGGTCAAATGAAAATGCAACAGAAAGATCACCAAGTAATCAAAGGGGGAAAGGCACAAGCGTACAGGTAACTCAGCGAGTTATGGGGACCACGAGGATGCCGGAAAAGGTTCAACAAGTACGAATCCTACATAGAGCTACACCGACAAATATAACCTTTACGGCTAAAGGGGGAGAAAACCAACAAATAACAACAGATGTGGTCATGGGTACAAATGAAGAAGCAAACCCAGGACAAGTTCAGTTGGAGGGAGATTCTCAGACCTCAATCGTACCGGACTCTCAGAATTGAGGGTGTGCGACTTCTTCCTACCTCATTTGTTTAGATGATAGGGTTATTATGGAATAGCTTCGGGACTATTAAGCCTAGTTTTCGAAGATCTATTAGATATATGATTAGAAAGCATAAACCGAATTTTCTGGCTATTTTCGAGACGCACAGCTCTGGTCAAGTAGCGGAAGGTATCTGTGCCAATATGGGATTCGATTCGGTAGAACGAGTTGATGCTGAGGGACAAAGAGGGGGCATTTGGCTACTGTGGGACTCACTATCCTGCCCTCTAGTCATTGTTAAGAGCAACAGACAGTTTATACACGCCACTGTGGGTCAAGGGACGGAGGCGTTTACGTTAATTGTTATGTACGTCGCCCCAGAGTCAAGCCGAAGAGGGGAATTTGGGAGGAAATTGCACAGATCATTGGAACACTTAATATGCCGGTGGTGATTGGGGGAGACATGAATGCCGTTAGATGTCTAGAGGAGAGCACTGGAGGCTCCAATCGACTTAGCCGGGACTCCGTAAAATTTAGCCGTTGGATTGAGCAAAACCAACTGATTGATCTGGGCTTTGTGGGTTCCCCCTTTACTTGGACACGTGGGCGTTCATTAGAAAACAGAATATCCAAACGCCTTGATAGAGTCTTGATGAATACGGAAGGGAGATTAAAGTGGCCTGAAGCCTCGGTAAGACACCTACCGAGACTGTGCTCAGATCATAATCCACTTTTGATTTGCTTCGAACGGGCTAGAATCGGAGACACATATAGGAGACCTTTCCGTTTCCAAGCTGCATGGTTTACGCATCCAGATTTCAATCAACTCATTGAGGAATCCTGGGACAAAGTACTCCATCACCCTGCAGCACTAATGAAGCTCCAACATGTCCTACAGAGGTGGAATAGGACAGTTTTTGGATCCATTCAGCACAGGAAGGAAGCGTTGGTGAGAGAACTTGAGGAAATTGGGAGAAGCCTAAATGAATACCCAACTGAGGACCATATTCAGAGAGAGAGAGAGTTGTGGGACATGAGTTGGAAAAGGTGCTAGAGCAAGAAGAGATCTTATGGTGCCAAAAATCTCGACAACAATGGCTTATGTGCGGAGATAGGAATACTTCATTCTTCCACCTATCTACGATAATTAGAAGACAAAGAAACCGGATTGACGCCCTAAAGCTTGAGGATGGTGAATGGTGTATAGAGCAGAAAGTCCTGGAGGGCCATGCTTTACAACACTTCAAAAATGTTTATGGTCCCCAATCTCTGAGTGACCTCCGAATACTGAACAAGGGCGGTTTCACCCCACTCTCATGTGCCCAGCTTGCCGAGTTGAAGAAGGACTGCTTAGAGACCGAGATCAGAGAGTCACTCATGGAAATGGGGTCGCTTAAAGCCCCGGGCCCGGACGGGTTTCAACCGGTTTTCTATCAACAACTATGGAGCATCGTGGGGCCCTCACTGGTCCGTTTTGTGCAGGATTTCTGGAACTCTGGTCATCTCCCCAAGAAAGCAAACGAAACAATGTTGGTGCTCATAGGTAAGGTTGTGAAACCGGAGGTAATACAAAATTTCCGTCCTATTAGTTTATGTAATGTCTCTTACAAGATTATTACAAAGCTTCTCGCCAATAGATTGAAGCCGCTGATGAATCTTCTAGTAAGCCCTATGCAGACGAGCTTTATCCCGGGCCGATCTATATCGGATAACATTGTTCTTGCCCAAGAAGCAATCCATTCGATGGGAAAGAAGAAAGGAAGAAAGGGCTGGATGGTCCTAAAATTGGATCTCGAAAAAGCCTATGACATGCTCCGCTGGGAATTCGTTTTAGATACTCTCCAAGATATTGGAATTCCCGATATTTTGATGGAAAGGGTGAATACTTGTATCTCTTCTAGCTCTATGCGAGTTCTGTGGAATGGAGAAAGAACTGACAGTTTTGCGATGACTAGAGGCGTGAGACAGGGAGACCCTCTATCTCCATATCTTTTTGTTCTTTGTCTTGAAAGGTTGGGGCATCTTATTGAGAAAGCAATTACGGAAGGGAAGTGGAAGCCCATGAGGATGGCACGAAGTGGACCATTACTATCTCACCTATTTTTCGCGGATGATATTTTGTTATTTGCTGAAGCGTCTTGTGGGCAGATGAGGGTTGTGAAGGAAATCCTTGATGAGTTTTGTGCGGCTTCGGGAAAGAAAGTTAGTCTTGTCAAGTCCCGCATTTTCGTCTCCCATAACTGCAGAGGAGCCTTGGAAAGGAATCTCAGTGAGGCGGGGGGAATCCCGTTCACTCGAAATCTGGGACAGTACTTGGGGGTACCTATCGTACATGGACCAGTATCAAAGGAATTATATAACCCACTGGTGGAAAGAGTGTCAGCCAGGCTTGCAGGATGGAAAGCACAGAGAATGAGTATTGCTGGACGGGTCACGCTGGTTAGATCAGTCCTATCGTCTATACCGTTGTACTACATGAACACCATGCTGTTGCCAAGTACTGTTACCCACAAGCTGGACAAAATATGTAGAGATTTCCTCTGGGGAAGCAATGGAGAAACCAGGAAGATTCACTTGCTCAACTGGGATAAGATTTGCCAAGACAAAACGAATGGAGGACTAGGTATTCGGAAGACTGCAGAAACGAATATTGCAATCATCAGTAAGCTTAGCTGAAGATTATTAACGTGTAAGGAGGAGCTTTGGGCTAAGTGTATGCTGAAAAAATACCATAGATCTTCCATTGATTGGCCTACACAACTCCAAGATGTTTCTGGCAGCTCGATACTGTGGAGGAGTATAGTTCAAGGATATAACAAAGTCATTGTACCGAATATTGGATGGAGTGTTCGGGATGGAAGGAAGGCTAGATTTTGGAGTGATTCTTGGGTAACACAAGAACCTCTGATAAATCACTGCCAAATACCACTATCCACTGCAGAAACTGAATTGAAAGTACGCGATCTATGGAGAGAGGATGGAACATGGGATTGGAACTACCTCTCCTGCAGACTGAACAATGCAAGCATGCTTAGATCGAGTGATTGCTACTGGACTGTGGGAGGTCGATAGAGGCGAGGATAGGGTGTGTTGGGCGATAGAAACGAATGGAGAATTCTCTGTTGCATCAGCTCACAACTATATACGATCTGCAAGGGAGAAGGTAGAGGTACGGGAAAAGCTTTTCACCCAGATATGGAAAGTAAATGCTACTGAGAGGGCTCGCTTTTACTTGTGGAAGGTGGCCTGGGGTATTCCGTTAACGAATAGCGAGAGGTTCCGCCGCCACATGACTGACTCTCCGAACTGCTTGGCTTGCCCGGCCGATAGCGAAACCCTCTTACACACACTCAGGGACTGTGTATATGCAAAGGAAACTTGGGATCACCTCGTACCCAGGGAGTTTCAGGAAGCTTTTTACGCAATGGAGTGGACGGAATGGTTATTCACAAATGTGGTTATGGGATTGAAAGATGCAGATGGACATGTTTGGAGGGACGTTTTTACGGTGGCAGTTTGGTGGTTATGGCAATGGAGAAACGCTAGGGTCTTTGGAGAAGGGAGAATAGCGAGGAATAAGGCAAAATATGTACGGATGAAGGTCCAGGAATACATGGAGGCAAAGAAAGGTGATATTTTGCAGGCACTGCCAAAGAAGAAAGTTAAGTTTATTAGCTGGAAGATGCCAAAGAATGGATGGGTAAAAGTAAATGCGGATGGTGCTTTCAGAGGCCTACAACAAGTTGCGGCGGCTGGGGCAGTAATACGAGATGAACAGGGGTCATGGGTGAGGGGAATTGCAGTAAACCTGGGGGCTTGCACGGCTCCAATGGCGGAACTTTGGGGGGTTATCCACGGAGTAGAAATGGCATGGGAGTTGGGATACCGACGTGTGGAGGTAGAAATTGACTCGCTGTTAGTGGTGGGCTTTATTGAAAATGGGGTGAGTCAGTTGCATCCACTTGCCAGCCTGGTGATACGTTGCCAAGGCTTCCTTACTAGAGACTGGAGTATCAGCTTCACACATACCTTTCGGGAAGGAAATAGAGTTGCGGACGCTATTGCAAACTATGCCTTTTCCTTAGGGTTCGGGGCCCATATGCTTATGGAGCCTACGCCCGATGTTAAAATTTTACTTATGGATGATTTACGGGGTGTTGCATTCCCTCGTTGCACTCGTTTGTAATTTTGTTCTTTTATAAATAAGCGCTTGCGCGGGGAGAGATCTTCTCTCCCTATTCACATAAAAAAAAATAAAATGATATTAAAATAATACTTTTGATGTTAATTATTAATATATTAAGTTTTTATATTTTAGAATATACCAGGCACAATATATCAATTTGATACGTGTATTGATTTCGAATCAACAACTCACAATTCATGAGAACTAGAGAAGATTCACTCGGTTAGAGATAATAAGGGCCGTTTGATTTTAACTCCGGAATCGGATGCGGAATGAAAACGAATCTAGTACATATGTATAACCTTGTTCATGAAAGTTTTTGAAATCATTCATTGTTGGTTGGTTGAAGTAGTTGAAGTTGAATTTAATTACTTTTGATACCCTATGGGGAGACAAGTGCATTTTGCATTAAACCACAATAAATGATTCCATAAAATTTTATGAATAAGGATACACATATACACTAAGGGCCCGTTTGGTTCCAACTCCGGAAACGGAAACGGAATGGAAACGAATTTAGTCCATATGTATATCCATATTCATGAAATTGTATGGAATCATTCCTTGTGTTTACATGCAAAATGCACTTGTCTCCCCATATTTTGTTACCCTATAGGGTATCAAAAGTAATCAAATTCAACTTCAATTACTTCAAATCACAAGAAATGATTCCAACAACTTTCATGAACAAGGTATACATATGGACTAGATTCGTTTCATTCCGTTTCCGATTCCGGAGTTCAAACCAAACGGGCCCTAAATTCGTTTCCATTCTGTTTTCATTTTCCGGATTGAAACCAAACGAACCCTAAGTTTTCACCTTAGTACATTTCGAGCCTAGTATATAAGGTTGAAGGCTACTCCTTATATTTTCAATTGATTTTATGACGAAACTCTATCGTATTTATGTATTGGGCTTTGATTTAATACGTATATGCGTTCGTATGCACACGACCTCTCTCTACGGCACGTCTGTATCCGACTTTCACAAACTTTTTAATAAACTCTTATTATGCCATTAACACATAGATCATTACATGAATTCGGTGTTTGCCATTATCAAAGGAAACAAAATGTAGCCTGGTTCCTCTTGTTCGTGTTGTTTACTTCGTCTCTACGATTTCCTGCGGAGATCTAGCAAAAACGAAATCATTTTATATATGTTAATGCAGAAAGAGTAAAGTTTTACCTGATTATAACATTTTCGATATTGACATGTGCAAATGAACTTGTAACAAGTTTTTGGCGGAGGAAGATCGAAACGGGCAACCCGGGGACACACGAACTTAAGACGAACAACTTCGTGTGTTCATGTGACCTTAGGTTGACCGTTGCGAGCTTCCCCACCGGCGAATTAGCCGCCTCTTATACATCTGGTTATCATGTTTCGTGTGAGATGCATTCATTGTGATTGTATATATACAATGAAGGAATAATAGTACAAGTACATCTTAAGCCCTTCAAATGAAGGTACTTCACATTTTCGAATGTGTACTAACACTGTCAAAGAATGGGCATTGTGTGAATAAAATTAAAATAAAGGCAGTTATTTTAGAGAAAATGAGGTCAAAGTCCGAATTTATTGATAGGCAGGCAGTACACCCTATAGTTTCCAGTACAAGTACTGCTGCTTTCGTTACTCAATAAACAATTTTGTAATATAAAAGGGTATCTCCTTGCAAAATGTCTACCTTGAGGGACCAAACGATAAAATGGAAGATTAATTATTTTGGATTGGGTCATATACCATTCTTTTATATTGGGCCGGCCCAATTAATATATATGAGACATTGTTAGGGCCTGTTCGGTACCATCTCATCTCTAGATATGAGATGTGAATATCAAGATAAAAAAAACTCATATTTAGTCTTTGATTATATGAATATCGTGATATACTTATATTACATTTTTTCTTCTCTTTTGATGTACTAAAAAATCGGGAGGTATCATACATCTAATATTTGGCCTTCCTCTTTCATATACTAAAATCCACCGAACAAAAATATCAGATATAAATATCATACCCATCTTGACACCAATATCCGATATCTAGATATGAATACCAGATATGCCCCTTTTGGGTTGGGGAAATGAGGGAAAATCCATTGGTAGGATCCGAGTTACTTACATGTCATGCGAGGAGTGACACGCCTCTTAAATCATCCAAAACTAAAATATGAGGGCATAAAGGAGGGTTTCGAAAATGGTGAATTATCTAGTGCATCCACCACCAGTTACATTTTCGAAAAGTATGACCGGATCTAACGGTTCAATCCAAGACAATGAAGCCTTAACAGTGCCACCAGGTTAAAAAGGGTTGAACAGTGTCAACTCCTTTCTCGATCAGTTGGAGGACAATCTTGGAATCACTTTCAATCTATACCAGTCGTATCGAGCATTCCATGCCATTTCATTTCATAAATTATCCCCATATGACTTAATATAGAAATAATAAATTACACCAAATGGCGCAAATTTAAACTTGACGAATGGAGCAATTTGATAGCACAAACTTTGTAATATTTCTTGTCTTTGGGGTTGGGCTATCCATTTACAAGTTTGAATACATTGTTGAAAATAGTGTATAAAATTTTCACATCCACTACCTATCATTACTCTTTTAGAGCATTTACGTTCTTATACACAACCTGTAATTGGTCATTGACACATCTTTGGATCTTACCTATGAGGCATGAACTGCATAAGGGATAGATCTCATATGTTTATTGGCCTTGTTGGTTGCTTTCAGGGTGTAATACTTCGGCATATGTACACTCCTATACTCACAAGCCAATTTATCATTTAAGAGTAACTCTAAAATATAAAGCTCGTCGGGATCCCCTCACTGCAGAACTTCAAGCTATTAAACATGGGGTAAAAGGAAGCTATTGGCAGGGGTTTCTCCAATATATGGGGTGGAGTCCGACTATTTGATGGCGGTTTACCCCTCATCTTGGGGTCTGATCCTTGATGATATCACGAGTCTCTCCGGTTAACTCTCTGTTCTAGGAAGGTAGATTCTGGAGCCCATCATGTGGCTCATTTAGTGCTGTAAAAAAACACAGCTTTGTCAATTTTTACTAAGGTGCAGAATTTGACAGTAGAACTGATGTGCAGTTTTTAGTTAAAAGGCTTTTCTACCTTCCAAATCTTGCAGGCTGCTGAATGCTCCCTAAGAGTGTAAAACAAACCTCCAAATCTATACTCAGGTGCTACAAAAGAGTGTCAAACAAATCACCACAAATTCTACTGTCAAATTACTAGTAGCTTTGATCTCAAAAACTTGTGCTGTCAAATTGCTGCTTGCATTTCACAATAAACTTGATCACAAAAAATCCTGCTGTCACATTCATATAAAAACCAGGCTGTTGCATTTCCTAGTAGCTTTGATCTCAAAAAATTCTACTGTCACAGCATACAGAACCAGATTGAATTCATCAAATTACTGTAGCCAAGTAAACCTTTAATTCAGCTGGGATACATAAAAAGAAAAAATAATATGCACCATTGACATTCAACATCAACTCAAATATATATTGTAGAGTATGCATGATCATATGGTATTTTCTAGTTTGAGTTTTTAGAAACTAAAGAGATCCTTAAATCTCAATCAAAATACTTATACTACAAAAAGTACAAAGTGTGCACGATCAAACTCATTGTTTAGATTAAAGATCCAAATACAGGATCCCAAATGATATACATAGCTCTAAGACTAAAATAAATCAGTTTCTCCTTTCAAACCACACAAGCAAGCATTTGCAAAAGATACAAGTATTGCTAATTCAATCACAACTTTGACCAGTCTAACAAAAAATTCTTAAGCCAAGTGAATTAAGATTTTTTGCAAATCATTCAACCAGTGTTCTCAGAAACAGAGAGACAGTGCAACACATTTATGAACAACAATTCATGCTAGAAACAACATTGAACAACCACTCTGCAGCCAAAACAAAAACTCAAATTGTGAAAACTTTGCTTTTTGTACATCCAAAATAAGGCTACACCCTTGCTGATTATAAAATGAAGCATACAAAATTACAAATACAGGCATTGAGAATGAAACATGCACATAACTAGATCTTGGTGTATTCATACTTCATACGTATGTCTTGATATTCGAACTATTTTAGAGCTTTCATTTCCATTAATTAGAACTACAGAAAGTCTATGACAAGGTAGGCATATCACGAGCAAGCTAATAACTGTAACAATAGAAGGCGATAGCGATTCTAGAACAAGCATGGGGAAACCCTAAAAATTGAGAGGATTACTACGGTGAACCAGAGTGAATGCGAGAGCAATCATCGGATGAGGACTCCACCAGCACTCACCGGACCGGCGTCGTTGTTTCCGGTGATGCAGAGCGAGGGTGAGACGCGAGCGAAACACAGCGAAGGAAGGTGAGAACGATGAGAGATATCGGGATCGGGGAATCGATTTGGAAAAAGAGATTACCAAAATTGGAATTTACTACCTTTATATAAGAAAAAAAAAATTAATTACATTTTTTTCCCGAAATTTTAGTATTTTACCAGCGAAATCATATAAATAATTGCGTATATGTTGGTACGGAAAGAGTAAAAAGTTTACCTGATTATAACATTTTAATTTGAACATTGACAAGTACAAACGTAACAAACCTGTAACAAATATTTGGTGACGGAAGATCGGAACGGGCAACCTGGGGACATACGAATTTAAAACGAGTAGCTTCAAGTGTTCGTAATTTCGTATGACCTTAGGTTGTCCGTCGCGAGCTTCGCTACCTTTTAGGCATCTAGTTTTTCATGCTTTATGTTTGCTACATTGTGATTGTTATATACACACAAACAAGTAAGAATAGTACAAGTACATCAAATCGACACATCCTAAGCCCATTCGGATGTGTACTAGCATTAACAAAGAAAGGGTTAATTACATAAAAACACCCTAAAATATATATTTTTCACAAACCGACCCATAAAATTAGATTTGAACCACTCCCCATACACCATTTTTGTGTGCTTAAAAATACACTTAAAATATTAAATTATAATTAGTTTTTGTGGAACGAAGGGGCACAAAAATCCCTCATCGATTGGGTATTTTGTGAATCAAAATAAAATAAAGAGCATTATTGGGAGAATATGAGGTAAAGTCCAGAATTATTTAGGCAGTACAAGTGTACAACATGGAGTTTCTAGTACAAGTACTGCTGCTTTCGTGTCTCAATAAACAATTTCTAGTAAAAAAAAAAAGTCTACCGTGATGGCCTAGACAAGTCTACCTGGATTGGGCCCTATATCCTCCTCTTTTTATATTGGGCCGGCCCAATTAACATTTGATACATAATACATTAGTAAGCAATAGTTGACAATTTATAAGTTTGAGTACGGGGGTAATACGAGCCGAACGAAGTTGGGCTCGTTTATTAATGAGGAGAGCCCGAGCCGAGTCTAAAATTTATACGAGGTTGAAAATGTGCTAAGCTTGGCACGTTTAGAAAGTGAACGAGCTCGAGCCGAACTTTTGACGAGTCGAGCCCGAGTAATTCGGCCAAAATAATGCTCCTATAGTGTTGTTTTATCCGAACGAACCGAGCTTTACTCGAACGAGCCGAGCATTGACATGCTCAAGCTCGGTTCATTTATAAACAAGTCGAGCCTAAAATTTATACGAACTTTAAAATGTATTCAAACTTGACTCGTTTAGAAAGTGAACGAGCTTTTGACGAGCCGAGTTCGAGTAGTTTGTCTCATATTACAGACCTAAGTTTGAGGCTATGGGTGGGTGAGTTGATAGTAAACTTTGGACTCGTGTTATGCACAGATATTTATACAATCTATATACATACAAATATTTGATATTTTGTGTGCATTGGTAATACAATTTGAAATTATTAAACAAATAAAATATATAAATTTAATATTTTATCACAAAATAAACAAGTAAAAATATTTTTGTGCAACTACAATAAACTTAATCTTTCAACAATATACTTGATTGTAAGGGACTGATGTAGTTCACTATGGATGTTGAACAATCCTCCAAAGAAATTAACCAATATTAACTTTGAAATCACTATGAAACTCAAGAGACATCAATTATAAAAAAATAAAATCTACATTAATAAACATTAAAATATCTAACCATAGTACGAACGCAATAAAAAAATAATAACAGTATATATTTACCTTGAAAGTAGGATCGATTAAAAAGGTTTCCATGGAAATTATACAAGAATGTAAATAGCAAAACGATTAATTTTCTAATCTTGTTTGTTACCGCTGGAACAAAGACTACCGTCACTGAGATCAAAGACTGTCACCGGGAACGAAGATGGCATTCTGTTTGTAACCTTAATCGATTGAGGAAGAAGGATATTTGGTTAAATTACAAAAAATTCTATATTTTGTAACTACGTTAACAGTCAAGCTTTTTGAATTTGCGGATTTTACAACAAAAATATAATTACAAAATTACCAAAAGTTATAATGGTAGGGAATGATCCAAAATATTGAAATTCCATAATTTATCTCAAAAAGATAAATTGCGTATGTAAAATCGGGTAACCAACATTGGGTAAGTTAGTGAAGTTGGGTACATGAAGGTTGAGTATTAACATATTGGTAGTACGCTATTATGTTGGGTTTTAAAATATTGAGTATCGTGTTTTGACATGTTGAGTATCAAACTTGGGTATTAACGTACTTCTGAGCTTGGGTATTGATATATTGGGCACCACAATTGGGTAATAAGATATGTTGAGTATTAACAAATTGGGTATAATGTTGGGTATTAACATATTTTGTATTAGATTTAGGTATCACGTTGGATATTAACATATTGGGTAACAAAACGAAAGATTGTTTTATTTCTTCATATAATTATTAAAAAAATTATCATTTAACTAAACAAATTATTTTCTTTTTTTCCTTTTTTCTATAATTATTTAAAATAGATCATTCATTTTTAAATGAACATATTTTATACTCACTATTAATTATAATGCATACTTACAAAATTCAGCAATTAAAATCGATGATTATATAAAATCAAAAGGTAAAACATTACACGGTAATCAAATTGTGTAAATTAGTAATATGTGGGATTTTAAAATATAATGGAATTAAAATTTGAATTAAAAAATATTTTTAAATAGATATGGGAATTAAAAGATTTACTGAATATATTTTTTAACAATTTGTTTTGTTAAAATTTGTAGACACTACGTTCTATATAGTCTAGAAAATGGCATTTTAGTATTATATAAAGTTTTAGCCTTAGTACTCAATTCTTAGACGACACATTGGAAATTTGTCAAAGTACTTTAGTATGTATACTAGTTTTAATACTCGTCTTCTGTACGATTATACAGTAATTGTGTTTGTAATTTTGTTTTGATAATTTATTATTTTGGAAATTATCTTATATGTATGTGATTGTTGTACTGTTGAAATTTTTTCATTTTATGAATGAAAATTAACCAATAATTCATGCCCTACAATAACAGTCATGAAATAGGAACCCGAGACAATATTTCCTAAGCTACTTGAATGCCAAGAGAGCTTTAAAGTTTATTATAAAAAGAATTGTATTGGCTATTACGTGATGTTCGGTGTAATAAGAAACTCCCTGTGATATAAATGGACGAAAATTAAACTAAAATGTTGTGAACGATATGAGCATAACAACCTTGCAATAAAAATTGAGAGAGTACCTTGGGGCAAGATTCCCGAGGTTGCTCCGGTGTCAATATCGACCTAAACGAACATTATGGTTATATATGTAGCAAATTAATATTGCTCCAAGAGAGCATTAGGGTTTATTATAAACATTGTATCACTCATTATGTGATGTTTAGTGCAATGACAAATTTCTCGTGATATGAATGAAAACTATATCAAAAGGTAAATCACAGATTTCTTATAACAATCAATTAATTAATAATTTTGTAAAAAATTTATTTATAAAAATAAAGAAAAGATACATCATCTAACTTATGGAGTAAAACTGATTTCAGAAGAAAAATATTAATTTTAAATTTAATAATTAAGTATAATAAGGTATTCCAGACAATTTCATCAATTAGTTATAAGAAATTCACTTGAAAGTTTCAATCTATGTCAACACATTAACCATGCCGCATAAGATTTTTTGGCAAATAATTACCAATTTATCATATTTTAAAATTGATTTGCCATATTTTAATTACAGTTTTATTTCAGAATTAAAATATTTTTCATCTCATCATGTCAATTCAACAAAAAAAAATTATCTCACCAAATCTACAATCTATGCGATAGTAGTGTGGGATCCGTGATTATAAATAAAAAGGGAGGAGTCGCTGATAAACCCAATGTCATGCAGGAAACCTGCAAATCTTGAAACCTGCAAAGCTTGAAACCATGCTCGGTGAGCTTGTTTCAGACCATAAAGGGACTTTTGCAGAAGGCAAACATGATTGGGTTTGGAGGGGTCACGGAAGCCTAGTGGTTGAAGCATATACACCGTTTTGTTTAGATAGTTGTGAAGGAAAGCATTCTGAACATACAGTTGGTGAATGGACCAAGAGCGGGATACTATAATGTTGGAGTCATACGGATGGTTGCAGGCTTACCAACATGACTGAAAGTCGCATCACAGTCAATGCCAACTTGTTGAGAACATCCGTTAGCTACTAAACGAGCCTTGTAACGTTCCAGGTATCATGACCCGAGTCTTATTCTACATAAGGGCTCGATAAATATAAGGGCTCGATATTTATCGAGCATGACAACGGTCCATTAGGGTCTTGGAAGGCTACATTGTGGGATTTGAGAATTGGGATAAGGGAACGGTCGAAACGGATAAGCCAAAGATCAATTTTGGTTTCACAATGCCGGATTGACATCGAGTGTGTGGCCGGTCCGATAAGGGCGTGAGGTGAAGGGGTGGGGCGGGCTCATTTAAGGAATGGCCGGCTGGGTTGGTAGTGGTGGATTGGAGATGTGATTGCAGGTGGGCTTAGTGAGGAGGCCGATGGCGTGCTGGACTGGTAAGGGGAGAGCGGTCCGTGGGGGGATTAGGCTGCACTTGTCCGGGTAAGGGAAAGGCAGGCCCAAATTTTGAAAGGGAAAGCGGTGGGTTGTCACTGACGGACAGGGGGTTGTTGGGCACGTGGGCCGAAGGGCGTGGATGGGCCAGGGGTAGCAGAAGCGGAAGAAAGTCGATTTTGGGCCAAGAGGTAGAGGGATTGGTCGTCATCCGCATGAGGTAGTGTAACTAGATCCGGGGTGACTCGGAAATGGGTAGCAAACGGAAAAATAGATTCATCAAACATCAAATGACGGGAGATAATTATTTTATTCGTCGCTAAGTTTAAACATTTGAATCCCCTATGGTGTTTAGGATATCCTAGAAAAACGCATGGAGAAGTGCGATGTTGAAGTTTGTGGGAAATAGTGACACTTTGGTTTGGATAACAAAGGCAACCGAAAACCCGGAGATGAGCGAGAGAAGGTGTAGTGAGATATTATACTTGAGTAGGAGGTTGATTTTGAATGGAATAGATGGAAGAATGTTTAAAAAATAGCAAGAAATATCTACGGCATGGGGCCAATAGGAGATTGGGATGAAGGCATGAAATAACATCGAAGTGAACGAACACATCATGCTATTGATTGTTCGAATAATTTGTCCGGCCTTGCCATTTTGAGGGGATGTGTGACGACATAAGAGCCGAAAGACAATGTTATGGGCAAGGAAAAACTTGTGGAAGGTAGTGTTGTTGAACTCGCCTCCCATATCACATTGAAAGCCTTTTATGGGTAAATGAAATTGCGTTTTGACAAATTTGTGAAATTGAACAAAAAGTCAAATACTTGAGACTTGAACTTGATTGGAAAAATTCATAGAAAATGGGAGAAATCATCAAGAAAAAGTAAATAATAATTAAACCGTCACGACTCGGGATGGGTGATGCCATAAATCACTATGAGTAATGTCAAAAGGAGCATTAGAGCGAGTTGTAGAACGTTCAAAGGCTAATCTGTGATGTTTTTTCTAATTGACAAGAATGACAAAGAGGAGTCACATGAGACTTATTATACTTAATGAAAGAGGATTGACGAAGCAAGTCTAGAACCGGAGCACCGGGATGACCAAGACGGGCATTCCAAAGACTGGGAGACTCGACTGAAAGAACATGATGACGACGAAGGGGAGGACGTGTGACCGGATAGAGTTCCCCGGAACTATTACACCTCAAACGTGTGATCTCCGTGTGTAGATCCTTCACAGAAAAACCAAAAGGGTCAAATTCTACGGAGACATTGTTATCAGTTGTAAAACGTTTAACGTATACTAAATTTTTGACAATTTGTGGGGCAATGGGGACATTTGATAGGTGGAGAGGTTTTGTAGTGGTGGGAATAGTAGTATCTCCAGTACCTGTAGATGAAACACACATATCATTCCCAACAATTATCGAATTTAATAAACCATTATGCGAAAAAAAACGAGAGGGAACTTGAATTATTCGTCATGTACCAAAAAAAACGTGAGGTGGCGCCCGTGTCCATGTACCAAAAATTATCCATAGGATTTAACATTATGGTAGCGATTGATTGATCCAAACCAGTAACCTGAGGTTGTGCAGTGAAATGGGCTTGTTGTTGGAAGTATTAAGCTGGACCGGGCCCAAGATGGCTTTGTTGAGGAAAGGGGCAAGGGGGCTTATGTGGGCCTGTTGCAGAGTGGGTTCGTTGCCATCCTAATGAGGCATTGATTTAGAATTTTCACATTTTTGCTACAAATCCAACTCTTAGAAGATCTGCATTTATGAACCATCTTTTGGACCAATCACCTCTACTCGTCTTCATGAATATTGTAGTCCTTTTGAATCAGTTTTCCAATAAATTATTTGTGGACCTTCATTGGATAAAATACTTTAGTTATAACCAATATACTGAAGAGTCATATGAAAAACATTACGGATTACATATTATTGGAAACCTTCAATTTTAAAAATGCTTAAATTTTCATTCGATGAAACACTGTGCATGAAATTAGCTTTCCAAAACATATTGAATCAACTCAAACGGATATCGGAATAAGATGTTAAGGTCAAGATGTTAAGGTCAAGATGTTGAAGGGCAATTGTTTGCATCGAGGGTTGTTTTGGACCTTTTGGTGTAATTTATTCCATATGTCTAATATTAATTGAACATTAATGAAAACATTAAAGACGGCGAGTATATATTAATAAAATATAACAGATAAAGAAAAGGAAAGTGTAATTATTTCCATGAGAGCGGTGGCGTGACGTGGGGTCTACTCTTCCTCCTTTCCTTTTCTCCAAAATTTGGCCATTTTATATGAAACGGAAAATATATTTGATATTGTTTACAGTATTTTTGTAACGACAGTAGCATCTAAAATCCCAAAACCAAATGCCCACAACAACAACATTAAAACTGCTCCTCTCTCTCTCCCCCCGCAAAATCCACTCTCAATCTCTATCAACCCCTTGCAGGTACAAATCCCTGATTGCTTTGATGGATCCCAAAACCCCTGATTCAATTTTCAGTTTTCGCTTTCTCTTTTGCATGATTTTGGCTTGATTTTGATCCGATTGGTGAGTCTAGTGAGTTGTTTGGTATGTTTTAGGTGTTGATTTCTGGTGAGAGATCGGATGTACACTGCAATCGGTTACGTCTACTTGCCGGATCACAATGGCCCTTGATCACACTGGTGAGAAATTCAGGTCTTTTCATCCCTGGCTTTTTAAAGTTTGATTTTTTTTATGGATAATGGGGTGAAAAAAGAATTGAACTTGTTTGAATTTTTTAGGGTTTATGAGGCTATCCATTTGGTTTCGAAGTGATTTTATTTTGTGTTGGATGGTAATTTTGGAAAAGTTTGTTTGGTGGTGGTGTGCAAATTTCTCCAGCTTTGATTTTTATCCCCTAGTGAAGTGATAATGAACCGGATTTTGTGTTGAAATCTAGGGCTTTGCTTGATTCTTGTCGCTGGGTTGCAACTTTTGTTTTAATTGGTGCTGCCAATTTGTGGGTATTGTTCAATGTTTTTGTAAGTGTTTTATTAAAAGATGAAAGCTTTGCTTGTGCTTTATTGCGAGTGACTATTTAACTACTTGATTATGACGAGGTTAGTTCTGAAAAGCTTTCAAGTATTATCAGCATGGATAATTGTAGTTATGATTTACCTGTCAATATACTAGAACTGTTCTGGTCTTCCTCAAGTGCAGCTGAGTTGTTTCTCTTGACGATTCCTGATGTATGTAGTAAAAGAGCTGTTTATGTAGGGTGTGTTTTTCTGTTTGACATACATCTGTATGTCTGCTAAGCTATCCGTATCAAAACACAATCACCATATGAGCTACTTTAAGTACAGAAGCTCCGTTTACATTGTTACTGTGTTTATGAAGCACATAGAGTAAACCGAAAGAACTTCCCCCCCTGTAACTTTTGATAGAGATTGATGTTAAGGGATCTTCAACGGTCAAAGATTTTGGATTTTCCAATTTCCTATGTCGAGTATCTATCTGAAGGCCTATCTGAGGTTTCCTTGGCTTTCAATGTTTTAAATGCATCTCTTATACGGATTGACCAATGATGCTGGATTTAAAATTCAAATAACCTATAGTTCAGTTGAATGGGCAGGAGATTTTAATGGCCTGTCATTCTATATGCTTTCTTTATTTGGATTAAACTTTTGGCAAATGCCCATTGCCCTTAAACTACAGTTTTTTGAAAGTGGGTGTAAGATGTTATGCACAGAAGAGAGGAATAAAGACGAAAAGAATATGCAATAGGAAACATATGGAAGAATTGTTGTTTCCATATGATGAAGCTTGAATTTTCTTGTGGGCTTGTGCTTAAATTGCTCAGCATTTGGTTTAGGTTGCATTTGGTTTGACTTTCTCTATTCCTTCTATCCGCAGAAGCGATCCAAAAAGGCCATGAAGCATCCTTTGGGTGCATCCAAAGTAAAGATCTATTCTACAACCCGGAATATTTTAGGAATTTCCGGGGGCAGCCCCCGGAGCTTAATAATGCAAGTGCTACTATAGAAGGAAGCAATACTGAACCTGATAGTGAAATGAACAAAAAGCTGGTGGTACCAAGTCAATGCCAGCGACTGGTGCCATCTCAAAGTTACTACTTATCATCAGCGCCCCGTCCTATCTTTCCTCCTAAGGAAATACAGAACCAAACACATATGCTAGCAAGCCACTCATATCCTGTGAGCCATGGTCACTATATTTCTATGCATAATCGATTTCCATATGTACCATTTCAAATGCGTCCACAAATTCAGCCACCAGAACTATACTTCCAAGACTTCCAATATTTTGTTGTCATAGATTTCGAGGCAACATGTGACAAAGAAAAGAACCCACATCCTCAAGAGATTATTGAATTCCCTGCGGTGTTAGTTAATGGTAGAACCATGCAGCTTGAAGACTCCTTTCAATTATATGTGAGACCCACTTGTAACCAGCAGTTGAGTGATTTCTGTAAGGAACTCACTGGTATCCAGCAATATCAGGTATTACCTGCTGTGCATCTGATATAATGTTTCCTTTTACATTTTTATTTTCACGTCATTATATACGGCCTGCTGATGTGCAACATGGCTATGCTACTTGTGAAGAAACTTGCACCATCATTTGACCCTTCTTTGGCCATGGCTATAAAACTATATGATGCATCAATATATATTTGATCTTGCTGTCATTAAAATAAATCACAGGGGCTAAATATCATAGAATGTAAATTTTTGTGGTGTCAATCCCGACAGTAAACATGCACAGTTTCTAATTGTTTCTGATATTTTCAGGTGGACAAGGGTGTTATGTTAAGTGAAGCTCTGCTTATGCATGATAAATGGCTAGAGGAGAAGGGAATAAAAAATACCAGCTTTGCCGTGGTGACATGGTCAAACTGGGATTGTCGTGTTATGCTGGAATCAGAGTGCCGCTTCAAGAGAATCCGAAAGCCACCATATTTCAACAGGTGAGCCAATATTCCTGGAAATGGGAATTACTAATCCTTATTACTATTTCCATGGAATTAAAGGTTTATCGGCATATCAAGTCTTAATTTTTCTGACATTCCTTAGATATGAGATATCTGACGAAGGGAATAGAAAATTCAATAGACGCTAACCTTCCTCACTATATTTCTCGATAAAGTTCTTCACCCACTTCCATTTACATAGTAAGGCACTGAACTATATGCTTATGGAACCCTTAAAATCTCTATTTAAAAGTTTTCTTAAGCATGCATATGAGGATTTCTGTTAACTGGTGAGCCAATACACGTTCATATGAGAATTACTGTTTCTTATTGCTGCTTCCATGAAATTTATTGTCATATGAATGCTTAAATTTTCCGCAATTCCTTAGTTATCTGACTAAGTTGACCTAGTATAGAAAAATACTGGAAGATAACTTTCTCACTAGGATCATAGAGAGGTACCATTCACTTTTCTGTCCAAGAGCAGAAGTCATTGCCAATTGCCAACCTGTTCTTACCAAAGATTGTTCGCTATAAAGTTGCTCTAAATTCTAGAGACCATTCACTAGGATCTTACCATAGAGTTTTCGTTATAAAGTCATGCTAATCTTCCTCAGTAGGATTTCTTGCTCAAGAGGAGAAGTCAGTTTGTAGATTGCCCACCCATTTCCTTTTATGTATTACCAACCTGTTATTTTTTCAGTCCTTCTTAACATACGCACAGCAACACGGGGCATAGGTTAGGAATTCCAGTTTAAGAAAGATTCCTTACCAACAAATGGATGAATCCCATAAAAAGATTGTAAAAACTAGTTAACGACTAAATTTAGAGGAATCTTCGTAATTCGAGATTCTTAACCTATGACCAAGGGTATTTGGCTTGGGTGAAGTTGAAATTAAACTTCACCTTGAAGTTGACAAAATCTTAACCATTATTGAATATATCAGTGGTCCTATTTCATCCATTCTCTCTCTGTATCTTTATTAATTTAAATTTATTTTTGTAGGATTCATCCATTTTTGTAGGTTTTCTTAGCTTCACCTTAAGAATTTCATTCCAACTTCTTAGGATCCAAATTCGCCCCAAGGGCATAGATTAGAAAATTCTTTTTTTTATGTATCCTACAGTGGACCTTACTATGTTGGAACGTGTGAACGTTTTCCCCTTCCCTCACCTTTCCTGAATAAATCAATTTAAGTATATCTTCTTACTTTTAAGGTTTGTTGGCTATAACTAACCCATTGTGTTGTTTATGTGTGAAATTAGGTGGATAAATTTGAAGGTCCCATTCTGTCAAGTATTCGGGGGTGTCCGATGCAACTTGAAAGAGGCAGTGGAGCATGCTGGACTAACATGGGAAGGCCGTGCTCACTGTGGCCTGGATGATGCGAAAAACACTGCTAATTTGCTTGCACATCTGATGTTACGCGGATTCAAATTTTCAATCACCAACTCTCTAGTGTGTCAGTCTCCTGATAACACATTTACTGTCCAGCAAATCCCTCAACCTGAGTATGGCCGTTCTTATCAGCCTTACAAGTGGAAGAGCCCTTGCACGGTCATGTCACCTTTCCACCCTGGCCAAGCGGGTCCCATCAAGGAGCACTTATACTGTCACTGTGGAGCTATAAGCGTGAAAAAGTTATTCCAGAAGCCAGGTCCAAAACAAGGTAGCTTCTTCTTTGGTTGTGGCAACTGGACTGCTACAAGAGGGCCTGTTTGCAATTTCTTCAGATGGGTAACACCCGACTCCGTCGTTAAAATGGCCTGAAAATAGCATTTGCTTCAAAACAGAAAATAAAAGTGAAAACAGAAGAAGGTAGCTAAAGAGGCTAGAAAGTTCAACGGTTTGGGAAAGCTGAAACTTCTTGTAGGTCTTTGTGAGAGGTGGATTTGGGGAGATGATCATCTCTGTCAATATTCCATTTTCAGCTCTTAAGACAATAGTTGGCTAAGAGAGAGGGGCAAAAAAAATGGAACAGTTTCTTATACATTTGAACTGAGAAACATCATCCTATCTAAGGCTCTCTTCAGAGTTCAGTAAAATATTAAATAATACTTCATGAAATTGAGATTATCTGTTATTTTCCCATCTTCAATGAGATTTTGCATGCTGGCTCTCTGACAACATTATGGTTATATATCTTAAACGGTATTGGCACAATCTGTTTTTGTTGAGATGCTACTGATTCCATATTGCTCAAGGTAGGTGGTTGGTAACTGGGTATAGGCTTGTATTACCCATAGTCTATAGTCCATAGACTGTTACCCGGAAACTTATAAGGACAGCGTTTTCTGTTTCTATTTCTTCGGGGAAACTTGGACACGAGAAACACATATTTCTATGTAAAACTACGGCAAGTATGAGTTTTCCGTGTCCGTTTTGTTTCCGTTATTCCTGTGTTTGTTTTGTTTCCATGTAACATAGCCTATAAACTATACAGGCATATCAGTTGGAAAATTTCTCTGGACCTTTCAAGGTGAGTGAAAATAAAACTCTGACATTGACAGGAATTGTTCTGTTGTGGCCCCAATGGTATCTGTGTATGAAATTGACCTCAGATCCAGTTCCAACCACAGAAGTGTCTTCATAGTGTAGATATTTTGATCAATGAATTTATGGTGGTGAAAATGAAGTCTGTCAGCTTGGTGTGTTTGCTTTAATTGTAGATGCCATTTTCATTTTTCGCCTTTTCCCATCTTTTGAATTGCTAGATGCCATTTTCATTTTTCTCCTTTTTTCATCTTTTGAATTGCTTTTTACGAGTTGAGTTCTCACTGTTTTTTTCTTTTCGAAGTTATATATCAAAATTATATTAATCATTAAACTGTCTAACTAATTAGCTCATGCCAAGCTTTAATTATTTTGTCTAGTTAATTACTCATATTGATACTGATAGGTTTATAATCATGATTAGGAGGAAAAAGTAGTCCCAATTACTGAAAAAGAAGCAGTGTTTGTGTTCTATTAAGCCCTTCAAAACATGTTTTCCAAAATGTACAGCCAGTATGCCTTCTATCACATTGACTAACTTTCATGTTCTTGGCATCCTGAACCTGAACTGCAAATTTAAGATTTTCTGTTTTGTTCTCTTATTCATAACAACATGCTTGGAGATTGTATGTCATGAATGTCAACGACGAAAACAATGAAAATGAGCTTCCATTGGAGTTCTTCAACATGCAAGTCGAACAACCTCCAAAATGTTCTTGTTCTTCATGAAATCAGGATCTCGCTCTCATACACCCGGTGAGCTTCTTCATGAAATTCTTCAAACCCTGCAAAATACTTAAATCATTAATCATTGTTCTTGATAATGAATGCTATGTAATTTTTGTAGGTCGTTACGTGAGTCGAGCTATCTGAGTTTGTTTATTGGACTAAACAAGTCGAGTATAAACACATTTTTAAACTCAATTTAAAATTTAGGCTTGACTCGATTATAAAAGAGTTGAAACAAAGTACCACAACTAGGCTTGTGTGGTTCGGGCTCAACTCGAAAAATGTTTGGTTCTGTCTCATTCACTTGACTAACCAAGTTGAACATAACTTTATTTTTAAGCTAAGCTCAATTTAAATTTAGACTCGGTTTGAACTTGTCTCTATCCTAAAGGAGTTGAAAATGAACATACTAAAACATGTGTATTGCAACATAAGTCCTTGCGTACCCATTTTTTCTTTTGATGACATTTGAAAGCCTCGGGAGAACTGGGAGGCTGAAAATGATAGATAGGAGAAGGTGTATACGAAGCCGGGGGAGGAGACAACGTATCACGAGCCTCATTAGGCATAGACTCGTCAATAGGGTTCGGCTTAAAATATGGTCCTTCGCTCCTTGACCTTTTCTTCTTGGCACGAGCCTGTGAGAAAACCATAGAGTAGTTGGTCTCTCCTGCCTTGTTATTATCCCACCCTCCGAATTGTGGTACGGTTATACCTTCAGGTTTCTGCATTAGACATAATATCCATAAAGCTGAACACCAAGAGACCAACGTTTTCCTTTCCTCCTAGATGGAGATGATCGAAGATGCATAACATGATGTAGATTTTGTTGAATATAGTCTTATATCTAAGACTTGAATTGTCAAATAAAGATATAATTATTTGCTAAAATCAAGTCATATTTTTTCAAACTTTTAAGAGTGTAACATTTAATCTAAATATTTATTATCATTGAGTAATAAACAATATATTTTCCTCCTCATCTACAAAGAAAATAATACCAATGTTAAAAATATGAGATTTTAATATTAATCAACTATTGATCTCTCAAAATCTGAAAATATAGAGTAATAAGTTATTATTAAATCAAAGACATACCAAACAACTCATATAAAAACGGAATAGATGTCACAATTTTGACATGAGAGTCAAGACATAAATGTAAGGTTAGACTTTTTTTCCCTAAATGTCAACTATGCATGAATTTTTTTTTTATTTGTAATCGTGTAATCTTTTAATGATTGACAATATTTTACATGGATTATATAGATACGAATTGTAACTTACGAATATGAAGATATAGAGATTAAAAACTTAGTGAAAATATATTTTTATTCTTTTTTATAGGTTTCATTTATTAGAATATGAAGGTGATATAGAAAATGAAGCAGAAATAACAAGTGATTATGTTATGAACATTATCTACAAAGATTACCTCCCCAAGCCTTGGCATTGTAACTTGAGGAGAAGGAGGGTGGGATGATTGAAGCCCAAGGAGAAAGCTCCAATATGATTCAAATTCAAGACTTCATCTTTATATAGGTGCTATAGAATCTTGTAATAGTTATCTGATTGTCAACTTCTGAAGCTATTTTTAGTCTTTGTCATTGGTCACAAAAACAGAAGCAACATATCTTACCTTAAACTATATTTGGCTTGTTTGTTTTTTCTTTTTGGTGTGAAATTGAGAGGTTTAAGTTCCTCAATTCTTTTATTGTTGTATTTTAACTTGCCTAAATATTCTCTAATTTGATCTTGTGTTTCTTATGGGTTCAATTTACTATTAATTATTTGTACCCTAAAAGTATATTTAACTTGGAACTTATTGGTGTTTGTTTGGTTAAATGTGGGAAGTAGAGCAAATAGGAAGTAACTTAATGAAAAGTGAATTACATAGATATTAAAATCCACAAAAATAGTATAATACGTTTGGTTTAATCTAACTTTCGTTATGTCATAAAATGAGGAATTATCACTAAAAACACGGGAATAAAATCTTACCTACCCCATCGAGGTGAGTGCGCTTCAACTGTGTTGCTGACCGATTGACCCATTTGAAAATTTCGAACCCCAACACACCTTTTTCTCACGATCGAACTTCGTCTTCTCATCCGCAAGGATGCTTTAGGATGGACTACCTCTTGAAGATAATCCTTCATAACCGCCTTTCGTTTTCAAAAAAAAATCCAACATGAACCAAGGTTGTTTTTGTATGTTTATTAATTTTTAGAATAAAATTTCAAATTAAACGAATTAAAATGACAGAAATGGCTATTTTATATGTTTATAAATTAATTATTTTTTATTATAAAAAATTGTATTTAGTAACACTTCATAGCATATAAGATGTATTATTTAAAATAATTAAAAACAAGTTTTGCTTGTATTAGTTAAATGGCCTAATTTATTTCATGGAAATCCTTCTGGAACCCGAAATTGAAACTAAACTTTCACGCAAATAATAAAAAAGTGCAATCTACATGGTTTACCAACATAACACTAGCTAAATTAGGAGATCACGGGTGTGTTTGTTTACGCTCCATTATAAGATGGTGCATGTTTAGATCGGAATTTAAGCGAGAAATTGTACGTTAAAATTTGTTTAAAAATTATCTTAAATCGTGTTTGATCCTACAAAACTAGATTAAATAATCACATTATACTTTACATTAACTTATTTTTCTATTAATAAAAAATGGAAGGATAACTAATTTATTTTATTAAAACAAATGCCGTTAAATGATATTTTAAACATATCATAATTTATAAACCGGTGTTTATGTACAAGCACCCCTAAAAATTTAGATTGTAATTTAAAATAAATATATATGAAATCACTTCCTTCCATCAACTATATAATTTGACACAATTTTTTAATTAATGTATTAAATAACTAAATATATTTATGTATTAATTTTACCACTTATTAATTATCACTCAGTTACAAAAAGTCATTAACATGTACTTATGAACACATATTAGAAATTTAGAATGACTGATGTCAGTTTGCCCTAACATTTGCAGCAAAAACACAGAACATTGCTGAATAGATATGCCCAAAGAAGAAGAATCAACCAAATTCCAAATAGTATGGCCAAATTATGCTTCTTGATAAATAATACCCAAATGGAGATTACTATTCTGCATGTATCCATTACAAATAATACTGATTACTATTCACTAATATGAAGAACAAACACTTCTAATCACTAGTTGCATATAAGTCAGTTCCTTTCTAGCTATACTTCAGTTACAGTCTACAAAACTACAGAAACAGAAGCAAGAAATTAATAAGAACTTCTCCGAACCCGCAATCCTGACAGTGACAGGAAACACCTCAACACGGCAACACGGCTACATAGCCTCTCTTCAAAGGCATACATCTTTTCCATTCTTCTGTCTTGCTTTTTTTTTGGTGTACATTATGTTCTACAAGCCTCCCATGAATTCTGCAGCGCAGACTTTCGGCTTTTTTGTTTGTTTTGTTTTTGATGAAGAACAGTTGTGGTGCTGAAATGGTTAGGTTCAGATGCTGACATCGCGTCTCCTCTTTGGTGGTTGTACTTCAGGGTTTCCTTTCCTCATCATCATTGCAAACTCATCATAGTTTATCCGACCATCCTGAAAACACAAATTCAAGTAACATCATTAACATAGGTCATTAGGCAAGAGCTTAATGTATAGACAAGGTGATTTTCCTTTATCAATCTGACTTACATGATCAGTGTCAACTTCTGAGATGATTTCTTTGATGTCCCTTCCATCATGCATGCCATATTCACGAAGAGCTTGTTCCAGCTCTTCAACGGTGATATACCTAAGAGACCGACCAAAAGATTTCAGAAACAAATAAAGCTATTACGCAAGTTCAAGAACATATATGATTTTTATGGAATCATCATTTGGTACCCGCTGTTATCTTTATCAAAGTACTGGAATGCAGTGTAGAGATGTTCTTCTCTATCCATCCTATTCATATGCATTGTGGCTGTGATAAACTCCTCATAGTCTATTAATCCATTTCCATCCGCATCAGCCTGTTTGAAAAATGGAAGATTTGTGTAAAAAATAAATAGATAACAAAATTAGGACGCCGTGTTTGTAAGAGTACTCACGGCTTCCATTAACTGTTGGGCTTCAGTCTCGGACAATTTTGTTCCTTGCTTTTGTAGACCTTGTTTGAGTTCTTCAAGAGTTATAGTTCCATTGTTGTCGGTGTCCATGCTCTTGAACATTTGTTTTAGACCTGTGATTTCTTCTTCCGATAGGCAGCCAGCTATCACCTGCCCATTTCAATATAATTTTAATTAGAAGATCAAACAAACAAATTTTGGTGTCGCTTGTCAGGCAGGTGGAAGTATACCCGAAGCGCCACTTTCTTGAATTTGTTCATTGCCCTGAATTGTGTGAGCCTATTAAGGACAGCATTGTCAAGAGGAGTATCCGGTGCTTCTCCATCCTCTTTGATCCATGGATGATCTGCAATCACATGATTCTCAATCAGCTAAAGACGTATATATTCAAGATCTGTATTCAAATTTCAAATGCACAATTCTTTAAGATCATTATGCAATACATCCTTTAAAAACTCATTTGAACATACTTAGAACTTGATAAGCTGTGAGTCTGTTCTTTGGATCAGAGTTAAGCATCTTCCTGACGACATCCTTTGCTTGAGGTGAAATCGAAGGCCAAGGATCACTTGTGAAATCAACATGACCTCGTAAAATAGCATTGAATATTCCATGCTCCGTTTCTACCAATAAACCAGAAACAGCCTTTTTAAATTTTCATCCATGTTACATTTTTTTGAGGAACTCCATCCATGAACATCAACAAAATATTTATGAACCAAGACTTCAGACAAAAAAATAAAATTACCAGCCCAGAAGGGAGGAACTCCAGATAAAAGAATGTATAGCATAACCCCGATGCTCCAAATATCCACTTCTGGCCCATACTTCCTCTTCAGGACCTCGGGTGCAATATAATAAGCACTCCCAACAATATCCTTGAACTGATCTCCTATTGAAAAACAAAAAATACATGAGTAAACAATGATAACTAGTGGAAGATCAAGCTACCATGTTATACAGCATCGGACAAAAAAGGTAGAGGTGATCAAGAACCTTCTTTATAAAAGACAGAGAGGCCAAAATCTGTGGCCTTGAGAGGTGCATTCTCATCCTTGTTCAATAGAAGGAAATTCTCAGGCTTCAAATCACGATGGATGACACCCATGGTATGGCACGTGTGAACAATCTGTACAATAGTCCTCAACAAGGAAGCGGCAGCACGCTCGGTGTAATGGCCCTTGGCAATTATCCGGTCAAAGAGCTCGCCTCCGGCACAAAGCTCCATGACCAAATTCACATTTCGTTTATCCTCAAATACTCCCTTGAGCTCCACAATATTTGCCTGTCCTTCTAGATGATTCATGATCTGGACTTCCCTCTTCACATCCTCTATATCTTCCTTGTTGAGAAGCTTCCTCTTGGCAATGGTCTTGCACGCAAAGTGCTGACCCGTTTGCTTGCTTGTAACAAATCGGGTCACCCCAAATTGACCACGTCCAAGCTCCTTGCCAAAGGAATAATGAGACTTGACATCTTCCATGGGGTGGCCTAGTACGGGTCCCATATTATTGGATTTATCACCGCTAAGGTGGTTGGTAGATCCTTCATTTGTTCCCTCAGCATCTGTGGGTCGGGCCTTGCCACGGGGGCAACAATTGCCCATCTGGATGGTATTATGGGAAAGGGAGGGAATTTTATGGGGGGTTTATCGTTTGAGTTTGAATGGGAAAACAAAATTTAGAGAAAGGGAGAAAATGAACAAAGAATTTTTTTTGATAGGATAGGAAAGGAAACAAAGAAGGAAACGAAAAGAGAAAGGCAAGGATTTTCATTTTGGATTGAAGGTTGTATAATTAGGAATGAGGTGTAGAACGGTGAGAGAAGTTAGGATGAAAGGCATGTTGAATGAATTGAGAAAAGGGGCTGGGAGAATTTCCCGGGAAAACTAACAGATTCTTGGTCTGATGTTATTTTTGAGACATTAACTTCCGTTTATTAATGAGAGCATGTTTCTGGTGCAGTACAGTGCGAGCTAACTCTTGCTTTCCTTCTCTATTCAGACCAAACATAACAACTCTAAAATTAACATTGCTAGGAACAATCCCATCTTCACACATCTCAGATAGCAGCTGCATTGCAACTTCAGATTTACCTGCATCACAAAGGCTAGTGATGAATGAAGAGTACGTCTTGAAATCAGGATACGGACCTTTCAGTTTCATACGGTGAAACAACCTCCAAGCATCTGAAACCTTCCCCATGTTCATGAATCCTCTCAAGAGTGCTGAATATGTAACAATGGTAGGTGGGCAACTCTCTTCCCACATTTTCCGAAAAATATTCAGTGCTGCTTCCATGTTTTTCTCTTTGAAGAAATGCACTAACAAGGATGTATACACATGGACAGTTGGAGGGATCCCACTCAGTTTCATTGCATCCATCTTGACTAATGCCTCATCCAGCTTTCCCCTTTGTAAAAGTGCGTTGACAATGCTTCCATGGATGAACTGATCAAGTGTAGATCGATTTTCTTCCTTCACCTCCTCTGTTAAAGCCAAAGCTTCTTCCAGTTTACCAGCTCGGCAAAGAGACCTAATAAGCAAGGAGTAACTAAGAGGGATGGTAAAGCCTGATCTTCTTAGTAACTGGATGCATCTCTTGGCATCTGAAAATTTCCCCGTGTAGCATAAGCAGTCGAGGTAGCTTTCTACCAGTTCTTTATCAGGAACTAATGCTGAATTGATCATTTGATGAAAAAATTTTATGGCTTCTTCCACCTTCCTGCCTTTTCTCCCACAGAGAGACAAAATCAAGTACTTGTATGCACTAGCACTCGGTTTGCAGCCACTAGCTGTCATCTCGGAAAAATTCTGCAAAGCGATATCAGTAAGTCCTACCCTGCCGTACATCATTATCATTATGGTCCAAGTATCTGGTGATATCAAGAAGTTGTTTCTTCTCATTTCATGGAAAAAGCTCCTCATGTGCATAAAATCTTTTCCACGGCCTGCTACTTTGATCGCCATATTGTATGTTTCAGCGGTGTGCCTGAAATCGTTCCTCTTTCCAACCCATGAAAAGAAATGTAATGCTGCAGCACCTTGTACACTACACTGGCGCAAGATCTCGACAACAAGTTCTGGAGTATAAGAAACTATGCAATCCTCCAAGGCCTCTTTCATTGCAGGCCAATCCTTTAGGGATGACAAAATTGTGCAAACCTTATGCAGATCTTCATGAGTATAAGCTTTTGGCAGTGGCTCCCTTGGTAAATCCTCTGTTCTTGGATCCCTATTTTCAGATGTTTTGTGAAGAGTCTCTCCTTTCAAAAAATGACTGCTAGATGTTTCCCCTTCTGGTAAACAAGATCTATAATGTATTTGCATTGCCCTAACCTCTTTCACTTTCACTATTTCCTTCTTCCGCTCCAAGTAAGAAATTACCAAATGGAATATCCCATCCCCAATACGAACCTTTGAATCCCACATTTGATGTAATAACTTGATAACATCTTCTGTCCTTGAAACCTTACTAAGCTCCTTGATGAAAATGGAGTAGGATTTCTGAGTGGCCCTAATTCCTCTCTCCTCCATCATCCTGAAGACCTCAAATGCAAGAGAAATGTGATTTTGACGAACATGACCAGCAATCATTGCCATGAACGCCAGGCTATCCATATCAACACCACTCTCTAGCATCTCAGCAAATAAAGCACACCCTTTATCGTACTCATTAAGGTCGAAGACTTTTTGCATCAGCTCCGTGTATGTTGAAGTAGCTGGTCTGAGTCCACATTCTTTCATGTCATCAAAGATATTCAATGCCTCTGATATATCATTTTTTCTCAAATACCCACTAATGATAGCTCCATAAACCTTCTCATTCACAATGCCTTTCCTCTTCATGATGTCAATAATCTCAACAGCATCCGGCATTCTCTCAGCCCGAGATAAACCCTCCACTAGAATCTCAAAGTATTGTGCATCTAACGTCAAGTTTTTCTCCTTTAGGCTACGGATCAACTCTAAACCTTCATCGATTCTCTGTGAAATGCAAAAGCTCTTGAGCACGTAGGAATAGACTTCACGTTCAGGGATCTGAGAGATCTGTATCATGTCATCAGCAATAGAGTGCACGCCCGTCACATCTCCAGCCGCTGCCAAGCAATTTAGTAACTTCTTGTACAAATTCATCCCTACAACCATGTCTTTTTGGAGCATTTCCCTGTAAAACTCCAGAGCAATTTCCCCTTTTCCAGCAGCAGACAGCACATGAATCATCGAGCCATAGACATTAACATCTGGCTGACAGCCGGATCTCCTCATCTTCTCAAAAAGCAGCAACGCCTTGCCGATTGACTTTGCTTTTCCATAATGCTGAATAAGGACCGTCCATGTCTTGATATCCTTTGCGCATTCATTTTGCTCCATCTCCACAACTAATTGCTCAACCAAGTTAAAATCCCTTGACTCACCAGCCATATATATCAAAGTATTGTAAATCTCAGTGGTGCAACAACTTCCGTCTCTCAACTTCACCCAACTGAAAAACCTCAAACCCCTATATGGCACTTTGAAACACCTCTTCAAAACATACTCCACAATCTCTGTATCAATTTCAACACCCAAAGCATCCAACCGCTCTTCCATTGAAACCTCGTCGCTATCGGCTCGAACAATCTCAGTTATTTTGTGTACAACAGCACTTACCTCACTTCCCCTCGGAATTGATGAATTCCTTCCACTTTCATGCCCATGTTTCACATAGTCATTTTCACAAACACCTTGCGTGCGGCAACGAGACCCTTCAAGATCTACACTTATCTCCACGCCAATCTCTTTGGAACTAAAATCCCCGGATGAATTCCTATCCACTAGGCATTCACTACCTAAGATCTCAACGATGTCATTGAAAAGTAAAACACCATCCTTCCCAACACTCTGCTTCTGCTTGTACGGTTCCTTTGCATGAAATTTAGACGATTTTTGTTCCTTCGAAATGCTTGAAAAGGATAACAATGTTGAGGGTTGAAGTCTTCCAATGCGAACATGATTTAAAGATCGGAACTTTGTCATCAACTTCATCCTCTAATAGAGGTGTTATACCGGCGAATATGGGTAACCGGAGAGATGAAATTTAAACTTCCCAACAGCAAACACCTTGACGATGCTACAACGTCGAGCATCCGCGCTTTGTTCCTCAAACTTGCATTTGCTTCATCTGATTCGTGCGAAATTTTTGTGGTACAAGAGTTACATTTATGTTTAAGATTTATTTGTGTTGAAAAATAAAAAAACCAAATTTTATATAAAAAAAATCATTTTAGTAACTAGTTTTTTTTAATGTATACTTACAAAGTGAACAAATTTAGAACGATAAAATTATAGAATTAGCAGACACCTTGTCAAAAATTAGGACGAGGTTAATGACAATAGAGATTTCGAAAGCAAAATGAATATAAGTCCGGAAACAAGAAGGAAAAACAAAAACATTAAGCCCCCCCCCCGTTTAGTATCCATATTAAAATTAGGAAAAATGACCAAAATTAATACAAACTATCAACTGTGAACCAAAATTAATCCGAACTTTAAAAATTACTAACTCGTGTATATACTATCGCATAATAAACCAATTTTGATACAGAATCAATTCCGGCCAAAACTCCGGTGGATTTGCTGACGTGGAACACCGGATTTTAAACCGTCATCATTTTGTCCTACGTGTAAAAAAAATATTTGCCACCTTATCCCCATATAATTATAATGATTTAAAAAAAAGAAAAGAAAAGCACTTCCCTGTAAACAAAAGTTCTATCGATTGCAGGAGCAAGAGAAGGTCGAACGATCCATTAGATTAAACCCTAAATCCCTTGAAAACTAAACTCCCAGAATTACTTCCCTGTGAAAGACGATTAAGGACACAACTCTTGCCAGGTATGTATCAACTCGTGTTTTGCAAAGAGTAGAGCAACTAGAATCTTTCTTCTCTCTTCTTACTATTGCTTCTGATTTTTTATTTTGTGTTTGTCTCTAAGGAAAGTAGAATGAATGAAATTGACAAGGATGCTGAAAATGACCCTGAGAATAATCCTCGTGAGAATGAAAGAAGAGCGTTGGAAGACACCTACAGTGATGATGACAATATGAATTGGGATAATTTTTTGACTGAGGGTGCTTTGAATGTATCTTCTGATGATTCTGATTATGCTCCATCTGAATTTCCATTGAGTGATAATGGTGACGATGCTACATCGGACATAATTGAGGATGATGGAAACCTTGCTTTGATTGAGTACATAGAGGAGCCTGAAGAAGATGAAGAAGAAGGGATGAACAACTATGGTATGAATGCACATGAAATTGAGTCTTCTGATGAGGAATTGCATACTGCAAGACAAAGGGTACAAGAACATAGAGAATATTTGGAGAAGGAAAAAGAGTCTCAATTTAGTGAATATGAAGACTCTGACGGTGACATCCATATTGTGTATGAGGATGAAGAAGATGATGCTAAACTGAAGAGGAGGAGGAGAATTAAAATGACAGTTGATGACAAAGTTAACTACAAGGAATTTACATGGAAAGTTGGACAAAGGTTTCCAAACATTACCTTGTTCAAGGAGCATACCAGAAAATATGGTATTTTCAATGGTTTTAGCTTGTCGTTTGTTGTGTCTGACAGGTTTAAAGCAAAGGTAGGGGTGATTTGTAAAGAAGGTTGTCCCTTTAAAGTTTATGCATCATGGCACCATAAGGAGGGGTGTTTGCTTGTAAAGAGTGTAAAAAGTGAACATTCTTGTGTGAGGGATATGCATAGAAATCGTCAACTTACATCCAAATGGCTTGCTAAGCAATACCTTGGTCGTTTTAAGGTAAATCCCAACTGGCCAGCTGAGTACTTGATGGAAAGTGTGAGAAAAAGGTATGGTGTCATCATACAAAGATGGATTGCATACAAGACAAAGACAGCTGCACTTAAAATGTTGCATGGTTCACTCAAGCAACACTATAACAAGCTTGGAAGGTACATTGAAGAATTAAGAAGATCAAACGGAAGTAGCACATTCGAGCTCATTACTATCCCATCTAGCCCTCCAACATTTCATAGGATGTTTGTGTGCTTTGAAGGCTTGAGAAATGGATTGATTGCTGGTTGTAGGCCCTTTATTTGCTTGGATGGATGTCATCTTAGAACTTTCTTGGGTGGTATATTACTCGCAGCCGTAGGGAGAGATGGAAACAACCAAATGTTTCCAATTTGTTGGGCTGTAGTAGAGTCAGAGAATAGAGATAGTTGGGAATGGTTCTTAAACAAGTTAAAAACTGAGCTACATGGATTTGGTGGAGCAGATTTGACCTTAATGTCTGATCAACAAAAGGTTTGAAATCACTAACCATTGTATTGCTTATATTCTAAATTTAATTTCCTAACCAATTGATTAGAACTCAACATATTATGTGCACAGGGATTACTTGCTGCTTCCGCTTCTGTTTTTCCTGGGTCTCATCACAAGAACTGTGCAAGACATATATATGCAAATTGGAATAAGTTGCATAAAGGAGATGAGCTGAAAATGTTTTTTTGGAAGGCCGTTAGAGCTTATAATGAAGCTGATTTTGAAGAGGCTGTGGAAGAGTTGAAGATGATTTCTGGTAGAGCTGCAGAAGATTTTTTACATCAAAATCCTAGGGTTTTTTGTCGGGCATTCTTTACTGGTGTGAGCAAGTGTGATGTAGTTGTGAGCAACATGGCAGAGACCTTCAATGGTTACATTCTAAAGGCAAGGGAAAAACACATCATTGACATGCTTGATACAATAAGAACTCTGCTCATGGAAAGGATGACAATCAAAAATAAATTGATGGATAACCAAGAAGGAAATGCTATTTGCCCTAGAATCAAACTGAAACTAGAGGAGGAGAAGGTCAAAGCATGGGAACTTTCAGTCCAACCTTCAACAAATGTCATTTTTCAAGTGAGAGAATTTGTAGATGTCTTCAAGGTAAATATTCAAGATAGAAGCTGCACATGTAGGAAATGGGATATAACAGGCATACCATGTCATCACGGGGTAGCTGCTTTGTCATTTAAAAAAGAAACGGTAGAAGATTATGTTGACGACTACTATAAGAAGGAGCGTTACATGAAGGCTTATCAAGGAAATATAAATCCATGTGTGAGTGAAAAGTTTTGCCCCAAGGTGAGCTTTTCTTTGGACCCTCCCCCAGTTAGAATACTACCTGGGCGCCCAAAGAAAAATAGAAGGAAAGACCCTCACGAAGATCCAAAGAAAAAAGGAAAGCTTACTAAGCATGGGGTTCAAATGACTTGTAGTATGTGTAAGTCAACCGAACACAACAAGAGAAGGTGTCCAAACAACAATAACAATTTGCCACACCATGAGAAAAGGCCTCGAGGTAGACCTAGGAAACATCTAGTGAATGTACAAGCTCACTCTGTTGGTCCTTCGGGTAAGATTTATCTTACACATAAAACAGATTTTTTCCCTCTCATTCACATAGTATAATTACTTCTTGTGTGTTGTAGATGAAGGTGTTGCCTTGAGAGGAAGAAGCACATCAAGAGGAAGAAGAACAGAGAGAGGAAGAAGCACAGGAAGAGGAAGAGGAGGAAGAGATATTAGACTAGCTGCAACAGGAATGGGAGTTATATATGGTGAAGGAGGATCGGTCTTACACAAATCTAGTGCCTTTGGAAATGTGGTTGAACATCATATGGGAAACATCAATCCTTCACAGGTGCTTTATAAAATTTTTTTGTAGGGTTCAATTTGCGTTCCATTTGAATTAATTTATTGTTATTGTTTATAGGCACTTCATCGTGAATCTCAAGATTTGTCAAGTTCGGCACCTTTTATGGAAAGTGAAGCATGAATTGGACTTATGTGGAGGAGCATTGAATACCGTGTTTTTGGTTATAACAAAACTTTGACTAGTGCACATGGAGGAACATTGGATACTCAGTTTTTGTTACAGCGACACTTTGAACATGTTATATGCTGTACTTTTATATTTTTATTTTGTTTATGAATCAAGTCGAACAGACATGGTCTTCTTACCATGTATTTTGGTGATCTTGATGCATAGTGCAACTTATGTATGGAAGAATCTTTATATTTTAAGCTTATGGATGAATCCAAAGAATGATCTGTTTTGGCACTATCTTCTCAGACTTAGCCATTATGTTTTATTACTTGCTCTTCATTGAGACATTTCTTCTGCCTTGCAGCTTTAATTTTTACACTACCATTCTGTTTTGGCCTATATGTTTGCTAAGAATGATCTGTTTTGGCACTGTCTTCTCAAACTTAGCCATTCTGTTTTATTACTTGCTCTTCATTTAGATAATTCTTTTGCCTTGCAACTTTAATTTTCACACTACTATTCTGTTTTGGCCTATATATTTCATAAGAATGATCTGTTTTGGCCTATATGTTTCATAAGAATGAGAGCATCGAAGACTTCATTTTCTTGGTGCTAATCGTTTTGCTTTCTTGAAAAGAAAAGGGGTTTTCTGATAAGAGAATAGGTAAGTATTGTGATATTTTCAGAACAAGGAAAACTGAAGTTGTTTGATGTGAGACTATGGAAGTGGTTCAAGTAAAGTCTTATTATATGCCAATCGATAGAAAACAAGCATAAGCTGTTGACTCACAATCAAACAACATAAGCATAATACAAAGAAGATATCATAATACTGACAGTTATAAGGGTTGATGTCTGCTTTGGAATTAGTATGTTTCCAAATGCACAGAACTATGGTCATAAGCTGACACAAGCGGCTCTATCACTTCCTTTGTGAGCATTCAATTTATATATTAGTAATTTTTGTTTCCTTTGTTTACCTTGTTTTTTTACTCTTCTTGAAAAATCATTTATTATATTAATTTCACATCTCAGCAAATACTTTTCATGCTTTAAAAAATATTTTTTGTGTCACAGCATACAACATTTTAGTAATATGTGATATAATGAGTAGTCTCCTTATTTTTTGCTTTCATAAAAGCAAAGCAAAAGGTAAATCCAAACAACGCCCAAGTAAGTCCATTGAAACAAGCATAAGTTGTTAATGTTACAGTGTACTGGTTGTTTAGAAGCAAAACCATATGGGTTATAAATCAATATCAAGCAAACTAGGTTCAAATGGATGCTATTATCATTGAAACCCAAGGGTCCAACTTTATTGTGCTGTTGAAGACTACTAATTGCAAAGATGAGTGAGTATACTCTTGTAATGGAGGTGGGATGCATCTGTCCCTACAAAAATTATAAACTTACCTCCCAGATTGTTTTTTCTTGTCTATGAATATGCTACAGTGGTCAATTTTAGTAGCCAACAACAACTCTTCTGCACTAAATCATTCTATACCTTGTTTTCTTAAACCAAGAAATAATAAGTTTAGAATATCTTTACAATATTTTTCTTGCAGCAAGTTCCCAAGTAAATTGAAGACAGACTTTCATAAACCAAGAAATAAACTATTCTAAACTTATTATCTTCATATAGCAGGAAGGACTTCCAAGTAATTATGTTCATATACATTGTTTTCTTGCAATAAATTGAATCAGATTATAAGATTTTTTTTGGTACTGTTTACCTTGTTTTCTTACAGCAAATTGAACCAGTTTACACGATTTTCTGGTACAATATTTGCTGGATTCTATATCCCTGCACCAATAAGCTACTTTTAACTCATTTATGTGTCTATACCTTGTTTTCTTGCAGCAAATTCCCAAGTTATGGCTATGGTTCAAATAATCTCATTTTTGAGATGTTCAAAAACTACTCCAAATGCAAATTGAACCAGTAAAAACCAAACATAACCCTTTTAACTCACATAACAATCAAACCGAACTATTTTTGACTCAAATCCGAGTAACCTGTCACATAACAAACCAATGAATCACATAACAATCAAACTGTAACCTTTTGGTTCAGAAAATAGATCAACACAATCTTTATCGAAACAATATAGTAAATGCATTTGAAGCAATCATCCATAAACCATTAATATGAACCAGTCATCCATAAATTTTTCTTGATAATTCTAGCATAATACATGATTCACTACCATTACATGAACACTCTTGAAAATTCAATCTCAGTACATCATAGCTTTATAGTTTCAACATCATGATTACTAACATAATAAACAACAAAAGAACTACAACTTTTAGTGCTACATTTTCTCCTTGAATTTTCAAAATATCTTGGCTCAAAGGCATGTCTTCTCGGTACATAGTTGAAGAGGGTGTAATAACTTGATTAATATTTCTGCTTCCTATAGCTTGATCAGCCCAAACAAAGTTCTCACATTGTTTCCCTTCCTGCAATTCAAATAAAAGTAGTTATTATATACAGAATGAGAATGAAGAGTTCATAAGCAAAAGATGAAACCCTAATTTGAACTGACTATAATCTGAAACCTGCAAACTAAATTAAGCGACAATATGAAAGCATAAGCAAAAGACGATAAAGTGCACTCTAATCTTACCTTCCACAAAGAACACCCATAAAATTTTCTACCACAATTAGATCCTCTTTTACAAGTTTGCAGAGTTGAAGGGAGGCCATGGAAGCATGTCCGAACGAAAGATTCACGAAGCCCTGATCTCCATGTCGTTCGAGAAGAATCCATGCTTTCTCGCCTTGACATCTTCTTCCTTCGCGCGACCTTGCCTTTGATTTTGCAGATTCACGAAAGCCCTAATTGATTTAGTTTCTCATGGATCTAGGCTTTAATGGACACAAGACCTTCGACCTTCTCTTTCTCCTGCAATCGATAGAATTTTTATTTACAGGGAAGTACTTTTCTTTTTCTTTTTTTAAATCATTATAATTATATGGAGATAAGGTGGCAAAATTTATTTTACACGTAGGACAAAATAATGACTGTTAAAAATCCGGTGATCCACGTCAGCAATTCCACCGGAGTTTTGGCCGGAATTGATTCTGTATCAAAATTGGTTTATTATGCGATAGTATATACACGAGTTAGTAATTTTTAAAGTTCGTATTAATTTTGGTTCACAATTGATAGTTTGTATTAATTTTGGTCATTTTTCCTTAAAATTAAAGATATGGGTATCAGGGTATGAGTGATACCCATATCCATATTTTGTATTTCAGAATATCGGTATTATTTTGATACCGATATTCTAAAACCCCAAATCTGATATACCTAATTTTTGGGAGGTATGACATTTTATCGATCGACAATCGTTCGCTTCTCCCTCCTTCATCACCGAGACTTCGTTTCTCCTCCTCCAGTCATTTCCGAGTCTTCACTTCTCCCTCCTTCTGCCAACGCCAAACCATTTGATATTGTTGTCGACCGGACCTGAGAAAGAAGTCTGCTGCTACTGAACAAAATTGGGGCAGTCTAGGTCAATCAAATTGGAAGGTGTAAGGATGATGGAAGAAGAACTGAAAGTCAAAAAAAGCTCAGGTTTTCTATTGTAATTTCTCTTTAACTAATCTTCATTCCCCCCTTTGAGTTCTTGGCGTTCATCTCCTGGAAGTAACTCTGGTTTGGCATTGCTGGAGGTAAAAATGGGAAGTTCATTTGCAGGTTAAATATGATATATGAAATGGTTATCTAATAATGTAACCTATCAAACAGGGATATGGGTATTAATATGATACCAATATCTTTATACCCATATCCGATACCGATACCTCATACCTTTAATTAGTATATCGATACCAAACGACCCCTAGCTCTCGTGGTATCCATATCACAATTAAGGATATGTTTATGGGTATCACTAATAATCATATCCCATATTTGGTATTTCAGATATCGGTATATTGATACTTCATATCTCCAATACCCCAGTTTTGATATACCTATTTTTTAGAAGGTATTGACTTCTCTCGAATCCTCCGCTCCTTCGATTCTCCCTCCTACCCCCACAAGCCTTAGCTTATCCTTCCTCCTATCACCGCTGAGCCATTTGATATTGTTGTCGACCAGACCAAAGCAAGGAACCTGCTGCTATTGAACAAATTTAGGGCAATCTAGGTCAATCGACTTGCTTATCCTCTCTTGCTACACCCTCCCAATTCCAAATCAAGGCTGATTTCATGGAAAGATAAAGTCTGACCCGTAATACGAAACGGGAGCGACAACATTGCTACACATTTGAGTTTTTGGCATCTCTTCTTGCGCAACCTGTAAGTCTCCTTGTTAAATGGCTTGGATCATTAATCTTTTGGAATACGGATTTGTAAATCTGTGTTGACATTGTTGAAGACAAAAATAGGAAGTTACTCTCCAACCTGCAAGTAACCTCCATTGCCAAAAATCTGATATATGACACTTTAACATACCAAAAAGGGATATGGGTATCAATCATGATACTCATACCCAATGCTCATATATGATACCTTTAATTAGTATAGCGGTACCAAACAACCCCTAAGTGAGATAAACCAACTCCTAACTTTGTCAAAATGAATTTTGATGGATTTGAATTGAGTAATAGTTCATTGGCATATGGATCCATCATCCAAGATACATTTACAAGGTGCTTGCTAAAGGCTTTGGAAAAATCTCAAACATGCCGTTTATTGAAACCAAATCTACAAGTCTACTTAAGGGTTTGACTAAAATGAAAGGCATGGTTTACCGAAAAATTAAAATTAAAGAATACAATCTTATTGTATTTAATTGCATCCGGGGTATCTAGAAGCCCCCTTCGCAAGCGGAGATACTCATCGGGAATCTTTTTGCGCTTATCCGTTATTTTGAAGAAGTTCGTATGAAGCATATCTTCCGGGAAGTCAATTTTGTGGCCGATGCTCTTGCTTCTTGGTCAGTTATCACTCGCCGCATGTGTTGATATTCCTTAAACCATTGAATACCTCATCTAACATGATGCCCCTCCACGGCTGGTGTATCGATATATACGCCCTAACGTCTCTTCATCTGCTGGGTTTTACAACATCTTGGGTTACTAGCGTGTTCTAGTACTCCTTTCCTCTTATGATATATTATACAATTATTATTATAATATATATGTACACACGCACAAATACATGTAATATATTCGTGTATCAAGATCAACACTTGTCTACCAAGATTTTTATTTAAAATAAAAATAATATCCGATTAAATACATATTTTATATGAGATCAACATACATCTAGAATCAATAACTCAATTTTATTTTCATTCATACAATTCTTAAAATGAATCGTTACTCGTTAGACCTCTCGAGGATCAAAACATACGGAATTGTTAGGTATAAGGTTAAAATTTTGCTAATGCTAATATGATGTGTATTACGATTGTATGCTGGACTCAAATAAGACGCAAAGTCGCAATGTTTGTCATCACCAGAAATCACCGTAAGTGTCGATGAGCATTGTAATATTATCACCTTTTTTTTTTGTTTTTTTATACAGACACGCAATTACATTACACAAACGGATTGACTTAATATTTCTTAATCCTTGTAACAAAAAAACGACGCAAAACAACTCTCGGTATTCATTACTTTTAAACCTTTACACGGCTACACGAAAAATAACTAAAAAATGAAAAGGTTTTAAAACTAAGAAATATGACGGTTACATTTTCATGTTTTGGTTTATAATTTTAGATTTTTCAAAAATGATTACTTACTTTATTTTAATGACTTTTTTTTTATTTATAGTTAATATGCCAATACTTTAAGGAAATAAAAAATTTTAACAATTTTTTTACATGTATAAAATTTCTTCATGCATAACGTAAGAAAATAAGAAATATAATATTTTTTCGTTCCAAACCTACAAAAATAAAATAGTGTGATTTAAACTGTTTTTTGTTGGGAAACACTTTTTGTTTACTTAATAATTCAAGATAAAATTGATTGAATAAATTAGGACTAGGTAAAACTTTTTTTTTTTACAATATTTGCCGCATCAAACAGAATATTATATACAAATCAAAGTTATAAAAAATGATGATGAACTCATATATAACTCGATAAAGCTAACAACTATTACATATTTACATAAATTCGTTTCGTAATCTCGATAATTAGGGGTGTTATACGAGCCGAGCCTTAGCATGCTCAAGCTCGTTTATAAACGAGCCGAGCTCGAGCCGAACCCGAATAGCTCGTCTAAAATAATGTTCATATGGTGTTATTTTAGCCGAACGAGACGAGCCCGAGCCGAACGCGAGTCGAGCCCGAGAAGTAGTGGTGGGTCGCAAACGTAAACCTAAACCGGCCCAATTCAAACCGCCAAACCGCCGGTTTGGCGATTTGACACACTATTTTTTTTTTAAAAAAAAATAAAAATTCAGAATTGTAATGTCTTTTTAAACCGACGGTTTAACCGCCGGTTTAACTGCGGTTTGAACCGTCGGTTTAGGTTTGGCCAAGAGTCAAACCTAAACCGTAAACCTCCGGTTCGATCAAACCGACGAACCTAAACTGCCGGTTCGGCGATTTAGTTTGAACCGGACCCAACTCTACCGAGAAGCTTATATAATGTATCAACCCTGTCGATAACCCTATCGATAATCTCGTTACACCGAAGTAAATATAAAATAATTTAAACAACAGTATAAATTTCAAAAAACCAAGCAAGTGGGGCCATGGGCCGCGCTTGTAGTTGTGGCCCAGTTTAAAGTAGTTGGAACTTGCAATCTGCTCACAAGCCTCACGTACACTCGTCGCAGACGATCCCACCACCCTTAAACCCCCCTAAATTCTCTCTCCTTCAATCCCGCCTTCTTTCCGAAAAAGCCTGATAGTAATTGTAATAAATAAAAATAAAAAGAAACGACAAATAAAGCCAAAGAGAAAAAGTAGAAGTGAAACGTTTCTTTCTTCTCACTGCCACCATCGCAATCTTCTTACCTAATCCTCCCAAAACTCCTCAGTTGTGAGAGAAAGCTTGAGCTCGAGTGCGCTTCGTTTCCATGTGGTCTTTTTCATTTCCGTTCCTCTTTCGCAAACCCTAATTTGACTTAGTGTTGTTGTTTTTCGATCTCATTGTATCCGGTTCGGCATTTAGTAGAATGTGTATTTGATTGATTTGTTTGTGAGGGTCTGATTTTTGGACACTATCGATGCGCTACAATGTCCGGTCCTTTGGCGGCGTTCGAGCGTTTGAGTCCGATTCCGAGTCCGCGGTCTCGACTTGCTAATACGGTATATGTTTATTTTGGGTTTCGATTTTGGTCTAGTGATCTGCTCTACTTCAGTATGCGGTTTGGTCAAATGTTAGAAATTGAAGTGACTCAAAAGGAGTTTTGATTGACTCGTTTACTGTTGACTTTTAGTTGTCGAGGAAAGCTCCGAGAATGTCAATTGGACTATGGAGAGTGTTTGTCAAATTTGTAGGGTTTCACTTCTGATGAGAGGTTTCAGAAGCTTGCTTGGTCTTCAGATTAATTGTGTTTCGTTTAAGGGTTGGCTGTATTAATGTAATTAATCGTAATTGAAGAAATGTGAATGCATTAGCATTAATGAGTGTTGAAGTTTGGATTGCCAATATACACATTTGGGTAATTTATTGGGTCGTTATTGACGGTGTTATGAGTCAGTGAATTGGTGATCATGGCAGTGCTTCCATTCTGCTTGTTTTTTTTTCTTCAGGATTCTAATGCTTGTAATTTTGTGACAGGTGTTCAAGAGCGGACCTCTATTTATTTCATCCAAAGGTTGGTAATTGTGTTATACATCCCTTGTTCAATTGGGTTTTCTCTTCTTATGTAATATTAAAGGATTTGTAGAACAATTGATCAGCATTAGAAAAAGCACAAAGACTACCAAAGAGGCAAAAATGTTTGCAGAACTATGTGATTATATTTATGGTGTAAACCTTGTTGCAGGCTTAGGTTGGAAGTCTTGGAAAAAGCGTTGGTTTATTTTGACACGAACATCTTTGGTATTCTTCAAAAATGATCCTGTAAGTCCCTGCTATAAGTATATGGTGTATTATGATACATGAATTGGATTGCAGCATGGTTTATCTCTGCTGAGATTACATGTAATATGAAATTAATGTCTATTTAGTTTGATATGCATCCTTTTCATTTTTCTATAGAGGTTTCTTGTACCTTGAATATTTGTGATGCAAAATTTTTCATACTTATAATCCAGTCCCCAGATTTTGTCCACCTTGATACGACAACAGCGTGTCAATTACTGAAATAATCAGGGTGAGGGGGCATTAGGTTTATACAGCTATGTTCTGATGAGTGCTGCATTTTTCCTCTTTCTTTCTATTTTTTTAGCGTTTCCCCTTCTCTTTCCTCTTTGTTTCTGTTGGGATTTATGACATACTCTTTTACTCCCCTCATATTCTTGAGTATCTGCTCCTTTTTTTTAGCTGGATTTTCCATTCCATCAATCACATGGTTGAGTGTGAACTCCTTTGTAGTTCATTCCACGACTTTATTTTCTTTGTCAGAATCTCTGTTTATTCATGTTCCTCAAATTGCTAATGCGTTTTACATGGCTCATGAGCATAACTTTTATGTTGCTCAATTATGTTAGATATCTTTTTGACCATGTGCTTATTTTCATGTAGAGTGCCCTTCCTCAAAAAGGCAGTGAAGTTAATCTGACATTGGGTGGCATTGACTTGAACAATTCTGGAAGGTATTTTTGCACGTGCAGTATAGTACTTGACACTGTCATACTCAGTCTAATTGAGCTTGCTTTAATTGTAGAGTTGTTGTGAGAGAGGATAAAAAGCTGTTAACAGTGTTGTTTCCCGATGGACGTGATGGACGTGCATTCACACTTAAGGTAGAGTTTTGGTTATCGGATCTGTGTATTGATTTCATGTAGAAACAGCAAGGTTTTGAAGCCTTTTCACCAATTAACAACAATACTCTTTTTATTTGTCCAGGCTGAGACATCAGACGATTTATATGAATGGAAGAGTGCTCTAGAGCAAGCCCTTGTACAAGCACCGAATGCAGCCCTTGTGATGGGACATAATGGCATATTCCGTACTGATGCAAATGATGTTGCAGAAGGCCCTTTTTCTCAATGTCGGTCAATGTCTCTTTCCCTTTAGTTTTTCCTTATCCCTAACCTGCTTTTTTACTGAAAAAGTTACTTTGTCTTTTCCCAGGGAAGGAGAATCGTCCAGTTAAGTCTTTGGTTGTCGGGCGGCCAATTTTGCTTGCATTAGAGGATATAGATGGTGGCCCATCATTTCTAGAGAAAGCTCTTCGGTTCCTTGAGACTTCTGGTTTGTTCTTTTTCTGTGCATAACTGCATATGTTATTATGCCTAATCCAATCACATCTAGCTTTTGGAGTTCATAAGAAAGTTTGTATAAGCGGAAATTTATTTAATTTTCTTTAAAGATTGATGCTTAATTTTTATAATGACAGGAAGCAATGTGGAAGGTATCTTGCGCTTATGCGCAAATGTTGAAGAGGTGGAGCACAGAATCCATGAATATGAGCAAGGTATTAGTTTTCTTGTTTTAGTGATTTGTATATCGATTGCTAGATTTAATCCGAGAGGTGGCGGAGAAAATAATGTGTGTTATATTATCAGTCTTTGTTTTTCAAGTATCCTCAACTTAAGTGTGCCATTGATTTCAGGGAAAAATGAATTTGGCCCAGATGAGGATGCTCATGTAGTCGGTGATTGTGTCAAGGTAGTTATTAAGCATATTTTTGCCTTATTAGCTTATATGAAAAGTTGCGTTTCATGTTCACCCAAGGATTTGGTATGCAGCATGTTCTACGGGAGCTGCCATCTTCCCCTGTTCCAGCATCATGCTGTACGTCTTTGCTAGATGCTTACAGTAAGTATACTTCAATTTCAGGCAAATGCTGGGAATTTTGCAATCCAAAGATACATATTGGCTCTGGCATATTTAAGTTTTTTAAGGATATTATTACTTTTCCCTCACCTTGGAATATAGTTGCCTGTATATTTATAGAATAGGTTGAATTGTGTTTGGTTGCATATCTGTATTTTATCGGGGTGAAATATTTGGTACCTATTTTGCCCTTAATTACGGCATGTTATGCTAATCCTGTTCTCCTACCCTTCTCATTCTGTGAATTGAGTGTAGTTTCTTTTAATTTTTTTCCCAAAGCTTATGTTTCAATTATAAATTATGATGATGTCAGCATTTCTAAATTACTGGTTTTCAATTATTTAAGAGTCTCTGTTGCATTGCTTATATATTTTTGTTGGTCCACTTTATTGAGTAAGAAATGGAGAAGGTTGCTCAGATAAATGCCATGAGGTCTGCAATACTGGACAACCTACCTGAACCAAACCGAAGATTGCTGCAAAGGTATTCCCTCCATAGTTCATCCTCTATGTTGTAGTCACGTAAGCTCATAACAGTTTAGGTAAAAGATTTTGCAAATTTGTTTTTTTATATTCATCTATGATGGTGATTTGAAATATGTTTCCTGTCTCATGGTCATAAGTTTTACCTTCAAGTTTCATGCATCATGGCCATGAGTATTCATAAATGAAATGATGCAGGATTTGCATATTTGCTGATAACTCCTAACAATTTAGGGCAAAGAGTGCAGTTTTGTTTTATCTTGGTCTCTCATGGTATAAGGTCTTCACACTATCCATTGCCATTTTAGACATTTAAACGCTTACGTGGAACTAGTAACATTGCATTGGTGTTGTTATACTTGTATGAAATTGGTAACATAACTTCATAGAATCCATTGCCTGAATGGAATTAACCTCGGGTCTTTTTTTTATTGCTGTTATATATTTCACCTCAATAATCCATTGCAGAATACTGAAGATGATGCACACAATTGCCTTACATTCTTCTGGGAACCGAATGACGTCTTCTGCTGTTGCTACTTGTATGGCACCTTTACTTTTACGACCTCTTTTAGCGGGAGAGTGTGAGATGGATGATGACTACGATGCAAGTGCTGACAATTCAGCCCAGCTTTTAGCTGCTGCAAATGCTGCTAATTGTGCTGCTGGAATCGTCAGTACTCTTTTGGAAGAATACGAGAATATATTTGGTGTAAGATTCATTTTACATATAGGTCAAGCACTTTCTTTGAGATGCAATAGGTCTACTGAACCTTGACTATAGACTGTAGCCTCGTTATCTGGGTTATCTGCATCTGTTGTTTCACTTGCTATTGTGCATGAGATGATGTTCTTTGTCTTCTCAGGATTACACTCTGCAGAGGTGTTCAATTTCAGCTGATTCACGAATTGAAAATAGTGCGAGTGATGATTCAACTGTTGATGAAGTTCCAGTCGGAAATCAGAATGGTTATCATGATGCTGAAAATGAAGGTGGTCAGGACACAGATGGTGATAGTGAGCGTGTTTTGAGTGGTAAACTGAGTGAGAGCAGTGACTATGCTGGCAGTGATCTTTATGATTATAAGGTAAGCTTCTATTTACAGTTTGTTATTTATTAATGTTATGCATGTACTTTAATTCACAATATTGTTTTAGATTAGCATGCCTGCAGGTCTTTGATGCAGATATTATTGTGTAGTGTTCTGAGTTTCACTTTGATCTTTCACTCTTGGGATTTTCACATAATAGCTGTTTACAAAGCTCTTGTTGCCTATCATTACATAAGTTTGATTCTGTTTTGACCTATTGGAAAACAAAATTGATTGAACAACATTTTGTGTTTGTGTTCAGACTTATGGGATTTTTTCATGAAATATGATTCTGGAAAAGTGTTCCAACCTCCTCACCCTGAAAATCAAAACAAACGTGGGAATTTTGTTTTGTGAGAAGTCTTCAATCTTGTATTGTAACATGGTAGTAGTTGGATTGTGTAAGAAGAGGAAGCTTGTTGTCTCTTTCTGGTACCCTATCTCAGTTTAGCCTGTAGCTTCGTTATGAATTGTTTTTAGATTCAGTGCAGCTCACTTTGCTAGTTGCCAGGTTTCAGCATTGGGTATTGATGAATACGAACCCACTGGGGTTAATTATACCTCAGCTGCAAATGCAAAGCCTCTTTTAGACTCTTTGAAGTTGAGGAAATCTACTACTGAATTGAATGGCCAAGTTAAACAGACAACAAAAACCAGTGAGAACTCAAGTAACAGTAATGTGATTGGAACTCCCGTCACTCCTGTTGATTCTTATCGATGCATGGGGGAGATACTGTCATCCATGGATCCTGGGCCACCACTGCTTGCATCTGCAGCTGAGTCATGTGCTCAACAAAAGCCTGGCAGTAAGACTGCAAGTTCCAGTCCAAGCGTTAAACGATCATCCTTTTGGGGTAGAAGTTTGGTAAGGGCCTTTTCTCCTTTGTTGTTACCATGATAGTGTGCTGATTAAATGGCTTGCTTAGTTGATGATGAGGCCATTGTCACCTAAAATGGACATAGATTGATTGTTACTATAGTCCTACGGATTTTCCCATAATGGACTGTAATTTGTTTGCCTGCTAAAGAACTTCTACGGTAGGCCATTCTTGCCCTGTAGGTTGAGCTAGATCATTAGCCGAAGAATTATGTGCAGATTATAAGCTTAATATCATGAGACAGATTCGTTTTGTACTTTGTTTTTGTCCTCAACTTGTGGATATATAATATTCCATTGTAAGGAAGGAGTAGGACTGTAGGAGTATCATAATATTCCATTGTAAGGAAGGAGTAGGACTGTAGGAGTATCATAATATTTTAGGTGATTTTTGTCTTTCCATTGAGCATTTACTAACAGAACTCTGGTATTGTCTGTTTTAGTTGATGGAAGTAGGATACTTAGTTTTGTTCATTTCTTTGATTTTGTATTATATCGTTTATTACTGAAGTTTGATATTCATGGTTTCTGTCTGCAGGCAAGAAAGACTTTATCTATGGAATCTGTAGATTCGTCAGGAGAGGAAGAGTGAGCATTTTTTTATATTGTTTTTTTTTTTAATTTCAAAACGACCAGTAAGTTCATAATGGTTGACGATTAACATCTTTATGACTATATTCTATATGGAACTGCAAAAAAATGAGGGAGAATGTATAGCTTAATTACATGATGTATCAATAAGTGGTACGGTGGCACCTGATCAACTTGAAAGAAAAGTCAAATTTTCTATCATTGATAATATATGAATGCTTTATTCGAGTAACTCCAAAAGTCCTCAACTCTTGCTTTTCAATAATTTTGCTGAAAGTTCTCCATGGAAAATTATTTTATTCTTTGCAGACTTTCTATTCAAAGGCTAGAGCTTACCAAAAATGATCTGCGCCACAGAATTGCTAAAGAGGTAATTTTCTATTTTTGGACGATCATTATAGTTTGAGTGGCACTGATGTTGGTTTTCAATCTTAGGCCCGGGGTAATGCCATATTACAAGCCAGCTTGGAAAGACGAAAGCAAGCTTTGCATGAGCGGCGCATGGCACTTGAACAAGATGTACGTCTTCCACTATGATCATCTTCACACTTCTTATTTGATTGCCCTGTCATGCTCTGTACACCGGCTGGCAATCCATGAGAAAAATGCAAATATTCACTTCTTATAAAGGTTCCAAAATAACGTGAAACGGAGACGGGACGCATGAGCACCGTCGGCCGACTGGACAAATTCTAGACGGACAAGACCTTTTTATGATAAAAAGTCTTAAAATTTTCCATGCTATGGAAAGTTTTAACAAATTAGGGTATTATTTGTTAATTAAATAGGGTGATTTATGTAAATTTAGTTTTATTTGGAATGCTACTAAATTTCTTTGATAAATTAGGTTATTATTTGGTAATTACTTAGGGAGATTTATATAAAGTTAGTTTTATTTAGGATGTTAATAAAATTTTCTTAATAAGTTGTGGCTTGCCTGCTGCCTTGGTGATTATCGACAAACAAAAACAGAGGACTCCTCTTTCCAAGTTCCTACTGCTTCCTCTACAGGTGAATCACAGGTTTCTTCCCTCCTTCCATGTCCCCCTTCTCTCCTCTCCTTCCATGCTCTCCCTTTGCGTTCTTACCCTTCGTGTTCCTCCATCCTGTCTGGGGAGGAGTCCCGGCCAACCTGCGATTTTAAAGCTTGTAGAAATTAGGCTATTTTCTTGGAACGTTAAAAGCATCCTGGCCGTATCCCCATCTCAAAACCATCTTGAATCCGTCCCGGACCGTTCTACTCCCAAAAATTCCGTCCAGGGATAATACGGGACGGTTGCTCACTGTCGTTGCTGATTGAGTTGATGGTGGAAATTTGCAAATTAGGGGATAGTAGCACTGGCGCACTATATCTGTCCCATTGAATATGTGCCAATCACTTTTGTAGGTTCAGAGATTGCAAGAGCAGCTCCAAGCTGAAAGAGATCTTAGGGCTGCTTTGGAGGTTGGTTTAAGCATGTCTTCTGGGCAATTACCTAATTCGCATGGAATGGATTCCAAGGTCTGGTAATTATGTCCAACAGCAGTTTCGTGATTGTACTTTTTTCTTTTTCTTTTTCTATTTTATACCTTTTCTTTTTCTTTTTCTATTTATACATGTGGGACGAGTCCTAATTTTGTGACAATGTGAATGTAGACAAGGGCTGAGCTTGAGGAAATTGCACTTGCTGAGGCTGATGTTGCCAGATTAAAGCAAAAAGTTGCCGAACTACACCATCAACTCAATCAGCAACGGCAGTATCAATTTGGTCCTCAGCCTGATGCGTATGACAGGTATCTACTTTCATAATCTCAGTGTCAAACATTGACTAGATGCTATTTCCCTTTTCCATTGACCAATAAACAACTTTAATCAGCACAGTTTATAGATGTTTTGGACCATGCACTTTGGCTTGTCAATGTAACACTAACTGTTTGGCATATGCTGATGTATATGTATTTGTAGGAGATATCTTCAGCAAGATTTTGATAGTACCCTTGCCTTTTGTAATCACGAGAGGAAGCAAAGACACGAGGTTTGTAACATGAGTGGTGCCGTTTAGCCTTTTCTTGTCTACCTTGAATTTTCGTTTAAAGTGATAGTTAATTGTCTTTGCTACAGGAGGGTTTCCTCAGTCAAGCTTTAGCTCTTGGAACCCACAGTAGGCAACCTTCTCGCAAGCAATTTAAGGAGCAAACCAGCTTGAGCGGCTCAAGGAGCCCTGATGCTTTCAGTAACGTGCCTATGGATGATATGCATGGTGTCTATTCAACCTCTGTTCCTTCAACATTGAGGTTATCACAGGTACGCCTTCAAAGAGTGAAAAGTGAACTCACTGTGCTGCCCTTTTGTATTGCTGCCAAAGTATATTTAGATATGATGAAGTATCGGAATGGTTGTGAGGTATGAGTACGAGTCATATGATTTGTATCTTTGATACCCGTGATTAAGAGTGTGCAAAAGTATCTGATCCGGTTGATCCAATCCAATAACCCGATGATCCGAAAAAAATCTGAATCCAAAATGATCCGTTAATTGATTATCCGAATCCAATTCGATCGGAATATCCTATCATTCGGATTATATATAACATAATTTGGATCGGATATCTAATCATCCGAATTAGGTATACCTGACTGATCCAGATAACAATTCTTGGATCAGCCAATATCCCGATCGGACATCCAACATATGTTGTAAAAAAATCCTATATTTAAGATGAATATGGGATATCTCGGATATTTATCCTTCGGGATAAAAATAACCGGATATTCGGATTGGATACCGATCAACCTTTTATAAAACACTCAAATCGGATATATAGACGATTGGATCGAATCAATCTGCCCGTACACCCCCATAATTGACATCTTCATGTCAATACCAAACATTGATATGAGGAATATACCAACCATGAGTCAATCTTCTGTAGAGTGTTACTTCACCTCTCAAACGAGTCGAGTATGAACACATTTTAAAGCTCGATTAAAATTTGAGGAGTCTAAAGCCACTTCACCACTAGAAGAACTAAGTATTGGGTAAGTGCACAATTTTTGAATTTGCAATTTTTCACAAAATCTGCACTTCTCAAAATTGCTAAATTTCACATTTTACTAGACTATACAGTTACCATATATCTGTTAAACGTGCACACATCATTTCTCAACATTAATTACACTTGAAATCGTGATATCAATACCATTCAAGCCCTGAAATCATGTCTCTTGATATCTAGATCTTTCTATATTTCAGGTAATAGATTTTCCAAGGCATCCACCAGCAGCTTCATCAACCTTAGTAGAGTTAACAACACGACTCGACTTCTTCAAGGAAAGAAGATCTCAGCTGATGGATCAGCTCCATAATCTCGACCTAAACTATGGAGGTCCATCACAAGATTACATGTACAGACCAGCATCACCTTCATGGAGCTAATATCAGCATTTCTCAACCATCTCTGCTCGTTTCTACGGCCGACTTATGTACATCCTCTCGCATTCGGCTGCATATAGTTGTACCGCAATCTTCTCTGCTCTGTAGCGATCTAGGGTCCTTTTTATTATGATTTATGAGGTGTGTTCTGTTTGCTGTCCCCCTTTGAAGTTATGTTTTCAAGCATCCATAAATAACTGCCTGCTGTATAATTGTATTTGCCATTTTTGTAGCACTAGCAAGTCTATCATGCAATGCAACGTTGTGATCGAGATTTGCATGATTCTTTAGCTAATATAATGCATAATGGCAGTGAATTTGTATTTCAGACATTTTTTGATTATTTTCTCTGTGAATGTATTAAGCTACGATTATACATATCTAACAATTTTTCATATATTGATTTTTGACCATCCAAATAAAAGAAGATTTTTTTTTTAAAAAAATCAAAATTTAACTATTGAAATATTTTAAGTATTGTCAATTGTTGACAGATTTTGAAGAAAAATTACTAAAATAATTTTGATTTAAAAAAAATAAGTCGTAAAAATCAATATCACCAATTTAAATTGTGGTGTGCTTGAGTCGTCCAATAAGAATGACACGTTCCTTCCTCGACCACCTGAATCGTCTGAAACCCCAAATCGAGCTCATCACTCCGATAGACTCGCTGACTGTCTTTGGCGATTTTCTTCCGCCTCAAATCCGTTCGTCGGTGATTGAAGTTTACCGTTCGCCACCTTTCTGCCTCGCGGTTGCTGTGAGCTATCCATTTGTTGTTTCCATACTAAACTTTTGTTTAGTTTGATTTCCCACAAAAAGAAAAGGATAAGTCAAATTAGGTCGTGTGAGTTCTTACAGGACCAACTTGAATGATTGAGTAAACAAATGCATTACCATTTTAATTGATCTACATCGTGTTGGAGGAGAAGATGAAGCTGCTTCTGTTGCCGTCATCATCTACTTATTCTCCTCATGCTATGAATATTGTAAGCAGCAAAAGGATACGAATGAAAATTTCCAGTTTTTCTATACCAAGGCCATCTTCTAGGTATAGATGGTTTAGGAATGACAATAAGAGCAAGAGAATGACAGTAACTTGCGACGTCAATATCAAGGAGAAGAAGAGACTTTTCAGTACCAGTCAAGATGCAGGTTCTTGTTTGATCACTCCTCCACCTAAAGGCATCAAACCTCGCGCCATTATTAAGCTTTTGGGCGGTGCCTTTATTGGAGCAATTCCGCAGCTTACTTATGGGTACTTGCAAATTATTAACTTCTACTTTCCTACTATAATGGGATCTTCCAACTAAATACTGAAGTTTGCAGCTATTTGGCGGAGCTTTTAGCGAAGAATGGATTTTTGGTGATTGCTGTCCCCTACAATGTGACCTTTGATCATGCTCAGGCAGCAACGGATGTATTTCAAAGATTCAATGCTTGCTTGGACTCAATTTTGGCTTCTGGATTGCCTAACTTCAACTTGACAACAACTGACCTAGTTCATCTTCCACTTTATTCTGTTGGGCATAGGTTAGTTTCATACTTAAATATTGCTGAACTATCTTTCTGATGGAGTTAGCTACTGTCTTATTTTTTCCTTCTAAGGGTTTTATCATTTGCATATGAATCTTCAAGTAGCACTGCTAGATGGAAATATACGGTGAATACACCGTTAATCTTTTGTGTTTTGCAATGATCAAACATAGCAATGGGGCACTTTTGCAAGTACTGGCAGGGAGCTATTTTCAAGAGAAGATACCTAAGGTGCTACCAACATTCTTTCTTGCATCTTCAAGTAACTAGCTCTTTATAAAGCAAGCCTTTTTGTTGTTTGTTCTTACAAAGATTGGTGTTATAGGTAGTCTCTTAAAATTACAAATACTTTAAAAAGTTTTTCCATAATCAATGTTGAACAAACGTTGCAAATTGAGGGTGTCAGAGCTTAAAGTTTTCATCAAAGAGGTATGGTTTTGGTAAGGCCTGACGGTTTCTGTCAAGGCTCAGAGTTTGCCTCACTGAACTGAAACAAGAGATATTGTTGGTATGTGAATGATCCATGTGCAAGGATTAAGTAAAAGATTTTTTTTTAAGTTGCTGGCATTCACTTAATTATCTGGTCATATTGTTTCCAACCTAGAAAACTTTGCAAAATTGTGAATGACGAGATTTTTAATGTTCTTATAAGGCCAATGTCATTGTCTCCTTCAACAATCGACCAGCAACTGAGGCAGTGCCTTACTTTGAGCAGGTGCTAATGCTTATTCCTTCTCTTAAAAAATATATAATGATGTTGTGGCAAAATGATGGTTGCATACTAAGCATTTATAGTAGTGTGTTGCAGTTAGGTCCATTTGTTAGCCAAATGGCACCGTTGGCAGAGGCTTCTCCGATGTATCCAATGGCTAAAGGCGCCTCAGGTGTCTATCTCTGCATTTCATCAGCAAACTGGGTTTGCATCTTTAAATTTTTTTCTTCATAATTGAACACTTTTACTGATTATTTCCATTTACATATTCTTAGAAGATGCATGGAAGGCTCTACGTGAAGTTGCTTCTTCCTTGGTTAATTATGAAGAAGAAGCTATCACCATCCTCGATAAATTTGTCGATCAGTTACCATCTGTACTTGATCAGGTACTCCCCTAGCACTCCTATTTTATCTTTTATTAGACTGCCATCTTTCTAATTCAGTATGTCCACATATATTCTCCATTCTGTAAATCTGTAAATTGTTACCAGGGAAACCCCCAAAATATACCAGAAACTATTAACCAGTTTTCAGTGAATAATTTTTAAGTAATTGTGAATTTTGGCATTTCTCATGCACACTCGACCCTCCAACCTTGGGTTGATGCTGGTGCCCTATCTGTCATTGATCCATATTTTTTAGACTTGCATTATAGGTTTCCTTGGGGAAGCTAATGTATTGGTCAATTTGGTTGGCCTTGTTAAATGTTTACTTACCGAGTAGCCCAACCTAGAATTCAGCACTCAAGTGATGCAGTGTTGCCTTAGGGATTGCGAAACTGTTTCGTTTGGCTTTGTTCTTACTGTATACCATTGTCACTTGGAGTTATAAATTACAATTGTCTTTTTTCCTGGACTATAACATAATCATAGTCCACACTGTTTTCTTGGCCGTGCTAGCAGTATTGGTACTTTAGGTCTTACATTTCGGGGCAAGCTCCTCTAATCATGTCCGTGTAGTTGCATTACAATTTACTTAACAAAAAAATTATATAATTTTACCAGGATCTCTTTAATCTATATAGTTCTTGAATAATATTTTGTGGGTTTACAAATGAACTAAATCTCTTTCACTATAGGAATGTTTTGTGCTCTTGTAAAGTTGGTACGTATTGTTTCATTTTTCATCTGTCCAGATCGCACAAGGTACATCAGAGTTCAAGCCAGCTCCTTTGGAGAATCGTCAACTAATTGAGCAATCTTATAATGTTCATCGCACATTATTGGTAGGCCATCTCTTTTTACTGAACTGGAAACTAATCATACTAAAAGCAACAAGGTTTTTTTTTTTTTGAGTGAAAGCAGCAAGTTATTACTAAAACAGTATTATAAAAATTTCAGGTGAAGTTCAATGTTGACGCCATAGACGAAACGGATCTGCTGGAAGCAGCTCTAAGGCCTCGTATTGAGTCCATTGGTGGACGTCTAGAAAAGATAACGCTAAACGGTACCCATCTCACCCCATGCTTACAGGTAATGCTTATGTTTTTCTGTGTGATGCAAAATTTCTGTTTTGTCAATTTTGCTAATGCCTTGTGCATTTTGGTATTCCTAATGAGTACACCCTCAAGGTTGTCTAGAAGGTTGGATTTTTGAATCTCTCATGCTATTCTTCTTAGGTGCTTTAAACATGCCCTTAGTTTGATATCCATGTCACTATATCCCGAACACCAGATATAAATATGAGTAATATGACTCATACCCATACAACTTTTTTAGAACAGTTTGATTAATTTGAGGCTTTGAGGCGTGGAATCACTATCTTTTAAGTGATATTTGCTCCTTGTCGAATGTTGTTGGGTTTCAAGCAAATCACTTCTAAGGGTACAACAAAGCCAATGATCGATTCAGACAACAAACTGAAAATCGATCAACATACCAAATTGTGTGAAGTTGTTCTTAATTTATAGAGTTTTCCGAAAGCAGTTATTCGACGGAAAAACAGTTGGCGGGTAAATAAATGTGAACCAAAATAATCAATGTGGGACAAGTTTTCAAGTCTCAAAAGACTAGCACCAACAACAACTACCTGTTATCCAAGTACGGATACCAAACAGGACCTTAGTTTGAGTCATCAAGTGGATTTTGAAAGTAAAAGGTAATGGTCATTTTGGATTGGTATGCTTCTTTTCACTCAACAGCTTCAAAACATGGTTCAGTCTGACCTTCATACCACCTTACTAATTTGTCAGCTTATCCATAACTATCAAATTATTGTTGATATTGTCAATCTAAATTCAATTCTGTATTATTACACAGGGTCCAATTTGGCAAGTTGGTAACTTATACACTCCTGCCGACGCAATCTTTCAAGGCTTCAGGGCTCTTTTACTCAACGACACGAAGGTCCTTTCGAATACCATATGTCAATGGCTCGAGCAAGATGATACTAATTGAGTTTAATGAACAGCATACGTCAATGGCTCAAGCAAGATGATATCAATTGAGTTTCATGAACATGACAGATGTAAAAATAGTTTTGAGTATATATATACTGAGATTAGCATTGTGTTGTGCAAAAGAGAATTAAGGTTAATGAAGTCATCAAATGATAGCAACATATTTTTTTGCTAAGAGTACTTCCCAGTTTGGAGCTCAGTTTATTAGAAAGAAGAGAAAGTTTTGCTTTTTAAAATTTATCTATTTTTGAAATTCCTCAAAAAATACCTAAATCTCTAAATTTTGAGAATGTCATATTGGTTGCTCTAAATTTTATCAATTTTCTATATTGTTCATCTTGTTTTCAAGGTATATTGATCACCCACGGTGCACAAATGAAAATGGACAATTTTGGTAACTAGGCCTTTTTTAAAAACTAGAGTAGTAACTAGACTTTTTAATGTTTTATTTAATTAAATGTACCCCAACCTTTTGTATTTATTTCCAAATTCTACACACTCTTTACTAAACACAAAATTAGAAAAAGTCTAGTAAACCAAATTGTTTCAATGAGAAAATTGGGGTGCGACGTGTAATTTGCATGATCGTGCACCTGAATACGATTGCTTCTTGATTCTTGACGCACGATCAGTTCCTAAAATAGTTACAAAGTGCACGATCATGCACCTCATACACACGTGCACCTCATACACACGTGCACCATAGTTACAAAGTGTACGATCGTGCACCTCATACACACGTGCACCTCACGTACACCTCAGTTGGTCTAGTGGTTGTGGTACTAGACTCCTAAGTGTTAGCCGGAGATTTTTATCAAAATTTATAGTACACGACGTTCATGTCAACTCTCTAAAATCTGATAAAGTCATATCTAATAATCCAAAATTTATGAAAAATAACTTATATTACAAGTTATATGATGGATACAATAATTCCATACCCCAATATCAAAAGATTCAAATATGTCAGATGCTATATATAGTACAAGAAATTTGCTCAAAAGGTTTAAATTTGAGAACGTCATTTACGTCACTCCAAGATAATTTAAAAAAACTTTTATGCATGTAAGCATAAAGGAAGTCTCCATCCAAATTCAATTATCTAAATTTCGTCATTCATTTTTTTTTTTCAACTAGTTTAGTACCCGCACCTTGTGCGGGTTTTGTCTAAATGAAAAGGTATTATATTTTCAATTGTATACCTTATGTATTGGTTAATCTATAGAAATATATTTAACACTAAGAAATACCATTTCATCCAAACTTAGTCTTTTTTTATGTATTGGATATAAATTCAATAATTAAATTTAAAAAATACATTTTAAAAATTAAAAAAAGGATAAGAAAATAAAATTTTAAAATGTGGCTATAATATTTTTAAAAAAACTATAAAAACTGAGTTTTAAATGTGAAGAAGATTTCAAAATCTGGTTAGTTAAAATTTTGAAAATCTAGTTTATTATCGATATTATATGTTTTTTTACTTTAAATATTTGATAGGTATAAAGTAAAAAATTTGTAAATAAGTCAAACAAATTATTACATGGCATATTTAAAGATGATGTGGCATTGATGATTGTTTATTAATATTTTTAAAACTTATTTTATAAAAGAAAAATGGCAAATCTGTAAATATCTTGTGGCATACCTGTAAATATATTGAAAAAATTCCTAGGTGGCATACCTCAGTGGTTGACATGTGGCGTTAATGGGTTCTGTTTTAGTATGTTATATAGATTACTTAGAATTTACGAAAAATATTTTAAAAGTATTTTTAAATTTATTAATTTAGCTAGTTAGTTAACAAAATCTTTTTATTTTAATTAATAAGATGAATAACACAAAATTTAAATAGAATGGCATTTTAGTAAATATTTTAGAAAAAATCCTATGTGGCATACCTAGTTGATTGACATGTGGACTTAGTGTCCTTTGTTTTAGTAAGTAATATAGATGATTAGTAGATGAAAAATTATCGACAGATGTGATATCCTTTGTTTACAAGTTATTTGATTTATAGAGTTACTAGTATAATACCCGCACCTTGTGTGGGTTTTGAAAAAAAATGAGAAAGAATATTGTGAAATAGGTTTTTTTTACGTGCTTTTATTTTGTATACTTCTCTAATCTAATCATGCGTCCACAGCGCGCCACGTCATCAACCGTGCTCTGTTTTAGTAAGTATAATAGAAGATTTGATTTATATAAAATTATTATTTTAATAATAAAAGATTTTATGGTTTAAAAAATAGTGTAAAAATAAAAATTTATTGGCTTTAATTGTGGGAGCTCAATTTCAAAAATCGTGCGTCTACAGCGCGCCACGTCATCAACCCGTGCTCTGTTTTAGTAAGTATAATAGATTTGATTTATAGAATGAGTTCGTACCAAAAAATTAAAATTAAAATTTCTTTTATTTTTCTCTAAAAATTAAAATTAAAATTTCTTTTAATTTTCTCTAAAATTACCATTCACTAAATTCATCCAAAATTTCTAAAACTTGAGAATGTCGTATCCATTACTCCAAAAAAATTGTAAAAAAAATTTTTTTTTGCAAGTTATATATATGTTGTACACACTGACCTCATATCCAATAATCAAAATATTTAAATTTTGTGACCTTTTAAATTTTGGTAAAAAAAAAATTGTATATAATACGCATAATAAATCCAAAATCTTTAAAAATTTTGAATGTTGTATCCATTGCTCAAAAAGTTGTTGAAAAAAAAAAAAGGAGAATTTGACCTACTAGGCTCTTTTTAGTTTTTGTTAAAAAAACTATACCCCATATTTTTTACCATTTTCATTTAATGGTAGGTAAAAAATAATTAACCCCTTAATTTTAAAAAAGAAGAAACTCCTCTAATTAAAATAAAATAAAATAAGAGGACTTTTCATTTTCAAATACTGAAATACGTAAGTTACTGTAAACTTAATATTTTATTTGCTTTTATTTTTCCTTTTTTTTTATTTTATTTTTTATTTTCTTTTTTATTTTTTTATTTTTTATTTTATCGTATGTTTTTATACCATAATTTTTCATACCAGAATTTACATACCAGAAATTCACATACCAGAAATTCACATACCAAAATTGCATACCAGAAATTTACATACCAGAATTTTACATACCAAAAATTTACATACCAGAAATTCATACCATAATTTTTTTCATACCAGAATTTTTAATACCAGAAAGTTTTCATACCAAAAGTTCATACCAGAATTTTCTCATACCATAAGTTCATACCAGACGTTTTTTTTTGTTTTTTTTGTTTTTTTTTTTTATTTTTT